>JAXIUT010000037.1:17036929-17103841 GCA_035586675.1 Eurytoma californica | reverse complement strand
TCTAAACAAAAGACATTTCAGACAATATCGCAATAGTTATTCTAGTCACATTTTTATGAAAGGGATTAGGCACTGTGAGCAATAAATCGAAAACTTCAAAGTTACGTTTATTATCCGGAATATCATTCTAACGTCGTATCGACGACCGATGAACAATCTCCAATCGGCATAGCCGTAAATTACTCTGATGAGAAAAAAAGCAGCAAGAGCCACGTTCGGCTATTTGTAATTTTCATTATCTCGAAGTTAATAGAGACATTTAACTGACGCTGCACGTAGAGAGTTAGTGGGGTGCTGGGTGATACGACGCCGCCGTCGAAAGTCAAGGGAAGCCACTTCTCCATGCCATTTTCAGGGAGGGTCAATCTTCGCTTCAGGTAGCATCCAAATGGCCGTATGAGCATTTGTAGCGTGATATTGCGGGAAGAGCCAATTCGCCCAATATAAGCCCATTTCGGCAGTTAGTGCTTCCAGGCCTGCATGACAATGCGCGCAACGCCAACAGGCGGAGATGGGTCGGACCGAGAATCTTTATACAACTACAAAAGCCGCACGGATCTGCAATTAGCGTTAGCTCCGATGCAAATCGACAGAGGCTATTTATAGGCGTTTTATGCTAAAACGGCGCTAGAACGAATGGAATAAGTCGTGAAAATGTATACGTCGGGGAAGAGAATGGAACGAAATAAAAACCGGACAGAAGTCAGGGAGCTTGCCAATTTCAGCCGGGGCGCGGCCCTTTCTCATAAGCAAACATCCATAACGGGCATTTCCCGAAATCTGACGAAATTGGCCGGCCTTTCCAGGACAGGTCCCTTGCGCTCGCGCGAGCGCCTCTTAACGGCGTTTATTGGCTACTTTAGGGCAGTTTCTATGCGCGACACATTGTCGCCTAAATAACGTCAGGTTTCGGCTGGCAGCGGGGGGTCAGCCAGCCGACCCGAGAGAAATGGCGTAGGCGCGAGCCGATAGAGCATAACCGTGCACGCGTACACACGCGAACGCGAGTATTTATAGGTTAAGAGCCCTCCCGAGGAAAATGGACGGGAGCGCGAACCTTTGAGAGCCGACTCTTGGCGGTCCCCCTTTAGATTTACGATCGTTTCTTTCCCACTCCCTCGCTTTCTCTCTCTCTACTCTGTACCAGTAGCCGTGATAATTACAATGGTAATGTCCTAGAGCAAAGCAGTAAAAGTAGCCGCGGGTTTATCCCGGATAAAATGACCCGAAATTTGTTATAGAGAAGTAAAACCGTAATAGAGAAGTCGCAGGCATTGCGCATTCTCGCTTCACGACATACTGATCTTCAGCACAAATACTATCCAATGGCAAATCAGCAATAATTCACTGAAATAAGTAGCTTACCAGATTGATATACTAGTTTTCATAGAAATTCCGCAAATATTTACTTTTAAAAGGGTGAAAAGATGCAAACATATTTCCATAGATTTTGTGAAACGTGCTGAAACCAAGACGAATCGCGACAGAACAATAGCATATTATCGAGAGAATGGCCTGCGTCGCGTCGGTTCAACGCGCTTGCATCCACGTGTCGACGGCGCCCAGCGTTGCCAGTCACGATGACAAACAAGAAAGTCGACAAATTAATACACCGACGCGGAATATTTCTATTGTACGAGAACGATCGTTTAAGGACACGTGACGCGCGTCTCTCTGGCGAGCCGGTGCGGGCGCCGCGCAGCCTCGCAAAAGGGGGAGATTCCCACGGAAGGGTTAGGCCTCGCCCTCCGGAGAGTTGAACGGCGAAAGAGTAGGCGAGGGCCGAGCGGGGGTAATACTCATTCGGGTGTAATCGCGCTCGCAAAACTCCATCACACTTTGCTAATAGAGCTCGCGGGGAGGGAAAGGGGAGAAAACGAGTGCCGGATGGGCTCGCGGAGAGAGAGAGAGAGAGCGAGCCGCCTCGGCTTTATGCGGTATAAACGCTGTTGCGCCCCGACGCTTAGGGTCGGCTAACGGCCGGAGCGTTGCAATAACACACGAATGACGCGCCGCGGCTCGCTCTTCTTTCGCGCGCGCGGGAGCGACCCTGGACAATTTGTCAGGCCTGAGTAACGCGCGCTGGATTGCCTCGTTTCGGGCTCTCGCTCCGCGATATTATACACTCTGTCCGCGCAGCTTTTAATCCTTATCTCACTTTCAAAATGGAGCCCCGCATCGAGCGGGAATATTAGCCTTTTTGCACGGAAAAGTTATGCTTTTCTCATTCTGCGATAGGATTACTCGCGATATCTGCTCCTCGCATCGAGCCAAAAACAAAATTGCTTTTCGGATTTATATAAGATTTTTCTGCGCGTATAGCTGTTTAGCTCTTGAATTTCAAGTGAAAAAGAAAAAATTGTTCGCTGCCGCCCGGTCGAAAAAAAACCATTAAACAAGAGGGAGGGGGGGCGGAGGAGCGTCTGTGAAATATTGATTGTAATTTAGGCGGCACATGTGAGAGCCTTACGCCCAGCGCCGACATATTTCTCCTCGTTGCGCTGAAAGCGAGTGACGCAGGTGGAGCGACCGATCGGGAGATTATTGTGGAAGAAGCAGACCGGAAACCAGTGTGGGACCCGCCAAGCGCTACCCAAAGTTCCTTCATCACTCCACTGTACGGGATACGCGTGCCAGCCACGCACGCTCTGTACCCCGACGTACGTGGGCAAATTTTTCATTTTTTATTCTTATCGGTCGGATCTCGCTAAAATTCTTTCTCGCGTGCCGTGAATAAGAAAGCACTCGAACAAGATCTCCGTCGCGTTAAGACACCCTTTCGTGCTTGGTATTACAAAATATTACGTTTGATATTTCTGCCTTATTGTCAAACGTGTAATACCGCGAACCTATTCGCGATGAATTTATTTCGCAACTTTTTATACCGATCGGAAAAAGGTCCTCCTATCCGTGCAATTTTCACGGATCTGCCGTATCTTGCGGCCATTATTTATCACTTTGTTTTTCTTTCTGCGTTAGCGGGAGGGACATTGGAGAAGAGGCGGTGGAAAGAGAGCGAGGGCAGTTTTCTAGCGACGACGTCCCCGTGAGCCTGTGGCCAATCCCCGGGAAGCGAAGGAGCGGGCAAGAGAGAAAGAGAGGGAGAGGAGGGCAGCGAGGCGCTCTCGCCACCGGGGTGAGATAATCCCAGTTAATGATTGCCCGGACAATTACAGCGCGGCCCCGGAGATGGGAAGCCGGCGATTCATTCTGCCGTCGACGCCCTTTATTGGCATAGATGCTACCGGGCGGCTCGCTCGTCTCTCTCTCTCTTTTTCTCTCGGGAGTCCGAGCCTTCCGCGCAATCGGACTCACCCTTATTTATTTATAATTAATTTATTTAGCTTGGATTTTACCCGGAGATTTAATCTTCCCCGGGCGAACTGTCAGCTTGATTAATTTAGGCCCGTTCCAATTTTCCTGCAGTTCCTCGACCAAAATTCACAAGCAAAATATTCGCCTTTCTCTTCTGTACCTTACGAACTTTCCTTACGGCTTCATTAAGATCCGGGCTGGGCAGAGCCGCGTACAAGTCGACGACGAAGGAAGTTCGCGTAACGGCGGCCGAAATTAACTTTAGAGTCATCGACGGTGCCGTAAAAACGCAAAGTATTCCCGGGCAGCCGTTTGAGATTAGCCGGAACTGGAGGCCGGGAGTCGCGGCGGTGATCCTAAAATCCCGGAAGTGCGAGCTCGCGGCGGCCGCGTCGTCGTCGCGTCCGCGCAAACGAGACGGCGCCGCCTCGGGTAAATAGGCTAGTTCGGCCTTAGCTCGGGCGCGGATGGCTTAGTTGCCGCGGGATGGCACACCTGTGGAGCAAATTTACGAAATGTTTACGATCCTCGTCGCCGCCGTCGTCTGCAGGGGCACTTGCGCGCTCGATGTCTCCCCGAAGCGCCCTTCCGGCAGACCCTCCTCCCGCGCCAAGTTATTACGACGGTAAAGCTGTTGTGCCGTCTATGGAGGAGGCGCGCAAGGTCGCCACTGTGTACGCAATAGTTTTCGCAAGTCGTTTAATTTATTCCTCTTTTTTTGCCAAATTCCAACGACACACTTTACGTCGAGGGAGTTAAACATTTCAACTGTCGGCGGGGATAGTTTGCAAATCGTAAGAAACGGTCAAAGCGTTTAATCCGGTAAAATATTCGCGTTACATCCGGGCTTGATTAAACTTTCCCGAGGAGATCGCGGAGTCGGGCGGCCGGTCCTTCGGCATCAGCGGAAAAACTTGCCCGGGCAAAACGAGAAAAAGTCCCTCCTCCTCGCGAAAAGTTAAGCGCGAGCCCGCCGCCCACTCTCCTCCTCTCTCGGCCTCGACTCTCGCGCCCGCTCGAGTTATGAATGTGCCCAATTACATCTTAAAAGCCGTGCTCCATTAATTTTCACAGCTGCTGCCGCTTAATTGGGAGCCTGGCCCTGATAATAAACCCCCCGGCAGCTCGTACACTCTCGTCTCGCGCGCGCGCAGCCGGAGAGCGAGCGAGAGAGAAGCGTAACGCGCGCCGGCATTTACGAGCTCGCGGAGTTTAGGTCGGCTCCATTGACGCCCCTAACCCTCTCTCACTCCCCCCCCCCCCCCCCGTACCGCACCTCATAGTATCCATCGATCCACGGGCGAAAGAGAGAGAAGAGACGTCGCGGACCGATCACTCGCCCATTCTAGCTCGCTCTATATCTTCCAGACTTTTACGACTCTGACCTTGATCTAGTGCATGCTTCGGCGACGGTTTTAGAGCGATTCCCCGTGATTGAGGCTGATCACTGTTAGTCTTCGAATAGTTTCGGATTTCCGTTACGAGCTTTCAACTTGTTCCGTCGTAATCTAATTGGCCATTATAAAGATCGACATTTTCATGGAAAATTGTACGCAAAAAAAGGATAAAAAAATATATTCTTTAGCGTGCAAAAATTTCATAATCTGTAGAGTTTTAAAAAGTTTATTTTATATTCTGCTTTTAAAATATCACTGGACTTTTCATGCAGTCTTTTGAATTTCTAAAATAACGAAAAAGCTTTCAGGGGCAAAAGTTAATGATTCTTAAAAAAGTGGATGAAAATAAAAGGCCTACGAGGTACGAGCATTTTCCCCCCGAGCGCTGCTTACGACGGCAAAAAGTGATGCATGGGTTTGTCGTGCGCCGAGTCATGTGTCATTGGCTCGCTCTCAATCCGGAGTGTTTGCAGCGCGCCGCGCGACCTTCTTTCTCTCCCTCGCGCGTCTGACGTAGCGCGCGGCTCGACTACTGGAAGTAGACCATCGCGGCGGCGGCGGCGTCGTCGGGGGAGCGCAAGGATCCCCGAGAAAGAGAGAAAGAGGGTGAGGCAATGGCCCGTGAACCACCGCCACGGCGTAATGACGCGGCTCTCCTTTCAAAGATTGCATCGCCCGGGAAAAGCTCCGTGGAAGCCGGCAGTAGTGCGCGACATCCTCTCTCCCCTCGTGGAAACGCACACACGTGGAACCCGCGCGAAGGTTGAAATCAATAGAACGGCCTCGGGAATACGATTGAACTTGAAGGAGCAGTGACAGTTTCGTATCGAAACAGCGAGAAAATATCGTGATTTGGGCAATGTCTGTACACACATGTAGTTGTGGTGGAATTTAGATATTTCAGATAGTGACACGTTTATTATGAACGTATTTCTTGCAATATTGATCAAAACACTTAGTCCGAGATAACAAGTGTGGAATGCATTATAGCATACCATTTGTATTAATAATCTAAAAAATAACGAGAAAGAGAAGCACAGAAACGCAGAAAAATGAATTCTGTGATTCTACGTTAACAATAAAGAGATTCAGAGATGAAGAATTTCAGATTTCCGTTGTTATACCCAATAGGAACTACAATAAAATAGTCCCTGGATCCAATAAAAATGAAAAATGACTTTCCTCCCCCATCTGGAATTAAGTAAGAAAAGAAATAGTCTCTCGGTCCACACTCGCATACCTTGGGGGACGAGTTCTAAACGGCCGAGCGATCGGAACGGCTGCGAATTTAAGCGCCGGAAGACAAAAAGGGTCGTCGGCGGAGGAAAAAGGTAGAGGGAAAAAAAATCTGAACTTGAAAAAAAAAGAAAGACAATTGGTCTCCTGAAGAATCCTCGCCGACTACCCTAGACCGAAGTATAGGCGACGGATGACGAGGGAACTGAAAACTTTTCAGACCGCCGAGATTTAGTTTTCCGAATGGTAACCGGACGAGATTGGCTGAAAAAAACGAAGCTTTTAATCTGAAGGAATAAACGAGATAGAGGGCCGCGCGCCGAGAAGCGAGTTCCAGATAAAAGATATAAGAATCCACGCGAAGAATAAACGAAGGAAGCGGGCGCGTAGCGACAGATAAACAAAGAAATTAAGTAAGAGCGAGCGAAGCGGGAAATACGAGGGGACGGCGGCACGCGTTTAAAGTTATAAGAACCAATTTAAAAAAATCGCGTAGACACCCTCGTCGCGAGAGTAAACTCTTAGCGGTGGGTATACACCGAAATAAAGGAAAGAAACGAGGAGAAGAAAGGGGGCTCGTCCAGAGCGTTAAATCCTGGAATTTCAGTTTAAAGAAGTAATTATAGAGTAGTCCACCTGAACAGAGAAAGATACGAGACGAACGATAAGGAAAACTGATCACCTTCCAGCACTGTCTCACTTCTTACCTAGACACTTTTTAAATACAAAGTTTTATTTATAGGCACAGGTTTCTTACGAGAAAAATAATTAAAAAGTTGATTTAATTAAATGCATTTTCGAAATACGAAATAAAATATAATTAAATCTAAGTATTGCTTCGTTCAATGACACTGCGAAGCACATTTTTACCAATTCTCAAAGGCCGACTTGCCTAGTCTATTCCGGATGAGAATTTTGCTGCTGTTTACTACGAAAGTTAGCGGCTAGTCAGGTGACGTTCGTTTAGCAATGAGAGATATATTTATTAGTGCTGTGCATCAAAGCGGAGGTAACAAGGCTGTCGGGTGCCGCGATAACTTCGTAAAAGTTGTCAAGAAAAGCTGGCAGTGGGAAGGAGATAAAAATAACAAACGAACGCCTTTCGTTTATCGTCAATCTTGCGCGAGCTACGCGGGTCTTTTTAACGAGCCCGAGCGATTGATTCTGAGATTTATTAGCGGATCGAATTTCAAGTAATACCTAACATCAGAGAAGCCGAACTGAGCTAACGGTTTCCGTCGGAACTTTTTCAAAAACACTTCGAACACATTTTTACTGCGTTTTAGTAATGGCACATCAAGCGTAAGAACGCATTGCAGTAAGTGTACTTGTAAGTTAATTTAAAATTTAATTTAAAAGCCACAATATTGAAGGATTGACTTGAATTAGGAAAAAAACGTCCGTAATGCGTCTGTAGCGAATAAAAGCAAGCCGCCGCTCGTTTAGCGATCAGCGACCGTCTCGTCGTTTCATGACGAGTTCCCATCGCCGGAAGAATTTACCCGTGCAAAAGTGAGTGACTCGGCGGCACGAAGGCTCGCCGTAAGATTTCCCAGACGTGATATCGGGCCCGCGCGAGCTGGTGAAAATTCCCCGGGATCAATTATCGGCGCGTGTATAATGCGGACTACGCCGGCGCGACCCCCCGGCCAATCGCCGTTATTGCAGATTCGGCCTAGCTTCGCTTGATGGATGTACGGGCTCCTTCTCGATTGCTTTCCCCTCCCTATCCGGCGCGCGTGGGGGCCGAACCTCTCTCTCTCTCTCTCTCTCCCCCTAAAACTCGGGATCTCCCGGAAAATGGGAGCTACGGCGCCTTTGGCTCTATGAGGGATTACGCAGGGCCTCGTCGTCATCGCCACCCCGGCGATGGAGCGATCCGCTTTTTTTAGGGCTCGGGCGCAAAGACGATACGGTTATTGGAAATGCCATCGACCGCTAATAAAAAGAGAGCAGGCACGTGTAAATTCACGCGTGAACACCGAGGCGCAAATATTAGGCGGCGTCGGTAATGAATTTTTATGCAGCCTATCCTCGCTTCCCTCTTTTTGTCGGAGAAAAGCTAATGGCAAACAGTGATCAGGAAAAATCGGGGGGGAGCGAATGGAGATGAGCAATGGTGGATTCGTACAAATTGCGAGAATAATGAATTTTGGGGAGATGAGGAGAAGCGTCTAGGAGGCTTGTGCTGTTGCGAGGTGAAGGTCGCTGATAAATCAGTCGATTTTTCACGTTTAGCCTGATATGCTCGTACTTTCCAGGAGGAAATTAAGAAGAATGAGAAAAGCCGTGATATTGAAAATGGACTCATTAATGTTTATCCACACGAACGGATCAGGCGCAGTTCGTCGTTTCAATTCCAACCAATTCAATTCTATCCTACGAAAAATTACATTGGATTTTCCGCGCAAAATCAGACATAATTCAGTTAATTAAAATAAACAAATTTAACGCAGCAATACCGAAATAAAAAAACGTAAAATCTGCATCCCCATAGAACGGGAAAAAGGAAAGTTCTCGAGCTAGTGGAGATTCCTTCGTTGCGCAAAGAGAGTGCGGTAGCAGGGGGGGCGAGAGAGAGAGAGAAGCCTCGCTCTCTCGGGCTTGCCCCAGGGTGATGCGCGCGCGAAGAGCGAGCGCCTCTAGCGGGGGCTGTATGGAAATGTTGGTCAAATATATCATTCCGGCTTGACAGTGCAATTCTCTTATCTGCCTCGCGCCGCCTGCCTCCCAAACCCCATCCGCGTGCGCGCGCGCGCGCACACCGGCCGAATGGGAATGGGGTGCTGGCGGCGGCGGATCGGGTGGAAGGAAAACCGGGAAAGGGGGAGGAGGGGGGGAGAGGCCCCGATAGAGGATCTGCAAACACGCTGCGCCGCTACCGTCACACTCCGTCCGCGCCTCGCCTCTCGCTCGCGCTCTGTATCAACAGTGGAGCCAGCCACCAGCTTTCTCGTCCTATGCTTCGCTTCATCCTCTCTTCATCCTCTATTTTACCGAGCTGTACATGTGCGCTCTCTCTCCTCCCTGTGTGGGCGCGTAGTCGGGAACCGTCCAACTGGATGACGAACTGCTCTGCAAAATAGAGCGGAATACCAGAGTCTGAAAATACGAGGATCGAAGCGCCCACTCACGTGTGTGGTAGCGCGAGCTTTTCTCCTGCCGTGTTTTCGGTTTTCCACTTTTTTTTTTATATTTTTATTCGCCTCTGCCGTTAGCGCACCGTTTTTATAATTTTATCCGCAATTTTTTTTAAACTTATCTTTTTTGCGTAAAAAGCGTCTGTTAGGATCGTGTTACATTGCGCGCGGTTAAAGAGGCAACTCGTCAGATGTGCTACGGCTTGTCTGTAACGTGTCACTCGGTTGTTTTTCTCGCGTTCTGCTAAATCACTGCGGGTGGTGCTGGCACATTCTCAGGCACGTCCACCTTGCAATAAGCCTCATCTACTCGTGTTAGTTTTTCCGTCTCTCTTCCTCTCGTCTTTTAGCGCGAGCCACTCCAGATAGAATGAAAAGAGCGAACTGAAATAACGTTTGGGGTCAGCGAGCTTATTGACAGCTTTATACACGGCCGATGTTATTGCAAATTCTTCTCATTCCCCACTGGGCCTTTCGTCGTCGCCGCGCTATATCCGTTCGAGCTCCTCTCGCCTCTTCCTCCATTTTTTTTTTCTCGTGGTCTTTTTTCGCTGCGCTCCACGTACATCGAACGAAAATGCGCCGGAATAGAATCGAGGAGGCGAGAGAAATTGCGCGCGATCGCGAGAGACATGAAACGTGAAATAAGCGAAAATCGAGCGATAAAGTTGAAACTCCAGCGAGAGAGAGAGAGAAACTCTTGAAAATGAAAGGAAAGGAAGCGCCGGGAGTACAATTTAAGGATACGTTGAGAGCGGCGAGAAAAGGAGAAGGACGGGAGAGCAGACGCAAAGAAAACAGATAAGCGAGCGCGAGCGAGGCCGTAGCAAAATGAAAAAGGAGGGGAAAACGAGAAAAACGATGAAAAGGGAGCGAAAGAGAGATGAGATTCGAAGCAGAGATAGCGCGCGCGGGTCTCTGGCTGTACTCTCCTTCGCGAGCGACGGATGCTGCGCCTCCTCGGGTATATACACGCGGGGCACGACGCAGTCGCGCTATCGTCGCAGCTAGTTGTAGCCTCGCAGTTACGAGGCCGCACGAAACAATACAATTTAGATAATTAAACAGATACCGTCTCGCGCGCACGCGCCCCGCTGGATTGCTAATGCGAAGCAGAGATTCCCCTTTTACTCCATCGCCCGCGTCTAGACTTATTCCCCTTTGCGACCTCTGCTAGTCGCCTAAGAAGCAAACGCACCGAGCGCTTCGAGTGTGCATCTTTTAATCGGGTTCCAATGAAATACTTGCCCAGACGTTAAGTGCCGCTAAACAAATTAAAAGGCTTATTCTAAAAGTTGCAATTACTTCGGCGGAAGAAAAACCGCGTCTGCTTTGCGTTCGTTCGCAGCAATCCGCGAGACTTGGCCGCTCGCCCTCGGCGTCTCTGGACACGATAGCGTCTCGCGCAGCCTGATAACTGGATCGCGCGCGGAGTTGGAGGCGGCCCTCCGCAATATCAATTTGTCCATCTCGGTGGAGCCCCGCGGGCCGTTGCGTCAAGGTCGCACGCGTACGGGATGCACAAACGAGCCGAGTCACTGTTCGTTCTCATTTCTTTGGATGCGCAGCGCTGTTTTGAATCTTGCTGCACACGTGTCCCTGTCAAAAGTGATCGCTCTATATTTTACTGGTCTCAATGCCGAGATGCACGATGTTCTGACATTTGCAATTCATTAAACAGAACGTTATTTGCTTTCGCTGCTGAAAATAAGCTGTTGTTTGTCATTTCTTTTATAGGATTATAAAATTGTATTAAACTTGTGATTAGTGAAAGATAATTTAAAAGTCACTAATAAATATTTTATGGTTGCTCGGGTATTGTTTGAAATACTCGTTGTATATTTTCTTTTATAAGCGAAAATAAATAATTTATGGGCATAAACAAAATTGCAGATATTGGCAATGTAATGAAATGCTCTCGAATAATTTAGTATGGAAATAAATAAAGCGAATAAGTTATACCGAACGTTTATACAAACGAAGTGTATTCACGAATGTTCATTTCAGTATCTGAAAATTACTATTTCATTTAAAATCTCTTGCATATTAAACTTTATCGCTATAGTCATGAAAAAAAAGTCCAGTGATGTATATATACATCAATGATACATCAAATCTTTGCAAAATCAGGTGAAGCGCATACTCGCAGAAAAAAGTACACAAATTTAAAAAGCTGTCAATTTGTATTGGATGCTTTTATGGGAAAAAAACGCATCGATTTCCATTATGCTATAGAAAGCGTATGAACGCGCCTCGCGTACAGGAAAAAAGGGACGAAAGAAGCGAGGCAGAACGGAGAGGCGAAGGATAGAGAAAAAAGGGGTTGGAAGGAGAAGAAACGCGAGAAAAAGTATAATGACACGCTCGAAAAAGAGAGGAAAAAAGGTAAAAAAAAAATATACGGGCGATATTATCTCCGCGTGCGCCGCGAACGTACACTCGTACACACGTTTGTATTTCAAGCGCGAGCTATAAGTGTACAGAGCGCGCGCACACACACACGGGAAGGCGGGCAAGGGAGCCTGCCCCCCGTTGGGCGCTGCGTGTGTTAATTTGAATCGGGAGAGATTACGCGGGGACTCCCTGTCGCGAGCAGCCATTTTGTATCAAAATGTCGATAAACGAAGCTCTGCCTACGTCGGGCGCGCAGCCTCGCTCTTCGCGGGGCACGATTGCTCATCCGCTCGTCGTTCTCGTCGCTTCGCGGACGCCTCTACCCCGGGGCCTAGAAGAAGCCGCTAATGGCCGACGGGAAGAGAGCCGATGCCCACTGCGCGGAGCATTGAATTTACGAGCCGGTCGTACGTGATTTTCATAATTTCATCGAGCAATTATGGTTTGGCTCCGTGGGATATTTGTACACGTGGGCAAACTGTAAATTACGAGAATTCACACTAGAGAAGTGAAATAGTCGCGATTCTAACGGCGGTAAAATGTATCACGATTCCTGAAGTGTGTGTATATAAATAAATACATGTACACACAGTTTGATTTATTATGGCACACGGATATCCACAAATTTTTATCACAGTGCCATGTAATTATTTTTCGACATCATTTTTCATTTTCGCTTTTATTTGTATTTATGGGAACGGATGTGGAAAAACAAGTGAAAAAAAAAGAGGGAGGGGGAGGAAATACAACGCGTTATATCAGCACCGACATCGTGTAATTCTACTCGACTTGGCTGGCGCTGTGACTCTCTGCACCCCATAAATATCTCTGAATCATCGTACGCACGCGGCTGTTCCCTGCATGCCCACAGCATTCTTCCTTGTAACTTATCGGTAGACCCCGGCGAGATTCCGTTTGAGGAATCTGCCGATTCCAATCGCCGCGACATTAACGCTGCGTTAACTCACTTTACAATAGCTTCTTTTTTTTTGCGAAACCCATCCATCCGTCAAAGATCGACACGCCAAAACGAAGGAAACGAGTTCAACCTCATCGGAGTCGACTGGATCGCGAAAAAAAATTTCAATCTGCGCGCGCCAGACATCAGATTTCCAATTCAAGCCAGTAGAAATTGCCCAGTCTTCGGTAACAAAAGCGAAATGCCTAATAGAATCGAGTGGCCGGCGCTGGTCAATTCCGGCGGTCGAGCGGCCAGTCAGAGGAACGGGAGCGCGCGCGCAGAAAGACAGAGAGCCGCGCGGAGAAAAGGCGCAAGCGCAACAGAGACAGAGAGAAGGGTGAGCTCGCGGCCGGGGCATTGCGAAAACGTCACTCATAATAGCACGGACAATCAAATGCTCATCGAGCCGTGTCCCGCTATTTGTCTCTGCGGAAGACGAGCGGACGCTGGTCGCGGGCGCCGATATTTGATTGCGCGCGCGCGCACTCGCAACGATTGTTTGATGCACGACCGATTAAACGATCGCTCCGCGTGCGCGATTCCCGGAGAGAGATAGACACGCGAGATGCGAATTCCTATGCGCGAGCTCTATCACGCGTATCTGCGCGCTGCCTCGTCGCGATTTCCAAAGAGATACGAGCCTTCCGTAAAATTGAATAAAAGCCCATAGAATTCGAATCGTTCGTGCAAAAAAATGTATAATCCACTTTTAAATATTCAAACGCGACGGTTGACCAAGCGTAAAATCTTTAGTCATCGTGGATGTAATCACGATGCGGTACCGTTAAAATTTACTAGTTTTCTTTTGACGTGCGTACAGACGCAAGCCTCGCGGAGTAATAAAGAAACGACTGTCACGTTCACGTATCGATCTTGAATTTTGTAATGCGATTTAGTAGATGCGTAATGGATGGCGAATGAATCGAAGAAAAAAAAAGCATCCCGAGCGCGGCTCGTGATTACCGAGCATTTCATTTTCGGAAGGAAGGAACAACAGTGCGCAGAATCGTTACGAGACTCTCCCCAGCGTGACGAAATGGAGCGGGAGGGGGAGGCTCTGCCGGCGCTCGTCGACGATGCTCGCTTCCGACGGAAAACCGCCCCCGATTGAACAAGAATACCGAAAGCCCCCTGCATTTTCATTGTGCCCATATCTATTCACATGTTTGCCCGAAAGTGTCTATAGCTGCAATATCCCCCGCTGGATGATCTTACACGTGTTATTATATTTTTCCTGCTATATCTTAACCAAACTCGGAGAACTCGTGTAATATTTTAAGCAAAAATGAAAATTATGCTTACTCAACGTCACTTTTTAGGGGTTTTGATAAATTTAAGTTATTGAAAAAACAGAACGAACTCACCCACGTCTCGTTTTGATAAGAAAATTGTGCGCTGTTAGTCGCTACTCACCTGTAACAAAAAAGTAAAAAAGTATGTTAATAAAACATGTAAGGCAAAAATGCAAAAATAAATTGTCATTAAAATTCCTCCAACCGCAAGCCTTCGTTACGTTAGAATCGGCTGGGTAATCTATCCGCGAGTCTTTTTATCCCGCATCGTACCCCCGCACACAAGTTTGCATTGCTGCTGCTTTTTCGCGCCATCGCAGCATGGCTCTCGTGTATCTTTCGCGTATTTCGTTGCAAATTTATCGCGGCACGCGAAAAATATGAAAACTGGTTTGCCGTCCGAGTGGTCAGGCTCATATGTAAGAGATGAAATCTTTCGCGAGCTCCCCCTTTAGCTCCGCTGCATGTAAGTGTGCAATCAAACAAGAATATGATTGCACTAATCCCTATTTATATTTTCTCGAGGCAATAATAAACATTATATTGTTAAATGAACAACAGATGTAAAGCATTGTTTTATAATAATATGCTGTAATGGTAGTACGTGCAATCATGAAGATAATGTTTAATAAACACGTTTTATGTACTGACATTAATGGTATGAAAGTGATCGCATCTTTCACAACCAGTTATTGCAAACTCAATTAATTTTCCCTTGATATTAATAAGTGAAAACCTGTGTAATTAAATCAGATATTGTAATTTATATATTTCGTGGATTAAATAAACTAAACTTGTGTGATAAATGGATAGCAAGTATTGCTTGTTCCTATCTCGGAACTCGAATGCTGGCTATATAATCACGGTGACAGCAGGAAACAATGAAACACTACATGAAAATAATATTTGATTTTCGATGGGAATCATTTCATAAAAATTTGATGAAAAATAAACAAATAAATGTAAATTTTAATACCTGAAATAAGTGCAATTATTTTAACAGTTATCTGTAAGATTATATTTTCAATGCCTTATGAAATTACGTTAAATGGTATAATTAAAGGTTATATAAGTGAGGAAGAAAAAAATTGTTTACAAAATATTTTTTTAGCATACTTTTCTGTACAGTTGCTTTACAGTTTTACGAAGAATGTCGATGAAATACTTATTTATATACAGTTACACCATATAGATTATGTGCAATAGTTTCACAAGATGAAAATCTTCACGTACAAAGGAAAAAAATCCAAAAATTGATGGAAGATAGCAAGGGATGCGAAATTAAACTGTGACGTATTCAAATTAACGTTTTTGCCCCCATTCCTTAACCCGCTTTCGACGTCGCTTCGGCTCGCGTTTCCTCGCGTACCTTTTCTTTCCTCTCTCACCCTCTCGCGCTTTCCGTCGCATAGAGCAAAGTGAGGGCGGGAATGGGAGAGCGAAAGAGAGAGAACTTGTGATATTGCCAACGGCGAGGCTTTTTCGTCGGCGCGTAATTTAGGTAGCGGGAAATTGGTTTTCTCCACAATGAAATAGAAGAATGCAGCGCAGCGACGGGCTCCGCGAGTTAGCCTGACATCGACGCGAGGAATTAAAAAGGTGCTGGAGGCGAGCATCACGCGGCTTATTGTGCGCTCCCGATATCATTAAGTGGCGCCAACCCCGAAGAATCGGTAATAAGAGGAGGGAGGTTTGATATGTCTCCGGAATTAATTTCTCACGTGGTAACGCGCAAAAGAGAACGGCATTGTTCGCTCATCAGTCGTGCGCGTGCAAGAGTGCCTGTCAAAACGCTCCGCGAGTTACTTGCTGAAAATTACTAAAGAAAGAAAGGATCTGCACATTCGGGGAAGAATCACAAACGGGCTTACAAAAGGAAATTAACGGGTACGAATTTGTTCGAGAATGAAAAGCTTTATCGTGGGTGAATTTAAGTTGAAAAATTGAAATGTATTTTTTGTAATTACGACATAAATTCCTTTTCGCGCGAAACACAGATTGCGCATAAAAAAAGTCCCCTTCGAAGCTTATTACTCCGATAAATAATATGCCGTCGAAGAGGAAGAGGCCCCGAAAAAAAATGGGAAGAAGCGCACGGCTAGTCTAGCGGATTGAAATAAGATTGCGGAAGTCGAGTCAGCTACGCACCGATGCGCTCGCGCAATCCTCTCTCTCTATCTCCCTCTTTTGCCCGTCATCCTCCCGACTTCGGCATTCGAGAGTATAACGAAGGCAATTCGAGGGTAATTATCCATTACGATCGAATTATCCGGCAAACTGTACGTGTGTGTGCAACATCCTGCACGGTTTTGTTGTGCCTCGCACTTGATACGCGTGTGCGCGCGAAATGCCGCTGTGGAAAAGAGGGAGGGAGGCAGGGTGAGGGGGGCAGGAGGAGGCGGAGGCTAGGTTCGGTAATTGCTCGGTCGTCGGATCTGAATAAAATACGAAGCTACCGGAGTCTCGGCTCGTCTCGTCTGCCTGTCCGTCCGTCAGGCCGCGTGCCTCGGGCTGTCTGTCACTCTGACGTGGGAAGACCGAAAGCTAGTTACGATTGTTCGGAAACTCGCCAAGTCATGCGAGCCTGCGCGCCCCGAGAAAATGCGCGCGCAAGCGCGCGCTTACGTGCCGGCCGCCGGGCGAGGTGCAATTTCGCAGACATGCAATCATAATCAGCGCCAGGAGCCGAGCGCCGTGTGTACGTGTGTATGCACCGCGGCATACGTGCTGCGCTCGTTGCCGAAAGCGTGCCTATTGAAGTAACACGACGATTCGCCTTCGAGCCATCCCCTTCGGCGCGATTTCGGCCTGCATTATTTACGCGCCCGTGCACGATGTATCAGCAACGTTTCCCTGCCTTCTACCAAACCGCCTTTTTTCTTTCTTTTTTAGGGCTAATTGATGACGTTAAATAATAGATGTAAATGTGTCGTTCGTACAGTTTTACACCAAGCCAAGTAAATTGCGCAAAAATTAAGTTTCTCAAAACGAAAAAGGAACTCGCGAAATCAACTTCGACCTTGTGCACTTGCAGTTTGCAAAAAAAAAAAAAAGAAATGGAGTAAGATTAAAATCGAATCGGGAGAATAATTAGGGAATCGCCGAGGCCCAGAGCTTGAGGTCAATTAGTCACGCGGCGGGGCGCGCCGACACCACGGGCCCCGCCAACGGGGCCCTATTTCTCTTGGGCCGCCGTTTCCACGAAACCACGCGCGAATTCGTCGAGGCGCGCTTCCTCCCCGGTAATTCACCGGTGGCATTATCGAGATATCGCGTGCCCCGGGCCTAGCGTCGCACGCGAAATTGCGCGATTTTCGACGGAAACGCGTATTTTGTGGTTTTGCCTCTGCGAGACGCGCTTAAGTGAACGTTTTTTTCTTTGGACAATATAAGACTTATTTAATTTTAAAATCAAACATTTGTGGTCTGCGGTCGTTTTTTTTTTGCAGAAATTTCGACTCTTACAGTTGTTTTTTATGAAGCCCCCGAGGAATGAATTCTTTTAGAACAACAGTCAGTTTTAAACTATATAGCAATAATTATGTTAGCGAGAGTAATTTACTAACAATATCGAAATAGGAATTTTTCTACTAAAGTGAAGTGCTGCTAAAGTATTACTTTTCATTAGAACAAAAGAAATTGCATTAATGGAATATACCGCTTAATAATATTGTTTATGTTTCAAAATTAATAACCAACACTTAGATAATTTATCGAAATAATTGAAATTACTTTAAAAGGCGCACATTTAGTGCCTTTAAGATTATTTTCAATGCCAGTATAAATTATGCAGTATAATTAAAGATAGTATAAACGAGGTCAACAAATTTTGTACGCAATTCTGTCGTATTATTTTTTAGTACTGTTGCTTTAGAGTGTCACGGAGACTGAAAGTCAAAACTAGTGAAGCAAACAGATTGGTATTTTTCTACATAAATTTTAATTCCCCTTTAAATATATAAGTCGAAGAGAGATGTTTAATATAAAATTATAAAAATCAATTGAATTATTTTTTTCAGAAAAGTAACACAATAAAATACACAGTACTAATTTTGTTTGTACTTATAACTGTGATAATAGGCCTAACAGAAAGCCTTTCTAAGAAATGTACTTCACACAGTGACTGTGGCAATGGTTTTTGTCAGTGTAGAGTAGCGGGTAAAAAATGCCAAGTTGGAGTTTGTAAAAGCGGGTGAAAGATGATCTGGATATTATAATCGAATGTAACCTGAAAAATATCGTCGGGTCAGTGTTATGTTCTTTAGATCGCAATGCATGTAAATTAAAAAAAAATGAAATATTAAAAAATGCATTTTTATGAGTTAGTTTATAAAGCGAATTTAAAGCTAACTACCAATCTTATTTTCATAAACTGACTGTCTGCCCTATTTGAATCATTTTATTACATTATTTTATGTATTTTTGAAGCATAAGGTTTAACCCATCTACACCATCCAGTTTTTTATTTGATTTGATTCGCCAAAATCGAAGAAAAAACGGGTTGATTCAAGTTATGCGAGGTAACGTCTACAAGGCGATAAGGTTATTCACAGCAGTGCAAGCACAAGTCGGGTTGGTTTTAAGTGACCGAAAAGAGACAAGAGTAGCTGGTACTTGTCCTAGAAAACGATACCATGTTCGGACGTCAGAAGTGTCCAGAACCTTGAAGACCGACCTTGGCTAATAAGTGTTGCGCAGTGGTTTGTTTTCACTATTGTTCACTGCACATGAGCAATTTTCGCGAAATCGCGAATACAATATTTTATTTTTACGATTCGGAGAATGAATGCTAATACATTATTTATCAAACAATGAAATGTATTTTATTCGTTTATTTATTATAATCCTAAGTAATTGCATTGGCATAAGGCCACAATCGTGACGGAGGAATTAAGGACAATCATTTTTTGTAGGATTTACAAGGAAGACGATGGTGAGCTCGGATATTATGCGCTAAAAAATATCTTACCGCAACATTGCATTGGCGATCAATTATGAAATCTGTAAACGCTTTATTTATTGCAACTTGCAATAGCCGTTGTGTCAATTCCGTCGATAAAGTGCATTAAAATATTTCCTCAATAAAAAACATTGAAAGGATGAAAATCTGCACACCTACAAAGAAGGCGATTTAGCAGGCAATCCTAGTTTGTCCCGGTGCCACAGATATGCAGAAGAATATATGCGGCCCGGCTGCACCTTCACGCTCGCCTTGCCTAGGTCAAGACTTTCGGCTTCTCTTCGGGAAGACCGATCGCGGCAATAATTTATAGGATTCCCCATTCATCGGCCTTGCTTTCTCGCTCTCTTTCGCATACACACACACACATATATATAAGGCTGCATATACTCGTGGTCGCTTCTTCTTCCTCCTCGCGCTCCCTTGGCGCGGTGATATCAATATCTCTCCAGTCGGGAGAGAAAGAGAATCGCCGGGCGGATGATTTCCGAGGCCGCTAATGCATGTAATTGATCTATTGTGCGATGCATTAGCCCTTGGGTATCGTGTATCTCTCTCTTTCTTTCTCTCGCCCCGTTCACTTCTTTTCTCGGCGACGGCTTGAGGGATCCTCCAGAATAATAATACTCGAGACCGGAATCGAGAGCAAGCGTCACGAAACACATAAAGACGCAACAATTTTTCACGCTCGACATGCCTGAATGCACTTGATGTATCGTCGGTCGTACGTTCGTTCGTTCGATTTTAGCTGATCTTTTTATATTATGTCAACTTGGGATACTGAAATTTTTAAATTATACGACTTTTTATTGCTAAGATCGATATCTGTGCTTCGATTTGAATTTCTTCAGATTTAATAAGAGTTTGCAGGCATTCGCTGCAAATTAATTATATTTAAAAGCAAAAAGAAGCATTTTATTTATCCTTGAAAATTCACAAATGAAAACACTCCAGAAAACAAGATTCAGTAACGCACTACGTCTTCAGAGCTTGGGAGATACCGAAAACAAAAACAAACGAAAAGTAAAGGGGAGGAAAGAGAGAGCGCAAAAGTTAAGACGTAAGCTGCGGAATCTACAATCGCTCGCAAGTCGCCCGACAAGGAAATTCATAAGATCCGAACTTTATTCGCGCGCGCGCGTGCGCCGGAATTTATGCTCTCGCGTTCAGGAAATTTCGAGCCCTCTCCTCTGAAAACTGACCGACGGCCGTAGATAAGACGAGAGGGAGAGAGAGGGGGGGTGAGCGAGGCCGCCGCGGGTCACTCTCCTCGCTCTCGCGCGCCCATAGCCGGAGCGCGCGCGACTCTTTATGTGCGGGGCGCGAGCATACAGAGAGACGCGCGCAGATATATCCGCTTTGGAATGGAACTCGCGCGCGCGAGACGTGGACGTCTCAAGCAGGCTGGAGGGGCCCCAGATAGAGCAAGAAAGGCGAAAGCACGAGCGAACATGCGAGGCAATCGTAAGTTAGGGAGCGAAAGCGAGAGGGTTTTAGCCGTGCGAACATAAAGTTCCAGACTTACGACGCGAGATCCTCGATAGCTCCTCGCGGTGGGCATGAAAGCATCGAGGAGCGGGAGTGGGGGCGAGAGAGAGGTTTAAAAAAAAAGAAAAAAGTCCAAGAGCAAAAAATAAAAATGCGCGCGAAGGAAAAAAGGAGGCTACTCCTGCCCTCGGCCGCGACGGCGGGCGAAACGTTAAGTTAGAGGTTACGCCGAAGAGAGTTTGCATTGGGTAGTTCGGAACCCCGCTGCGCGAAGCTGCCCCGCCGGACCGGACATTTTTCTCTCGCGCTCTTGACCCTTTTTCCCCGGGCGCGAGTTGTTTTTATTTAGCGAGCTCCTTCTTTGTGCGTGTCCGGGGCCGAAAAATGGCCGCTTACTCACGCGCAGCCTTAATATCGGAATCAAGGACGCGCGCTTCCTGGCAGCGGCTTTCGCGCGATATTTTTGCCGCGATGTTACTTATTGCGAGGCGGGGGTCGTTTTTTTTTCCGCTGACTCTTGCGGTTCTGCTACGCGTCCTTGCAGGGGCAGAGTGTTGTAAGTTTCCGTGACAGACAATTTGCGGTGAATTAAGGTAAAACATCGCGGTAATTAAATTGTTTAATGAACTTTGAGAAGTAATTATTCAGCCAATTAACTTGTTTATATTCAAAACGTCAACCGATACTGTAATTTTACGATCCGTCTTAAAAAAAAACCCAATGTCGTTATCAAACTACTTTTTCTTTTTACAAGTACACACTTTCAACTTAAACTTTGTTTCAGATATTATACTTACAAATCTCAAAAGTGTATCGAAACGTAATTCACCAAAAAGCAATAAAGTGTAATAGAGTGCAATACACGAATATAAAATACCAGTACCATAAATGTCACGTTACTCACGCACCCGAAATTCGAATCCTACGCTAAAGGGCAGCACGCCCGAAGTAACGAAACGAAAAAAAAAGTGAAAAATCCAAGCGAAATTCCAGGCGAACGAAGAAAGAGCGTCCGCAGTTTTCGTGGATGCAAAAGCTCTCGCGCACCTAAGCGCTCGTTTTATTTCTCTCGCGTATTCCTCCCCGTCGCGCGGCGATACTCCCTCCACCCGCCGTTGGCGTGCACGGCGCTCGCGTTAGACCCCTGCGGCGTCCAACCTGTCTTTCCAACACCGTCGTCCGCGCGCTATCTCCGCGGAGGGATAGGAGCACCCGATAATCCTCCTCGAGGGCGCTTAAATTTTTCTTCGAGCCGACAACGCGGTTGGTCCTCCGGGCCGCGCCCGATAGCGATAGTCCGGCTCTTCCGACGCGCGCGGGGGCCTTAACGCGACCACCCCGATAAGCGGGGAGTCCTCTTTTTTTTTTCGGCGAGCGGCCCGGTGGCGCTTCGCCGCGCCCGACAGAGTTATCACGCGGCTGTTTTGCCAACCCCCGCGAGGAGAGGCTACCTTCGCGCGCCGGAGCGTAAGGTGCACGCGGGGCAATGCACCGGTGCAAGTAGCGTGTTGAGATGCGCCGCGGAAATTTTCGCGGAGTCGGAAGGACGGATTATTTATGGCTTTCAGCGGGGGTAACGTGTAAGCTCGGGCCTTTCCGGGAAAAAAGTCGAAGGGTGTAATTTATTGTATAATTACTTATCGATATTAAATTGCCCGACGATGTGTTGCTGAATTTTTAGCGCGGTTAACTAATTGCCGCAAAATATTGTACCGATATAAGAAACATTAATACAACAAGTGCTTTACATCGGTTCGAATCTCCGCAAAAAAATGCATTAGAAAAGGCGTAGGATCGAATCACGCGAGTTTCAGGTAAAGAACGTAGCTACGGATTTATCACGCTTACGGGAGACGTGCAAAAGGAATACAGTTTCACGGAGTAAGCGCCGCTTGAAAATTAGTCACGCGTAAGCGGGTTAACAATCGGCATTGTCGCGTAATCAGGTAAAAATTGTCCCACCCGACCTCCACGACGAGAATGACTCGACCGTGTGCGCCTCTCTCTTACCTCGAGACGCGGACGAGGAAGAAAGGCAGTAAAGAATCCTCTCGCGAGATCACTCGCTTGAATTATAGGATCCCCCGGTGATAATGACGAACCGTGTTTACACTGAGGCAGGCCGCGCGCTCGTGAAAAGTACACCCGCGGAGGTCGCCCAGAAGAAGGAGCGACCGGGGGAGTACGACGGGGGCGGGGGGGGAGGGAGACACGGCGCGACTCCTTTCTCATGTAAATACGATGTAGCCGCGTGTAAAGCGCGGCTGACCGCGCCTTCGGCCGTCTCCTTCTCTAGCCTCGCGTATATGCGCGGCTCACAATGCCGCTGCCGCTCGCGGGGCAGGGGGAGATCCCCCACTCGCGGCCGCTCGCCGCCATCTCTCATAGGACGTATCTTTAAAGTCGACGTATGGCGGATAGGAGGCGCGCGCTCGCGCGCGGAGGTGGTGCCCCTCTCTCTCTCTCGCTCGCCAGCTCTTTCTCGCGGCGGAGGAAGGAGGTGGAGGAGGACGACCGCCCGTAAAATATATCAGCCGCTGTGTGACTTCTCGGGGCAGCCACAAATCACGGGACCCCCCGTCGCTGCCTCGCCACGGCTACCCGCCGAACTGAGGAACAAGTGAGGGAGTAGTGTGGGTGTACCTTTATGCGAGCCAGACGGCAGCGTCCACCTACGGGAGGGACGCGCGAAAAGCATTGCTTTAAGGACGAGTGATCTAACGAGGCGCGCTGCGCTTCTCTATCGCCGCGGCCCTTTTCTCCCCCTCCCTCTCGCTCTCTTCTTCGTGCTGGCCGATTTTTTACCTCGGTCTCGGACGATCTCGCGGGATAAGGCCGAACCCCGGTATGCGGAGCCTCTGGCGATCGCCGATCATTGATACGCTGATCGTTTGAGCGGAAATCTGCGCCAGTTCCTCGTTGAACATCGGAACTAGGCAATCGTTTGAATCGACCGAATAAAAACTGTTGCGCTTTCGAAAAATCGTGCAGTTTTATTCGGGTGTGCAAAGTGCACAATTGCTCATATCTTCAAGAAAAAAAATAGCCGGTTTGCCCTTCGCCAATTTTTAAAGGAATGCCATTGTGCAGAAAAGGCGATAGTCGTATACTCGCGGCAAGAATTTCCAACGGTACGAAAGAGGCTACATAATATGAATCATCGGTCGAAAGGGTAAAGGAGGAGACGGCCGAGAGGAGAGCCGGGCATCAAAGATACCGAGGAGAAGACATCGCTCGGTCGACGTTAATCCCTGCGAGAATCTACCTATCGTTCGCCTAAGCACTTCTGTATATAAATCGGAGACGCTCGAACGCGCTCGTGTGCGCTTCGGAGAAAAGGGCGAGAAAAGAGACGGAGCGAGCAAAGCCGAAAAAGGGAAGAAGTAGGAGGAGGAGGAGTACAAAAAGAAGCGACCACGGTCTACTGCTGGACACGATCAAGTCGAAGAATCTTTGAATACCATTAATGAGAGTCGTCCAGGAGAAAGGGAGAAGGAAAGAGAGAGAGAGAGGGAGAGAGAGAGAGAGAGGGAGAGAGAGAGAAGAAAAGAAGAAAGGCAAAAGAGGCCGGGTTGCGTTCCATCTCTCTCCTTCTCTCTCCTTTTGCTTTTGAGAGAAGCTGGCCTTTTGTTGGACCCGGTGAAGTGAGCAAGGAAATAATGCTCCGTGGAATGTGACCCGTGCACCTCCTCGCGCTCTCTGCCTCTCGCGTTTCCGACGCAAATACGCGTGTAGATCGACACGCTCTTGAACCGAGGAGCCGCATCATTGTACTGCTCCGTTGCGGCTAAGAGCGCGAAAGCCGCGTCGCGGAATCCTCAATGATGATTCACGAAAAATCTTAGTATTCCCACCAATCGAATTCATATTCAATTTCGAAGTAAAAATTTTATTAAAAAGTCGTACGCCGATATTTGGACCAAAATTAATAAAGTAAAATTAGAAAGGAAAAAATGCACTATTTCAGGGTAAATCGCCGTCGTCAAATGTTTGACGCTGCACATTTTGTTCGATGGCACGAATTCGCATTATACCTCCCCGGAGCGCAGATATGAAAAAAGTCGCGAGCAAATAAAGTAAGAGTCGATTATTCGCGATGAGAAAAAAAAGTCCGACGCGAGAAGATCGTCACAAGAGCCGGCTGTACATAGCTCCAATTAGGTATAAGGACGGGGAACCGCGTCAATCTCGAAGGAAACTGGTTATAAACGCTGGACTACATATTTCATTTGCAACGAATCGCCGATAGGAGAGGGAGAAATCTCGTTCGACAGGAGGCCGGAGCGCGTGTGCGCCGGCTTTTACTTTTTCAAGTGGACCCGCCGATCGTTCATTCTCGACGTATATCGTTATTAGTGTTATTGCCCCCTCGTTGTTGTTATTACCGGGTAGCGGGGAAAAAATTGATAGACGACAGGTGGACCCGTTGTTGAAAGAAAGAGGAAGAGGCGAGCGAGCGGTCATTTATAACTGGATACGAGGATGCCCACGGTAGGCACAACACAACAAAGAGAGAGAAAGGACGCTTGATTAGAACTGCACTGTGTATTATATTATTATATTACAGCTTATTAGTTTCACTTTAATTATTTAAAACTAGAAAGTAATAAAATAACTACATAATAACGAGCGACAACTGCGAAGAATTTATAAAAAGATAAGAGAAAAGAGTAAAGTTATTTTATAAATCGTTAACAAACATTACTCGATCGGAAAACTTAATATAGATGCAAGGAATTTAATGTAATTGAACATTTTCCGGTGCGATGCTCTCACAGCGCTGGCTGCAAGTTTTAATCACTGTAGGAATCAAATACAGGCATCTGCATTGAAATTTAATATCCCGCAAAATCCTGGTAGAAACTTTAAAAATAACGGTGCATTTTCGTCCGTGCAACGTCGATTCTTATCTGCATCCTTTATCGCTTACATTTTTTATACATCTCGGGTACCTCTGTATTATTCTCCTTCTTTTTCTCTTGGTCGCGTAATCTCAAGACTCCCTCTCTCCCTCCCTCTCCTCTTGAACCGCTCGTTATTAATATCGAGTAACAAGAAAGGCTAAGGCGAGCTCCTTGCTAGAAAAGCACGCGCATCGGTTATTTTTTTTATTAACGAAGCTCGCCACCGTGTACAGCGGAGCCCTTACCGTCGAGGCTATTGAGACGCGGGAAAAAAGGACGAGCCCGATGCCAGGTTATAATATAGCACTTGTTATAATCTCACGATACTCGCCCGATAAGATCTCGGGGCTCCGTGGCCAGATAACGAAGTTTCTCTAGGATTCGAATTTATCGACAACGCTGCTTATATTTATTTTCTTTAATATTGACTCAATTTTCTGCAACGTTTTCTTACTCGATTACAGCCTCGCAGTTGCATAACATTTTTATCGCCATTATTATGAACTCTACGGTAAAAACTATGGCGTAGCTTTTAAATCTACTAAAAATGTATAAACTTTATCGATACTACTAAAGTTAAATAAATGAATTTGAAATCGTCAAGAGAAATCTAAGTAAGGGAGAAAGGAATATCGTGTAAATAGCATTAGAGGAAGAAAGAGAGAGGGCGCGCAACGATAAGAGTCGCGCGTTCGAGCTTTGTATTCGTATAAAGTGTTGCGTGCGCGACGTTAATTTCTATACGGCAGAGAAAATAACGTGGCTGCAACCACTGTATTTTCGTTTCTGTAAAGCACGCGTTTAGATGGGGCGATAGCACAGCATACAGATAAGCTACAACAATTTGCGCGTTACCTATATGGTTACTTGTATTAAAATCGAAAGTTAGTGGTGATTCGCGTACTTTTATTTTCCTACTCCACGCTTCATTTTGCACCTGTACACCTGCGTTTATATAAATGATCATCATTTTACACTATTTTTAATATCACGTATCGTAAAAAAAAGTCACGTAAAATAAAACATTATCTAAAGTGCACGATCATCGGCGGTGCATTAAAGACGTCGCACGCGTACGACGCGTGCAAATCTTTTCTGCAGGATCTTATATATATATCCTCGGTGCAGACTCGCGTAAAGTAAACCGATTCTCGACTGTTATTATTTATTCGGCGCGCCGAACGCCCCGACGAAAATAGTCGCGCCCTCAGCGCGCTTCCACCGCACTAACGAATGCGGTTATAATTGCTCGGAAACGTAATGGTTATTGATGGGACTCCTTATACTCTCGCCAGCCCGTTGCGAGTCGGCGTTAACGCTGGCTGCTCTGGCACTCGGTGTCCGCGAAATATAGCGCGAGTTTGACCCCCCGCCGCAGGTACCATATTTCAACGGCGGCCCGATTCGCCATGGGGGCGCACGAGACCCATTTACATGTCTGTTATTTTAATCCACCGTAATGATGATCGCGTCTTTACACTTTTTACGACGATCCGAGAGGATAGACGGTGGGTTTAATAGAATGCGGTGAAAAAAGAGGACGTTTATGTGGAACTGAATGGAAACTCGTTTTTCACAGATGAGCTCAAATTTATACTAAAAAAAGAAATTGCACTTTTTAAGACAGCAAAATGACAGATGATAAAACGACAGCGAAATCGTTAAAATTTCATCAGATCTAATCTAGTAAGTAAAAAAAAAATTCGTTCGATAAATTCGTACTTTAGGAACAATCGTCAATACTGGAACCCTTTCAATTAGTTAAAATTATCATCGTTTCGCGCTTTTCGTCACCGAAAAGCGCCTCTATCGAAGGTATCCTCGGAATGAAAATGTTCGCCGCGCGTCCCCAGACGTCGGGACAACCGCGGTGCCGCGCGCGAAGCCGCAAATCGCGTTTCGCAAGACCGTAAACACCATCATTACGCGAAACGTACGCTCTCTCGTGACGGCACGGCCGCTTGCGGTCGTGCTCCTCGCGACCCTTGCCCGCGTGTCCCCCTACAGCCGCGATCGCCGCAAAAGGCGAGTAGTTCCTCCGCGACGTCGAGGTCGAAAAAGAAAAAAAAAAAATCAAAAAGTCGGCTCGGCGAGGGCCGCGTGCGGTTTGTCTCCGACAACGAGGCACTTAGCGTTCGTTAAGTGCGCGCGACCGCAAAGACGAAAGCCTCGCCGATAGTCGCGCCCGGGCACAATGCACGCGCGCGGGAGGGGGTGGGCCCTTCCCACCCGGCTGTCTCGCGTTACAGGTGTTGTTGAACAGTCGAGTACCAACCGAAGATTATTATAGCTCGTCGCGTAATCACGCCGGAAAGCCGAGCTCGTCCCGAGTCATAAAGACGAGAGAGCGGAGACAGCGACTCGCGAAAAATCTGCAACTTGAGCGGAGTTAGCCGAGAGGCCGCGCGTCCTCGTTATACGCGTTCTTCTTCGCCGCGAGACGAATTAATTGAAACACGATGATGCCCGGGGTTTTAATTAGCCAGACGAGACGAGCCGAGATTACTTTACGATTTTGCCTCTTTAATCCGTTAAAGCTATGCGAAAATCGACCACTGCTTGTTCCTCGTAGGCCCTTTAAATCAATATTTGATTTTTTTTTTAAATCGAATAGTCAGTATTGCGCAGTACGTCTTTCGCGTAGATTTTGAACAAAGGATACTGCGTTTCAAATAAATTGAGACGTATTAATTACCTTGTTGATACGCGATTTACCCTGTACAGAGCGACCGGAGGCTGCTGCATTACGTAATGGATCAGCGAAATGCGACGCGATTCAAAACCGCGGGCGTGGAACAAGAAAATCCATTCACGAGGCGGGCCGCTCTTCGCACTCGAAAGCGAGAATGGCACGGGCGCGAGATTCGTAACCGGGAGACGAGCGAATTGAGCCTAACGAAGTGCCCCGGGGAACGAATTCGACGAAGTGGCTCTCTTGCTCGCGATCCAAATCCAATCATCCAATCGGAGTCAATTACCGGGCTCACAATGCACCCCCTTCCGCCCCTCCTGCGTGCGCCGCAGCGGCGGCTCGGGTCGCCTAAATGTCAGCTTCGAGGCGACGGTGTCATTTCGAGTACAAACAGGATTAAGCAATCTAATTCGCCGGCTGACAAAAGGCCGACAAAGAAAGGCCAGCCGAGCGGAAGGCTGCTGCGCCTCCCGGGGTACACTGGGTTGTACACCTCGTGCCCGCTTCCTTCGACTCCCCTCCGGCGCTCGAATTTGCATTAACTCTTTGTTTCGCATTTTCGACTGTACCGTCACGCTTTTCCTATGACGTGACTGCCTCGCGGAGTGAAAAATTGGCTTACGTAAGAGCGACCACATTTTTTTTTTGTACTCTTTTAATAAAGCGGTTTCGATGAATTAATCAATTACACGCGCGATGAATTTTATGCAACGGGCACGTATAGGATTAATTCAGAAAAAGTTTGCGCGAGACTCGCGGTAACGCATTGCCGCGGCGGTACATCAATTAATTTATTTCTGGTCTCGCTTGGCATCGGACAAGCCTCGGAAAAGGCCATATAACGTCATTATGACGGCGGCGCGTCGCTCGTAAGTTATGGTCGTCGACGGTGTTCGTGCGCGGGGCCGATTCGAGATCCATCCGAGCGACGCGGTTAAATGCACGTAAGGCACTTGAGCGCGGTGTGCGCCGCGAGCGCCGGCTCTTACAAGGTCCTGCCGTGCCGTAAAAGGCAGCCGCCGATAGATAATCAGCCATTGTCTTACACAGATGCCGACTCGCGTACAACGAGCGCTTGCAGCGCAAATTTACATTCTCCTTTTCCCTCCGGCCGCGCGGGACTTTAATGAAGATTGTCCTCCCTGCTTTCGGATTTCAATGAAATTATTTAGCGAACGATGAAGATATTTCAAACTACATTGCTACTAATAACATTACGAACTATATTATCCATTTTAATTTGAAAAAAAGGTTTAATTTGAACGCTAAACTATAACTTGTTCCATTTCAAATTGTTTTGTAAGAAACAGAAAAAAATACGTGTAAAACATTCTTTAATTCTTTCTAAAGCATTTGACGCGTTGCCGGATTTTCAGAATAAACTGGAAGTACGGGGGATTCATCATTGCGAAAATCCGCACTCTCGCCAATTCGCAAACGCGAATTCGGGCGACGCGATATTTGCAGGTCGAGGGCGTACGTGATATTTCGGCGCTGCCGAGGGTAACGCGCGCGCGCGCGGCAAACCGAGGGGGTAAATATTGCAGTATGCACTCAGCGCGAGAGACAGGCGTGCATACCCTACACCCACCCCTCCGCCTTCGCCGTACATACGTCTATGCATTAGCAGTCGCATATATTATTTTCTCAGTGAAACACGGGCGCGTGTGTCTGGAATTTACAGCGTTTCTGTGCTACGGCCGCGCGAACGAATATCGAATTTACCTCGGGCCCGCCGAATTGGCCGACGTGTCGCCGTTGGGCGTCGTGAAAAGCCCTTCCGCAGGATGAAACATTGGTTTCTTCGGCCAATTCGTACAATGTTTATCAGCGAATTTCGATATAAATAAATTCAAGTCGAATTGTATCCATGGATTTTTGTTAAACTAAAATATGCTTCGTTTTTTTAACAAAATTTGTATGAATAGTTTTTAATTAATTTGTTTCTTTTTTGCGAAATAATACTGAAATATAAGAAAACGCGCATCAGCGATATAATGCGAATAACGTACATTTCTCTTGCTCTCAACTCGTTTGTAAAGCTCGTGTCGGAGATGGATGCAACATTGGCTTTTTTTAACGCAATACTGACTTCTATGTACACAAACATGAATGTATACGTAGCTCACGCAACCTGTCAGACACGCCGTTATTTATGGACGCGACCCTGCACAGCCGGCTACTCTCTTATTCGTATTTTCTACTCATATCGCGCCGCGAGACCGTGATTAAAAAAAATAAAAATTGAAAAACCGTTCGGCCGACTGGCGGCAAAAAAATAGAAACAACATTCTAATATATACTTATTGCTATTTTCATTTACGCGTCTGCGCTGTAAACAAGACGAAACAACCCGGAGAGCAAGGATAAGGCAAGATAGACGCTGGAGGAGCGAACAAAAAAAAACAGAAGAGCGCGTGATAAAAGTCGGCGTAAATATTGCCGTATAGTCCGTGCCTACGTGGCAACGAGAAAAAAGTGGCGATGTGCGTCTATGCAGTATTACCTCTTAGTCAGGCGATGCAGGTATTATTTACCTTCGCCGCCAGCCCCGGGGGCGAGCGCGTAACCCCGGAAGATGTACAAGGCGGGGGCGACGGTGGCCAGGTGCCGGCCGGATTTAATCCCTTATCCCTTTAAACGTTGTGTATTATTCTCGTAAAAACTAATACAGAGACGAACGCCCCCGAGGTCCTGGGCGTTGAACCGCCGCCGGGAAAAAAAAGGAGAGGGCGAAAGGAACGCGCGAGGGGCGGGCGGAAAAGGTATTTGCGGAGGCTGGGAAAAGAGCGAAAATGTTTTTCAAAAGGAAACAGCTGGAAATTGGATGACTAAGGGATTTAAATAATTACTTCATTTTAAACGGCACGACTAAGCTGGAACTATTCAGAGACTTCGCTGGAGAGCTCCAGTTTATAAAAAAAAATGATTTTACAATTTTTTTTACGAAGGAAAAGAGTGAATAAAACGTTGCAGAAAATGTTTTACGAGGTCTGCCTTTAAATTTTAAAAATATATTTATTTTATTGTGGGGTGTCCTACTCCACTCATATAAAATTCGAGATAGCGAAGTCGAATGTACACGTAAACTTGTAAGTCTCTTTCGCGCTTCCACCTAGAATCGTAAAAGAGTCGTAAACGTGAAATAGACGTGTGCGACATTTGACCGAGAGATACAATCCCACTACCTAACTTACACAGCACGGAACGTACATCTAGATAGATAATAATAGTTCACATGGAATCCACTTTTGACCATAAACGAATCAGTGCCACATAAAATATTATAACCCACATGTAAGATTGTGGAGTGCATTAGCAATAACAAATTTATAATCAATTTTCACTGTAATAAATACGTGCGATATTTTCTAAAATAACGTCTGATTTTCTAGGATTTTATTAAAAATACTGCCTTTGTATTAAATTTGATTAAACAATGTCAATGTCAATAATTTCAAGATGAGCGCAAACTACTGAAAAGTTAAGATGCGTCGAAATTAAATTTCATTAAATACTTACTAGTATACCGCCTGCACGACAAACCTTTATGATTTCTTTAGAATAATTCAGAAGAAGCGGTAAATCCCGAAATAAGTAGGAAGGGTCGACGTCCGAAACATCGTCATATCCGCGTAACATTTGGCTAATTGCCCGTGGTGCGTGGCCCTATAGCCGCGGCACTCGGTTATGGCAGCTCATTCGGTCCGTCGGATGCACGGTACTCTCTCTCTCTCTAATCATTATAATGTTATGACGCGCCGGGATAAGGCCACGTTATTATAAATGGAAGACCAGTAGCGAGGTTCGCCTCTGTCTTCTTCCCGCCTCCCCGACTCTTTCCTCTCGCGCTCCCGACAAGTTTACGGTTCGAGGGCCGGGGATGGCCGCGAGCTACCGTATAATTACGCGTGCGGGGCCCCCGGGCGCCGGCGATTCCCGCGGTCTCCCTATTTTTGACCCTAAAACGCCTAAATTCCGTAAATATAATACTTCATTACCTCGTTCCCGTCTTTTGCGCGCTCCTCCTTTTTTAGGCCTCGTAAAAAGCGAGCGAGGCGCGCGCCACTCCGCTTCGTGGAAACACCTGATGAACGTGTCCCGGCCATATTTCACGAGTGTCGTGAAAGGCTCGGCATTAAAGTAATATTAAAGCTCCTTTTTACACTTTATAATTCACGTATTTTCGAGGCTTTTCATTAGGTCAACAAAGAAAATACGCCTAACTACCCCTCGCAGAAACTTTAATGAACATCGTTAAGCCAAATTGATTCTAAATTGCAATTAACGTACGGTCGCATTAAAGGCAATATTTCTCTTTGAAAAACGGCGAGGGATACCCACGAATATTTCGCGTGTTTCCGAAAATTGATGAGGGCAATCGGAGAAAACGGCGGCAGTCCGGCTTTTACAAAACCGCGCGCACGACTCGTCCTCGGTGTGTAATTGAGTTGTAGGCTCGCGCGAAAAATCGCCCGAGAAGAATTCACTTCGACGGGGGTAAATGGAGCTCGGGGCATTTTTTTCCCCGTGACCGCCGGGCGTCCCTCCCCGGCGGCGCTTCATCGTTTCTCGGTCGCGGATTTTCCTCCACCTGCTGCCCCCGGGCCGGCTTTGATAAATCGCTCGGTTTCATCCCCCGTGCCGCTCGCTCGCTCGCGCTTATCAACTCGGGACTCGGCTCTTAGGCCTCCGCCGGATTTCCCGCTGGGTCCTTCCTACTGAGGGAACATTTTTTTTTCTCCCCCGAGTTCCGCGTCTCCCTGCCCTTATAATCAATCCTCTTGCAGATCCCGGAACCTTGGTTGCTCAGAAAAATGTCAACATCGTATTGAATACAACGTAAAATTTGGAAAATTTCAAAAACCAATGAAAATTGATTAATTTAGGTACTCGAGAAACATATTTACTGCGGATATTGCAAACACATTTATTACCGTTACAGATGATATTAAAGCAGAAGACGTCTTTTTTCCTAACAGAATAAAATAAGTGTTTACTCGTAATTATTCACGCCCCGTACTGCGAAGGAAAACAGTATCAATAAAATGCATCGTTCCGAGGGTGCTGTACCTGTGTTTTATCTTTCGACGCGAGTCGGCCAAATGCTCCAAGTCCCGTCTAAAGTATTAGCTTTGACAGATAGGCCCGAAGTGTGCCGTTATCTCGGCCGAAAAAAAGATGCCGCACTCCATCGTCCCAGTTTCCTGCCTCGCTCTCTTTATTTAAGATTCAATCATTTTTACGACTTGCGCGAGCGATGCGCCTGGGCCCCCTCCCTCCCCCCGTTGCGTGCGTCGCACCCTAATGAAAAATTACGCTCTCTTTTTTGTCATCGCCGGGAGACACACCGGGGGAGAGTGGAGGCGGGAAAAAAAAGGAGGCCGGGAGGCAGAACCGTCGCGCTTTATCGACGATCGCCACCCTGCAGGCGCGACGCGCTAACCAGGCCAGATCCGACTAGCGCGCGCGTATGTAGAGGTAAGATGGAGGACGGAGGGGCGAAAGGAATGGACCAAATCGCGCGAGGGAGAGAAGTGCGCGGGGGGCTGCTGGGAAAATGGCCCCCGAAGGGGTGATAGAGGCCACCTAATAGCTCATGGAATTGCCTCCGAAACACCTTTTTAATGAACTATTGCCGCGGGAAATGAAAATGGGGTGGGGACATTGGACCACCTCTCTCTCTATCTCTGCTCATCCGATGCTTTTCTTCCCGAGATACGCGCCGCGCAAGAAGAATCGCTTTTCTTGCGCCGCGCCTCCTCGGAATACTTGCAAGCTCAGATAGTCCTTATCACCGGAATCTCTGTATCTAGTTCAAAAAAATTTCTAACGTGGTCTATTAAGAAAATGAGGCACGCGTTATCGAGGCTTCGATAAGACAAGCGTCGTTATTATGAAGGTTGAGAAGCCAATGTTTTTTAATTGGGTATGAATACTTTAAGGAACAGTTTGCAAGTGAAACGAAACGTACTGCTACAATTCAGTAATCGCGTTCGTAAAAAAGATACGGTCGATCGAGAATAAAACTTCGTCGCTGAATGCAAAATAATACAACTTGCAGTGGGCATAATTCAATTTTTATCATTAATTATCCTCCGTCGGCACGGCGTTCACTGGGAAAAATTGCAATTTTTCTCGGCGCATGCCATTCCCGGGAGGATAAAATTTCTTTTTCTTTGTTCGTTCTCCTCTCCTGCACTTTGGGAGAGCGAACTAAAAAAAAAAAAAAGAATAAAATAATACGGGGACGTGCGGCATGCAAGACGAATGGGGAAGGAGGCAAGCTGTGCGATCCCAGCGAGACACCATCCGAAAACATTCCGGGGAATTAGACGAGGAACTGCGCCTCGCAGGGGGATGCGCGCGCGCGCTCAGGATAAAAAAAAAGGAAGGCGAGAAGCGCGCGAGCGAGCGAGCTACAGCCCCGAAAGTAAAGAGAAGGAGGAACGGGGCGATTTGTCAAAACGCATCGTCGCACGCCTCCGTCTCTCCCACCCTCTCCCGTCTTTGCGCTATCTTCGCCTTCGCGCTCATTGTTATGCTAAGTGCGATTACGGACGAAAGCACAGGGAGAAAGAGGAGAAAAAGAGAAATTTCGTAAGTCGGGCGAGGAGACTTCAGTGTTTTAGAAGCTCTTCACGTTATTTTTTTGAAGCAATAAAAGTAGTTTAAAATATTTTCGTTAAAGAATTATTTACTACTCCACTGTACAATAAAGTAGTTAAAAATCTTTCTGACAGTATTAAATTGCCGATCGATGGTTTATTAAGAGAAACTTTCCTGATTTTATGAAAAATTGAAAAGGCAAGGAAGCTCTTCTCCTGTTTCCGAGGGAGGCAAGTTTCTGTTTTGCGGAGGGCCAAATGTAGAAAGGAAGGAAGGTGAAACTGCCCTCGTGAGAATCGAAAGCCGCGCAACATGACCCATTAAGGGACGCGCACGAGGCGGCGCGTCTTCGCTTCCAAGTTTCTGGTCAGCTGTAAGGGGCTCGGTATTATAGCTGTAACCCACGGTGTTTACGAGTCCGCAAAGGCCGATTACCGCTCGCCGATGCATGACTTCCCTCTTTCGTCTAGCAAATCCAAGGTCTTCACTTCTTCGCCTCTATTTAAGAAGCCGGGCAAGTTTTCAACGGATTTGAGAAGCGCTACTTTAAAATTCACACGGGAAACCCTTATTAATCATTTCGCAAGGATTGCTGTATTCATTTATTTATCGAACTTTAATAACTAAATTATTTTTCGCGTTACTGTAGGGTAGTAAGAAGAAACAGCTTTAAGAAATAAGCGTTTAAACTGTTAGTATCCGTATAAATAATCCTTTTGTGAATTCTTATAAGATTCTCGTAGCAGCTTGCGTAATGATAAAATTATACAGTATGACCTATAAACAGCCGCTTGCATTTGCCACCGACGAAAAAAAAAACCTAAGCGGATAAGGCCTCGCATTGTCCCGTTGGGAACCAGCGGAAAGAATAGATATGAAAATTTTCCGTGCGACAAGGACTTTATCGCGCATTCCCTAAACAGGAAGGGCACGCGGGAGCGAAAAAAAGCAGGGAGAGAGAAAAAAAAACAGAGGCACGCGGCGAGGCCTTTTGATTAATTATACGTATCCTCGGGAGAGGCTCGCACGCGCTCCTTGCCTATCCCGAAAATTAGCAGGGACCTCCATATACAATTCGAACCCTCTTTCACCTACGACCTCCCAATTTCCAAGCGAGCCGGGCCACCCCCCGCAGCATTTTTCCGGGGCGACCCGATTTCATTTCTCTCCTCGGTGCGCGCGCCCGCCTCGTCATCATTTTTCATAGGCTCTCAGTCCTACAGCCGCCCGACCTTCTCTACTTTCCACTAACTCCGCATCCGCGGCGCGTCTTTACCCTCGCTACGTACGCGGATAATGGAAGGGAAAGGTTTTTTTCCCCGATAGCTCGAGTAGCACCCTTCGAAGCCGTACACACGGAGCGCTCGGCAACTGTTTTCCCGTTTTCACTCGACGGATGAAGCTTTAAATCACCCGTGAACCTTATCGAATTCTACTTTGCGCTGGGTTTCGATTTGAAATGTTGAAAATTCTCCAGTCAAAAATAATATTTCAAAGGATATATTATTGTTTTTCTACACTGTTCGCGTTTCACTTCCTCTAGTTAGTCGATTTAGTATTCACGTCTAAATATCGCTTATATAAAATAAGATTTAATTGACTGTAATTGAAGCAGTTTCAGATAAACATCGACACAAATATTTTATTATTAGAAAGAAAATATGAATAATCGTTATAATTGCCGTTTAAATCGCATTAATATTAATAAAGTTAAAATGAAAATTAACAGTTGACTATTCATGAGCTAATCAACGAAGAGGATTCGCCCGAATTGAATAAAATCGCGAGGAATTAATTCCATCGACGAGTTTTGGCGACTCGTTATTTCAACGCGGAAACGCAGAATCGGGCGGATGTCTGCCATTGCCTCGCCCACGGCGCGGCAGCCATTATGTCATCATCGCCCTGCTGACGAGTCGAGGTAGCGCCGAACGAATATTCGCGGATGTAACACGTATACGCGCGCGCGCAAGATCCGGGGGCGAGATTAACGCCGGGGCTTTGTTGTTTACGACTTTCGAGTTTGTAGCGCGACGCCTTCGTTTATTTTGCTCTTATCTCGAGATTAGCTGGCTTTTTTATACTTCCTTTTGTTAAAGGGAGGATGGCGGCCGCGATACGAGTGCGTGCGCAGGCGACGTATACACTTACCCGCGAGCCTGCTTTAATTGGAGGCTTATACGAGCTGTGCCATACGAGTACTCACCTGAAACAAAAGAAATAAAGTACATTTAATGACATTGTCTTCTCCACTTGCTTTTTTATTTACAATTGCACCGCGATTTATTTGTAATAAGAGAAGCGTCCACGGCTGGAAGTAAATTGGCAGATCCTAGCTTAGCAACGATTTTCAAAGTAAAATTAAAGATCACCTCGTACAAGATAGTAACGATCACGATTAAACGCAGAAAAGTGACTAAAGAATAAAATTCAGAATAACAATCGGGCAGCTGATGTAATTTAATTTCCTTTGCAGATTCTCCAATATCCTCTTTTTTTTTCTTGGCGAGCGCGCCCTTTGTCTCGCTCTGCTTTACCAGGCACACTCTTTCTCGAAGTCTCCGAGGAAATCATTGAATATGCAACTTAAGAAAATCCTCGGATATTGTGTTTTATTATAAACGGGCTCCGCCGCAGACGCCCGAACCCCCCCGGCGGCGCCACCCCCGTTTTCTCATCTCTCGCGTATTTTTCGCGGCCTCGACTTTGCATATGAATATTTTCAGATTCGAAAATTCTTTCCCAAGCTCCCGTGGGAACATCTGGCGAAAACAGGAGCGAGCCTTTAGCAGGCACCGCTCCGCCTTCGCTTATCTACGTGAAAACATTTCCAAGTGGCGCGCGCCCGCCTGCCACCGATACTGCGCTCGACGACGAGCATTCATCTGCATACACCTAGTTTTTCTAAAAACAAAACGACTCTGCATACTATTTTACTTTTAGAATTAAAAAAATCACTCTCTTTTTCATAAAAAACTGAGCTTGTTTTTTGACTTTTCTCTCGAATCGAGTGGTTTTTCACTCTTTCACGTTTTCAGAATAGAAAATTAAAAGAAAATAAAGTGACTATGAGAAACAAGCCTTCGGTAATTATTCTGAAACCCCCGAAATGCTCACGAGGCGCACAGCTAGCTGTAGAGGAAGAGGCGTCGCGGGGCAAACGCGGGGGCGGATTCGGTGAAATTTTAAGAGCGCGCGACTGGAAAGTAGGTCGAACGTCGCGGCGCGTCGGTGCGCAAGATATCTTCCTCCTCGCGCTTGCTTGCCGGCAATCTCTTTCGCGGCTCGTCTAACTCCCAGGACTCGTGAATTATAAATGGCGGGGGCTCGCTTCCGGCGGAGCGCGCGGGCCTCGCGCCGGTTACGCTCCGCGGGGAGAGAGCGAGACGGTCGATGTACTGGAAATTCAAAAGGGAGAGACCGGGGAGCGGAGAATAGTGCAATTAAGCCCACGCGTCGTAATTAGCGTAAATTGTTTCGCGCAGTTTCGCCATAACCGAGAGAGGGGAAGTGCACGCGCGGCCGGGCGCGCACTCGCTCACCCTTTCGGCTGCGAGACGCGGGGCCCCGGCTTATTTTGATTCGATCAAATATTCATCTTGAGGGATTAAACGCTTTATCATCTCGCCCCGCCGTTAAGCACTTTTTAACCGTGCTCTCATTTTCGCGCCGGCGGTCCGATCGTTAATTCGCGGAGGGGCGAAGTTTTCGGAAAGCATAAAAGAGAGTTATACTTTCGAAAACGGCGAAAAATAAAGTAGCGGCCGTTTTAACACATGCAAATCGGGGCATTCAATGAAAAAGTTCGAATGCTTTAAAGTTCTTTTATCTCCGCGGCGGTACACACGGGCCAACATTGATTCTTCCCTCATTCAATAATCATCATTCATATTCATACCGAGCCGAGAAAGTTCCGCCGGAGTCTCGGAGGTATAAAAGGGACGGGCGAGAGAGCCCCCGGAGCTTGAAAGAAAAGTTTCTCGCCTCCCCCGCGTATTAAAGGCAGGTGGCGGCGAGTCTCTCTCCCGACTGATCCCGCGCGCCGCGAGAATATATGGTTATCCGCTCGACTTAGACGCCGACGAGACGGAAGCCATCGGCCGCCGCCTTAATATACGGCTCAATAAAAACTTAGTTATTGCCGCGGCGGCCAGAGCCAAGGGTTGGCGGGGCAGCTCGAGGCGCCGAGCGCAATAAAGGAAACGCCGAATAAATACGTCGAGTTTAACAATATTCCCCGTCGCGGCTCATTATGGGATGCGCGCTCGACGTCGGGGTGTAACGCGTCCGGCTGAGATAAAGACAGGGACAATGGCGATTCCGCGGGCCATCAAACGAGCTTCCGAATGGCGAACCAAGGACTTTGGACTTCCCGCGTGGCGCTGTCTTTCCTTCCTTCCTTCCTCTTTTGGCCTCGCGGCGAGAGATACCGCGGAGATGTGCCTCGGCCGCTTTCCTCTCTTCGCGCGGCGGCGAGGACGACGTCGAGGGGGAGGGCGAGAGGCGCGGTTCCGGCGAGCTTGCAGCGTTGCGCACGTACGGAGTTTCTCGGGGGGACGAAGTTTGAGAGGTCACGCTGAAATTATTTCGCGATTTAATTATCAAGCGGCTGATAAGAAGTGGATGAAAGTGAGGATGCCCGGGACAATGAAAACTTTACGCATAAAACGCCTGCCTTTGATTCCGCGTTCGAGTTTACTTGATGGATGAGGAAAGTTACCTTTTAATGAATACTACACAAGACCGCTGGCGTCCTCGATATTGCAAAAAAGTTATGCAAATTTCGTTTATTAAAAAAAGATAATTTCGTCATTTAAAAAAAAAGGACTCGATGATTGAAGCGTGTACCGTAAGAATTTTCAACGAAGCCAGCGTTAATTGCGAAGGTTCGGAATTAAAGCCCGACGTGTAGGACACGCACAAAGAAAGCCCTCGAGGTTGTTTTCATTTGCGCCTGGCCGCACGCACGCCACCACAATCAATCCGGCCACGAAAGCATATGCTGCCTCTTAAGGTACAACGCGCAGGAGAGCGCATTGAGAAAGGAGCAACGACGTCGTCGTCGGGGGTGGCGGATTGTTTGATGCTTGATTGTCGCGAGGCTTGCTTGGGGGTCCCGCTCCCTCTCCTTCTCTCTTTCGGCTGATTGGGTCGCCGCGAAACATCTGCCGGGCTCCCGCGGGGCTTGCCGAACGACAATCACCCGGTGATCGCCGGGTAATATTTCCGTAATATCTTCATCCGTGCCCGTGAGCGCGTCGGGACGTGACTCGGAAAGCCCCGGGATTTTCGGTACACGCAGGAGGAGCGCGTCTGTCCTTTAAGCGCGGATATACTTGTATTTCGTTAACTTTTTTTGCTTTGTGCTTTTTACGTTCAAATAGATTTTAGGTCGACGAGTTCTATACAGATTTCCGATGGATTAGTCCACTGTATTTGTAAGAAGAATTTGTTCTCTCGTTCAATTATTGAAATGTGCGATTGATTAATCAAAACGCGTTGCATCTTTCAATGACAATGCGATTGCGGCCCTTTAAAGAAAAAAATAAATAAATGCGAGGTCAAAGTACCGGTGCTCCAGAAGCAAAAAGGAGGACGAGATAGAGGGCCACGGTCTTCTTTTTCGCGGGAGACAGTGATAGCCAACGGGTGACGCGCGCGCGCGCCTCTACCCCGTACATCTACACGTACTCCCGTCGACAATGGATCCTTTGCGGCTAAAAAGCGTAAAAGAAAGAAAAATCTTTCGCTCTCTTTTTATCCCCTCCCCGCTCGGTCCACCTCGGGGGAGAAGAATGAAAGAAATAGCGCGCGGCAATGATGAAAGCATTGTCCCCGCTCAAGCTCTCTCTTTCCGTCTGTGAGCGCGCGGCGGCTTTTTTCTCTCTTACCTCCCTGCCCCCCTCCTCTTCTTACTTATTCTCCTTGCTCGGCTCTTCCTGGTCTTTTGCGGGCTCAATTTCTCTCCCTCCGAGCGTGCCGCGGCCGCCTACGTCTCGCTTCGCGTTGTCACCGGAGCGCCAAGTCCAAGATCACCTCGCGGAGCCGTCGGTGAGCGCCGACGGTATCCCGCCGCTCCTCTTTGTCGGAAGTGAAAATGAAACGGGCTACGGGCGCAATTTCCGCGAGATGAAAGGACGTGGCGCGGAGCGAGTCTAGGCCGACGCGGGGAACGAGATTTCATGAAAAATATAAGGCAGAAAGAGGAGAGTTTGACTTTCATTATTTGCCGACGACGCGGTTTCCTTTCGAAATGAATCTTTTACCTCGTACTTTTTTAACCAGTGCACCCCGAAAAAGCCAGAATTCAGAGTAACGCCCAAACTGTAATCGTATCTCATCTTCCACTCTGCAAACGACGTGCGTTAAGTGGATGGAATCGATTCTTCCTCCGCGGTCAATCATCGGTCAAAACGCTGGAAATCCTCTTATCGCGAGGCAATCCCATCCGACGTTTTCCGCAGACAAGTGCGTAAATATACGGGCAGCGTCGAAAAGAGCAAAATCGCTCGGCAAATCGGCCGGACGAAGGGGCCGGAAGTGCGAGCGGCTGTGCAAAGCGAGCCCAGACGCGAGGCTCCGCTATCTCACCCTCGCGGGGGCGTGCGCGAGCGAGGCAATCGTTACACGCCGAGGATCCGAGTGCGCTTTGGCCGGGCGACGCCCCCCCAAACCCCGGTGGCTGCTCGAGCGTGAGCCCCGCAACCCTTTCTCGGACCCTTGACCGCCTTCCCGGCGACCCTTGACTCGGGCGCAATAACGCGCGTTAATCCGCCTTTCTTCTCTCCCGCGCGCGCCTCGCTCGGAAAACAAACCTTGTCCCTCGCGCCCCGGATGATCGATCGCCGATATCTCGCCGCTGTGTCTTCGGCAAAGGGGCGAAGAGTGAAAACGGAGCGAACATTACACGAGGGGGGGACGAGGGGAGGGTTTAACCCCTTTTGCGCCCTCGCAGACTTTCCGGGAGCCGATTGTTATTCTTCGGGCGAAAACTATTTACAAAGTCGTGGCTAATGGCATCAAGAGATTTCGGCGTCCCCGCGTGTCCCCACCCTTCTGTGTTAGTATACGGACGCCGGCTTGCCTTTCATGTACTTATTGAGCTCTTCGTCTTGTCAGAATGCTGTTACCGTTTGCGAATTACTTAATCTACGTCATGACGAGCTGCGATGGATTAACGAGAAATCGTCAAAAAAATTTTTTATCCAAACAAAATAAATTTTGTTTTAAAAATTATCTTTTTGAAAAATTCTTCCAGCTTGACGTGGCTGAAGATTAAGCAAGAATGACGAACGAAGAGTTTATTTATTAAAAAGAATGTCCAGCAGCTCTTAATATTCATCCTGCCATCTCGGCAATAAATGGCGATGAGACAACGAGCGTAAAGTGAGTCAAAACCAATATACACACTCGAGGAGACAGATGCACGTGTGCTAGTGTACACGCACGCACCCGAGCTTAATGTAATAAGAGTTTTGTTCTCGAGTGGGTTGGCAAACTTATGCATATTGACCCTGTCAATCTTGTAATGCCACTACTGCCGACACGAGCTAACCTCCACGCACAGCAGAAACACTCCGCTCTCGCGCGCGTAATTCGATTTTAACGCGCGAAATTAAATTTGCATCGTACGGCGCATTAAAAAGGTTTTAAGCAGTTTTTCTTTCTCTTTTTGCCAAATCAACAATGATTCTATTCCCCACTTTATAAATTTCAATTTACTCCAATAAAGTTTATCAATTCGAATGAATATAAAATAGAAGCAGGGTTCTTTTAAAAGTAGACGTAAGGGATATACATTTGTGCCCTCTATTAAAAATATTTAGAGCAGAAACAGTGTTCAAATGAAATTTACGATGTAATACTGCACAATATGCCCTTGTACTAATGGATGCCGGAGGGTAATTACAAGCACAAATCGAAGAGGTCCGGAGGATAAGGAATAAAGATTTTACAGGATCGCTCGCGGCTGCGACTCGCGCTAACCGAAGTAAAAAGCCCGGCGGCGCGAATCCAATATCGAGAAGGAGAGAAAGAAGATCGAAGGGGCATTAACGCTCGAGCGAGCAACAATAGAAATACTTGCGCCTTTTGCGCAACGCGCAGTACCGTCGCCGCAGCCCTTTCTCTCCTTCTCGATTACTCCGCGACTTACTGCGTCTCTCGGTCCTTCTCTCCCTCTCGCTCCGTTTCCTCGGAGCGAACGTGCCCTCGGCGCACAAATGGAAAACGGATTGATTAATCGTAGTAATTACTGATCAGCCCCCGCTAATTAGATATCCGACTCCTAGCGTCTCGGCCCCAGAGGTCCCTCTCTCTCTCGCTTCGATCTTGCCGCCTGGGACTTTGAGAGCGGGGCTCGCAAGTGAGAGCGAGAAAGAGGGAGGAGCAAGGGGTGCACGCCGTAGTGTGCTAAGGGGCAAAAGCGCAGTTCGCTAAATGAGATTGTTTGACGGGGCTATCCAATATTAGTCTCTCCGCGCGGCTCTCTCTCCCCCTCGCTCTCCTTCTCTCGCCTCGCTCGACGGGCAATATCGCCGACGCACCTGCTCGCACACACACGCGCGCGCGCCAGCCTGATCGTTAACGCAATCACGCTTATAAGGAAGTAATGACGCTTTTGATTTACTCGCGTTGCGAGAGAGAGATTGTGCCTCCGTGATTTATAAGGACATATTTTCATTTATTGAAATTTCATTTGCGCGAGGTGCTAATGAACGACGGTCAGTCCACGCAGCGATATCGACGAGAAAATTCGAGATTTTCGTTCTCGCTGTTCGCCAGCTCCCAGCCGCGCGGCGGTGCACCGGGAAGGATGAGAAAAATAATCCGCGGTGAATAAGTCGCCCTGTCCGATTTATTCGGTCGGCGCTTCTTCGGCGCACGAATCGCAGGTGCGAACTAGTTCGCCCGCTCGACAATCGGCCCGTTCCGCCTGGGGAGATTTAAATTAAGACGGAGTCCGAGGAGCGGGCCGCGCGTTGTCGGCACCCGATCTGGGATCACGAACGGCCTCTCACCTCGTTACGTCAGAGACTTACGTGGCTGCTGAGCCGCTCGGGCTCGCGATTTACGATTTCAGATGAGCCCGCGAAGATATTTGCGCCGGCCGCTTCGTCACTGTCCGCGCCTGGGCTCCCGTGACGGCTCGCGATAATCTTTTAATAGCGATAAATCGTTCGCCCGGCCGAGGCACCCATCGAATTCTCAAGCCCGACGTAAAAATTACTGTTTGTTTCTTGTTTTAAAAAAAAAACATTATAATACGTGAGTTTTATTCAGCTGAAATCTGATCACTTTTTGTAACATAAAAATATGAAAATCAAACGATTACATGTACTATTGAAGATTTCATTTTAATTTCTCGCCTATCATGAGAATTTTAGCCCATAACTTCAATTTTCTTCGTTGTAAAATTTCTACGAGTACGAGAGCCGGAGTCAAACGTCTATTCGTCAGTTCTAGACAATGTTGTATCCACATTTTTTTTAAGATTATGTTTAAATATTTGCTGTTCTAAAATTGTATCGTCTAGACTTTAAAGACAAATTAATGTACGTATAAAAACAAAGTATCTTTAAAACTCAATGGATTAAATTAAAGATATTTTGCGAATCTTGCTAAATTGTCGGAAGGGCTTGATCTTCACGAGACGCTTAAAGTCGGGAATCACGACGCCTGACACATGTGTAACAACTGCGAAACCTATGCGACATCGGCACAAAACGGCTGGAGTATTAACATCCGGTCGGCCGCTGGAGAATTTACGACCCAGGAATATACTGCCGTCACTGCCCGCTACTGCCTGCGCCGAGCGATTTTGTAAAACGAAATGTCTCGTTAGCGCTTTACAACGGTCTAAATTACGTCCAGGACACCGCGGCACTCCGCGGATCTTAACGATCTTGTAACGCCCGACATTACAAGCCCGGACGTCGTAGTCGACCGTCGCACTTTCCACCCTCTTCTTTTTTTCGGCTCCGCTCGGAAAAACGAGAAAAGTGCGCATTGAAATATAAGGAGGAAAAATGTTTCAGTCCCTGCGCCGCGCGCGCCGGAGAATCGATGCGCGACAATGCCCTCCGCTAGGAAAGATCGCGGCAACACGGCTGATCGCGCGTCGCGAGGAACCGGTATTTCCATTTGGCTCCCCCCGCGGCCTCGCCAGGCCTTTGCACAACGCCTTTATACGAATCATAATTTTTATTATCTCGCATAAGGCTTCTTTTTGCCGGCTAATTGCAAAAACAGACGGTCATTAAGACAGGTTTCTCTTCGGGCGGTGCGCGCGCTTTATTTCTTCCTCTGATGCCCGGTATGCGCGATCAAGTCAAGAGCTGGAGGGTTGCGCGCCGACGAAGAATTTTTCTGCGCCTGCTTAGTTCGCAAATTTTTCATCGCCGCCAGAACGTAAATTGTTTCACGTATCCTCTATAAACTAACAGCCGTTGCCGTGAATTTACACACAGTGAGTTTAAATCCCGCCGCGACGCCGTAAATCAAAACATTAGCAGGTATGGAGGTCATTCAAATGAACGCGGGCCCCACAATTAGGCTCCTCCCAAAATCTCACTCCATCATCGGACTAATTATCTCGTCCGCTCGGCGGGTCATCAAAAATACGTGATAGATAACACGGAAGAGCAGCTTGTAGGTACACGAAAATTGGGCATCATCGGGCTGCAGCTTGTTAAACGCGCGCGCCCGTAGCGCGGAGACACTGGCGCACAACCAGCTGCCAGGCGCGAATTAACGCCAAAATATTTTACGCCTCTACATCACGGCGCCGTAAAGCCGGAATTACGCGCGGCGCGCGCGCGCGTCCCCTCCCATCTCGAGAATCGATAAATTTCATCCTTGATTAAGCGTCCGCGAGGCTTACGCAAAATAACTCTTGGCCGTCCGGCGTCAAGATCTAGCATGCTCCGCGCCGGGGCTCGCGGCCAATAAAATTATTTCGTCCGGAATAAATGAAGTGCCGCCGAGCGGATTCGCCTATTTCGAAGTTTCGCCGCGCGGGGGGAAAGGGGACCGCGAGAGCGCGAACAGACGAGGGCGACGGAAAAGCGTATGACTGCGCCCCGGCCGAAATAAACGGCGTAACTGCCAAGAGACGACGAGGGCTGGAAGAGGCGCGAGGAACGCGCCGAGAGGGACGGAGAGAGTCGATAAATAACCTCTGGTTTATTAGCGCGGTATGCGGGACAAGGCGAAGCCGCTCCCGCGGCCGCCTAGCTGCAGAAGAGAGAAAGTGGTTAAATTAGCGGGAATATTAGTGCGCGTTTACGTTGCCCAAGCTCGTACGTCCAGCGAGCGCACTGCGCCCTCCCCGGCGCATTGTCACGTCAATCTCGACATCAAAAGAACCTTCGGGTATTTGATCTCGTTAGAGATCTGTGTGTTGTTTACCGAGCTTTGCGTTATTTTTTTGTAATTTTTTAGAAACTCGCTGTCATTGGTTACGGTGACTTGCATTGTTCGTCAATTTCTTCTCTATTCCCCTTTTCCTTGTAATTAAATTCAAAAATTGACCAGCATAAAGTACAAACGAACCAAATGTTGAACAGATTTATGAACTGTAACACATAAATTATTGCAATATTTCTCTCGAAACATTAAACACATTATTATGCACCTAAGATTACACGGTAACAATAAATTCTACACATTTGTCTTCATAATCAAAATAAATAGTTGCAAAACGGACATACTGCAACAATCCTTGCATAAAATTTAATGATTTTTCGTAATTAGTAACTTCTTTCGTTATGTTTATGAAATAAAATATTTAGATTTGGCGCTCTTTAGCGTTCGCCCGCATCGATGCGAATCATTCGACCGGTAATCGAGGCGGACGCGGCACTGAGAAATCGAGGAAAGCAAGCGAGCAGCGCATCGGAGTCGAGCAGTTTGTCAGAGACAGTGGCGTCTTTACGGTCTTCGCGATCGCGGCGAGGGACGCGCCGGTATCGCGCATGCAGATCGCGCGCGCGAGCTTGTCGGTGATTTTCCGCGACACGCGGCCCTATCTGCCCGCGTTAACAAGCTGCCAGCGAGCCTAACTACTGTCTGCGCTAGAGCGGGAGATATATGTGATGGAAAATTGCGGCCGAAGGTCGTAAGGGTGGCTCGCGAGCTGCTTCAACACTTTCACCTCTCTGTCTTCCCATTCTCGTTTTTCATTGAACATTCACTTTGCTTTAACGATTACTGGATAGAAAAAAGTCTAAAATTAAAATAAATAATTATGTTACAAATCGCTCGAGGAATATGGCGTTCTTTCTTCAAAATACTTTGAACTGTATTTCACCCACATGCGCGACATCTAATTTTTAAGGTACACCTTCGCACACTTGCAGTTCGGCGCGTTACATACCTGTAGCTGTGTGCGGGGGCGAGGTTCGCGGGTTATTTATTCGCGAATTATTTCATTTGTCTTGGCGCAAATAGGCACGCACGGCGTTCTAATTAGACCGGCTATTTCTAAGCCGCGTCTCGGCGCTTAGTCGAGCGTGGGCAAAAGGGTGCGTGGACACAACGGGCGACTCTCTCTCTCTCGCGGACGCGCGGAAAGAGAGAAACGCGAGAAAGAGGAGTTAGACGGATCTAATTGCATTACAGAAACATGAGTTCCGCGCTATCTCCCTCTCTTTGCGGAGGGGGTGAGGGTTCGCGCGGGGGGATACTTTACGCGCCGGAGAAATACTCGTACACGGAGGAAAATTACGCGCAAGTATGCGGTGCGCTTAAGCGATATTCCGGCGGACGTTGGCATTAACCTCCTTTTAGTGCGCGCGCCTTAGCGGGTGTGCTTTCGTTATTATGCTTAGAAAAATTTCGAAAGTTCGCACGTTTGCGCATGATTTATCTCGCGGGAGAAAGTAGCGGCGGGTCGCGGGGTGTGCGCGCCCGCTATAACGGCCCGACACCGTAAAGTGCATATACTTTTTGCGGAGCAAATGTCCGCGGTTACGGCGAAATTTACACGCTTCCTGGGTAAATTTTCAGTATTACTTGCGGGTGACGGTGTGTATGCACGCCCGCCGAGAGGAATCGCTGAACGGGACAAAATTGCACGGTCTATTTTCATACTTTACCGTTACGCTGAACGAGCGAGGAAAGTTTTTGCATTCGACCGCATACTTTTCGTAAATCTCCGAGCTTCTAAATAATCGCTTCAAAACAATAACAAAACAGATTCGGATCAAAGAAGCGGGAACCCAGCCAAATATAAGGACTGCCCCGAAGAAATTGCGGAGAAAAAAGATCCAGGAAGGTTGGACTTTCTGCTGCACACGCACACGCGTGCGAGAGAAGGCAGGCGTAACAAGCCTGTATACATCATGCGATGTTGTGTATACAGAAGGGAGTCGAGAGCGGGTGAAAAAAAGCACGTATAAGTGAGGCACGCACACACGCGCGGAGGGAGTACGTATACCATAAACAAGTCGAAAAAATATACACACCTTTGATCGCATCTTCGAGATAGAGGCCCGCGCTCCTCCGGGCCGAAGGAAAAAGGGAGACGGGAGGCGGAGGGAACGCGAAAATACACGTCCTACGCGCAAACACGATCTTGGCACAAAGCGACACGATGTTAAACAGATAAAGGCGCGAGCGGTGCGCGAATCCGCGCGGCGGCTGCGCCCGAGGATGTTGACTCCGGCCCGCTCTCGCTCCTCTCTCTCCTTAAAGTTGATTTGTGATCAATTACCGCACGTCCGCCCCTCTCCCGCATCGCGCTCCCCCCTTTTATTTCGATGCTCGCGTCGTCCACGAGGGCACCGCGACGATTTTATTTATACACGCGCGGCGAACCGCCACCCGCGTTTCGCGACTGGCCGTCGTTAAAACTCGGCAGAACGAGCGGCCGAACGCGCAGAAGGAGACGGGGGAGGAGGCGCGGAGAGCGGGAGGGAGGGAGGCAAAAGGTGGATCCGGCAATTCATTCGGCGTTTTATAACCTCCCCGCGTAAATGCGAGAGAGCCTCCGCTCCTTCTCCCGACGCCACGCTCGCGCCGTGCTGATTCACGCGTGGCGGATTATTTCGATCTCTCTGTCTAAAGTTAGCCGAAGGGATTATGCGCTTAAGAGCCGCTGGCTGAAGCCACCGCTGTTGCCCGTGCGCGCAATTTCGCTTCGTTTCAGCCAGGACAAACAGCCTGCGGAGCCCGGCAATGAGGCAGAAAAATTTGCGACGCAAAAGACAAAAGGAAAGAGAGGAAGGATCGGGATAGGGGATCGCACATTGTACACGCGCATTAAGGGCCGGGCAAATTTTTAAATGTTTCCGCTTGTATTAATAGTTTGAAAATGCCTCGTTTCGAGTTTACATTTTGAAGCGTAATCAAAAGTAGAAAATTAATCCACAGCGGCTGACTATAAATAAGAGGCGGTGCAAGGGCGCCGAACAAAGGGAACGAGGCACAAAAGGGAAAAAGCGTGGCGGAGGGTAGCGGAAATTCGAATGTTAGAGGCGCAGGTGCTGCGAGAAAACATTCATCAAGATGATAAGATAGCGCGAAGGCTCGAGTCGAGGATCCGCTTTGAGGCGAGCGCCGGTGGCTCCGGAGACGACCCTCGACACCGAGAAGGGATTAACCTCGCAAAGACGCTTTCCACGGTCTTAACCCTTTCCCGATCAAGAGCGGATTAACGGACCGGGGTATGGATTCCGGATTACCAAGTAGCTCGAACATCGCTCCCGACACGTTCGGGCTTCCGGCGAGGAAGCGCGAAAAATCTTACCGCTAAACGACAAGTCTCGAGCGATCGATCGAAAACTCGAGTTTCCGCGGTGAAAAATAAACCCCCTTTTTTTTATAAATACCGTCCTATTATTAAACGTTGCCTAAGTGACGATTTTACCCGTGGATTTTCGCGTCGGAATCCGCGCTCTCGCGTGCGCGGAAAATAAACGATAAGACGGGTGTTTTTCGGTTCGTAAAGCAATCCAGAGAGTAAAACTACCAGCACTCGCGGCGCGAGTCTGTCGACAAAGTCGTCGGCCCAGATACGAAAATCGTAAAACCGCAGACGTAACGGCTACCACGACGGCGCGGAGGAGAGCGGAATCCAAGAAGCACTTATCCCCGCCGAGATTAGCCGCGTAAAACGCAATGGTTACGTTTACACGCCATCGAGTGTACGCAACAATATCGTCTTGAAGCATTTGCTCCTCCGACGCGTTACCTTTTATTTATACGGCCAACTTCTTTGTCTACTTCTGATTTTTATTGCGTGCTTAAAAACTGCACGAATTGCTTTTAAAAAAACTCGTGTAATTTTTTTAATGAACCTTTTTTCCACTCAATATTCATTTTTGCTTCGGATATAAATTTTAAGTCTCTCTGTTACTGTCCATTAAGGGATTCATTAATGTTTACAACCACGCGATTTTAAAAATTATCTACCGACGGTCACCCGTATTACTCTTCCAATTTACTTCCATTAAGCACTTAAGCTCGTCGTGTAGGATCCTCTCGAAAGTCAAAAATATTACTCATAAAAATTGTAATAATACGAAACTCACCAATTGTTGACTTGAAGAATCGTTAACCCCGTGTCCTGTGCCAACTGTTTCTTCTGGTCTTCCGATGGGTACGGATGCTGGAAAAAAGCAGAGAACACGACAATTAAAGCAGGGCGTCGTAAATTTGGTTCTACTTTAATTGAAAATAATAACGGAAAAACTCGCGCCGGCGGGCGGGCGGGGGCGCGTCGCGGAAAAATTCGATATGCAACGCGACGCACGCGACTGCAGTGCACCGCCGCGCCGGGAGCATTACGCGCAGCCCCGGCACACCTGCGAAATATTATTTATCGCTGAAGAGTCGGGCGAAAAAAAAACGAGGGAGAGAGGCTTTGAAAAAAAAGGAGCGCCGCCGAGAGATACATGGACATTCGGCGACGCGCGTTTTATCGGCGTTCGCATCTGCACAGATGGGCGCTGTACGCTCGCCCGCCGCGCTTCGGCTTCCTCTTTTAAATGCTATTTTTTCAGTAGTAATAGACAAGTCGTCGATAAAAAAAGACAAGATCGTTCAGTACTCTCGAAATTTGTTAATTTCTTTAAGCGGCACCTCGCCGATAAGTGCGATAAATAACAATTTGGCCTCGAATACCGAAGGGTCACTCAAAGCGCCGTAAATAAGCGTCACGGGTAAAAAAGCCAGCGACGAGCCCTCTGTTTATTGTTGAAAAGGAAAAATAAAGTCCGGAAAGGTGGGCACAAAAGCGCAACCGAAAAAAGCCCGGGCTTTTGAAAAACGGCGCGGCCGCGGAGCGCCGGCCGGCTGAAAAAGAATTTCGCGCACAATGGGCGCAACGACGCCCGGCTCGGGCGCGCGTAAATATAAAAAGTGTAAAAAACGAGGCAGTGGCCCGGGCGCTCGCGTATAAAAGCCGGGGCACCGCGTCATATTTTTACATAATTAGCACGTGGCGATCGCGGCGGATATTACGTTCCGGGCGCTCGCGCGAAAACTTTTTACGCGCATACGTGCGCGCGGTATTTTCGGAAACCACGCCGGCGACCGCGACTCGCGCCCCCCGATCGGTATATCATGTTTCTTGGAGGCGAGCCATGCGAAGGGAGGAGGGAACACACAGGGGGGGAGGGCACGGAGAAAAAAGAGCGAAGCGACGCGTCGGCTTTGGCCTTTGCGTATTATACGCGCGCCGGCCAGGCGACTGCGTCCATATACGACGGGAGATTCTTATCCTAATTAAAGCGTCGGCGATACACCTATTGTTAACGAAGGGGGGGCGCGAAGACGCGGCCTCAGCGTAATGAGCGAATCTCTCGCTCCGTTATGAGGGCTCGTAACCCCGCAAGCGCAGGATCAACTTTCTTTTTTTTATCCTCGCCCGGGGTATTCGAGGATGTACGTAAATTTGCCGAACAATAGCGGCCGAGCAGCTGATATTTGATAAATAATTAAAAAAAAAGCTTTAATAACAAGCTCGTTGAAAATGCATCGTGTAATTCTAATAATTAATTTAACGTCCGCACTTAAATTTATCGAGCGGAGAATCTCCGTAGAGTTTTATGTGTACGAAGTACCACGCATTCCGATGACAATCTGGAGTTAACCTTCGCAGACGTAAAGTCGAGACAATTTTCTAGGATAGACGCCGCCGGTGGAGGTATAGGGGGAGACGAGGCAGCCCGGCGTAAATCAAGAGCAGCAGGTGCGCGAAATAACGCAGGAAACATGGCTGAATTAGTGGAGATACCGAAGCGAGAGAGGGAGAAAGCGCGAAACTTTAGCTATATCCTCGTCCGACTTGCGCGCGGGCGTTGGTGTATGCATAAAACAATCAAGATAATTGTCGAAGCTTCGTGGGGACTGCGCGCGTCCACCCTTTCTCGAGCTGCATCCGAAGACGAAGGGAGAGAGAGAGACACGGCCGGCGAGAGAAGAGGGACGGAGAGCGCGAGCTATCCAATTACATTGAAAACAATAGTCTTAAGTGCTGCCGGCGGCCCGTTCTGGTCTACCCTTGCTCCCCACCTCCTCCTCCCCCCCGTCTCCCTCCTCGCGCTTTCTCACTGATGGTCTCGCCCGCAGAAGGAGAGTTCCCTCCCACTCCCGCTTCGTCGCTGTTCCACCTACTTCTTGGACCTTCCAGATATTGCGAGCGCGCAAAAATCGTCGCGCATAGAGCTTTTACGGCTGAAATTGAGTTTATTGTTGGAAAACTGCGCGATAAATTGCATCCTGCACTAAAAACAACACTATTTCGAATAATTTGTTCATAAATCAAAATTTTATTATTTTTTTAAAATAAAAATCGTAATTCTAATTATTTTTGTTAGACGAAAGTGATGGCTAATTGTATTTTTTAACAATCTATTGAAACATAATAAAAGAGATAGTCCGGAAGTATGTATTCGATATAGCGATTGCCCCAAGAGGGGCTAACGAAGTTTAACATTCGGTTCGACCGACGTTCGGAAAACTAAGATTCAATTTCAGCCAAAGTTTATTCGTTCTTTATGGATGGACGTCGTTTCGAGCAGATGACTCGGGCCGAGGCTACGAGGGTGGATTCCGCCGTAACTGAATTAACCCATTCGAAGGGTAGGGCTCTCTCACTCTCGTCGTCCAAACAAGCGATAAAATGAAAATGAACAGTAAAAAGACAATATGAAAACCATTTGGGCCTTTAGCCTTTCCTCATCGGGGAGCAGGGGACGCGCGAGCCGAGGGGTCGGAAAGCGCTCGAATGAAGGCAAAAGCTCCACTGCGTAAATGAGCCCTATCGCTTTCTGATGTAATTTTAATCGTTTGCAGAGCCGCTCCCCACCCATCCCCCAATTCTTCGTGTTTTCTTTTTTTTCTTAATCGGTTTTGATTTTAAACGTGATTATTGCAACGTGACGATTAAAACGATTACGTAAAAGAACGTCGCGTAAATTCTAAAATACTAAACGTTTTGCGACGACTATCGAAAACGACCGGAGAGAAGATAGAGCGAGAGAGCAGAGAAAGCATTCGCATCTCTCATCATTATATCGACCTCGGGCGACAATTTGCGTCGCGTGCTGCGTCAGGTCGAGAGCCGAGGGGGCGGCGGGGGCGTGGTGGCGACGGTCCCCGCGTCTCCCCAGACGTGATCCTGCCATTTTCGAAGGGAGAGAAGCCCGTGGAGGCAGCGGGCGGCTCTCTGTCTTTCTCGAGCGCCGGGCCTCCTCCCGAATGACACGTCGATGACGACCTGACTGCTGACTCCGGCTAACGAGCGAGGCGTGGGATCAAGCGGGGATCGCGCCTCGTCATCACCGGGAGAGATTCTCCCCGGCCAGGAGAGAGCGAGAGAGACGCGCGCCGCTGCCACCGCTGCGTGACGCTTTGGACGTTGGGGAGAACGAGTTAGCGTTAACGCGAGGCTTGCCGGTACGTGCCTCGTTCAATTTAGCCGGGGCATCGGCGGACGCGTCGATGCTTTTTTTAATGCCGATATCGAGCGCTGCGTATAATAGGGTTCGTTTGGTCGCGTCGACGGGGGACGTAGACTTTAAAAAAGCTCCGACGGTCCGAGCGAGTCGATCGCGAGCTTTCAGTGGAAACGTCGCGACTTTTCTCCGATCGATGGAGCGGCTTTTCTTTTTATTCTCGCGAGGAGCGCTATTTTTGCCGGGGCTCCCGCACCGGCCGGGCCGTAAAAAATAAAATAAAGAGAGGTGTCGGCGCGTCACTCAGAGTCAGTGTCTTCATTTCGTCTGTCTCCCGGGCTCTTCTCCCCTCGCCCGCTTCGACTGCGGGATATTAGGTGCAGGTATTTTCGCGGCGAGAGGGCATAAACTCGTTACCTCCCGCCTCGAGAGTTATTCAATTTCAGCGTTAAAATCCTCTAATGTGCCGTTATTGCCAGACGCCGGCGCGATAATGGCCGCTACTGTTGAAAACTCCTTCCAGCTGCCAGGGGCTTGATCTTTAAAGAAAGGAGCCCCGCGCGCGCCCGGCAGCCGGGAGGAGGTCGATATTAATGGCCCCGCCGTTCGCGCCACGACAGCGCATTTACATCGTAAAAATTTTTCGCTGAATTAACTCGCCGCGCGCCATAAGTTGACACCAGCACTTAAGAGCCCGTCTGGCTTCGGGCGCCTCCGAAACCGAGTGGGAAGCCGATTATACACCAGCCCGAAATCGCATTGCGCAAGCGTCGGGACTTTCGTGGGGATCCGATCGATCGACGGTGGGGGCCAATCGATAGCGAGCGGCAATTTCTCACGGTTCCTACGAGGATTAAAAATGACGCGGGGCGGGTGTAATTGCGCGGAAAAACACAATGGAATGCCCGAAGGCATGCGCGCGAGAGGGACCCGGCCTCGATAACCGGGAGATAGCCGATAAGTCGATAATGCCCAAGGTATGCTGAGTCGTCAAAGTGACTGCGGACGAGACCGCGCATCATCTTACGCGTGCCCGTATAGCCTCGTCATCGTCGTTCCGCGGCCCGAGCGACTCGCCTTCCCAGAGATGCAGATCTCCCTCCGTCTTTTGGATAAACAAGAAGGATTGCTTCATTCCGATCGGAGATTCCGCGAAGAATGACGAATTTCTCCAATTAATTAGAGAAAATGGGGAAAGTTCTTAGGTCTGAAAAATGAGCAGTAAAGAACAGCGAAGAAATTGACGGCGTTGACTGACTTTGTTTGTTTCAATATCAGTTACGCGCGTGAGAAAAGTGACATATCCAAACCGATCGGGCTTCGCGCGCAAACGAGACTTTAATCGCTTTATACGCGCCAAATAACGAGCGGCTCGTGTATCAATCTCCGTCCAACTATGCAAATGAGTTCCCAATCGAATCCTCGGGTGGCGGAATCGCAGTCCTCATTAGTAATAGCCGAATCGGGCCGGGTGAGTTACGCGGTGAAAATCGAGGGTCGGCACCTTCGACGCGCGGGGAAAGGCGAAGCTCGTGGCGCGGGCGTGGCCCGGGGTCGATCCTCCGGTGACACGAGCCGGCACCTCGATCACGTCGCCCTCCCACCCCCGGGGCGGCCGAAGGCCTGTCATTATCACGCGAGCGAGCGCCGGCTGAATAGGAGGCTGCCGAACTACGTCGTCGCGGTCGTCGGCGTCGTCCGAGGGAACGGGGCCACACGGACATCTCCTCGTCACACCTCGTCCCGTGTCCCGGCGGCGGGGGCCACACCTCCCTCATTGTTTCCGGACACGGGCGAGGACAACGTCCTGGAGAGACCAATCGACTCACCCCCGCCCGCCGCCCTCTCACTCTCCTCCAATAATGCCAAGGTTCAATCTACACCTCGGTCTCTCCCACGAGCGCTGACCTCGTCGATCTCGAGGCTCCTCCACCCCCGTCGCGCCTCCTCGGTGCACTTACGTGCGGTGAGCCTCGCTTTGTCCACGGCTATCTCTTTCCATCTGTATCGCGTGCTCTCTATCCGGGGCTTCGATCTGCCTTTGTCTGCCAATTTCATTGATTAGATCACCTCGGGCTTATCGGGGCCGGAATCCCTTCCTTCCGCTCGCCCGCCCCAACACGCGACTGATTGCGCCGCACTAATGAAACGGCTAAGGGCCGAGAGCGAGCCTAATCTTGTGTACAAAATAGAAACTGGACGTCGGACCTCTTCGCCGGGACGCGACAAGATAAAACACTCGTTTGCCCGTTACTGCGACGACCGCGACGACGGCCACGGCGAAAAAACCGAGAGACTTTGATTAGTTCTAGGTGCTGCGCCTCTCCACCGGCGATTAGACTCCAGCAACGTCGTAGAAAATAGAACCGTCATTTTTTATTCGACTTACTCCCTATCCTTCTCTCCGCAGTTCGTTGCCAATTCGCGTAAAGTTCCAAGCACAGAACATTACGAATTCGACTAGTTCGTTATCGTACCTTATTTATCAATCGTTATTAATTATTCCAATAAGTCTAATGCTTGAAAATTGGCTACTCAACGGATAGCGATCCATAAACAGTAATCAACAATCGTCACGATTCCCTATAATCGTCGCTAGACGCGCGCGTGCACTTTGGAAATTTTGGGGCCGAGCATGGAAACAGGAGGGCAGCGGACGCGAGAGCACGAGAGCGGGCATAATTATAACGTTCGTGCGCTTAGATACAGGGCGGATGGGCAAGCCTTCCACCTTCCCTCCTCTCCACCTCCTCGTTGCACGCGCTCGGCGTGCCCCGGGCGCGTCGATTCCGCTTCTCTCCTCCCCCTCCCCGCGCACCGGAGCTCGCGCCGGAACCCGGCAATCATCCCCAGTCAGTCTTTCAGTCAGTTCCTGTTGCTATTTAATTATCCATTTAAAGCGTATAATTTTCTCCAGGGGCTCACTGAGCCCAACTCTTGCCGTGGCCCCGGCTCGTTTTTTCGACTTCGCCCCCCTTCCTTTATTTCTCTATCTCGGTACGTGCGCGCGCGCGCGATTGTTCCCCTGCTTCGGTAAGCGTGGCGCGGAAAGCGTGGGAGTCGACTGCCGAAAATCACGGTCCGCACGGGACTCGAGCGACTTCTTTTGTGCTGCTGGTGCGTAGGAGGAATTCACTCGGTCCTGTGCTTGGTATCTTTCCCCGAGTTAATGCAGCGCGAAGATTTAAATACTAAAGTGATAGAAATGTCTAATAAATATAAACCGACCTAAGAAAATCACACGAGGGAGGAGAGAATGAGGGCATTTAAATTTGAAAAAAAAATAAGAAGTCGTAAGACGGAAATTGGAAGTGCGCTCGCTTTATAAACGAGATGGTTGTTAGGTGGATATTGGCTACGTCGCGCTCGCCCGCCGATATCCACGCACCCACGTTCGCCCGCGAATTTTTCTCCCTCCGGGCTGCAACCACGGCGTCCCCCCGCGCGTGTGCACGCGCGCTCCCGCACGAAAACCCGTTTAGTGTCAATTTATTCGGGATTCCCGAGATTCCCGAGGCTTTGCGATCAGCTCTCGCTCTAGGCCCCCGGCCGTTTGCATAATATTGTATTTATTTCGTCTTGTAACCCGCTCTCTTTCCGCGGCGCGCAGACGAAGAGGCGGAGGTGGACGTAAGCCGCTGCTGCTGGCGGCCCCGAAATGGGCTATGTGCGAGTTACAAGGGGATCCCGAGAGCGAGGCGTGCCCATTCACGACGAGCAATTTGGATCCGGCACGTTATTGGACAAGCGCGCTCAAGCTCCGGGCCGCTCCAAAAGAGGAGCCCAGTGCCAGCGAACTTTCTTTCGTTTTTCTCTCCCTTTTTTTCCATCCGGTCTCTCTCTCTCTCTCTCTCCCTTTGCCCTTTTTCGCTTTCAACCTGCAGCAGCTGAGACTCTGCGAATTTCAAAACCTAGTAAAATTTCTTACTTTTAATACAGTCTTACTTTTAATACTTCTTACTTTGAATGCAGTCTATGATGTTGCAGGAACTACTTTGTAACAGAATTTACCGAGGAAACATGTTGCAAATAAATTTTCAATGTTCACTCCAAAGTAAAATTTTGGTACTTAATTATTCTGTTATTATTTTGCTGCGTGTTGTTTAAATATAAAAATTGATATTTTCATTGTTAATTAGAATTCAAAGAATGAGAAACGGAAAGAAATCTTAATTCGAATCTTCATTGATAAGACAGCAAATTAATACTTGGTAGCTATTAATTACCGATACGCGAGCAATCAGATTTGATTTATTAGACGAGAAATTATTGGAACACGCCATTAAGATTTCCGATATCTCAATATTATGTCTATCTCGGGACAGATGAAGCCACGTCCAGAATTTAAAAGCGAATTCTTATCGTAAAGCGTAACTTCCTTCTTCCGCTGACAATTCGCACGAATCCAATCGGCTCTTATCCGTCTGACCTCGAATGCCCGACAAAAAGTCGCCGATAAGCGACGACAATGATGCAGTCTTCGATTTCTGCAAATTTATGCAAACGTCGGAAAAACGGAAGCGTACGCTCGTGGAAATGGGAGGAGAGAGAAAAAAAAACAACGGCGAGCAATAACTCTCGGGTATCGCGGCGGATAGCGATAATAAAATACAATATTCGTAATGAGCACGTCAATCAGCTCGGTGCGCTGGATCGTTGCGGGATGCCGATATCCGGCGTGCAAGTAAGCGTGCACGAAAGAGTTTTGAGTGATTGACGCGCCGCGTAACGAAACACACAGCCGCAGCTGCGCTACGTGGAAATAGCTGATCGCCACTTGCTAGCTCCTAGCGCATTCTGATCCTATGACACGCCTACGTCAAATCCTCGCTAATCGAATCATTTACTGTCTTCCTCGCTTGTCCATCGTAAGAACGTGTCGTCTCTTTTTCGCGATTTTTTTTTGACTGAGCGACGGGATTGTTGAAAACGTCAGGGCACGCCTAAAATTCTAAATAAAATATTAATAGCGATGCCTTTTACAGAATTGCTTGGAAATTCATAATTCACCGCAATTTTTTACTTAATAATATTAACTTAAAGTTATTAATTGAAAATTTATCGTTCTAAGTGAGAATTAAATCAGAAATTTTCTCTGCAATGAACATTTTTAATTGTAGCGGATAGGCAATTGAACGTGAAAACGGGTGCATTCCAGCGATCGCCGCGAGGCCAATATGATCGTAACAATTGATCTGTCAGACAAGCATAAAGCGTACAAGAGCACACCTGAACATCCCGCGCGGGATCTCGCGCTGAAATATAACAGCGAGACAGGCGGACAGGTGACTGTCAGTGCCTACGGCCGGGCGCCCTAAGCTCTTCATAGGCCATTTGTGAGGTATTACTGAAATGTTTGCGGAAACATTACCGAACCACCGAATGGCTTCCTCTCCGCGTCTCTTCAATCGTTTCTGTTATTTACTCCCGCGAGCTCGTTAAAGTCATCGACTTAGATTTTTCTACACGAAACTTGTTCGTTCATTCCTCGTAAATATGAACATAACTGCATTTTGATAGTCATTAATATTGTCAAGTAAAAATTCACACTCGATCCAATTAAGTGCCCGAGGTGCGTTTACGTAAAACCAAACGACAGAGTCTAACCAGCCATAAATATTGAAGTAAAGAGGAGGAAAAAAAACGAGGCCCGCGCCTATCGAACAAGCGGGGCAGCACAAATTTTGCATAAACGATGGAACGGTGCGCATCGGCGGCGGGGCGTTTACACGTAAAAAAAAGTACCTGCTCATCCGGGCGTCGCTATCGGTTAAACGCGCGGACGCTGCTGCCTCGGCAGATAATGCCGCGCGTTAAATCGATTTGGCGCATCCGCAAAAATGACGCGTCATCGGATTTTAAAAGCTCGGGGAAACAGGCCGACGCCGCGTGATTTTCATCGCTGTAATAATGCGCCGCCTATCGACGTTTCCGATGCGCGTCGATATATAGCCGACGCCACCGGCGACGGTGTAGGTGTACACACGTCGCCGGCCGGCAGGGCGAAGCTCATAGCTTTTATCGTTGCAATTTCGCCCCCGCCAGCGCGAGAGATTGCGCAATGCACTTTTCCGATTTATGCGCCGTTTACGCGCCAATAAATATTTTTTGACTAATGAACTTAATTCGCTGTATCGCGGGCGAACGCGCGCCCTCTCTCTCCTTCTCCGGCTGCGAGCGAGCGCGCGCTAGGATTCGCCCCGGAAAATAATAAAAGCGTGATTAATACGCGCCGCGTCGCCGAGCCAACGTTCGATAAAGCGCAATTATTTTATTTTTATTGCCGGCGAACGGTTCGTATTTTTTTTCTGCTGCAAAAAAATAAAATTTTCGTTGTTTTCTATTCAAAGTTATATTTCATATTTGGTTAATTGAAGTGCGAGTAACTTCGTAAATATTGCATATTTTCTCATATTTTACTATAAAAAATGTTATTTCGAAAATATAGAACCCACTTAGTTATCATTGATTTGATTTCCGATTTATTTTTTTGCGTTTTACTTTCGCAAAAAAAAAACCATAATTATCTAATAAGCACGTGCTCAGCAACGAGCTCGTTGTATCAATCAGTTTATAAATATCGAAGGGGAGGAGTGGAAGCTTAGGCCGGAATCGCTTCTCGCGCTCGGGTGGCTATTTGCTATCGTCGGCGGCATTCAACAAGAGGAGAGCCAAGGCGCGCGCGCGCGAGCAAGAAGCGAGAGGCGGAATTCTCATACCGCGAAAGGAAGTCCCGATTATGGCGGTGATTCAAGTTCCTCGCGCACACATTCTCGCACGGTTTTGCGTTGCCTCGGTCAATTAAGTCAGTGAAATTCAGCGGTTATCCCGGGCTGGATAAGTCGGCTCTCACCGATAGCGGCAAAAAAGCCTTCGACTGGATCGTTATCGTTATTTAATATCCCGTCATTAGCGCGCTCTAATGCTCGCTCGAGTGTTGTTTATGTTGTTTATGTACGAAGGAGCGCACTGCTTCTCCCCCGGACGAGAAACGAATGAAGTCGCTGAGTAAATGGCTTTCTTCGGCTGCGTAGCTTCCAAGCTTTTTTCTCGATGCGCGAAGAAGTGTTCGACTATTTCACGCGACTTTTTTCCAATTATCACAAATGATGTTCTTTAAAAAAAATCTACAAATGAGTTGTTTGTAATTTATTGCGGTACATTAATCACTTTTTTCATATCTTTTTGTTATGGCAAATTTACTTAAAAATTGCTAATAAGACAAGAAATATAATATTTTCATATATATTTAATATTCTAATATATTCACACATGTTTTTTTTTATTTTAGATGCCGTTGATACAATCGAGTGATACGGTCTGCTTATAACGACAGACGGATGGGATGGGTTAATTACCTTCGTGCCGGATCGCGACGCGTCGCAGTTTCGCTCGGTTACTAATAGGCCGCGGCGACCAAAGGTGCGGAACAAAAGTTATTGACTACCGGTATGTGCTTCTTCTCATTCCGCGGCTCCGCGCGTCTGGCTTTCTTTACCGCTCATTTAGCGGTTGCTCGAGAAGCCGTAATTAGACTCGAAGAAAAACGTGAGAAGAGCCAAGCTCACGGCTGTGATCTGCATTCTAGCATCGCCGACATTGTACTCCAAAAAATTTGCCTCGCAAAAATTGTCTCCAAAGGCTAACATTTTTCGAGGGGAAAGGCAACGAAGCAGATGCAGCCTCGATTTTCCCAAGTAAGAATTCCAGAAATTCCGTGGTGAACATATCAAGATCGTCCCCAAGTGCCTGGACCGTCCGACGGTCTTCTCGACGATCATTTTACACTTGCGCGCGGTCCTGTAAATAAAAAAAAACCCGCACCCGGCGGAACGAATAAAAAAAAGGGTGGGAGATAGAGGGAAGAAGCGCGAGAGACTAAAAAAAAGAGAGGAGGAAAGAAAATATCAACAGCGGGCATCGCTGCGCCGCGTCGAGATTGACAGGCGGATATTTTTATGCGAAGCCCCGCGTCCGATAATCCGTTCGCTGTTTTATGGCTGCGTAGCTGCGCGCGCGCTGACGTCACGCGCGGAATATGAATTTCGCATGGCCACCCACATCCCCCCTCCCTCCCCCGCTAGACCAGCGGGTTTCGCGCACTGTCTCTCTCTCTCTCTCTTTCCCTCCCTTCGCTCTAGCGCGGGTTGCACTATAAATTGCGCGGCTGTGTACCCAGCGCAAGCGCGGCCGAGGATTTTAACGAAAATCTGCATATTCGTTTACAGATGCTCGACGGACGGAATGACGTACGCGTGTTTGTCGATGAGCGCGCGTATATATACGCTCGCGCGCGCGCGCGAACGCGAGCGTTGGCGGCTGTTTGTAAATGCATTAGGACGCGCGCGAGTGACTTATGCATTTTTGAATTCGCTCGCACGTACTGCAGTTTCTTTTTTTTTTTCGAAAATTTACGCGTGGGATTTCGAGGTAATGGTTTCTTTTTTATTTATTGCGCGTACGTGATTTTTATTTTTGGCAGGATATTATAAAGGATAGTCGAAGCAAAATAAATTTAAGTGTTTTTTTTTGCAGGAAAAAGGTTAGCGCGAAGAATACCGCGGAGTTTGAAAGTAAAAATGAAGAAATCGAGAAAAATACTCTGTTAAAATTGTAGACAGTTTGTCCACAAATATCGCAGATTCAGCAAAGCTAAAAATATCGCAGTAAAACGCAGAATTTTTCTTCCTTTTATGCTCTGATTATTGACAGATGATGTTTTATCCGCGGGCAATGTACGTGCTCTTCTACGCGTTTAGCTCTCCCGCTCTATAACGAGGAAACCACTACTGTTTCTGCAATGCTCACGGAGCATTTGATTCGTTTGACGGATGATATTATTTATCGAGAAATTATTCCGTCATCAAAATAGAATATAAATCACTAATTGTCAGAAATGATCAATCTCATTTGTTTATTATTTATCGAACCAGTGGAACAAAAAAAAATGTATGGAACTTTTGCATTTTAACAAACTGCTTTGTGCTATTATATTTCATTTATGAAAGCTTCGTCAGTTAAATACGTATTGTGTCAAAATCATAATCAACATTCAATTGCATAATTTCTGCAGCATTCATTTCTTGAAATATAGATTACGATTAAAGAAAATTAAAGCTTGCGAGTGAGGGATCCCGATTGATAGGCGCTGTGAGCGATGCAGCCGGTGATTATGCGCGCGTAGTATAGTAGACGCGTAATTTCAACAACATTTCGAAGTCATCCGTAATTAGGCGGATCCTGCAGAGTACAAGCCGTCCGTAGACAGAGACACTGTACAGACTACTAGTCCGGCTGGCTCCGACTGGCCTCGCTCCGGCAATTACAGATAGCTACAGGGTTTCTCCTTCTCTATCTCTCGTGTTACTAACCCACGCCGCGTGAACGACAAATGCACTTCGCTTATTTCATTATTACTCCGGTACTTTCCACAACAGTTAATTAGTTGATATTGGTTAAAAAGCGCGATTCGTTTTTTTAAAAAATCAAGATTTACTCGATAGCTTTTGTATTTTTTCGTTGAAAGTAAATTAAGGCCAACAAATACGCTGCCACTATATTGGCACTTATTTTCCTCCAACTTATTTTATGGCTTCTAATAACTGTATAATATCATTAAAATGGCATTCGAAACTTTTAAGGATTTAGATTAACGATTCATGTAACCATAAGGCGAGGGTAATAACGAAATTCTCGACAACGCAATCTCGGGGGTATACAGAATTGAAGATCCGCAGCTCCGGCATTGGCGTTTAAAAAAAATTAGAGCCAACAAGCAGGAAGGGTCGAAGATCACCGGGTGTGCGCCTCGGTTACACAAACCGCAGATATTTACAATGGCCCTCTCCCGCCGGTGGTTACACCCCACCTTCGTCAGTGCGTGGGTGTCGGCGCCCACCTACCCGTGTGTACGTATGAACAGACGTGATACGGAATATATGAATAATAATGGCCGGGGTGAGCGCGCGGTATCGCGACCGCCGCCGCCGCCAGCGGCACACACAGAGTCATCGCCACCAGGGCCGCAAACCACCGTCACCACCGACGCGTTATGAGCGGCGCGAGCAAGCGGCCGAGCGCGCGCAGTGATGTACTGGCGAGCCGCGCGATACACGGGCGCGATTCGCTCTGATTAGCGCTATCTGTAACGATAGCCGCCCCCCACCCCCGCTCCGCGCCCCGGCGCATAATCTCGCCATAATCGAGCCGATCCCTCTCGGGACGCGAGTGCGCGATCGCATTTTAACTTTGCCCTCCGGCGATATTTGCGCGCCTCGTTATTTTTGCATTTTTTTCGGATTTTTTTTTTTTTTCGATTTCCTTACCGGCGACCCACCTCGAGAATTCAAGGGCCCCGCGGCGGTTTACCGTGCACGCGAGCGATTTCTGGATTAATCGCTGGGCTCGCGTTACAACTAACTCGCGTTTTGCTTTCTCTTTTTAACGACGTGAATTTTCAAATTCAAGATTTTGATCAATTTTTATGTTTCTCAGGCTTCTCAACCAAGAAAATCAGTTTTAAAAAAATATGCGTACGTTATGCATGCATATAGGAACGTGTATATATGCACCACTGTTTTTATTCACCATAATTTTGAAAGTGAGCTGAAATTTTGTATGTATGTTGAATATTCTTTTAAAAATATTTGCTCTTCCATTTTTATTAAAAAATATAGACCGATTTTCTTAAAATAAACTATTTTCAAGTTATTTTTATCTGAAAAATACGCATTGAAAAAAGGTATTAAGTTTTTGAAATATAAACTATTTTGCTTTCATTTTTACTACATCGGTAGATAAAAAAAGCAATATTTTTAACACTTGATATTTATTATGTAATCTTTTTGAAAAATTGTTCTGTTCATATAAGTTAGCAGCAGATCTTTTTTAAATTACAGCCACGGTTTTACTAATTAATCCACCTCTTCTCTGGCCGAGATTAATTAAAAATAAATGATAGCCTAGACTGTCTGACTGTTTATACCCCAAGGTGAAAATTTTGACAAATCACTTATTCGCATTATCCCGGAGATGGTGGCCACAATGCTACATACATTAATGTCGCGAAGTGTTATAAATATGGTTTATGTAGAAGCGCACGAGGTGCAGCACGCGGCGCATTAATGCGGCTGATTGCCCGTACATCAAGCCACGGCGATGCGGCATTGCCCTCCGTCTCTTTCCACCTCTCGGCCCCGGCTGCAGCGCGCGTTAGTTACGCCCGACGGTGGTCGAGCTTTATTAAAATATTGGGTCAACCCGGCCGACCATAATATAATATACTCGCGGCGGCGGCGGCGCGCGTACATCGGGGCGGCCGGGGGGAGCGGAGGATAATGCCGCGGACGGAGGATGCCTCGTTACACCGGGGCGATATCCTTCGCGGGCGACTTCGTTAGGCGCGCATACGCCCGGGGAACGGCGAGGAAAATATGACGCCGCGAGCGCGGCCCCGCGTGTCTCTCCCTTTTCTTGCCGAGACCCCCGCGTGCAAGTTTTATGAATCTCCGCGGCGCGCTTTTTTCTCCTCCTCCGGGCCGGCTCTTTCTTATCGCCGCGAGCCTCAAAAGAAGCGCGAAGGCCTCAATTTATAGGCGGCATTTTTGCGCCGGCGACCTTCCGCGCTAATATTTAGCCGCCTCTTGTGCGTCCCCGCGGCGATAAAAGACCCCGAGTTATGGACTGAGAAACAGCGCGAACGAAACAAACGGTTTTGTGTAAAATCAAGCGCATCTTAGAAACGAATAAACTCCTCGCTGTGCACAATTCTCGAGATTTTAAAGAGAGAATGCAACTAAAATTTAAAAGCGTACGGCGATATATCAGCGGGGATTTTTCGCGCCGGCGAGTAAAAAAAGGTGAAGGAGGAGGCTGCGGTGTCAGCACCGTGAGGCGTCTATTTATACGGAGTCGGCGACCAATAATTCATTCGCGGCGCGACACGTACGATGTGCTTCACGCTTAAAGAAGATTTCCAAGTCAGCCGGATAATTGGCTCTAATCTATAAGTTTACGACTTAGGAAATAAAGAAGCCCGCCTCGGACTTTTCCTCTTGTTCAGCGCCGCCGAAGTTGGCTCTCTCGCGCGCCCTGGCCCCTTTTTCTCTCTCCCTCCCTCCCTCCCCCTCTCCCTCCTCGGTCAGGAAATTGCTTGCTCGCAGCTCGCGGCGTTATTGAACGACGAGCGAACAAAGTTGCTCTAAATTATTATGCGCGCGCGCCTCCGAGAGAGCGAACGAGATCGACTTGCGCTCATGCAACCCCCGTGGCAAGGAAATATATATTCCCGGCCGAGACGAAGGCCGCGTTTCAGCTCCGACCGTCTCTCTCTCTCTCGCGCCGCCGCCTCGGCGCGTGCATTATAAGCGAGCGGCCGCTACAACGACGCTCGCAGCTCCTCGTCGTATTATATATCGACAGGTCCTCAGCGGTATTATCCGGCATTATCCTCCTCGGAAAATTGTTTCTCCGGGGCGCTCTCTCTACCTCCCTCTCTCTCTCTTTCACTCCGGAGAGAAGGAGAGTTTCGTTCGCCTTCTATCTTATCCGTTCATTCCACGGAGCCGCCGCCACCGCCGCCGCCATTATACTGAGTGGATGGTACTTTGTGCGCCCGCGGAGATCAGAAGAAAAGATTAACTTGTGTGGCAACTTAAATGCCCCGCGAGTACAGCGGTATGAATGTTAATGCAACTCGGCGCATGCTATAATCGATTCATTAAGCGATACGGTTATACGAGCGCGCTGCACCTTTTCTCCCCGCGCGAGTTTCAACCTCGAGATGATGTGCTGCTCCTGGATGCGTTAGTTAATGGACTCAGAAATAAATGAATTCAATGCTAAAAGGCCCCGGGAACAATTACTCTAATTAACATATTTCTCTGCTCGCGTCACTATCGACAGTTCGGCTCCCGATTTTTTTTGTCAGCCGAATGGAGTCGCTCGCTCCGTGGGATAAAAAAAAAGAAGACGAACAAACGTTACCTCACGAGTTTACGTGGGAAACATTAATAAACGTCAAGCAGTCAATGTCAAGTTGGAGAGGTTAAACAGCTCTTTCGCGGAGACCGCTCCCTCGTGTCCGCTGATAAAGCGCAGATCCGACGTGTCGTCCAGTTCGCGTCGGCCGCGAGATAAGCGCCGGCAGCGGTAGTAGGCGTTCGACGTTATCCAGCGGCGGTATGACGAGCGAGCGAGAGAGAGAGGGAGAGGAGAGGCGAAAGCGCAGAATCGACGCGGAAAGGGCGTTGAAAGCCGGATTCGCGCGCAGCCGGAGCGCGAAAGCGCGGATAACATTGTGCCGGCGATGAGAAGGACGCTGAATGGCGACGAAAGCTCGGGCCGCTCGAACGATAACTCAGAACTCGCGGAGGAAAATCGGATCCCGATGCGGATTTCAGCGCGCCGCGGCTCGCGATTGATTTATAGAACGCGCGGGCCGTGCGTGCGAGAGGCGCGACAGTTTAAATAGTCGCGATATTGTTCCTCTCCATTCAGTCTAAGGTTTCAATGCTCGGCGAACGAGATTACGAATGACAGCGCGGATCACGAGTGTCTTTAGAAACGTCGCCGCGGCGCTCGAGTTGTTGTTCTAATTTCAGCGGGGGATTCACGCCGTTGCG
>JAXIUT010000037.1:17017725-17036829 GCA_035586675.1 Eurytoma californica | reverse complement strand
TCACGAGTGTCTTTAGAAACGTCGCCGCGGCGCTCGAGTTGTTGTTCTAATTTCAGCGGGGGATTCACGCCGTTGCGAGTAAAAAGGAAAACACATAAAATTCGCACGAAAAAGGATTAAGCCAGTCCGCCGAGAAATTTTCGCAAGATAAAGAAGCGCGGTGCAGCTCTTGATATTTGCGAGCTCGGCTGAGCGAACGAAGAAGCGCGCGCGGGAAGGAGCTCGCCGGAGGGGGCGATTCCCAGCCGCGAAAATGACAGCCGCCAGTCCCTCTTTCCGCCCAGCGGGTAATTAAAATCTCTTCCGACAAAAATCCACCGTAATTGCCATAAATTTACGAGGCGGTCACGGAGAGAAGCACCGAAGGAGCGGCGGGGAGGGACGGAGGAGGAAGAGGCGCCGCGCGCGAAAACGACTAGCTCGAGGAGAGGGTTCCACCTCCCTCCCACCCCCTCGGCGCGCCGCAAAAAGACGCAGCGCTCCGCAAGGTAAATAAAAGGCCGCGGCGGCGAGAAGGAGGGAAAGCGGAAACTGCGAGCGGGGCCAGACTCGCGACTTGATGCATTGCTACTCGCGGCCAGCCGGGGGGAAGGCGAGAGACTTGTCACACCCGCCGGCAGCGCCGCCACCGCTCGCCTCGCGTTTTAACATTTCAGTTTACACGACCGCTAATCATGCCGGCGACGCGATGCATTTGCGAGAGTGCGCCTCGGCGAGTTTTCTCGATAAACGAGGGTTATCGCTCTCGGGCGACAGCCCGACCGAGTCGGAATTTTAACTCGCGACCGAGTCCGCTAATTGAGTTGTCCGCACCGGGCGGACCTGCGCCTTCCCACACGCTCCGCAAATGCGTTTTTTTTTCGTGCGACTTCGCTTTTATCCTGCCCACGCCTATCAAAGCCACGGTCGGCGTGGTCGTAAGGTACGTACAATATGACGGGCTGTTAAATGCTGATTGTAAACATTGGAATCGATTTGACAGTCGGAATTTATGACGCGTGAAAAATGTCGATCTTTTTATTATATGGTTCGTATTAAACGTCAATTTAATAGAACCTAGTTGTAATCAAGTGTACGTTAACAGTTGCGCGTTTAATTGCCAAGTTTTTATTTTTATTTTTCAATGTGATAGTGATCTCATAGATTGCTCTTTTAACGTTGTGCCATCTACGCCCGCAGGCGGTCTTTATACAATCGAAAACGATGCATTTAATACTAGATAAAATTAATCGTAAAAGCGATTCAACGAAACCATTAAAAATACACGTAAAAGATTATTAAAAGATATACGCGTAAAAGAAACATCCGGAATAGAGCTGTATCTGAATTTTATATAGCATTTTAACGTAATTTATCGCACAATTTAAGGAGCGATTATGCCTCACAAAATATGTAAATTTTCTAAATCGTATAAATTTTATATGCAACTTAAATCCTTACACACAATTTGATTCGAATCCACGGCGCATTATTACGCCGATATTACGGCGGATCGGTGTAAAGTAAAAAAGCACGAGAATCCGCGCATAAAGTTATGAATTTATGCCTCTTTAATTTTCTTCATTGGGACAAAAATCGACGCTTTCGCAGTAACAGCGGGCGAGCGAGTCCCGAAGAAACGGCACGGAAAACTAGTAGCAGCCGGAGGAATTAGGCGAGCGCGACTTTAATGCGCAATTACGAGTCCTTGGTCCCCGGGCTCGACCGCTATTCGCGTTATTGTTACTGTCCAATAATCGTTGGCCGATAAGACGGAGCCCCGGTGCCTTCGATGAAAGTGTCGGCGAGCTCGTCAACGATCATCGGCGAGCTTTAATAAAGCGGTTTTCTGGCGGATTTTACAACTTTTATATTAGCGCTTCGGAGCGGCGAATGTCGCATATAATGCCGGGGGAATCCCCGCAACGGCGAAATTCGCGCGATGCGGCACGAAGGAGAGAAGAAGGAGAGAGCGAGAGAGAGAGCGAAGGAGCGGGAGAAAATATCAAGACGGCTGGAAGTGGTTTCAATAAAAAATGATGGCGCGCCGCGGTGCCAAGCGACTCCGTAAGTGTGTCCTAAGTGCATTTAACGATTATTTTATATTAACGGGTGAATTTATTAGCAGTCTCCATTATCGGGGAGAGTTTGGCGGTCGCCGAAGCCACCACCGCAGGCGACGACGAGCTCGACCGACCGGAGGGAGCGAATAAAAATTTCGGAAAAAAGCAGGAACGGGCACGACGCGTAAGTAAAAGACACGCACGGAAGGCTGATGCAGCAATTTCTTTTATAAGCTATGTACGGTGTCTTTTCAAGAATTCAATGTTTAAGACTGGACTTACGCCGAGGTAAATAATATCCGGATGAGTAATGTAGGTCTCGATTTCCGGTTTCTCCGAGCATTTCTTTCAACGTAACTTAGGGTGCAATAAGCAACCCATATATAATAAGTTCGTGCCGAGAAATATCAAAACGCGAAAAGAGAATAAAAAACATCTACGCGAGGTGGAAAGCAGCGAAAAGGTGGATATTATAAGAGAAAAGTGGAGGCCATGTAGGTATATACTCTCCCGGTGTCTTTATCGTCTTTATCTTGCGCTCCAAGTTATCTCTCTTCTCTCTTACTTCCGGGATTGCCGTCCTCTAGATTACTTGCTTGGGGTCTCTCGCTCCTTTCTTCGATTCGCGCGCGCCCGCACATAAAGAGCATAAAAAAGTAACGCTGTCGCTGCCACGGACTCGATAAAGCCGACTTTAAAAGCTCTGCCGAGCCAATAACACGAGCCGTTTAAATTTTACACTTTATGAAATTATTTTAATTCACTTCGTATATCTTTTTCGCTTAGCCTTGTTTTCCAGCTGCGGCGCGTTTCGATAAGCGGGCGCATAGAGAATTTCTGACCATTGGAAACAAGTAATACTCAAACTACGGGTTGATATTGCACGAGCAAAATAAAGACCTCGAAGAAAAAAGACTTTCATTTGATCAGATCGTGGAATGCACTGAATTATGCGCGATTCTTGGCATTTTTTTTAAATCTCGAATGCAGCAAATTTCCGAAATTTTAACACGGCGTAAGTCGAATATATAATTTGGCGTAAAAGCAGCGTAAATGCGATTTCTTACTCAATTGAATTGTTGCGAAACAATTCATCACTTTTCGTAATTTAAATGTATTAACAAATAGCCATATATCTGGCTCGCGGCATAATGTAAATTGTTTTTTACGAGCGCGGCAGAGGATAATCAGCTACTCAATTTTAAGTAATGCGGCGAAATCATTTCCAAATAACATAAACAACACTCTCAGGCGATACGATCTCCGCATTAACCGGTAATAAAATGCGCAAAAAATTGTATAAGTGGTATCCGCTCTCGGTTCCTCGCCATCCCTCCCCATTCCCTCCCACTCTCCGAAATCGCGCAAACGAGTTAATAACGAACGTTCCGTACTGTCACGACAAGATAATTTCATTTTATGCACTGGGACAACGGGGCCGGGCCCGCGTTCCCAAGCGGGCAACTATGGCTCGGCCCCTTTTTCAATCCCCCCCGGCGTTCCTCCCGCGAGAAAAAAGAGAGAAAGAAACGTCGATTCCCCGGCAAAATACGGCGAAAGAGGAGGCTTTTTCGGGCGCGAGCACCTCGAGACCGCAGGACCGCGTCCCTGAGTCCGGACTGCGAACGCAAACGGGGGGAGGCGGCGCGGAGAAGAAAAAAAAGGAGGAGAGCCTCTCTCGCGTGGGCAGAGCTGAGAGAAAGGGCGCACTTAATGTGGCCCGCGGGACCAGCCCTGATGGGGTTATGGGCCTCTCAGGCCTACTCTTTTCCGCCTGTTTCGCGTCCCGTTTTTCCCTCCATTTTATTCCATAATACGCCGACGGGAGTGAGACGTATTCGCCCTGTAGGAGGTCGCGAAAATGCATTTTAGATTGTTGGCCTCTTCGTAGAAATCTGAAAGTCGTATTCAACGTAACCCGACGTGATTTTAGTACTGAAATCCGTCCAATTATATCTACAGTGTACTCACGAATTGTAACTCCAAAACGCACTGGTTTAATTAACTCACCTGTAACAAAAAAAGAAAAAATAAAATTAATACACAAAATAATAAATGTTCATTAATTCAATTTGTTAAATTAAACAAATATGTCATAACACTACGTTTTTTTGTAAATTAACAATTATAAAGGTTTTAATCCAAATTCCCGTTTTACCTCGATGATATGATTTTCCACGGCGCTTCTACTTACAACAGCTTGGCATTCGAGCTTACACGAGCAACAACATATATTTTTATGACAAGCCCCGTGTATGTACACTCGTACGCTATATATTTTTGCGCAAAAACGGCAAACAAGAGGAGTCGCGCTCGCGTTCCCTCTTTTTACTCCGGTCGCTGGTGCCTCCTCGCGCGGGCCGGTAAATCAAGCGAGCCGGCATCCCAGTATTCCGGGGACTCGGCGAGCTTTCCGGCGCTGGGCGCGGAGAGACGCCCACGGGAGAGTGAGCGAGGCAGAAAAAGAGAGAAAGACCGAGCTTGCGCGGCCCTTCTCCACGCTGTGTCGTCTGCTCTTTGCAAAAGGGTGTCTCGCGCAGCGCCGGAGGGTGTAACCCCGGCTTATTCATTCGCAGGAAGCAAAACGAAGGAAGCGGATGACGCGACATGCAGATCATTCCGTTCCTTTTCTCTCTCTAACTCGTCTTTCTGTATACGTCCCGCATCGCCTCGGAGGGCCCCTTTCATTGCAGCTCGCTTACGATAAATAAGTGCGGGGGATTGATTTCACGTGGGTGTGTAATAAACGATTTGTTTAAGCGCTTGTCAGAATGAGTAACAATTTTTTTTCATGTTTTTTTTAGAAGAGAAAACAACGTTTTAACTTCAGGTATTCTGTAGCTTTACGTCGCGCAGTGGCAACGCGCGTGCTGTATCGGTGGAAAAAAATCTCGTTCAAAAGGTACAAACCGAGGGAAAAAGAATATAAGAAGGGCTATATCGAAGACGGACGGTCTCCACTCTCGGCAAAAAAAGATTTGCATTATAATGAAAAATCATAAAACACGCGGCAGTGAAAAAAGCCGAAACGTGGGAGACGGAGGGAGAAGGAGAGAGACAGTGCGATCCAGTAAATTTCCACGGCAATTTTCGGTGCATCCGTAATCGAAATACGGTGGGGGTATAAGCGATTTTCTCGTCCGCATAGAGCGATTCGCAAGTTTTACGCGTCCTCGAGGACCGATTGTCCGCTCCATGGATTACGGAAGCCGCCCCAAAGCTAGGCAAAGAGAGAGCGAGAGAAAGAGAGAACTCACGCCACTGTAGAAAGGGGCGAGATACAGAGAGGCAGAGAGACAAGAGAAATTCGAGGAAAAGGTTATTTCAGGATTTTGCATTATTCCCGCGGCAACCCTGCCCCCTTTTCCCCTTTGTCCTCCGTCCTGCATCCTCCACCCCCGCTCGTTCTATCTGTGCCGCCTCATCTCGCGGCGCGGCGACGCTCCTCGGCGGGCTCCGCTATGCTAAGTTTATGTTACACCAAGGGATGTCGCCCTTGTAAAACCATTTTCAGATAACGCATCTCTCGCTCGCTCGCCGCAATAATGCATGAGCGCGCCCGCACGGGGCCCGATTTCTGGCAACAGCCGGCGCGCGCCTCGCCGCATTATATATGAATTCATATCGTCCGCCCGATCACTTTATGGTTTTATATTTCTTTCCGGGGGTTTTTACAATGATTGGAAACGCCGCCGAACGGGCGCGCAGTCGCGTTTTCGCGCGTCCGTAATGCGCTCGTTCCCCTTTGCAGGGCGTGTAAATCGACCCGTGATAAAGTCGCGCCCGGGAAACGCGTCGATTCTTAACAATGGCCGATTTTAGCGAGCGTACGCCGATGCGACTGCGTACACGATAATCAGGAGCCGTGTTGTGCGTGTACATGGTAATGCGAGGTAGCATGTTGTACGCGGGGATCTTGGAAACGCGAACGATCGTAATCTCGAGAATTAAAATATACAAATAATTCGTCTATGTACATGCAATTATGCATAATGATGTTTACGCGCTGTCGTGTGCGTACGTTTTCATATATACATATCTAATTTATCTGGAACTCATGCATACATAATTTTCGAGAACTTATGAAAATTTATTTCTCCACAATCGACCTTATCTTGCTCGCTTGATATTACGATATATTTTTTAACAAATTATGTATGATGATTCAATCGATAAATGACCGAACATAATTAACTAAGTTTTCTCTCAGTACATTTTTACCGTGAAGGGTAAATATGTAAACAATTTTTTATATTTATGAAAGCAATAAAGCTTTTCGAACTTGAGTGAAAAAAAATTCACCGAAGGGGGTTGAAGGATATTCCTCTAAGCGCGGGGCACCGGGAATCGCATAAAAATTGCATAACCGGCTCTTAGGAAACGATCGAAGCGAGTCCCGCAGCCTCCCCCGGGGGATGCCCTCTGCTCCTGCTGGACGCATCGGGACGATTACAAGCCATGCATTTTTGAAAAACAACTCGAGAAGAAATGGACGAAGGGCGAATCCGTCGGGTACTGGCCCTGTCACTGAAGGGCCAACCCTTGCGAGTTTTCCATTATTCGTATCACCGCGACCGCGCTGTATCGCTATCGATCCGTCGACCAGACTTTCCTTCGCACTTTCAAAAAATGTCCCAAATATAAAACGATGAAACGATGACTACTCCATCTTTTTCTTTTTCAATTTTTAAAATTAAAATCATCGCTTTGCATATATTACAAGATAAATCTGAGCTTTAAATACCATTTATACTGGATTCGGTTAATGAATCGGATGCGCGCTTTCTACGCAACATTTATTTTTTCCATTCCCCCTGACACATAATGAAAGCATTGTCGGCGAAATTCAATGAATTCGCAATTTCCAAGTAATAATGCAAGCTGCATTTTTGTAATTTTACAAATTCATTCACGCTCGTTTTGGTGGCAGTGCGCGAAAAGCATCAGCGGGAGCCCGGGCGCGGTAATAACGTAAAATTAAAACCATGTATCGTGCAGAATGTATCGAAGCGGGAAATGAATTTATTCAACCGAGCGGATCGCTCGCAAATAAATTCTTAAAATCATTTATACTGCATTATTTTGCGCGCGCGGAATTAATACTCGACACCGGCTTTGCTGCGAACTCATTCGAAATAAATGCAAATTTTACGTGGATGCCCTGATCCAATAATTTCCGGCTTCCTAAATTTGGCTTATTTTAGAGTGATACACCGAGTTTGTGCGAGCGAATAATTCAGTAATTTTATTGCGGGAAAATCCATCCTAAATTCGATTTCGGCTACCGCCCGTTACAACTTTTTGTTCGTTGTTGGATAAATCCACGCGTTGTAACATTATACAAGCTCGTCATTATTTTCGGACGTCAATTACAAAAGCGAAATGAAATTTAATTCGATTCGTAAACACGAATATCCGAAAATGAAATAAAGTTAATTAAAATATGCGTGAATAATAGCAGTTGCAGCTTTTTAAAAACCTTTGTCGCATTAAGAATGTTATTGATTGCATCCGATTTTTCATAATTTGTACGCCCACCGCACTTCTACATTTGCATTTTACCGCAGATCAGATTTTCTCACATCGAGTAATTCTTGATTTAACCACTAACATACTGCATTTTAATATTGCGCGATTTAAGAAAATACAAGGGAATCGAGGAGCAGCGGGACGGAGATAAAGCGAGAAAGTGGAAGATTGCACGGGGAGAAAGAGGAGGTAAAAAACAAGGTATACAGAGAGGCGATGGAGAGGAGCGATAGCGGCGGCACGTACCGAGCGGGCGGCGTATCGAATAATTGGCTCCCGCGGCAAGTGCACATCCCTTCCATTATGTGCATCACTGCATCGCGGCGGAACGAGGCACGAATCTCCCGATCCAATCGACTCCTCGCGCCGGCGCGAGATCGCCCTAGACCTGAAATCTACGAGCGCGAATTTTTCCCGCTCGATTCCGTTAAGCGCGCTTCAAACGCCCCCGCGTCGCTTTATCCGTTTAGCGCGAGAAGTGCGCCCCCTCGACAAGTTACGGCGGCTATAGTCACGTACCTCGCGAACCCCTCGGCGCTGCGGGCCGTCGCGTCGTCCCTGCGTCGTCAAGAGAGCGAGATAGATCGGGCGGCCCGGCCATAATTTCATCAGCGACGGCTCGGCCGCAGTGGTTTCCCCGGGCTTCGCGCACTCGCCCAGGTGTGTGCGTTTGAATTTGATTAGTGGCGGGCGGCCGGTGACACCCTTTGGAAGCTGGCCGCGCGGGCACACCCGACACCGCAACCCCAAGAGCGCGGCAACCGGCCGTGCGGCACAGTCTTCTCGGCTGCCCGGCCGCACTCGCCCAGACGACTGCTGCATTCACGCTCGCGCGAGGCTTCCAGATCGCAACAGGGCATGGTGGTTTGAGGTCGCACCTACGTCCTAATATCCGTGTAACGGAACGAGCGAACGTCTCGACGAGTCAGCAGTAATTGATACATTTTTTATAAAAAAGCTTGCTTTGATACTGATATACATGACACAGAAAAATAATTTCTTTTGTGAAACGTAAACTCGATCAGTAAATTGAAACGCGTGTACTGTGCAAAGCGTTATTATACCGAAAAAAGAGGAAGAATCGATCCTCTCGCGCTGAGTATGTGGCGCACAGTAAATTTATAAGCGGCAATTAAGCGACAATTTAGGAAAGTTGTCAAGATGTATTTCGCGATCGGTCGCCGACGAATGATCGCTCAATTCAGCAGCATCAATCACTCTCCGCGTCTCTATCGCTTTCCTTCTCTCTCCTCGCGCCGGGCCGTAATTCTTTCGCCGGCCTGAGAATCGGCCCGGCCGCGAGTGTCTTTTACGAGCTTTCGGGGCCTCGTTCGATCCTTTTTATAACGCTCCTCTCGATGCGCCCCTTTTTTCATATACGCGCGTTCGGTTTCGGCGGCGGCGGCCGCGCGCGTCGCCGTCGGAGGATACGCGCGTCGCGTCGCCGTGTTTTATCGTCGCTCGCGGGCCGGGGCCGGGCTTTTTAAGGCTTTAATTAAAACCTAAATCGCGATTTAACGGCGCCGTAAAACAAAGGCCGATCTGTCACTCTCGAACGGCCCCGTTCCTTGCTGTCGCGCGGCCCGTCGCCGCCGCGCACTCGCGACGATATCGGTAAACGTATGCGCGCCGAAGCGTGCTCCCTCGGTGTTGTTGCCTTTTTTTCCTCCGCGCGAATTTCGTACGACTAGATCGTAAATGTCCGCCGACTAAATTACTCGTGTCTACTCGATAGACGCGTGTGTCACGCGCCGCAGGGGGCGTGCTTGCCTTCCTTTTTTTAAGTCGATAAAGTTTGGCGATCGTTAGCGCGGAATTAGAATGAAACATGACGGTGAATTTGTACGCCTGTCCGACGTTTAAGATATACGAATGTTGCTGTAATCGAAACTTAAAGATCTTTATATTTTTAATGTTTTTGCGCGTAATAAGGAACGTAATTGAAAATGTTATTATCGCGCGAACATCTTAAATGTGCAATCAATTTTTACCGTCCACGAACGATAAGACGAAGAAATTTTAACTGAATGTTTAAAGGGAAAAACATCTTTATTAAAGAGTTTTGTTAAAAAAAGAAACTCGTTGATAAGAGATCGTTGCGCGAGAAAGAAATGACTGCAACGAGCATGGCGCACGCGTTCTCTCGCTGCACCGAGCGAGCGAGACGGTGCGAGGCGCTTCTCTCTATCTCTCATTCAGCCAATCCCTCTTCTTGCGGCTCTCCCGTCCGTCTCTTCTTCCCTTGGCTCGGCCAAGGGACGACGAAAGAGAGAAAGAAGGAGAGAGATGGCAAGAAAGAGATCCGCATATAGCCCCGGCAATAACGTCGAGCACCAGACGCTAATAACAGAGCATGCCGAGGCTGCCCATAGGCCATCCACGCCAATGAAACGAGACCAAACAAAAATTTCTCTCTGTCCTTCTCTCTTGCTCGTTCTCTCTTCCAGGCTGGAATTATTATGGCGGACGGAAACGGGAGAGTGCAGAAAAGGAGCTCCTCCGATGCAGCCGTGGGGAATGTGTGTACGCGAGCGCGGGGTGATGAGGAGAGCGGCGAGGAGCAATATAACGAAGCGAGCCTTCATTTTGTTGCCGTGCCTCGTTCGACCAGATAGAGAGCGAGAAAGAGAGAGAGAGATGGAGGAGGAATTTTCATTATCCGCCGGACATTGAATAAAGTCGTCGCGGACCCGCAGCGGGGCAGCCGGGTGACGAGCGTGAAGATCTCAATAAATGCTTTACGAACGTTTGATTGTGCGCGCCGTAATTGCACTGTAAAGATTGCGCGTGGCCGCGAAGAAAGCCGCTTTCACGAGCCCGGCCGATTTTTATCGGGCCGCGGCAATGCAAACAGCGCTCAGGGCATCATAAAAATTTTCCCGACGATTCATTCGGGGAGTTATGACGTCGAAATTACGAATGCGAAATGCAAATAAAGAGGAGCCGCTATTATGTTCTCGCGCGTTTTAAATCCGATGTAATGTAACTCGGGGAAAAATAGACTTTGACTGACGTGTGGAGCGGCGAATTACTTGGATGGAAACTTAGCCGAAATAGATCCTACATTTTTGAGGAAATTTCTTTTTTTAAGACTGAAGCGTGTAATTAAATGTTGATCAGTGTCGAAAATCTTTGCAATCCAATTTTTTCGCGCCGTAAATTGACGTTTCGAGTACCGCTGGCAGGTTCGAGCGGGGCTCTAGAAGGTAATTTCGCCAACGTGGGAAATTCCCGGTGAAGAGGCGCGGGCGCGCGCTGTACCGCGGCGCGGCGGCCTCGCTATTATCGTCCACATGTACTTAAGCACTCGCTTGGCGCACTTATACGCTTATGCCCGGCAACTTAAGCGCATTTCTGGCCGCGCTCACACACGTACTATAGGTATATCGAGGCACCATCGCCGAGGCATTCTCTCGCTCCCTCTCTCGACTCCGCAAGAAACGCATTCGAGCACACGTGAGAGAGAAAGATCGACGCACACACTCGACCTTCACGTGCACGCATCGCTGCCCTAAGGTGGTAACGAAGAGGAACACATCGCGAGCGCGGGAGAGAGAGAGAAAGAGAGTGGAGGCTAGCCATCGAGAGGAACGGCGATGCTGAGAGCCGCAGAGAAGAATGGCCGACCGCAATGAAGATTTTAACTGGTACCCTCGTTGCGAGGGCTAAGTCCTTTTTACTTTCTTCGTATTCGTCTTCTTCTTCGGTCGCTTCTTCCTCGCCTTCTTCCCCTCTCTGTCTTTCATTTCGTCGAGGGTGCCTTTTTTCCATCCTCTCCACTTCCTCTCTCTCTCTTTTTTTGTCTCGGGGAAGGATTTATCGAGGTCACATTTCCAGCCTGTAGGAGTAAACACACGGAAAGGGGAAGATCAATGCGCAACTCGTGTGAAACAGCGTAAACAAACCAGCCTAATCAAACTTCTTCTACTCGCGGACGTGTTCGAATCTTATTGAAAACCTAGATTGTCAATAGACGATTATTTTGATTGATATACCAATATGAACTATTCATCTAAGTTTTTCGAATTTTAATAGCTTGCGCACTTTTTACACCGAACAATGCAGTATACATAAAAAAAAAGTGAAGATATCCATTAACGGTCGCGCCGGAGCAGGAGGGGATCGCTCACGACAGGTAAAGACGTTTGCGTGACGCTGCGTCGAAAATGCACGCCCACACATGGGGGATAGCTCCAGCGTACTCACACTCCCGGCGCTTGCACGTGATCCGACAATTCAGGGAGGGCGGCAGGTGCTCGAACCGCCATTGGCCACCTCGCAAACATGGCCGTACCGTGGTACCCTTTGCCTTTTCGCCCGCCACTGCCAACTCAATTGCCCGCGAGCCTCGCAAATATCGCCATCGACCGAGCGAACGACAAAACAAACGCCGCATTGACGCCTTTAATTCCGATGGCGTCTAATTCGTTTTTATTCGATGATCGATAGCTCGTTGACCTTTAAACGACTTCTGCAATAAATATTTTATTCAACGCGTGCATAATTAATTTTAATTTTCAGAAAATTTTGTACTCGCATTATTTTATTACATGGGAATATGTCAAACCTGAATATTGCGATATTCCATTTGAAAGAACCGTTAATTAAATAATGTTAAATAAAAGATTCATAATAAGTTCTTTCCCCTCGGGTCGGTTTTCAAATAAAATTCCCATCTCACCGATCGCGACGTATCCCCGGTTTTTCGAAACGCTTTAATGCTAAAATAAATTTCATTAAAAAAAAAAAAAAAAAACTTGACTGATGATTAAATTTTACAGTTTTTCACAGATTAATCAAAAACGCGCCGTGGAGCGAGCGTAATCGAACATCTGGCTGCACACGGCGCACTAATACCGAGCTCGGCTGGAAATCCCAAAGTGTCCATTGGGCTCTACGAGCGCCAGCGGCGCGAACGAACTCGCGCTCACCTTTTTCTCCTAGACCCCCCGTCGGGAATATTTAATTACAAGCTTCGGTAGTCGCGAGCCAGCGGGTTAATATAACAGCGTCTTTCCTCCAAAAGGGAAGCCATGGAGAGGGAGAGAGAGAGAGAGAGAGAAGGAGAAAGAGGGAGGTAGAGAGAGACGCGCATACACGCTCGCGCGCACACAACCTGTACAACGTACACACGTACACTGTATTTACCTCGCGCTTCGTAATTGCTCGCACGGGCTCCAGCCAGCAATTACATGAATCCGCGATTCTCTTCCTCCAGAGGAACTTGGCGATCAGGGCCCTGAGCAAGGAGCGAGCGCCGAGCTAATTATATCGAACGTCGATCTCGTCGGCGCTGCAAGGTGCAGCCGTTCGGAACCGCGGACCGTACATACCGTTCGATTTTTCGCTACCCCAAGGGCTTTAATGTCGATGTTACAAAAATCTAGCCCTTAGTTGTAACATTTATTCCCAGTGCTGTTTCTTCTTTTTAAAATGCGGATCGCAGACAGTGATAGCAATGACGATAGAATATTTTGTATGGGTATACATTATAATTTATTGCGTGAGCCAGGTTGTAACGATGTAATTAATACAAAAAAAAGCGTGGAATTTTTTCTCGAAATTTTGATCTATTGTTAAAAAGATACATCATTCAAAACGTTACGGTTGAAGAGCAAAAATTATATTGACTAATTAGGAGATACGAATAACCTGATCTCGGGCGGATATTTAAAAAGAATGATTTATAGCCGGGTAAATTTATGCAGCACCGTCCTAAAGCTCGCAGTGGACAATATAAATATTCAATAAAAACCTCGAGCCCGGCAGCCTCGAGCCGGTGACCTATAGGAAATCCTAGAAAAGAGATATTTCGCACGAGTCGAAAACCATAATAACTTCGTGACTAAACGGGGCCCTAAAAAAGGAAGCGGGAGCCTCGGCTAGCGGGCAAAAAAGTAATACACAGTATTATAGAAGAGATAGAGAAAAGAGTTGGACGGGAGGAGAGCAAAAGGACGAGGCGAAGAATGAACGAAAAGAGGACCCCAGTGGGTTTAAAAAGGAGAAGAAAAGAAGCGAGAGAGACAGAGGGGCCCGGGTAAGGCGGTCACACACAAGGTTGGCTTTCTATAAATCATTTTAGTCCCTCAAATCCCGCGGACCCGTATTTACGAGCGTTCGAACGGGGCCCCGCGCACGCGCTTGTCCTTCTCTCTCTCTCTCCCCCGCGTGATTACCTCAGACTCTCCTGTTTTCCTCCTTCGCCCTCGTCCTCCTCCCCCCCTTCTTTAAGCAGACGTCTTTCGCACGACTTCTTTGTATTTAACGGCCGCGAAACTAACTTTTTTAACGACGGGACAAAGTTATACTTTTACGAGCGCGCGAGAACGCGGGAGGGGCGAAAAAAGAGGGGCAAGACATTGAAATTCACGGAACTACAAAACGCGAGGGCATTTTGCGAGCGACCGGGATTTCGCAAGGAGACACGAGAGCCGAGGGGATTGAAATATAAAGTTTTCGGGGATTCGCGGGATCCGCGGATCTCGCGCGGGGAACTTGTCGCTATTTTTATAGACTTTATGAAAGATACGCGATTAAACGCCACGTTTGCCTGCGCGTTAATGTCGCGAGGGTTCGCTTTATTTTCGTATTTGCGGAATAGTTATAGACGCCCACGATTGCATAAATTTTGTTTACGAGTACGTGTTCAGTGCCATGTTACTGCAGTCAATAATCTCTTTATTAAACGTCCGCAATATTCAACATTGAGCTAATTATTGATTCACAAAAATGCTCTTCCCTGCTAATAAAATATTTTTATTTATGAACAAAAAAAGTATTTCATTAATTTAATTTTTTCTTAAAGTGATATCACCGAATCAATACTACCTGCAGAAAATATCTCCGGCTTAAAAAAAAGGAGGTGAGAATATCGTGTCTCGCACAGCTCGTAAGCGTAGAAGGAAAATCTGATAAAAGGCGACTTGAAGACACGAAGCGAGCGTGCGTTCGCAATTGCGTATTTATCTCATATTTTTATCTTTTTATCACGGTCTTGCATGTTTCTCACTTGCCTGCATTAACCCGTTTTTTTATAATACAATTTCCGGTACGACAATCGGCCGAGTCGAGTCTGAGTTCTCTTCCTCGTTTATTATAGACTTTTTAATGCAATTATATATTGTTATTTGAATAAAGGAAACACTTCGTACAATTGAAGTTGCAATTTCATTATCGGCGCTATGAATTATTCAGGATGTATTGAGTGAATTAACACGATAAAATTGTTGTTCAACTAATATGAGTATTTTTCATTCGCATAATCTAACATAATATCACGTTTAGAAATTCTAGGTTGAATCAATAATGCCTCTTTTAATGTATTATTCATTTCCTGGTACGAGCGAAATAATTTCATATCCATTAACTATAAAAATTAATTACAAATTAAAAATTATACAACGATATATTTGTTTCTGAACAGTGCGATTGAATAAAAAAAAAAGAAATACTGCGGAAAGCGATTCTCAAACAATTTTTCGGCCGGCGGCGCGGCAGCGGGCCGTCAAAAGCGCGCGAGCGGAGTTCCGGAAGGAGAAATTTCGCCGAGCGCGGGACGCGCGCCCGCGGAGAGAGAGCGAAGGCTCAAACCGCGCATCCCATTCGGATATCCGCGCGTGTGCGCGCAGCCGTGTGACCTTGCGTGCGCGCATTTGCGCGCGGGGCAGGACGTGCGCTCGGCTGCGGCGTCGCCGCGCGCGGCACGCATCGCCGGCGATCATATCGACCCACCCCCGCGACCCGCGGACTCTCCACACCTCGTTGACTCTGCCGAACATCGACGGGCCGGCCCACCCGCGCGCGCGTTTACGGCGATTTCAGTTGCGCGGGATGGGCTTGGAACAACGCCGTTACATCGTAACGCCTCGCGCTTCCCGTACTGCGCGTATAATATAGGTGTGCGCGAGTCCACTGGCGAAAAAAAGCTCCACCGACCCTGGGCTCTCCGTTTTTGTCGCTCGTTTTTTTTATTTGTTTTAAATAAACGCGCGCCGCGATTCTGCGTCTAAGCCTAGCGCTGAGCCGCTTTTATTCGCACGGCCGCCCGCGCGCGCTTTTCGCGAATTGAAAAAATATTGCGCGCGCACTTTTATGGTCGGTGGCGCGCGTGGCACATTTTCCGCGTTTCGCACGTTTTTAAGCTTGGATAATGGATGCGCGAGCGAGAGGCATAAATATGCGTTTATCGACGCGAGAGCAGCCAAAAAAAAACGTTGATGATTTGGGAGTCTTTTGTTGCTGTTTTATTATTCCGACGTAATTTCCTGTACTTTATTTTTATACATCGGTTAAAACAAATGTTCTCCTAAAATTAAGTTCACCAAATTTTTTAAATTTCATTTTCATAACAAGTTATAATTTCGATTACGATGTTTCGTGTATTCGAAATATACGATTAGACACGATTTTACCCTTCGGAAAAGATGACTCGCATCCCACCGAAGAGCTTCGCCGAAACCTTATAAGACAGCAACTTTGCATTTCGCGCGGGTATCGAAACGAGGAGATCCGGTATAGCCAAGATCGCGGCAGTGGCCGTCGGTGACCGGCGCTGAAAGTCACGGTATGGTCCTCTAACGCCTCGGCCGCTGCCGTAAGGGAGGACACGCGGCAGTGCGGTGGCGGCGTTGCAGGAGCGCGAGCGAGAGAACCGGGGGGTCGCCGGGTCGGTTCCATTTTGTTTCTCTGCCGGCGTGTGGCGGTGCGATAGCAGCGGCACTCTGTCAGAGCGTGACGTTATCGCGACACCCCTTCTCCCCCCTCGTACCCCCGTCGCCCTTTCTCTCTTTCTCTCTCGCGCGTATATATATGTACGTACTCGAGCCGGGGCGCGAGCCTAGAGGGGCTTTTCGTTAGCCGCGCGCAACTTCGCCGTCCTTCTCCCGCGCGCTCTCCACTCGTTTTGCTATTGCTTTTGCTACTTTTACTTTTTGGAGGGGTGGTGGACGCTAGAGCGAGCGCCTTTAAGGAGCTCAGCCGCGATAAGATTACGAGGCGCCGCCGCATGGCAAGAGTTAGAATTTCCAGGCATGAAATTGCACGAGGACCGCCTTTTTCGTTTAAAGAGTTGAGAAAGAAATTATTGCTGCTGGTACTTTTACTTGGGAACTGTTTCACTTTGGAACTGTGCTTTAATTTTTTAGATTTAATGCTGACTGGAGATTCAACTTTTGATTGATCGTTCAGGAAGAAAACATCAATTATTCAGAAATACCCGCGCTTCGTTTACGGATATGTTCAGGCTCTGTCATGAATGAATGAAATTCCTGCAAGTAACTTGGGAAACGGCAGTGAAAAGCTGCAAGTGCGGGCGTATTGTGAATACGCAAAAAATGTTCATTATACGATTTAGGAGCGGAATAACCGGGAACATTTGAGAATGAGAAAGAAATAGTGATGGAAAGATCCCCTTTTGGATCTAAGCGCAGGTATGCAGGCAGCGGCTTGAAAATAAGCAGCGACACACCATCAACGTAGCATCGCCATAGCGGCGCGCTGCGAGAAAGACAGAGAGGGAGAAGAGCAAAGGGAATCTCTCGCATTTGACTTTTTTTAGTCCAGCTGGCAGCCTGTTATAGCGGCAGATGATCTTCGGGTAGGCGAGCGCCTCGTTCTCTCTTTCTCCCTTGCACCTTGAATCTTTTTCTTTCTATCTTTTCTCCGGCTCTCGCTGCTCGCGTCATCTCTTACCCTTTCTCCTCCATCTTAGCCCTTTTATTTCGGCTCATCCTTTACCTTTTCTCCCTCCCTCGCTTCTCCATTCACTACATCGCATTCGGATTTCTGCCTCTTTTTCTTTTAACGTCTCTCCCGGAAAAAAGTAATGCCAAACAAAATGCATCTTTTATCTGATTTTATAATACGCCGCGTCTATTTATACTTTTCGAGGTAAACGAATTTATTCGTTATTTTTTTCGTTATAAAAGACCTTACTGTAAATTCAAATGAAATTAAATATCGAAGATTATCGTTGCCGCTATAAATAATGAAGTTATATCTTGAAAAAAAGTTCTGGTTGACCACGGGATTATCCAAAAGGAGCGTTCCATTTTCGCTGTATTAATGCCGTATAATTCGGCAATATATCTGGCACTCCTTTCGACAAACAATACATCACCGCTCCGGAAAAGCATGAAATTCTAATACAGCGTTTATGCAGGCACTTCCGTCGTGCGGTTTCCATAAAAGAAAGTATCAACTCGTGAAATCGGATGATCGCACGATAGTCGTCGCCGGCGTGTAAGCGTATGCAGCGCAGTAAAAGCTCGTACGCGCTGAAATTCTAAATTCCGAATATTAAGGAGGCGTCGCACTCGGGGACTTTTCATATTTCGTACGCTGACCACATGGCGCCAGGCCACGATTCTTTCCATCTCTCTAGCGGTCGCATACGTATATACACCGGCGCGCGATCCCCTTCCTTCTCCGTCCTCCTGGAGCCGCGGCGGCCACGGCTCGCTAAGGCTCACGATTTATTTCCTCGCGGCGCGCAGTCGCACTTCCGAGACGAATAAATTCCTCGGGTGCGCGTGAGCGCGTGCACAGGAGGGAGAAGGAGCGAGCCCCGTCGGGAGGAAAGGCGTCACGCTTTCGCGCGTCTTATTCTTTCAACGCCGGGCGTTCGCCATATGCCCCTCTGGAGGATTGGCATTACACCTCTATCCGTGAGAATCGACGGGCAAAATCGAAACGGCTTTGTGTGTTTACCGTACGTCTCGACGCCCGAATGCGCGCGCGCCCCGCGAGAAATCCTTTCGCAGTGCTATATACGCCGCCGCCCCCGAGGCGATCCATTTTCAAATATTAATGGTGAAATAGAGCAGGTGACTTTCTTCAAATTGATTCGCTCTGCTTTGAAATCGAAATTTTATTGAATTTAAAAGAATTCTGATCGTTGATTTTGAAAGGCTTTAACAAACAGTAGAAAATCCACTGCTTGCGTGCATGCACTTTTTTCGTCGGCGAAATTCCTCCCAAAAGCCAAGAAAGCAAGAGGGAAGATCACAAATGAAAGTCGGGAACCGAAAAAGGCGAATTAAAAGGAGACCGAAAAAAAAATAAAATAGCAAAACGTCGCGCGCGAACGCACACAAATACGTATACGTGAAAAAAAGGAGAAGAGGACGGGAAGATGAACGAACGTAGCCGCAGCCATAAGGGCGACACCGTCACAGCTCGCTCGCTCGCAGGGATATCCTAAACTCGATCGAGTTGCCATAAATATCGGAAGGCCCAGCCGAGAGGCGCACACGGGGGGAGGAGATAGATAGATAGATAGATAGATACCTCTTTATTTCGTCACAGAGGACAAAAAAGTAATACATAAATATATAAATATAAAAATATACATATAAATAGTATAAAAATATACATAAAAATATACATATAAGCGCAACAAATAATTAAATAAAAACAGTCTTACAAATTTATAATCGCAATAGTATTAAAGAAAAAAAAAAGATAATTGCACTAATTCTCTTTGGTCGAGGTGTAAATATAAATCTTAAAATGGAATAACTTTTAGTTCCAT
>JAXIUT010000037.1:17006645-17017625 GCA_035586675.1 Eurytoma californica | reverse complement strand
TAAAATGGAATAACTTTTAGTTCCATCAGTCTTAAAAATTAATATTAATTTACTAGCCGTGATGACTTTGTCTATGACGAGAGTCGGTGCACGATCTCCCTTGAGAAAGCCCGTGCGGCCGCTGTCAGAAAAAGGAGAGAAAAACCGACGGTTCCGCGCCCCGGAGCAGCTCTCCGGAGGAGGTGAAGAAGAAGGAGGAGACGAAATTTCCAAGAGAGGGAGACTCTTGTTTGCGTGTACGACAGAAATCTCCGATTTTTATCGGCTCCGCCGGGGCCCCGTGGTAACGAGAGGATTCGTAATCCCGTCAACGCTCTGCATCGAGCGCCGGCATCTCGCCGTCCCGGAGAAAGAGAGAGAGAGAGGGTACGAGAGGACTCGATGGGAAAGGAACGAGAAGTGTAGCCGTGATGAATTTGACGCGCGCATCGCGAGCGAGAAATAAAATCGTGGCCGGCCAGATTGGCTGCGCGGAGCGGGGAAAAATTTCAGATACACGCGATTCTGCAAAAGCCCGAGCGTGCCCGCTGCTCTTCGTATATATACGAGATACTGCCGGGCTCGAGTCGCCGCGTGTAATGTCTGTATTAATAGGTACATCACGACTCCGAGTACAAATTTCTTCGTGCGAGATTACGGCGGATTAATGTTGTTTCGAGGTGTCTGCTTGTCGATGTTTTTTCACGATTAAGTAAACGTAATACCGAGGAGGCCGATGAAAACGCTTAAAAAGTACCTGTGATGGATTAATCAAGCGAATTAATAATCTCGAATGGAAAAGATAACTTCCTAAGAAAAATTACACGATTCGCGTGTCGACTTTGAATAAACAGCGTCGAAGGGAGTAGTGATGAATAGCGCCCCAAACGACACTGCAATGAGCTAATCACTGTGTTTAAACCCATTGTCGGTGGATTGATTTAGTGTCCTCACATTGACACTTGATTTTCAGGCTGCAGGTAGATAAGATAGGAATCGAAAGAGAACCGTGGAGAGGCGCGAGGAGGAGAGGAACGAAATAGACAGGAGAGACGAATACCGTGGACTGTCGGAGCGTCAAATATCGAAAGAGTCCTTCTGTTCCGAGAAGCGTCCGGGCTGCGATGGTTGTTAGTTTCTGGTTTAAACCGAAATAATTAATCAAGCACGGCGGTCGCCGGCGGCTCATTCTCCTTCTTCCTCTCGACGAAGTGAGGGGGGGAGGGGGGCAGAGCCCCGGGGTATCCATTACATTATACATCACGCGGATACTCGAATTCTAATTTATTCACGGCCGTCCAAGAGACTCTTCGAAACTTCGTCTTCTCTCCCCCTTTTCGCTGCGCTCCTCTTCCTCGCGAGCACGAGTTCACTTACTCTCTCTCCCCCCTCTTATCCCTTTTGTTCCTGCTGCTCCTCGCCGGCTTGCCCCCCTCGACCGATGCTCTTTTTTCCCGAATAAATCTTTCAAGCACACCGTAATTGTCGCGATCCAGCCGGACTTGCACCTTACCCGGCGACAAGTGCAAGGCACTCCGGCGATTTCAATATTATCTTAGAGATCGATCCGGGGTAGCGAATATCTAATGGAAGATTAAGAGACAGAGTCTTGAGAAGCTACTGAATGGAGCGTGGTGAAAGTTAGATAAGCTCTTTGGAATTCGCTGTCGCATTATTTCAGACCTTTAAATCGTGGGGCAAGTTAAATTGTTTATTATTTGTTGCAATTTTAGTGCAAATACGGCGTTTACTTTCAAGCAATGAAATTTTCACGTACACGTTCTTTCTCAATTTTCCCCTAATGAGTTTTAATTAAAGGTTTCAGCTGAAAAGTGCTTTTTCCTCTTTTTAGTCGCGGAAAAAGAAAGGGGCAGAGGAGAGCGCTTCTCGTTAAGCGTTTTAAAATCCCGCAAATATGGCGCGTTTCTCTCATTCCTCCTTTTTTCGCAGTCGCGTCAGACGACGGCCAGGACAGATTAGCGCATGCTATGCGTCCGGTAGAAAACTTAACGTGCCTTAATGCCACTCGCTATCGCAAAGAAATTTAGCTAATTAAAATCTCGCATTTAATTCGCTTTATTTAAATAATAATCGTAGTTTTATAAAAATGCAATTTTTTACACCTTATCATTAAAGCTTGAAAATAAAAGACTATATACCGGGAGAGCCCGAAGGCATTAATTTTCAACTTTACTACAGCGCGCGAAGTCGCAGCTGCGTCGGGCTCGTGAAAAAAAAAAAAAAAATTGCGCACATTGTTGCATAATTGCCTTACGGAGTGGCCATCAATGAGCGATTTGCATATTTATGATCGCAGAATTAATGCGAGGCTCTATTTCGATTGATCAAAGCCGTTTATTAAAAATATATAACGAATAATGGACTTTTTCTGACCTCCGTTCTCCTTTTTTTTACGCTCTATCTGAGCTCGCGCGGATAATTTTCTTTGACGAGTTCCAGACTGGACTAAGGTCGCGCGATTATAATTTCATTTATGCGCGACGAGCCGCGAGCGCCATTAAAGGTTCCATCGTGAATAATTAGGAAATAAAAAAAGGTCTCGGGAAGAGATATCGGCTCGTGATCGACGTCATTCCAGTCGACGAGGGGATACGTCGGAAGGACGGCCGGTTTGATTGGCTCTTACCTACGACCAATAGACCTGCTTTGGAAGTATATTCTTTTATGCATTCCGATGACTCTTTCCTTTTCGTTTCAATTCTTGAATACGCACCATATTAATTATACATTACAAAAATCACAACCAAAAAGTCTTTGCTCTAATTGAAAAGCTCCACTTATCAACGAAATCTTCTATTTCTACAAAAAAAAAAGTAGTGTCTCTTATTAAATCACTTCCTTTCTGTAGCTCGACGCGATGCGAAGCTTTTCGGCGCAGTCAGGATAATTCTGAATAAATGTCCTGGAAATACGGCATAAGCCAGACCCCCGTCGACAACCGGAAATGGAAGCTTGCGGTCGGATGCGAGAGCGTACCGATATTTCGTTTGGCTCGGCGAATTTTTTTCCCCCCCGCCGTCCATTTCTGGCCTTTCCCTTGCGCGAGGTCCTTTTCTTCGCCGCCGCCGTAATACGGCTAGTCCCCGATATCCGGAGGGTGACCCGACCACAAGAGGGCCGGATTCCTCGATTTTGTACGCGCCGACAGTTCCTAACTGCCGACAACTGCCTACGCTATGCTCACTCGACTCCGCATTTCGCTCGACTCACTTGCGGCCTCTTTTGTTCGTAATTACGAAAAACTACTCGATGTCAAGAGCTTCAAGTGTCAAGTCTCGCTACGTAACTGTCGAATGCCCAATTATTAAGCGATTAAAACCAAAATTAAAGAACGCAGTGAAAAGATAAGAAGCACTTAAAACAAAAAAGAGTTACTTCAGTTTCCGGGAAAAAAAGGGAAAAATGAACTTAACGTCTACAAGTGGTATTTTGTACTAACTCACGCAATACTAACAGAAAGCAAGGGAAAGAGGTAAACAACGGCGCGGAGAAAAAGAAATAGCATCGCAGAGACGGAGGCGTGTGAGCCGGGGGTTGCCGTTTGCCGTAGCAACCTCGCGGAAAAGAGCGGCCAGCGCGAGGAGAAAACGTAAAGGGAGAGAGAAAGAGAGGGGGCAGGGGGCGGAGGGACGGGGAGGGCGGTCGCGGAGATTTATGACAGGCGTTAAGCAGTAATGAAATTGCTCGTTGCTCGTTTCTACGGGAGAGGAAAGGGTGGCTGGGACACAGAGGGGCTGCTGCCTCTCACTCGCGTGCGGACGCCTGTGTGTGCGCGGCGACGGCGGCGGCGGCGGCTCAGTCGACGAAGAGTCACGTGGCGCAATTACCTTTGCCGGCTCTCTCGCGACGCGGCCAAGAGCCCCGGACTTTAATTCGTCCTCCCGCGCGGCCGCCGCGTCTCCTTCCCTCATGCGCGGCCAGGCCCTTTCATGCGTTTTATCTGCGCGAAAGCTCGTAAAGAAGCGCCGGCAGATGCATGGCCGCGGATCCCCGGCGTTTTTCCGCTCCTTCTCCTAGCCCTCCGGACTAACCGGTCGTTTAGATGCGCGCGCCGATCTCGTTTCGCCGATTCAATTTTACTCGCGCCAAGATTTACAGCGAGCATTTCACTTGGCCCTCGATTTTCGCGGCCTCGATATCCAACGGGCGTCTCGCTAGCTCGGCTTCTTCTGCAAGGGCAAATTTTCGAAATCGAGATTTTTGCCGGGCGCGCGCGCGCTCGTCGCCCGGAATGTTGATTCGAATAATTAGAGCCGTCCGGGCAAAAAATCCGTCCCCATAAATCATCCGCTCGTCTCGTTATACCCTCGCACCGCGGGCAATCGGGTGGAATCTCCCGGAGCGCCGCAAGAAAGTGAACGCGCGGCGGGCACGGGAGGGGCGCGGAAGGAGAGGGGCACCCATAAGGCCGGCAGATTTTTCGCGCAGATCGGAATTTCGATGGGGCGCCAAAGCGAGGCGCATCGCCCGATGACGCGGCGCGCGGCAGCGAGCGCGAGGCGTTGATTAGTCGGACGTCGCGAGCGATCCTTTCTTCTGCGTCCGCCCTTCCGCGCGCTCGCGCGCTCATTCTCACCTGGTCGCAGGCGGAATGCGGCCAATCGCTGCGTGCGCGGCGGCAAAAACTCGCCCTCGCCGCGCCGAAACCCGCTGTAAACCGACACGCCGGAGGCGCGCACTGAACGACTTCGCTTTTAAGCGGGGGAACGGGGGGGAGGAGAGAGAGAGAGCCGAGCAGTAGATCTGCCCGTGTATACGCTTACCCGACCATGATCGCGATTATGCCAGGTGTAAGCTTACAAGCGAGCTGAATTTGTGATCCCTTTTGCTCTCGTACCCCGAGTGTTTACGCTTGGAAATTTTTTGCATATAATGATTACGCCGAGGCTTTTTGCTTTAATGATCATTAATACTTCGAGAGGGATATTTATAGCGGTGTATTAATTTCATTAAAAAAACGTTGGCACGGAACATTAATAAACGCTATCAGACGAAATTTTTAATTTTTTAATGACTTATTAAAAATAACGTTCGTTATCGTTGAATTATTATGCGGCGAGCAGCGCACGGGCGCCAGATCGAATTAGTTATTCTACGTTGTGCGCTAAAAGATTTTCCAAAAAACAAAATAAAAAAAAAAATAAAATAAATTAAATCGTGGGAGCGACATTAATTAAAGGTACACGCGAGAGCCAAAAATAGCAGCCAGTAGCAAAATTGGATGAAAGATTTATACGTGGCAGCGATTAAATTTTGCCCGCTATCGAGCGATACAAGAGATACACCATTGCCGGGCGGGGTATCGAAGTACGTCACGTGGCCATTGACCCCGCGGCCTGTTCATTTATTTGTGCGACGGAAAATAAATTCCATAAAGCTCGCGAGGCGCTCGTCGCGCGAGGCGCACTTAATGAATGGAAGGCGTTTGCATAATTAATGCACATCTCGCGCCCGAGAGACTTGCGACTTTAACTGTCAAGACAAATCCAGAATGCGCTCGGGCGACGACGATGCCGCGAAATCGGGACTGGCGCCAGATAATGCATTTTAGTGCACTCGCGCACGTAATACCCACGCGTCACTACATTGTTCATTAGTCTGCCCCTGATTCGTTCTCGCTCGTTAATGTACGACGCGAAGAAATACGCACTACTGCACTCGAAGTCGTTGGACTATCACCGTTGTTTTATTGCTGATTCATTATTGATTACTTGACGAGTGCAGCTCTTGAGATTTTCCATTTGTCACTACAGCTGTGAATTTATTTTTTATCAACGCAATCGCGCGTACGTTTCAATTTGCTCTCAACACTCGGGTACGTGTAGCCGAAAAAAATTAATTCGATAAAGATTCCTATCAAATAAGTCCTAATAGTCCCTTTTCCCCAATCAACTTTTATTACGCGAGCGACGGCATACGCGAAAACGCACTCAGCGATAAATCTTAGAGCATTAGAACTACACGGTTTATCGAAAGAGCCTCGTTCGGAGCTAGAGCGACTCGCGCAGGGAATAAAAATGCGGGGGAAATTGGAGTAAACATCGACGGTGGTGGCGGCGACGGCTGGTCGATCGGGCCGAAGTACGTCATTTCGGTAAACGTTCCCGGGGCCCATAAGGTCTGATCAGCGCATCGGAAGTCGCAGCCGTACCCAGAGCGCGCGGTAGCAGCTGGAGAAAGAGCGGAAGAGGGGGTGGGGGTGGAAGAGATGGGATTCCTTATATAGAGATAGCCGCTCGTGATATAAGATCCGGCGGATCCCGTAGGAAATCCCGAGAACGGATCTATCTTACCCCGAGGGATAGCCGGGGAGTCGGGGGTGGGTGGGGGTCCACCTTTCAACCTGAATTAAAGGATGGCCGGGATGCCCCGGTGAAATGGGGAGAGCGAGAACTGCCGCCGCTGTGCACAACCGTCGTTCGTATAACAAACAGTGCGCGATGTTGGTTAAAAACTCGAGATCAACGCGAATTGCTGAAGTTCGATCGGCAGTGAGTCAAGGTGAAAATTTTGTCGATCGTCGAAATTCTCACAGCGGGACTCGCCGCGGATATCCTGACGCATTCTGAATCGCGGCTGGAAAAAGCCGAGCGCATCTCAAATCCATTAGCGTCGTCGGTAGGCGCATCGTCAAAAATAAGCGGCGCATTCCGCGGTTTCTTTGTCCCCGATTCGTCAGCCCGCCGCGCCAGTCATCTAATCGCTTCTGCACGCCTTTGATCCAGCGTTTCTTCAGCCGGGAGAAAGCAGCCGCGGCGAATACCACGATTTTTGCGCTACTTAGCCCGCGATATACATTCGTTCCTCGGCCATTCGCCACGGACGTCGCGCCGATGATCCTCGCCTCGTAGACTCCACCCCGTCATCCTGGTGGCTAAAGGAAATTCCATTGGAGACTGCATAAATAATCGCGGACGCATCGGGCTTTCAGTGCCGAATTTAAAAACGCAACTTTGCACGTGGAAAGACCGAAGAGTGTAAATGAAAAGCTTGATATTTTCATAATTTTTTAATAACTCTCGTAAGGGTAATTTTATAAGATTTATTTGAATGCGAAGTGTCAAAGCAGAAACTTCGCGCATGAAATTAAATGCACAGTAATGTTTCAAAGTAAAGAAAAAAACTGCCTCGACGGTAAATGCGATTAATTTACTGCTGTAATTACTGTTTATCAGTCGGTCGTTGTAGCGTGGTTTGATCTGTTAAACGATTTCGCGTCGCTTAAAAGTACAAATGTGAATAAACATAATACAAGCGTTAATTCAAATAGTATATATTACGAAGTTGAAAATATAAAAGAAGAACAAACATTAACTCGCCGGTAAGCGACAGATACACGCGGAACTCCAACGATTATACATTGACGGTCTCTCGTATCAGCTACGCGCGCTATATAGTATTTTATAATTTATGTTTGGAAGCACGGACATAATCGCACGAATAAATGCACGGGGCGCACGATGCGATCAATTAACGAACGAGTGCATTTATAATTAATTAATTAATAATGCATTAATCGTAAAGCGGAGATCAGAAAATCCGTTTGACATGGCTCTCGCCGCGTAGGCGTAGCCTCGTTGCGTTAATTCAAAATTAAAGTGGCCGATGCACACGCAGATTTACAGTGGGTTTACTTTTTATCAAGCGCGGTATAATTAACAAGCGAGCGCGATATCCGCGCGAGTGGCTCAAAAACAATCAGCACCGATCAATCGAGCGCCGCGGACCCTCGTTGCATAAGTTCTACGAAAATTCGGCTCCCCCATCGTTTTGCCGCTCAGTGCGCCTGATTTTCCGAACGCAAATGAACTTCCGACTTTATCACGCGGGATAAAGAGATAGGGAGCACTGCCGCGTAGCGTTGTCCACTGCGCCCAGCTATGTTTATTTAAATCGCGCTCCCGGGATTGTTAGTTAATCGAATGCGCCAGGAAACACAAATGGCCCGCGTTTTTCGCAATAGAAGCTTGTACCGCTACGTCGTGGAATATATTAATTCCGCGCGGAGATGTTTACGCATTTTTTAAATGAGCGAGCGCTCGCGTGACGAAATAGGTCGACTCGGTTAGAGCGGACAGGTGCTCGGCCGGTGGAAAAATTATCACCGCTAGCCGATAGTTTAAAAGAAATTGTCTAAATCGCCCGGCCGAGTGAAAGGGGACGCTCGTAAATAACTCAGCGAACCGATGTCGTAAATGTTTACGTGTGCGCGATAAAAAGCGTTGCATTAAAGGTGCAGGGCTCGCGTGCGAGAAAAAAAAAATCCATCCGATCGCAGTGACCCGCTCTTAAAAAGTCCGGGGGGGCTAAAATATTCAGGTCGGGGCATGAAGTTTTCAGCGAGTCCCCGGCTTCCGTGAATTAGTTTCCCGTGTAGCGCCGGCCGCGACGCCGGGGGCATCGATGTACCGCGCGTATGAGGGAGACTAGTGGAGCTTTCTATAAGACTGGTATCAGTATTTACGAGGGACGTTACCCCCCCACGAGACCATTAAACGCTCACCGGAGATTCGCTGGTCAAGTAATCCGGCTGCGTCCCAGGAATGCACGCGCGCGTTTGCTTGAATTTTCTATATTCCCTCGGACACGCGCTTACACATCACATGGAATTTTTAACAGCGGACTCTCGCCGTAGGAAATGAAACTCGACCGTTTTCAATAATTCAGACCCCCTGCTCGGTTTTCCAAATATCTTGGGCTTTGCTCAACTTTGGTCTCCCCATTAAATTTACTGCCCTCTATCAGTCGTCGATGGCTCGCGTCGTCAAATATTTAGGCAATATTTTGAAAATTGAAAACATGCTATTTCCATGGCTTATACTGTAAGCTAACGGGATGGCCCTCGAAATAAGTCAGCAGCTGCTTTTCATTACTAATTGATTGGAATCCGAGTTTCTCGTAAAGAAAGCTGTAAGGATGTACACTAGTCCTTTTCGGATTCACTTCTGCCTTTCGAGGTGTAAATATGCATCTTCCTTGCAACGATCATAGGTGAATCAAACCAGAACGTCTAACTTGCAGTGGTAAGTTAGTGTCCCCAACAGACTCAACGGCGGATCTTGGTCCGTCGGCGTATAAAGTTATATGGGTATCGGGTTACATCACGAGTCATTAAAACTTCATAAAAGCCTACGAATGTGCGTAAGGGTCATTTACGCGCGTGAAACCGAGCTCCATTGATTTCGTGAGAGAATCCTCCTGATGGAAGGACCACGAATGGCGGGGCGCGTGGCAATGCCGCGCGTATGGGTTATCACGGTTGCGCAACCCTCATAGGAAGAAGTCAGATTCGCGTACGGTCAACGACCGTCGAGTGAAAGTGCTTAATGTATTGTGAATAATATAATCCGCGAGTCATCCCCTGCAATAGGGGGTCAATGCCGTACACTCCCAACTCTGGGAGGGACACCGATGTACCGTACGTCGATACTCGATGGCGTTCTTACGTTGCCTACAGTTGCGAGCAGGTACTATGTGTACCCTAATAAACCAGAAAATGGAGTTTTGAATACTTTACTGCATTAACGAACGCTGACTACATTGAAATTACATTTGAAATTATTTTCTGTAATGTTAAAACGGACATAATCTGGAATTTAAATCTACTCTGTAGATAGCAATAATAATGCAACGCTTTTATTCGAATCGTAAAATTGATTTAATGAGGAACTCATTGGGTACTTTAATCAACAAAGTACCATTTGATTAGTTTTATATTCGAAATAGTCTGCATTGATACAATGAAACGCAAATACGAAATACACCATCCACATTTCCGACAGCCATAGAAAATTAAACCCCATATTCTTTTCATCGAGCAAATGCAACAACAGGTGAATAAATTTTTATTTCGCGTGCCAAATCAACAATAAATAGTCCACCATTGAGCGCAACTAATCAAATGTTTTAGTGCCCGCGTAATGGCGCTATAAACCGCAACGAACGGGAAAGAAGAAAGAGCGAGTGAATATTTTTCGAACGATCGAGTCCCCTCGAAAATCGTTGCAACTAATCTCTCGCGAATGGAGTGGCGATGGCGCGAGGGCGTCCTGCGTCCAAATCGGACCTCGAGGATATCCAAGGGGGCGCTAATGTCCCGCGCATACGGCGGCTCGCACTCGGCATACGTAATTAGATTAATTTAAAGGATAACGACACGGGGCGCCCCCTTTGCGCAATTCTTTCGGCGCGCGACGCCGGAGAATTACGCGCGAACGGCCTCCTGACAGCTCGTCGGGAGAAATATTCGCCGACGCTGCCCACGGCTTCCTGTAGGAACAATGCGTCGACGCTCGCTCAATCATTTCGATTCCCGGAATTAACTTATTCTCGAATATCAAAACGGCGCGCGAAGTTCATTTTGACGTTTCACTCTTGACTTTTCACTCGCCTCTCCCTCGCGAGCCAAATCGATGCGTCACATTAGCTCGAAGTGAGAGTATCTTGGGTCAAGATATTCTTTCGGTTGACGCCTCGACGAGGTAACTGAAAGCGCGAGAAAGGGTCGAAAGAATAAAGAGCGAACGAGGAGGAGGTCGGTATCGGAGCTAAGCCTCGCAGGACGGAAGCACGGCACGAGGATTACCACGAGCGACAAGTGGGACCGTAAAGGCTAAAGAGGCGCCTCCAGTTAATACTGCCCTCCGCGTTCCCGGCTCGCGCGCACCTTCTGCTCTCTCTCGCAGTCGCGCGATGCAGACTGCGAATGCTCGCTTGAGATACGAATATTTTAAATCCCGCAGGGATTAAGCACGCCCGTATACGGGCGCGAGAGGGAGGAAGGAACGTCCGCAGATTAAGCGCACGCACCTTTTTTTTAATATCGACGAGGTAAGTGACGGTCCGATAAGGGAGAGGAGAGCGGACCGCGCGAGGGCAGCGAAAGGAGGCACTGCGCGATGAGGGAGAGAGCGAGAGAGAGAGAGAGAGAGAGAGAGAGAGAGAGAGAGAGAGAGAGAGAGAGAGAGAGAGAGAGAGAGA
>JAXIUT010000037.1:16937044-17006545 GCA_035586675.1 Eurytoma californica | reverse complement strand
AGAGAGAGAGAGAGAGAGAGAGAGAGAGAGAGAGAGAGAGAGAGAGAGAGAGAGAGAGAGAGAGAGAGAGGGAGAGATAAAAAGCTCGTTGGCAAAAGAGCTTGAGGGATTAAAGGCGATAAATTTCGCAAAAATGGAGGCTTAAACTGTCGCGAGGAAAACGCTCTAATCCGGGGGTCCACCGGCGTCGTCGCCGACAGAAAGAGAGCGAAAGAGGGTGGGAGCGGCGAGTTGGAGAGATGGTGGTACCAGGATCGTTTTCAGGAAATACAGTTTTTGCAATTATCTGCGAGCGACTCTTACGCTTCCTTTCTCTCAGTCTTTTATCCCGGCTCACCTACTACTTCAAGCGACGGATTATATGATTACTTTTGCTCCGCGGAAAAGAAGAATGAAATTCCCCCGGAGTAACTCTTTACTGCCGCGCATTAAATTGCTCGCGAAAAAAAAAATTGAAAAAAAAAAAAAATCGTTGGATTTTTTAACAATATAATAACGAGAGAGCATTAAATCAGATAAGATTATCCGGCCTCGGTCCATCGGTCGAGCGCAGGAACCGGATCGAATTCTCGCGCATCTCGCCTCCCGGCTCCGTCTGACCGCACTACTCCGCGGAGCCATCGCTGGCGCCGCCTTGCATTTGAATATAATGCTCTGCGGCCCGCACTCGGGCCGTCACGCACACGCAACCCCCCTCTGACTCATTCGGCTATCGCGAGACTGTAATTATGTTGATGCGCGCGACCATTGTTGTGCGCGTCGGCCTCAATGGCCGCGAGGGAACGCGAGTCTGCGAAAAAAAAAAACGAAGGGAGACTCTCTCCCGACGTACCCTTCTACGGCTGCGTGTGCACGCGCCCGCGCGCCACGGTGACGGGCCTGCGACGTCGATTTTTAGGCGATTGTTTTTCCCGCTGAGGACTTGTCTTATTCCCGGCTGATTTATATGCGGCGTTACAAAGGGCACGATTCAATTTTTAACGACTGCATACAGTGCTTCTTTTTGCGCGTACTTTCAATGCATACTTCAATGAGAATCTCGGTCTGCTTCGCTCAGAATAATGAGCTGTGCGATGTATTTATATAAATGTATAAATGTACAAAGGGGAATATAAAATTTAAGACTTTTCAGATCTTAATAACGCAGAAGTTTTAATAAGCCTAAATATCCTCGAAATTTCGGCGTGAAAATCTATATACCTACACATGATTGAAATGTTAAAAATCGTAATGAATATAAGATTTTTGTTTTGCAGTATTTTAAAAAAACTACTTTTTACATACGCAGGTGTATGTATATATAAAAAAAAGTCAGAGCAATTTATTCAAAGTGAAAAGTCAAAGTAAAAAAAGTGCAAATTTTATCACGAACGTCCGGGAAATTTTATCAAGACGAAAGAACGTGAGTCAAATATATTTGCAGAGAGCGCGGCCTCGAGGAGCCGGAAATTTCATTCGCATCCCCGTTTAAAGCGCACGCCAGCGAGAGAAATAACCCCCTTCGCGGACGTTTCGAATACCATCGTAGATTCCCTGACAAAAGAGTGAGCGCGGGGAGCGGAGAAAATGCAGAAAAATCCCACGGAGAAAGAGAGCGGCAGCGCGACGACGCACACACACACGACGTCGGGCAAGCCATTGACTTTGCAGCCCTCGAGGATTTGTTCAGGCGGAAAACTGCCGGTCCATGTATGCAAACGTCTCCTCAACGTCCTTTAGTGCCGATAGGGTGACAACGGGTGTGTCGCCTGCGCGCGCGAGGAGTTTCCGAGGGGGGGTCCGCCGCTCAAGTATTGTCCGCCGGGCTCGCTGTATTTCGCGCGAGACGCTGGAAGCCGGAGCTTCGCGGACAATAGATGTCAGGGCGCCGCGCGGCGATACCAGATCTAAGTAGGCCATGCCGGGCTACGGTTATGGCGGCATAAAACGCTCGGCAGTCCCGAGACCCGCGCCGGGAGCGGCGGTCCCCTCCTTTACGGCCGAAAAAACTGCCGCTATGATTGCCTATGCAAATTGTTTAAGATATCTGGCGAGCCGCGGGGCTTGAGCTCCCCCCGTTGCGACTGTCCCCGTGTCTTATACCCCACAGGTTTTACGCGAATAAGCGCCGAGGTGAGTAGTTGAAAATTTTTACGAGCTAACGCGGATCGTTCGAAATCGATGTAGCGCATAAACCGATACTGCCGTTTAATTTTATTTTCTTACGTGACTTAAATTACTTACAAAATGACGCTCGAACAAATCTGCGTGTTAAATACACTTACCTGAAACAAAGAAAAAATATAAATGCATTTTACAATACGCGCACATAAAAGTAGATAAATTTATAAATTTCATCAATTATTTGTATCTCGCGTTACGCATCCTAAATCTAGGAGCAAAAGAGCTTTATCGAGATTTTAAATTATCGGCGCGCGTTCAATTCGAGCGATACAGCGAAATTCCAATTTTCCGACTGTCAAGCTCGTACGTATAAGCGTGCGTTATACCGCTCCAGCTCGGTGTAATTCCTCGGAATGGTTTCCCCGTTGATTTAAGAAATGCGGAAGAAGGAAATGCAAGCGCCCTTCGGCCGCGAAAAGGAAGAGGAAGTTGCAAGCCAAAACGGGGATGGCGCATATATCTCCTCCCCCCGGGGTAAATTAAGAAGGATTATAAATTTCATTCGAAAAATCTTCGATCTCCCCGTTCCGCAGCGGAGCTGGCGCGCGTTTCCTCCGTCGAGCGATCGCAGGCAATTTTAAGAATCGCCGAAATTCCGCGCCGAATAAATCATTGCGATCGTTATATTTTCCGCGCGCAGCGGTGCTCGCCTTCCCGAAATTGAATCTTCCACTTAGCGGGTAAAGAATCGCGTTGTTGCCGCGCGGCCATATATGTTTTCGCCGTGCGCGGAAAAGTTTTATGACCTGGGCGCTTTGAAATAAACGCAATCAAGCGTCGGCTATTGTAAGCTTAACGTTTGTTATATTCAAACTCGAAGTCCTACTTAAAGATCCATTGTAATACTGTATAAAAGTTTCGATTCGAAATAAATTAACGTTCCATTTTCACGGAAATCTCGTGGCTAAAAATAATGCCTTTGGGTTAAATTAGCAGGCACGCGAAAGTTTTCGGCCTCTCCAGAGGTGTACATTAAACGGGGGAGACAATGAGTGACGGGCCGGTGAAATTAAGGCGCATAGGTGCAAAATATGAACTTGGAGCGGGGGAGCTGCGGGGGAGGATACGGGCGAGAGGAAGACCGAGTCTGCGTGATGTATATACCCGCTCTTCTGTCTAATTAAACTCCGGGACGAGTCGTCGTCGGCGACGCAGGCTCGCACGTTCGACCGTCGGACTACTGCCGCCTGCTACTACTAGCCGAGCCGGCCGCCGACGCCGCCGTCGCTACTGCAGGCTTTCAAAATGACAAGCCTGACGCAACGTCTGACCTCGCTCCAGAATGAACGCGCGCGCTTCTTTCTTCTAAATTTGAAAACGCTTCACGCCCGTCTTTAGCACTTTCTGCACTCCACGCCGGCGCGCGCCCTACTACACCCCGCGCGTTTCTAATATTAGAGCACTTTCGAAAGAGCACTTTAATTATCTACCAAAAAAACTGCGCACGTCAGGCCTTTTCGCTAGCGCCGGACGTTTATTGAACGGTGAATTAAAGCTCTATAAAAATATTCGAGTAGAGGCGACAATTTTCACGGGAGCAATCATAAAAAAAAGAGGGGGGGGGGTGGGAGACAGCGGGGGGCTAGAATGAATTTCGGGGCGTTGAAGCGATAAAATTTCGCGGCAAAATCAACAGACGCATATATAACTCGAGCGGGCGAGTCCGCCGGTTATAACGGGAGAAATTTTTAATTTTCGAAAATCATTCATCATCGCAGTTGTCGCGCCGCCGTAGTTTCATCAATTTATCGCGGTGCGCGCGATCGCACTCGTTTCTTTTTATTGGCGCATCAACGCCCAGCTAAAAAGAGAGCGGGCGGTATGGAGAGAGAGAGAGAGAGAGAGAGAAAAAAAAAAGTTCAGCGATTTCTACGTGCGGCTTTTCTGATGGCGGGGGGCAGGTCGCGAGTATAATGCGCGTATCTCGCCGCGGCGTGCAATCTGCGTAACAGGAACGAAATTTAATCAAACGCGGGCTCGCGCTAGATACGAGACGCGCGGTCGGGGCAAATATGCCGCCGGAATTGAACGCGGCCAGAGAGAAAGAAGGACGCACCGCGATAGAAAGAGAGACAGAGATCCGCGAGATTTCGCCTCCATCAAATTAATTTAATTTATATCTGGCTGTCCGAGGCCGCTAGGAGATGCGGTCGCGACTCCCTCTACCTCTCTTTCTCGCCCTCGGTGTCTTCTCTCTCCCTCTAATTCTCTCCCGTGCTCTCTTCGTACAGGGCTTTTTCATTTTACGGTAATGCGCATGATTGTTCGATTGTAAATTGCGATTAAAACGTGTTATAAACAAATAGCAAAAAATTCGTAACGTAATAAAATTACAAACAATTTGTTGTGCAACTAATGCGAACACCCGACTGGCTAGACGCTTAAATTTTTCACGCTCGTCATTTTTTTTTCTCCGCATGAAGTATTTATCGAGACATCGGTTTAATCTGGCAGCGGTGAAGGTGGCATCGCCTCCGCGTGTCCTCGTATTCTCGAATTTCGGAATCATTATTATGGCGATGAGCCGACACTGGCGCTGTCGCCTCTCCCCCCAGTCAGCCGTTATACGTAAGCCCGATTCGATTACCTCCAGCCAGTAGTCTCGCCTCTCTCCCTCTCCCTCTCTTTGCCGATCGATCCCCGATAGTTAACCCAGAGCCGTGAACGCGTTCGCCCGCTGCACATGCATTAAAGCCAAGAACCCAACTATGTTGCCGACGTCATATCCAATACAGCCGACGGCTCGGCGTGTTGCGCGAACGAGCGAGAGAGAAAGGGGGAGATTGAGGGAGGTAGTCTGGAAGCCCTCAGCGCCACCCCCTGATTGGGCAGTAATGGCATTAACCGACGCTGCAATATGATTACTGCTCTCTCGCCAAGGTAACCTGATCGTGCCCGAAATCCACGAAGCGAGTTCCCGCTCCCGCGCCCCGTCCATCCATCTTTATCTGCCTCTATCTACAGCTTGCATTTTGCGCGTCTGCAACTCCGCGATTTCGTTCGCCGCAAGTGTTACGTGGCACATATTTTTTATAAACTTTTAAGAACTATTCATATCGAAAAACATTTTTATCTAACGGTTGCGCGTCGCTTTTTAAATACAGCTGCATTTAATTGGATTCGCGCTAGTTGTTGAAGAATATTGCAAAGGTGTCTAGTGATCTATGAATTTTTTTTGTAATAAATTGTTATTAACGCTTTCTTGTTTGTCCACAGAAAGTGACATGTGTGCTATTGTGATGAGATTTTGCGTCGGTAATTGCGTGATACAAAGTTATACGGCGCGCGTGCTAAATCGCGTTGTGCTTTTTGCGGCTCAGATTACTCGTGAATCGCAGGGGGTGCGAGGACCAAGGGGACGCTCCTTATCTCGGTATTAGAAGATTAGGAGATCACGATACGACGTCAGACAGAGGAGATGCATTCGATCTTTTTTTTCTCTTATCTAGTTACATTGTTCAAGCAAGAATGTTGTATTGTAAATAGTCCCTCCTTTACTCGTACTCAATGCATATACTTTTTTTTGATCAGCAATATAGGAATAAAAGCTAATAACAAAATTACCTAAAAATTTCGAAGTAACCGGACGCCAATTAATAAATAATTCGCCCCGTGTTTTCCGCGCTCCGGGAACTCGAAAACAATCCTCTTAATTTCGAGAAAACTGTCGTCGGGTTCTCGCGACGAGCGGGTTATAGAAAGAGAGCGGACGTTTAATTAAAGTGCGCGCGGAGCGACACGCGATTTCAAACAAGAAGCAACAATTTCACGCGCTGCCATCGCACTTTTTTGCCGGTTCGACGCTGGAATTTCACGCGGCGGGAGGAGAGCGAGGGAACGCGGCTTTCGACGAGCGCTGGGCGACGCTTCGCAGAACGCTGATTTCGAACAAGCCATCGGCGCGTCGTCGGCTCTTCTCTCTTTCTCCCCCCTCACGTCCTCCCGGCCACTCTTTTTGTACATCATTTCGCTCTTATTCATCTCGTTTTATTTTGCACGTCGCCGGCTTCGAGAGAAACGCGTTGCGTCGCCCGTGTATAAAAACGACTTCCACGAAGCGACGTTCCCGAGCGGGCAAGCTTCTATACACCTAACGCGCGACTTGAACATCGTCTCGCGCGCGGCTTCGAGGATCAAAAGTCTTGTCGAGCGCGAAAAAGGAAAAAGCCGGGGGTGGAGTGCGTCCGGGGTGAGGAAGAGTTTGTGAAGAATATCGCAGGCGAGGTTCGCTTACCGTTAGGTGTTGAAACAGCCACGCCCTGAGGATGTTGGTCGCGACCTTGGGAAAGATACCCCTCTTCTTTTGGTTCTTCTTACCCGACGAGTCATCGTCTTCCTCGCCCGTTCCTTCGCCGCTACCGATACTCGCGTTACTCGCATCACCTGAAACAATAAGCGTTATATTGCACATTAGTAAATTGATAAATTGATATGGTGCGTTTAACGACTCTGCGCGGGGCAAATTATTGCACTGATTCATAAATCGTTTTTAATTTATGCATTTCAATTAATTGTCGCAGTAGCGGATAAAATTTGATATCGCAAAACAACGACATTTGTTACGAAAATGATTTATTCGGTCAATAACGTTGTCCGAGGGCGGAATAAAAGGAGAGGCAAGGTATCGGCTTTAAGCCGAGAAAATGCTTTCTTTGCTTTCACGCGAATACTCCATTTCTCCGCTATAAGAGCGCAGCGCTATCGCATAAATTCCCCGTCGTTTATCAATCTTAGCTTTTTAATTGCCGTGCGCCAGGGGCTCACCGAGTCCCTAAAGATCCTTAGCGAGCTACCGAGCTTATGACAGTAATGAGAGATATTAAAGCGACTTACGCACCTACGTGAGCTAAATATCATTCTCATAATCTCCGGGGGAATGACGCGACAAAATTTTAAAAACCGTAATAGACCCTCGTAGTAAGGTATATTTTTTTCACATTCCAGTATAACGGAATACTTAAAGCGAGAAAAATATAATTACGACAGAAAAAGTCGCAAGGTTGTGTATCTTATTAGTTGAGTAGGAAGAAATGTTTAAAACGAAACTCAACAAAACCTGAACCTCTCATTTTTCATCTCTTTCGACGTATCCCGTTGAAAATAAAATAGCATTAACGAACGCGTAAGAAGAGCGATTAAAGCGCGACTGAGGAAAGGCGGCGTAGCAAAAAGAGAGACGGAATCCTCTATCAGCGTGACGATGCGAATCGACGTAATAACGTAAAAGTCATCAAGATTAGGCATCGGCGCGTCGCATCGTGGCGGCGGCGAGTCCTTCGTTCGCTACATTAACCCGATTCGCCCAGCAAATTAGCCGCAATCGTGGAGCGAGAGAGAGGGAGAGAAGGAGGACTCGCGGGGCCATTTTGCCGTCGAGCGTATATTACGGCCGACTGCTCTATCCATTCGTTCTTCGTCCGAACGCCATTACCGAGGAGCTCGTCTAGCGTCGCTGAGGATAAAGCGAGAGAGACTCCGGGCTCTCTCCTTCCTCCCGGCCTTTTTTTTTGTCTAATGTCCGAAAGATGCGCTCGCGCGCTCCCGCTCCCGCTAACGGTCCCGCAGTTACGTGCGCGTTCGATAAAAACCAAGAGTTACGGGGCGCAGGAATAAGGCGAAACTTACGCTCGAGCGATTTAAATTTTCTTCGCCGGAAGAAAGTCGCGCAAAAACTGGCCTTTGAATTTTCCCTTGCTTCGATGAAGAACCAACGGGATTTTAGAACGCTTTCGAGGTGGTCTTCCTCTTTTTTCTGAGAGAGACAGAGAATACTGCCGTTCTTCTTGAGAAAAATGTAACCGCAATAACGCGGTTGCACGAATTGGTTTATAGCGTTGATTCGAGTTAACAAAAGATTTTCTTGGCATCGAAGAAATCAGTCTCGCAGAGAAAATATTTCGAAACAAAACACGAGCCGAACGCGAGAAGACTCGGAGACTTTTTATACGCTGTTTACTTTTCTCGAAAAGAACGAATTTTCTTTTAATAAAGAGAAATCCCGCCTGCGATATACAAAGCGCGAAATTTCATCAAAGAAAACAGAACTAAAAGAATCGACGAATAGCCGGAATATTTTTGTACGCGGTATTTTTCTCGGGCGTCGACGAGTTCAAAGTTAATCTCGAATGCGAGACCGCTTGGCATGTGAAGGAAGGGTGTTGTCATCGTGAATCTTCGAAAAGAAAAAAAAGGAAGAAAAAAAAGAAACTGGCTGCTCCTCTCCTTGCGATTCCTTCGGCACGATAGAACCTTGGGAAACGGACCGTACGATAAGATTCGGTCATTTATAATCCCTCTCTCTATCAGATAAGACTTTTGTCAGAGATATGCCTCCTCTACCGTTTTGCAATTGCTTTCAATTTTTTTTGCAAAAAAAAATAATTTTTCTAGAGAAATTTTAATGACCCTATTTTGCAATTTTTCTTACTACACAAAAAAATGGAAGAACGTTTGATTTTTAAGTCACTATTGGATAGAATGGACGGAAATTCACGTATTAACGGAAAAATAAAAATAAAGTACCAAAGCACGAGGGAAATAGAAAGAAAAGTGGTAAGGGTGGAAAGAGAGTTAGCGGGGTGGTCCAGCGCCATATCGTCCTCTTGTTGATTTACGCAGCGGCTCGTGCATTTTTACTGCTGCGTTATAGAGATTTAAGTGCAGCCAATTACACGTTTATGCGTCTCTGTACGTTACGCCTGAGCGGTTGAAACGTTTTTCTCTTCCTCCCCTCTCTTTCGCAAGCTTCTCTCTTTCTGTCTCTACCGTTTTCTCTCCTTCGAACGGACTTTTCCAACTAAAACTATGAACACCTGCGTGTCCCGAAATAAATACCGCATGTGTTTTATATATCCCATTTTACGTTAAATATCGCCGCTAAAACTAGAAATAGTGAACTGGCGTAAAATCAAAAAAATCTTAATCAGCATTTGAAAGATGATTTCTCGGAAGTGCGAAGTAAAATGAAGAGAAAGAGAAACAAATGTGCAGGTCGAGCGGCGCGGCTAACTGCCGGTGCGCACGTACGCCGTACCATTTCGGTATTCACACCGAGACATCTTCCTCCCGAGAGAGCGAGATAGCGCGGAGGCTTACGCTCCTAGACTCTATTTACGGTCTTGACTTCGAAACTCGCTCACTCTCCTACTCGGCGAGCCCTGTCGAAATAACCTCGCATATGGTCGACGAAAATAAACCTTCTAATTCCCATCTCGTCGAAGCCGCTGTACACTACTCGGCTTCGGTATATACATCGACGAGCAAGAGAAAGAGAGAGAGAGAGAGAGAAAGAGAGAGAGAAGCATCGGAGAAGCCACCCCGGTGTTAACGCGGCCCCTCGCGAGAGACCGGGCTCGGCACACCGCCACCGCTGAGATTTATACCGGATACTTGACGAATTGTCTGCGGAGAGATTGACTGCAATATCTTGGCCGCTTAATTCTTTGTTTGTCCCGGGACGATTTATTTCCGTAATTAAAAAATCATCGGCTGAATTTATAGCTCGTGGCCACGTTTTCGAATCGTGATATAGCGACAGATAAGTTTTAAATAAACCTGCTATCACATTGAGATCGCGCTCAAGCGAAATTCATTTATGTCCGCGTAAAAAGTCAGTTTACCGCGATACCAATATGCTGACACAGCTGAAATTAAAACGTAAAACTGTAATCTGAAAGGTTTATATTTTCAGTAAGTGTGCGAACGAAGAAAACAAAAAAATTAAATATTTAAGATTAAGGTAAGAAAGTATCACTGTAACGATAACAAAGATGCGGGAAAGATATCTGATAAGAACAGATTAGTTAAGGAAATGGAATGGAAAAAGTATCTATAGGACGAAAAAGTAAAGTTGGAGTAGAGAGAGAATGTATACACCGGATACCGAGACATTTATTCGCTGCCACGCTACAGTGCGCCACGCGAAGGAACAAAAAGGAAAACGAAGTAAAAAGAAGATTAAAGAAAAATACGAGAAAAGAAGACGAAGAAGAGAAGACTGGAGAACAGGAAAAACAGAAATATCTACTTCTCTTTGGATATTGCGTTTCACAGCCGTGCAAACTTGCTCCCGTGTTTATAATTTTCAATTTATGCGTTATTAAACTTTGTTTTAAATTAACCCATTTTTCTTTTAATGAATGAATTAGCAATTTCCAAAGAATTACCAAAACTTTTTCTTTAATTCGAACGACTAGTCATTCTGTACCCGATAATAATGTAATAATTTGGACACACAAGCGACACCAATCCGAAAGCTCGATCAATCCCGAAATCGACGGCGACTAGTGGAATTTTCCGCCCCCGTCGCCGCGCAACCTCATTACCTTGCATCGCGCGGTCCGCTATTGAATTTTCGACGAGCGAGTGCGTCGGCGCACCTCACGGTTCTCGCATGAAATTTTGCCAAAAAAAAAAAAAAAAACACGACGAGCAGAGAGAGCGGAGGAGGGGGAGGCGAACGAAAAAATCGACGGGAACGAGAGAGCGAACGCAGGCAGACTCTTTATGGATATTGCCGCGGGTGCGCGACGCGCCCGGTTTTCTCCGGAGCTCGCCTTAATACCCTCCGCTCCTTCGCGTGTAACCCCCTCGGGCGAAAATATGCACGGGCACACGCTCCTACGAGAGGGCGGGCATATATTCCCGGGGCCGCTTTCTCGGGTATTTTCAAGGGAATGGCTAAGCGAAAGATCGCCGGGAGATCGAGCGTCTCCTCTCGAACGGCGCGCAGCGCGAACGAGACCTTTTCTGGCTTAGCTTGCGATATTCCGAAGATTTCGAGCGCTGCAGCTGTTACTGGTATAAGGGGGAGGGGGGAGGGGCGAGCGCGCACAAGGAGAAATGCAAGGCTTTTCCAAGAGCCCGGGCTGCAACTGATGGCTTCCACGCAGTTTTCTTCGCTTGCCTCTCGTTCGCGGTGTCGAGGCGAAGCGTTACACTTCCCGGTTTTCCAGAAAAATTCCGCCGAATATCGATACCGCCGTAATGCCTTGGCGTATATTTCTCGCTTAATGTATTTTCGAAATTTTCTTCTTTTTTTTTTGTTGCGCCTTTATATTTGAGCCCGGCGTGCACTTTAAGAGGTAGCCGCCGCTCGTACATCCGTAGACGCGGAAAAATTGAAAAGCAAATGAAAAAGCATTCGAGTTTTGTTTATCCGCACGGCGGCTTCCATTAGCCCGATCGCTCGTCGGCGCTTTCGCTCCGGCGATGCGGCTCTCCGGCGGAAAAACAAACGGCAATTTTTATTAGCTCGCGCTCGAGGAGGCGTGCGCGAGAAAGGCCAGTGGCGAGGATCCGGAAGAAGGAGGCCGCGCGCGCTCGTCCGCATTCCACCGCCAGACGAGGCGCAGCCCCGTCGGAATTAAGTGCCAGTGGCACTTAAAGTGCCGAGGCGCAAATGCAACGGCGATACCGAGCGGCGCGTATATACTTCCACATAGAGGAGCTAATGTTTTCGCATACTCCAAATCGAGAGGGGGTCATTGCACCAAAACACTCGCCCGCCACCCGTGCTTACTCGAAAGTCGGCTCACCTATCTGCACGCTCTGGCGAATTTTATTCGGTGATGATGCGAACTGAATGTTGGAAGGAAAACAGTTTGTGGATCGCTCGTAATTAGATGAAGTGCGCGCGAATTATTTACTTTAATAACTCGTGCAAATTTTCAATCTCACGTTCGTGAAATGCGAGGTGAAAAATTGAAATTTTTAGTCCATTTCAAAGTACTTGAGTGGAAATATTAAGAATGAAGAGAATGTAAAATCGTATAAGGAACCGAGCCAAAAACTTGATAAAGTACAACTATTCTGAAAGTAATCAAATTTGATGGTAAGTAAAAAAAAAGAACAAGTGGATCTTTTCAGAAACGAAGCCAAGATTTTTTTTTCCCCAAACGGAAAAAAACGCAACGAAGCACTCGACGAGGGCGAAGTCGAGCTGAGACGAAAGAGGAACGTTTCACTTAGACGGAAGATTAATCGAAAATTGTACAGTACGTGCGATGAGGCGCGAAGTTGGCTTTTACCCTCTCGACGTCCGCACTAAATGTTCGCAAAGCAGACGGAAAATAGAGATTACATCTGACAAATAAAACAATACCTCTTAGCGCTGTTCAAAAATAGAAAAACAGTACTGAAATACAAAATAAAACTTAAATTTAAAATTGTTTTCGACCAAAATTTAAAAATAGAATCAACCTCGTACAACCGCACGATCTCTCCCCGAGCCCTACTAAATTTAAGTTTGTATTTTTAAAGGTGACATTTTATGTTGATCTGGCCTAATATCTGTAAGGCGCGTTGATCCTCGTAGTTTTGAAGCTTAAAATTAAAAGAGAATTAGGATAAAGAAAACTCGCAATAAATTAGATCGGACGTAAAGGCGAGATACAAGAGACGGTGGCACGCGGGAGGAAATACAAACACGTATAGATGGGCGAGCGAGTCGGAGAGCGTGAAGTTTGTCTTACAAATGAGCCGCGCGACGCGAATGATTTAGTGCGACGGCGGGCTGCCTGCGTTAACCTTTGCCGTGGATGACGGAGCGTGGGTGGCTAGTTACACTTTAGTTATTAGCCCGTGGCCCGAGACGCGGGGCTGCGGCCGCTGCTTCACCGATGGATAATAAATATCGTGCGAGTCGTTACGACTGCGCATACCGCGTGTACACGTATATTTGGCTCGATGCTGGGTGTAAAGCCTTTTGGCGGTAGCCCTGTCCAGCGATAAATATCGATCGGCTTGTTACACTTGTTCAGGAACATCAAAAGCCGTGTAGTAGTCAGCTCCGTCTCAAAAACTCCTTTTAATGGGTTTGTTTATATGCGAGGAGAAAGAAAGAGGGAGAATCGAGGGGGCTTTGAAGTGATTACGAGGAAGTTATATTGCCGACTGGCTTTTCGATATGATTGATAGGTTAATGCCAATTTTCAGGTGTACAAGCTTATTTATAGCTATCGATTTCTTTTACACCTACATTCAACGTTATAATGACGACTTGGCTATCGTCATGACCGTCTATTCTTAGTAATTAAAATAGTTTATTATATCCAAATTTTCTTAAAATTTTAATTCAGAAGAAAAGTCGTACGTAGTCTAAATTGTTTTTCCAAATAAAATAAACTTTATAGGTGTTCTTAATAAATAAATCTCGTCTAGAGCAGTAATAGGAGGGAGCAAAGAAGCGACGAAAGTGATAGTGAATTATTCTAATCAAGATGACGCACCCGGAGTAAGAAATGTTTAATTCCGTTAGGCACGGCGTGAGGTGCGCTCCGAAGGGACAACGAAAATTCGGGCCACGAAAGTTATGCGGATTAACGTATAAGGAATCCTACGCATTCGAGTCCCTCCTAACATACTAAATCTTATTTCTGTATACATTGGAGACATTCTTTTTTCCAGTTATTGAGCAAGAAAAGAAAAAAATGTACTCCATTAAATCTTGTGATCAACCGTTATCGAAATTCGAAAAACGAAATGTATTTAGAAATATGATTTACAAAATTTATGTCGATTTATTTTTGGTTGTCAAGTTAATATTTTACCGTTTCAACTGCAATCTTAGGTGATATGCGGAGATCTTTCTTAACGTGTTTTATCAACAAATCCATTTTTCAATACATTAATGGTTTAAATTTGCAAAATTAATGAAATCAAATTTATTTTCATGAAACTTTCACGCATGAAACAATTAATAAATTTCAATGAATTGAAAAAGTAAAAGTAAGTCTATGAATCTTTACTCGTGATACATTATTCTGAAGTTTATTTTTACATGCCATCAATTAAATCCCTGTTCACTCTGTTCACAAAACTTACATAAAACATATAAATTAATTTTTAAAAGTTACGATTATTTTACAAAGACGCTCTCGCGCGACACTGAATTACTCATAAGACTTTTGAAAAACCAGACAAATGTGAATTTGACAGATTTGAAATTTTTAACCACTCAGTCAAATATTCGGGACGCGAGTTATCGGTAGCTCCCAACATTTCATATTGGAGACCGCCGCGAGAAAGACGAAGGAGAGAGGGAGGGGCAGAAAAGAAAAATGAAAAAAATTGACCGCAAGAACGTCGTTTGCAGAAAAGTCATTTGCAATGTACGTTGAAGAGGTGTTCATAATCGGTATTGGTGAATACGAAAGAACGAGACAGAGCATAGCGCGCTTGACCGTGCAGAAAGGGAACGAGACGAAGATGAGAGAGAGAGAGAGAGAGAGAGAGAGAGAGGACTCAGACTCTCAACGATTGAGACATCACTCTTTGGAGCGGCACTGACAGTTATCTGATTCATGGACATGCCGAGTGTATTTTATGCCGTACGACCTATGAATACAGATCGATCGCCGCTGCTTCTGCTTCTGCCGACTGCCTGCAGCACACGCGAAGAGCCAACAGGGAGAAAGAGAGAGAGAGAGCGAAGGAGGAGGAGCACCGACTGGCCCAAGCGGGAGATCATAGGTGCATCGCATCCCGGCTACTTGTATATCAATTACACTTACATACACATTCGGACTTTATGCACGAGCAATGAGCATCGCATACGAGCACGCGGCACCAACGATAAGAAAGACGAATTGCATGACGCGGATGACGATGCTCGAATTGCAATTACTCAGACGCATCGCGATCCTCACAAAAGAGAGACTTTTTCTTTTCCTAGTCACATTATTGGCGCAGTCATTTTATTATTCCATCAACAAACATTTACTGATTATGAGACTTTTCAAAATCTAGTTGAATCTTAAATTTTTGTTCGAGCAAAAAAGAAACAATAAATAAAAGGTCTAAATTGCAGTTTGAAGCTGAAAAAATTGCTCGTCGAAAGAGCGTCATATCTCTCCTTTCCGAGCCATTATCAACATATGGATTTGGACAGCCGGACAACACGCGGTCCCCGGCGACGCTCGCGCGCTCGCGGGAGGGCACTTTTTAAAACGGCCGCAGCTATCCATTTCTCGCGGGGGTGGCGAGCCAGCGAGCGGGGGGCGCGTGGCCGACATAACGGAATCCCGTATTCGACGACACATGTGAAAGCGGGTATTATATAGGAGGGCCGAGGGTGCCGGCAACGGCGGCCGTTCATCGGCGCGCGTAGTTCGCCGTTCCGCGAGGATGCGCCACTCGTGCGCGTGATAAATTGGCGCTTTGTCCGTGCGCGAAGCTTTGCTATTATTTGCCTAGGCGGCCCGCTGCTCTCCATATCTATCGTCTCTGCGATCGGCTATCTCTCTTGCTCCATTCCGCACTTTTTCCGGCTGAAAAAATGGCCCCGCCGCTCCACCGAATTCCTTTTGCCCCGAAAAAATCGGGGAAAAAAGCCGCGCTTCGGATTTTATTGAAAATGCTCTCTGCAAAAAGAAAGCGGACGTCAAAAGTTTTCAAAGGATATGTACGTCAGCGATCGGTGGAAAAAAAAAAAATTGACGCGCGATGATAAAAGGAAAATTATGAATGTCGCCGAGAGAAACCCATGCCCAAACAGTGCCTGTCTAATGAAGACGAAGTCTCACGAGTCGCTCGCCTGGCCCCGCGAGGTAATTATCATAGCAACGAGCGCTCGCTCGCGGAATCACCTCGTGGGTCTCCCACGTCGGATCGGAGGCATTAATTAGCGCAATCTCCGTACGTGCCTAGGCCGGGACGGGCTCCCTTGCAATATCTTCGAGGGATACCCTCCTCCGGGCAGCCGTTAATCCGGCCGCGAGATTTGGGGATTCCTCTTTCCTGCTTAACTCACCGATCGGATTAGTATTTCAATTGCCGGAATTAAGCTCCGGAAGATCCGATTTCCCGTTCGCCTCGTCGTTGATGTGCTCGGTTACTTTTACGCCCAGTGATTAATTTTTCAGGGCACAGCGCCCATTATTCTCCGCGTAATTCCTCGATTGCTATTTTTAAAAAGGAATTTATCGACAGATAAATTGATAGAAAGAAGGGATTAAATAAAGTAGAGGTTGTGCACGCCGAAAATACATTCCTTATGTAAATGACACAGTACCGTGGGTCATCACGACGATCCCGCAAGATAATTGCCCGGCTCTTTCTCTTGACTGGGCGTATTTGTATAAAGTCAAGAGCTCGTTCGGTGGGACGTTAACGCCACCGCGAGCGCAGTAAAATCGCTCGTTCGAGCGGCTCCGTAAGTGTCGAAATAAAAGCTCTAATGAAATGGCCTCGCGACGCTTTGTTTTGTGCACCGAACGCCCGCGAGAGAAAGAGAGGCACGATTCCGCGTCGAGACGAGGAAAAAAAAAACGAATCAGCTGGTTCGAAAAACAACGAATAAATTTGAGCGGGCAAAAAATAGACGGAGCGAGAAGGGGGGAGGGACAAAAATACGACGAGGGCCGCGAGCGGTGGAGGAAGATGAAAAGCCCGAGACGAGATGATAGGAAGCAAATGCGAGGACATGTGACGAGCACGTGTCGCGCGCGAAGCTTCGTTAGGTGCACGCGTGCTCGCCTCCGCGTTAAGAGGCTGACGTATGGCGCCGTTTTGAATTGCCGGAAGATTTCTGCCCTCTCGCGCGCGCGCGCCTCACCCAAATCACAACCCGCGCGTATAACTCTCGCGAGGTAGCGCCGATTATACAAAACTCGAATCCTTCTTTCCGCGAGCGAGCGGCGCCGATGGATCACCGGCTATCGTCGCCGACGTTTACGGTTTGTCGACTTTACCGCCGCGCGGTATTTCGAACGGCGGGCGTCGCGAGAGAATTTTCAAAACACCGCAGGCGGCCGCGAGAAAAAGCGGTGACTCGTAAATAACGGCGGGCCAGCGTAAATCAAGACAATACGAGGCGAAATAGAAAATCGCGAGGGGCCCGCAGCGCCGAGAATAATCCCTAATTCTCGGTGAATCGGCGCGTTGCGCATGATTCGAGGTTAATGGTCGTGCGGCGCGCGTATATATACTCTCAGTGGGCCGTTGCAGTATAAGCCGGCGCGCGTGGCTTAATGTCCGCGATTTATCAAGCGGCCGAGTAGGAGACGAAACAAGAAAAGCCTGTCACAGAGCGCCGAGCGGCTTCTCGCGTCTCCTTCCCACCCTCTCCTCTCTCTCTCTCTCCCTCCCCCCTCCACCCAGCGCTTCCTATAATTATCTCCCAGTCCTCTCGTCTCTCGGCCTCTTCGCAATGGCCTCGTAAATATAAGGATTGCAATTACGGGTCGTCAAACAGCCCTGCGGAGGATCAAAACGCGCCCGCGGAAAAAGGGAGAGGAAACCTCGGCACGGAAAGTCCGCGAGCCGGACGGGCGAAAAAGCGAGGAGGGGGAGCCCGGGGAGAAAGAGGAATGGGCGCCAGCGGCCAGTAATGAGCCAGAAAACTGGCGACAGCTCGCTACGCTATGAAATGTGGCGGCCCCGGCTGCCTGCGCTGCTCTACACGTGTCCGTCCATGCGGACGCGCGTCCGCCCGGTCCCATATTTCACGCGGGCTCGCGGGGGCCCCCGGCTTTCGGGAGCCTTGTTAGCGCCGAACTAAGCGACTCGCCTCGACATTAAGATTCCCCGGGCGAAACGGCGACGAGACGAGACGCGCGCTCCCCCGATGCCGAGGCGCCGCGAGATCGATGGCGAATAAAGAGACGCGCGCGCTGCTGCTAATCTTTCGCGGAGATGTTCCCACTGTGTTATTCCGTCGTTTTGATCGCGCTCCAACTGCGACCGAATAATTCCCTTCTTCGAGGATCATCGTCACGTTCGCTTGACTTTTTTCATCCCCTTATCAATTTTATCTCTCGAAACTTTATTCATCAAGATTTCGCGGATTTGCATTTCATTCAAATGCCCGCCTAACGATGCGCCCACCGAACCGTTCCCTAACGAGCATCCGAGACATTCTTCGAGAGGCATCCATCGCGATCGTTTCGGCGAGGCCTAGCGGCGCTCTCTCCGGTGCGCGCGTACACGTGCGTATATGAACGCGGGAATCGCGTTATCTGGGTGGCACATCTCTCTCCGGGCGCGGGAGGGGGGCGTGGGGCGAAAAGCGCGCGTTATCGCGGCTGCGAGCTGATAAATCCGAGCCGAAGAATAATGAGACGCCGTTACTCATGGGGCCCGCATCCCCCTCGTCATCGCGACGCGCAACCTCTCGACGGCCTTCGCCGAGCCAAGTGCGTCGCGTGCGCGCGATTGTTTTGATGCCTTTGAAAGACAGCGCGCGTTTTTTGCAAACTATCAAAACTACGCTTTCCGTTCGGAAAACATGACAACGCGGTGATATTCGCTCATCGTTGCCTGCAACTCTTCATTTCATCGAAACAAAAAAAAAAGAGGAAGTAGAGCGACGAAAAAGTGCGGAGTGGAGCGAAGAAAGGTTTCTCTCGAAATATTTCGCGCGTCCACGTGCTCACGGCCGCGTGACGTTGAGTGACACGTTAACGTGGCCGTTTCATCGCGACAAGTCTCTCGTTACTGCGCGCTACTGTGGGCGCGGCGCACGGGGCGCAGCCGCACGAGGCACAATAAAATACGCGGCGACAAATTTGGCGGGCCGGCAATCGTGATCAAAACCAGCCGGCCGCTCGGTACGCGGAATAGTTTATGCGGCGGATGCTGATGCGGTTGCTCGACGCGGCGTGAACCTGCGGTCTTCGATCGGAAACAGCGGAAAGGTGGTCTCGCACGGCGGCGCCTGAAATTTCATATCGAATTGGGACTATCGATGCGTGCTATTACGGAAGTTTGTTCGGAATTGTGCTCGTTCTTTCGAGCTTGAACTTGTGTTTAACGACTGTAAAGTAGGCGCAGTGCTGTCTTTCGGCAATGTCACTTTATCGTTCGGAGTTATTAAAAAACTAATTTTTATACCTATCTACAAAACAGTCGAATAATTAAAACTAGTAAACGCTTCTCCTACTTTCCCTTAATTTCATATAACCATTTTAATAGAAGAGCCAGAAGTAATCGGGATTATAGTCTCGTTGCTAAAAAGACTTGGCTATGATATCTGCCAAATGTGGCAGCGGATTCCGCAGATTGCCGCCAACGCCAGGTAGAGCAAAATGCAACGAATGATAAAGGGTCTCTCAAAAGAGAGAGGGAGAGATGCAAGCAGACACAAGAAGAACACAAGGTGAAGACAAGGATAGAGAGAGATAGAGAGAAAGACAGAGAGAGTTACCATGGTGTCTTACATGGTGGGGCACACGTGGCCCAACTCTGCGCGACTATATATACAGCAGTGGCGCGTCGATACTTATATGCAGCGCGAGCTTACGCTCCAAGAGAGAGAGATAAAAAGAAAGAGATAGATAGGAAGGCTACGGAATGAGAGGGAATCCGACGGGTTGAGGGGGCAGCATTCCATCAAACCAGCCTTCATCTCGTATATAAGCCTATCCTCCGGCTATGCCTCTCTTCACTTTGATTCTCTCGTTCGCTCTCGCTCACCTTTTCTCTACACTTGATTTCTTTTCTTTGTGTTCCTTTTTTTCTCTTTCCTTTTTTTTTAATATACAATCGCAGGATTGTATTGGTATGTACAGATATAGCTATGGAATGAGGACGAGCAGCGCGAACGAATCTAAATTCTCCGAAGGTGGAATTTCTGCTTCTCTTTTGCATCTTTTTGCGAACGCTCGTTGACTCCTGCCAGCGAATATAACCGAAAGGGATTTTTCGGACTGGCGAAGATTTACGACGATTCGCCGGGATCTTTTTATTAACTCCGGAATACATCACATTTATTAACGCATAAAACGCAATTTAGCAGCGGTAGGCATTTTTCTTTTTCTTAACCCTCGTACTTTTTGGTGCATTTGTACGGAGAACCAACAGTTATAGTCTGCCTCTACACGGCGATTCGCGTACATCACCCGCATTAGAAGAGTTGACAGAGAAATTACAACGATCGCATCACATTAACGTCGCAGGACAAATCCGCACCGAAATAGGTCCGCCCGAATTTTTCGAAAAGTCACGTCTAGCGCGCCGAATAAAGATTCAAAATAGTCCCGCATTCTATTCTCATCGTGCATCTCGTTTGGTCGCGCGAAAGATGCTCGTGTATTTATTGTCCCCGCGGCTTTTATTATTAAAGCGCGATAGTGGCAACACGGGACTCGAGCGTGGCCGGCGCGAAAGCGCACGATGAAGCGGTTAAGGTCGACGACGCGTGCGACACCAGGCTCGATGGATGCATTTTTAACGCAACGAAAATAGCGAGACCACGCGCGAACAGTCGCCTCTTCCGAAACCCACGCGAAGCGCAGGGAGGAAGAGCGAGGACGGGAGAGAGAAGGGGAGAGAGGGGGGATGGGGGAAAAAGGAAAGCGCGTCTCTCGAGAGGATGCGGGGAAGAGGAAGGGTTCGACGACGGGGAGGAGAGAGAGAGAGATGCGCGCCAGACAAAACACGCCGGCAGCTGCGTCGACGACGTCGGCGAACCACGTAGACGACGTATCCCCTGACTCGCCGGCGTCTCCTCGCACCTTCAACGTTTCAATTCTATCTCGCGCATTTTGCGCCGTTGACGCGGTTGTTCTTCCTACTCGCCTCTCCCTTCCCGTACGAACCTTCCTTCGTTTTTGCCACGGTTTAGAGGTGACGCTAGGCACGTTGACATATTTCGCCGTGTACTGCTTTCCTTTGTCCCGCCTCTCACTTGCGAACCATCACTCGTTGCTTCTTTCTCGTAGATTACTTTGTAAAAATTTCCTCACATAGGGTAAACCTAATTGTCGCTCAACCTCCAAAAAAAATCTCCGAAAATCTATCTTTCGACAAGCGCGTACACGTGCGGCAAGAAGCGTGACACGGCCTCGTAAATCATTCGGATTGGCCCTCTAAAAACCGATTAACTTCTCAGTGGAGAAATTTTACGAGTCCCCGCGGAGGCGGGCATCTGTTTTTCCTCGACGAATGCGCGGCCGGAAGCTGGAGAACGCGAAAGGAAAAGGGCGCGTTATGGCGCGGGCGTGGAGACCACCGAAGCGGTGACGAGGCTGCGGCGCGTGGACGACATGATGACCTCGTAAATCACGCTCGCTTAGATTGCGCCATATTAGCACCCGTTTTACGATGCACTTAGCGAGATACAAGGATGAGGGAGGAGGAGGCGGCGACGCCGGGCCTGTTTTCTCAAGGGTCACGTGGCTAAAAATTGACGTGAGACCGCAAACGCCGTAATTAGGAGCCTCGGACAGCGCGTGGCCAGTCTCTAAACCTAATACACCTCGAGTCGCCGAAGCCGTGAGCTGCCATAAATGCGCGTCTATAAATAAAGCGACAAGTGTGTATTGCTTTATTGCTCTTACAAATCATCGAAGGTACGCCACCTGCCTGATAGCATTACGCCGTCGAGGAAATCTGAATTGACACCGAATTATTTTATAGACGTTCGAAAAATCTCACTTTTCGTCCTGAAGTACATGGCCTCAAGTAAAAAAAGTCTCGTGTCGCATAATTTATTAGCTGTTTCCAGTTGATCTCTCAAAACGCGCAATCACTTATGAAACTAATCTATTTATAAAACTGTAAAACAAATAAAATGAACTTCCGCCGGAGTAGCGGCGAGCGCCGCCGGATGCTGAGGGAAGAAAAATAAATAATTGGGCAGCTTTCGCGCGGAGTGTCTCGACCCCGACAATGCGCGAGAGCCTCGCCATAATTTGTCGAGTGTGGCGCGCGTTGTGCGCGCTCGGAGACGATACACGCCCACGGTAGCGTCATTGAGTATGTAAATGTTCCGTGGGAGGGGGGAAGGGGGGGAAGGAGGGCACCTGCAGTGATAAATTGATTATTCCTTTCCTCCTTTTCCTCTCTCTCTCTCTCTTTCTCGCTCCCTACTGCTCTTCATCTCTCGCACTTTCTCTCTCCGCCTTGTGCGACGACTCGCTCGCACCCTTCGGCAGTGTAATAAATACGTAATATCGATGCTCTTCGCATATTACCCGATTTGATATGTATGTGTGTATACGGAAGAGAGAGGAAGGTAGTGCATTTGTGGGAGTGTGCGTGTGTGTGAGCGGAGGCAAGACATATTTCAAATGGGCTCCGCCAATTAACGATGCATCTTTGATGCGCCTGTGTGCACGACTGCGTTTGTATGTAGAAGCAATACTCCAAGTAACCGAATAATTGATAAATGTGATTAATGAACGGCCCCGCGTGTTGTTCTCCGTACATTTTCTGAATTTATTATGGCGAGCGTTTAGATATTAATACGAGCCGTATAATAAATTGTTCATAGACATGTATTGCATTAACTTTAATAAAATTGTTTATTCAATCATTTATTTCAGTGCATTCATATCTAAATGCGTACGAATGTTTACAATCGCGGCGAGCAAGAGGAACGACTGTGTGATCAAGTGGCGACTTTTTAAAAGCTGTTTGTCGTCAAACACGCAACCTGCATCTCGAAAGCGAGGGGGCCACGCTCGCACTTGTGCGGCACGTACGCGCGGTGCATTCCGCAAATCCGGGACGACGCATTGTTTCGCGCGTCCGATCTTGAGGCAATCTACCGTGGGTCCTCGAGAGTCGAGTGGGCTCTCTCCTCATGCGCGACCCTCTGTTAAGCATCTCGAGTGCTTGGACGTTTTCGACCACCCTCTCGATTCGCCTAGATCTAAGCTCGATTCAACCCACCCTCCAACTTGTAACCCCGTGCCGCTTTCGTGCGTTTCTTTGGCCACGTGTGTATACCTTCGTGCATGGCTCCGCCAATTGTTCCCTCATTAATGCGCGGGCCCACTCACGAGTTTCAGCCGGCCGGAAAAATCGCTGCTGCTTGCTCGGTTTGTTCTCGCATTAAGCACTGATTAAAGAACAATCGCAGCGACGCTAAATATCTGACATTGCGATTGCGCGTTTTTCGGCGAATGCATGTGGAAACCTTGGCAGCGTCTCGTGTACTTTTATGAAAATAATAAAATTTAAAACGAGCGAAACTTTATCCCTCACGAATTGCAAAGATAAGAGCGACGGTCGAGGAATTACCTACAAAAGTCTTTATTTCCCGCATACTTTCCGCGGATCAGGATGAAGAGGCCCGGCCGGGACGGCCGAGCGAAGAGAAGAGGAGCATAAAAGCGCGGCTCGTATCGCCGCTAATTAACGAGCACGAAGGTGTTGAAATCAAGCCGCAGTATTTCACGCGGCGATCGCGAGAAAGAAAAAAAGTGGGGGCAGACGAGAGGAGAAGGTAAGGAGGTGTAGTCTCGGGACACAGGAACTAATAGGCGGAGTGAGAAACAAGCCGGTCGCCAGATAAGGGGACGGATGCGTCGGACCCGGCGCAATAATTTGTTTCGGCTGCTGCCGAGGCCGATTCCTCTTTCTCCCAAGAGAGAAAAAGAAGAGGAGTTAAAGATGTCTTTATTAGAGTGCTATGATCGAATATTCAAATCGCGCGGCTTTGCGCCGAAAGCGCATCGGATAAGAACGGATACCATACATCTTCAACGCTCCGATGAAATGCTCTGATAAATTGCTTTTTGAAGCAAAGTAAATGATCACTATTCCTTGTATATAAAATTTGAAAGATACCCTGGAAATATTAAACTTTAATAAATACTATATACGAACAAAATATTATGCGAAACGAAAAATTTGTAATTATCGACTCAAGTGCATTGCATTTTTATTATAAATGCATAATTGACCTTATCATGTCCCGTAAATAACTAAGGATCATAATATGCATTAAACAGATCCACTGCGACCGCGCTCTTAAGGGAATCCAATGAGCGCTCATTAAATTGCTTCTCGATAAGAAGCGATCTGCGTGTTCTCGATCCCTAATCGGAGAAAAGTGGCACAAAGGAAAATCTTACAAAAGCGAAGGAGTCGGTATCCCGAGCGAGGGTTTCATTATACGAGCCGCGCGCTCAAGATTAAAACCGCCGCGTCCTCGCATAACTTTTAATTTTAACGAGCCGAGGGAGATCCGCGAGGCCGCGCTCGCTCGCCGTTCGCGTGGGCCTTAAAATGAGAAACGAGGATGTTTCGAGCGTCGCGGCGGCGGCGCGGCAACAAGGTCGAGGAGTGGACACGACGCTCTCTCTTTCTCTCCCCGCGCGCCTGTGGGAGGCGAAAGCCGAGCGAGTGTCCGTCTCGCGTGCTCGCGCGACCGATAAAAGGCAACGAGAGAAGGGAAAAGGAGTGCCCCGATGATTATTATATATCTAAGAAGACAAGAGCACGAGACAGTGTCACGTGTACGCAAGAAACGTAACAGCGTAATGACACGATCCTCACGCGTCTCGTCGATGTTTCTCGAAATACATACGCGAGCCTCTTGTAAGAAGTTGGCTAAAATGCGTCTCAGTCGCGAGACGAAATACTGCCGAGTGTACGTACTGCGTTTTATGTAAATGAGGAAAAATAATTTAAAAATGAGATTAAATGTTTTTAGCTCTTGCGCCCGCGCGGTGCGGCTAAATTATGATTTTATGTAAATGGAAATTCGACGTGCTATAGGGAAAATGAGTTAAATACCACGAAAATGCAGTTAAGAGACTTAAAAAATGAAGAACGAAAAATTATGGATTTTCCATGAATAGCTGTTACACGATTTAAAGGCATGTGTGCAGCTCCTCTCGTGATTTCGTGCGGTTGTTAAATTTGATGTCCATCTGAAATTTTATCCATTTTTTTTTCGCTTACTATAGAGGTCGTGAGAAGGAAAATCATTGTGACAATCGACCGATGTTTCATTCTTTATCCTTCACTTCCGCGTAAAGAAAAGATGAATACCGGATCCTCTCAAAATTTCTAAATTTAAATGCGAAATAAAGTGCATTAAACCTCAGCTACTCGCAAGCGCAATTAATTGAATGTCAAAGTGGTGACATCGAGTGCGTTTTGGATGCAGGTTAGGTGTTTCTTGAGGCCGCCGCGCACATGCTTTTGTTCATCGTCATTCCGGCTTGCCCGTTGCTTCAGCCCTCCGAGCCGCGGTGCGCCGTCTCGATTCTCTCTCGCTCTCTCATTGTTGTCCAAGTGGTGGCCCTCATTGTGCACCGACACAATAATAATTGCTCTAATGACCGCGTGCACCGCGCAAAAATGCCCCGTAATCGCCCCGCGCCGCCGTATATATATTCAAATGCATCTTTAACGATGACTACGTGTGCCGCCGATGTACAATGCGCTCGCGCGCCTCTTTCCTCCCCATTCTTCTTCTTCTTTCTTTGAGGGCGGCCTCCGACAGAGAAAAGGCCAAGAGCATCAGCGATTAAGCGGCGAGATTTTCGTTTGACTTTCGAGATTCATTTAGAAAGCACCAGCGTAAGATAATTAAATGAAAATTGATCGAAGTACATTAAAGTATTAATTGAAGAATATACGAAAATTTAAGAATCTATATTTGTTTAAAGGAAAAAATCGGTGATAGCCGGGGAACCACCTCAATGACACGCAGATAAAAAAAATGTTGCAGCTGGATAACAGCCCCACGGCTGGGCGATCGCGTCGATTTTCCGCAGCCTCGCGAAAACGAAACGAAACTGAAACAGCGAAAAAAAAATTCTGAACGAATCGTGCCTGGACATCAAAGCCAAGCGCTTGAAAAAAGGCCACTTCCCCTTCGAAAAAAAGTGTAGCCTCACCAGAAAAACAAACGAGAATCGGACTGAAACGAGTAAAAAAAGCGACTCGCCAGAGTTGAATAAAAAAAGGAGAGAGAGGGAGAGAGAGAGAGAGAAAAAGGGAGAGGAGTCGAGTGGCGAGGCGGACGGCGAAGGGTAGTTTTCTCCAGCGGCGCAGCATATACGGGTCCGTAAATAGCATATATAGGGCGGTCACGCGGAGCGAATGCCACCCTCTCTCCTCGTGCGCCTCTACGGAGTTTCGAAGCGCGCACGAGCGACCGAGCGCACGCTCGCTCTCTACCTCCCCCCCTCTCTCTCTCTCTCTTCTCGCCCAACAACCCAGACCCTGCAGCTGTCAAACGCAGCCAGAATCTTCTTCTGCTCGTGACAGCCTGGAAATGAAGAGAATGCTGCCGCTGCCGCCACCGCTGCCCCGCCGTATCCTCTCGGTGCGTGCGTGCACGCGTGTGCGTACTCGGCCTGCGGAGTTTCGCACTTTGCCCGAGAGGGAGAGAGAGAAAGAGAGCGAAAGAGAGGCATCGTCCTGCGATCTCTCCTTTCCCTTTCTTTCGAGGCCTCCCAACAACCCCTCGGCTCGGCTTTAATCGTTGCTCGCGGATGCAATTATTTTCCTTCGTTCTTTTTCTCTCTCTCTCTCTCTCTCTCTCTTTCTCTCCGTTGGTCCGGGATTTGCCCCGAGTGCTTGATTATGCTTTTATTGGCTGATGAGAGAGAAAATGAAAATAAGATTGAAAATGGGATTGCGTTATGTGAAGCGAGACCGAGGCGTCGCTCCGCTCTCACCGCCGCATTGTTTGCGAATTTACAGTTTCTATTGACTCCCTTTCAATCAACTTCTATCCTACGAAACGTTTCAACGAATTACTTCGATCGACCAAATCCTGCAGCAAAATCAGTGCCAAAAATTCGAAAAAATTCGAAATTCTATAAATACGTCTGCACCCACTGTGATTAATTTAACTTTGCGTCTCGCGTATCCTACGTGTCCTATCCCTTCGGTGTCCACGTTTTTTTGTCGGTCTCTTTTCCCCGCGTTCGCTGCCGATCTTTTTTCTCTCGCCAATACGGTATCGTCCGTAAATGCACCCGTCGGGAGGACGCACACAAACCCTTTCGTAAATACCACATTTTAATTATTCCACCGAGGCGCACGGTACACTCTCTCTTTTTTTATTGTCCGCGAGCGCTCGCCAGTGGCCGAGCATTCGCCGCTCCGCGCGCCTATGACTGCGAGCGAAGAGAGAGAGAGAGACGATGAAACGCGACGGAACAATGCGCGGGCGTCCCATAAAAATCGAAGAGAACTGCGCGGACATTCCGTCCGCAAATTTTTCTCTCGCGCGCCGGCGGAACGAAGGCTAAGGGAAATTTAAACGGGCAGCGCTCATGCGCGTTCGGCCCTTTTTTTTTACTTTTATTTCAGTACGTATAGTGAAACGGTCGATTGAATTTTGTTGCCTTAACGCACGCACGCGTAGAGAAGTTGAAGTTGAAGTTCAAAATTTAACTTAGCATAAAAAGGAAATTGTAAACGATACGTAGGCATGAATAATTCATAAACAAACGTACGGTAATGTTATAAATATAAGTTTCAAAGGACATAAAGATTTCAAAGAGATTGCACTTGGTTGGAAAAATTCGCGTCGCTTGTAATTTAATTTAACATTGAGGCGCATAAATATAGTCCGCTCTTCCATTAGGCTCGCGCGGAAAAATTCAAAAACTTCATTGAAGCGGCGCTCGCGCTTCCGTGTGCGTGTGTGTGTGCAGCAGAAGGCGTATAAATTGTAGCGCACATGCGAGAAGAAAATGACTCGAGGCGACATTATGTCTGCAACACCATTACGCGCAGCTGCTTCTCCATGGGATACGGCGACTTCGGCGCAGGAGCTGCCGCCGGTGACGGACTACACGCCGGTACGAATTTCATATCGTGACTGATATTACATACCCCTTGCGTAGGTACGATAAATAGCTTATGAGTTTGTCCCGATGTCCTACCACGGTGATTTCAAAATTACGAAGATAGTTACATCCCGCGCTCCTTTCCTTCTTCAACTCCTTATCCAGCCCCGCCGGAGTAGCAATAGGCGCTCTTTCTCGCGGACTAATCAACATTTGCGCAGAGGTAACAATTTCAATTTCCCCCGGATACGGCGCTTTCTTTTATTTCGGTCGGCGCGCAGGTATACGCCGATTGTAAATTCAAAACGCACGTGAAACAAACAGCATACGCGAGAGAGGTTATGCGCACGCATTCAGAGGCGCGCAAGAGCGAAAGATAGGGTAGAAAAGAGAAGAAGAGAGAATTCGAAGCGCAGATGCACCGAAGGCTGCTGGCTGTTTAATATCACAGTCGCACATGGGTACGGCTCGGAGACACATTTCACTAATATTACAGAGAAGCGGGGAAAGAGCGAGAGGCGGGCGAGCGCACCGGCGGGCCGCGCGAGAAGGACAAAGAGAGTCATATTCACTCTCCTAGTCGCGCGCGCGTACGCTTTACATATCTCACGGCGCATTAATATATTCAACGCGTATGAATATTGCGCCGCGGCAAAAGTATGCACGCGCCCGCGCGCTCGGTATACGGGAGAGAGAATGGAAAAAGCGAGAGGTGGGGGCTGCTGCGGGGGAGGAGGGAAGGCTCGCGTGCGTACATTGGCTAAAGCATTGTGCCTATCTCGCGGGCTCGCGGGCTTCATGAAATCTGCGGCTTTCATTGTTCTACGACGTGGAGCTTTGTGCTTTGTGCCCGACTCTCTCGCTCGCGCGCGCGCTCAGCCAACTCCGGAACTATTCTCCCGGCCTTTGAATAAGGAACTAATGAATATCCCTGGACCGCGCGCCGCGGCGCGACACGCTGCGCGTCTCTCTCTTTCTCTTTTACCTCTCTCTCTCCCTCCCCCTGCACCCCTCTATCACTTTTCTCCGGCTATATCGCCCCGCCCGTGTCCTTCGCCGCGGGAAGATAGGAGGCTTTATTTCCCGACGAATCGCCATTTATCGAGTCCGCTGCTCCATTCTCTGGATTTCCGTGGCCGGAAAATTTCGACTCGAAGAAAGAAATCGGCATTACGCGCGCTTTTAGTTCGCAGCCGAAGCTGAATTCCATAAAGGCGGGAGAAAGGGTTGAATGCTTCACGCCGCTCTCTCACGAAGCGCGAACTTCCTCGAAGGCGGCTTCTCGCACGGCATCGCTCAAACGCTGATAAAATCGCGGACAAGTGGCATTTGAAGAAACATCGAAAAATGCCGTGGCGCAGCGTGCGCGCGCGCGCGAGAGAGAATACGCCTCGCGCGCCGTGCGTGAGAAGCGCGCGTGTCCGCTCTCATGGACAAGAAAGCCGGAGAGGCCGGCGGTCAAAGAAGAGGAGAGAGAGAGAGACCCCGCGGCCGGTGATGGATCGTCCAATCAGTGCCGCAAGATGGAGCACGGCGCGGGCCCCTCGTGTGTATGCGTGAGCGCGCCTACCTACGGCTATTCGCGCAAAGAGCGGCACAGATAAAGAGCGGAGAAGAGGTCACGGTCGGGTCGCTCGCAAAAGAGCGAGCGCGCTAATCGAACGACGCCGAGGTGTCTTTTCCCGCGCGCCACATCCTTTTCGTAACTTAGCGCGCGAGCGGTGCTAGTCTGTGTTTTTTTCTGGTACTTTTTTTTTCGCTCGCGCGGAGAGCCGTGCGAACGGAGCCGACGTCGATAAAAGGCTCTCGAAAGATGATGGGATCGAAGGTAGTTTGATAATCGGATGCGCGCTATCGCCGCCGGCTATTTGTCTTTTTTTTTCCTGAGCGTTAACGCACACCGACGAGCCGATCGGTATTATGTCGGATAGGCGTAATTATTCCACTTAGAGCGATGTTATTGGAGGTATGTAAGCGTCTGCCAGAATTAAGTATCACGATGATGGTGTGCTTTGTGTGAGAAAAAAGTAACGTTAAATGGCTCGGATCTAACAGGTATCGATGCTCGATTAAGGAGTTATTAATTATTCATGCAATTAGACAATTCGATAATTGACGTGTAAAATGTTTTTGTACGTTTTAAAATATAAACGATTTTCTCCTTAAATTATCACCGATTGCACTTCATTTAGATAAAGCACAAAAAAAAAATCTTTCAGCAACCAATTCACATGAAAATTGTTCATAGCCTTGGCAAACTACTATCGAGGAAACTTTGTACACTTCGAGTATCTTATCAGCCGAGCTAAAAGCAGAATCGACTCTATTCGGTTAAAGGTCAAGGAGCAAAGCCAACTTTTCATTAGCTTATCATCCTCCAATCTAATAAACACTCGTTGGATCGGATTTAAAAAGCTGGAGAGCCGCGGCAGAAGTCTCCTATAAGAACTCGAGCCGAAATGCAATCGAAGATCCTCGGGGCTGCGAAATCGAGAGAGACAGGTTCGTAACCACCGGCGGTATCTCTCTGGAGGCGCAGGTATAACTTGGAGGCCGCGCGCGAAACTTGCGGTTTCGTTCGGAGGAGAGGCGTGGGAGGGGATGAAGCCGCGGGACCAACACATCTCTCAAAGCGCTCGCCGCGAGCGAGCGAGAGAGCGAGGAAAGAGACCTTCCCAAACAATGCTAATAAATCTATCGGGAGGTCGCGGTGGCGGCGGCGAACTTCCGTTTTCCTGCCGCCACCACCGGTCCGCCGAACTCTCGGCCGCATCCCCCCGCCCGGCATCGACGAATGGAAAACTTTGGCCAACTGATCGATCGCAGATATTCGCCGCTGGTCAGGGGAGCTTTAACTTTGGTAACCGACTTTCGCGGAGTGAATTCTCCCTCCCTCGGGTCTTGGAATTTGCCCCTCGCCTCTTTTTTCTACCTCCCTTAGATTGAATTTTATTGTACGAAAGCGACGTAGCTATTTCATATAAAAGTAAATAGCCGGCTGAATATTCAGCTCTTTTTTTTCGTCACATCTAGCGAGCTACGAAAAAAAGAATTTTTATCGCGCGAAAAGTCCTCGGCAAAAAGCGAAAAGGTGAGCGAATTAAAAGAACAAAGTCGAGCGGCGGATCCCCGACGCAAATCCCGGCAGTCCGCGCGGATTTTTGTTCGCTTTTGCCACATAATTCTTTGGCGAGAGCCGGTGCGCTCGCGCTCGCTGTTTTGAAAGCAAGCGCTGGCACTTTAAAGGGAAAAGCGAAAGACACGGAAAGCGAACAAGAGCGGAGGAAAGGGAGAGAGAGAGAAGGAGAGCGGGGAGGGCGGCTAACAATGGCCGCCAACCAAAACATCCGATAAATCTAACCGGCCCGGACCTCAAGCCCCCCGAGGGGTTTTAAACTCACACAATCGCGCGGGCCTGGCGCAAACTCTTTCGCCTCCCCCTCGTCGGCGCTGAAACCGAGAGCGCGGCGCGCAACCCTTACATTAAAGGCAGACCTCAATGTCGGGAGAGCCGCGCGCGGAGTGTGGGGGAGGCGGAGAAAACGCCGGGTGGACCCGGAGACTGCCGCTGCCGCCGGCCGCCACCGACACCGAGCTAAGCGGGGAGGATGATGTGCGAGCCACGAAAAGCCGGCGGAGGCACGGGATTTTTCTGCGGGGAGGGACACGCCGTCGTGTTTGAAGGACATTTGCATGCCTCGTCCTTTTGCCGAATTAAGCGAGCCCGGGCTCAGCCGAAATGTCGCTTCGTACTTTCTGCGAAATATATATTTCTTGAAGAATTCATGCCGCCGAGTTCATTAGCAAATTAAATGGAATTAAATATTTAACAATGGGAATGAACGACTTTAATAAGCGACAAAGGGGTGGAGGGGGGTCCGCGCCCGCCGCTGGGTCGCGTGTCGCGACTCTTAAGGCGATTTCAACCTCGGCGGATTCCCCTCGCCCTGGTGGGGGCGAGCAAAGCGAAGGACGCGGCCGCGACACGTCACGAGCCTCCGCGCGGTAACGAGATCCCGTGACCGGCCACTCTTCAGCGGGTCCGCGGCGTTTCGTCGAAATTTCCGTGAATTTGTATGCGGTCACGTCGTAATTCGTTTTGCGACCCTACTCGCACGCAAAGCGCATTCTCTCATCTTTCCGCATTCCCTCGTCCGCGTATCAAACATTCAAAAGTGTACTGGGACGCGCCGAGGGAAAAAGGAGGGGGCGGGTCGCGCGCGCGTCCGTGGCCGGACCGCAAATTGTTTCTAGCTTTTCGTAATTTTCGGCGGAGAGGCGAAAGCTCGAGCGTCCACCACCGGGGGGATGAATAATAGAACGCGACGCGCTCTCGAGACTACTTTGACTCGCGGGAGAATTTCGCTCGCGTAAAAAATTCATAAAAATAACTCGGTTAAGGGTGAACCCGGCCTCCTGCGTATATCGCGTGATGCCCCCTACAATTGCCGCGTCAATAAATGATATTCAGTTTTAGTTTTAATATTTTACAGCGTTCACTTTTAGTCAAATGCGCAGGTGCAGCTGTATCTTTTATTTAGCGCAGTATTTATTCATAATAATTGCATTAATTACTCGAGTGCTCATCCTTTTAAATATTGATGATGTGTCATACTATTAAATGCTTTATTGCAATTACTTATTCAGAATTATTTAATACGCGCTTAATGAAATGTAATTACTCTTGTATTGAAAAGTGAATGCAATTAAAAATCCGAAATTGTCAGTTCATGTAAATATTGAGATCGCGAATAGAAGTTTTCACTAATCGACAGAAACAGTTACTGTAATAGAACGAGAAACAATTTGTCGTCCCCCTTGAGAAGAAATTGAGACGACTGATAGAAAATCGCTATCGTCATCGACCACGTAAAAATGTCCCACCAATCAGTCATGTCGAGTCGCGACGCCGGTAGGAGGGAATAAGAAACGCGACAGTGATCGCCCGAAGCTTATCGATTACATCGGATCTCAAGGTCAAACCCGGTGACGTCAACGGGCACAGTCTCCCGGTGAAACGTCATCCTCCGCGTTCCTCGCGAAGGGCATCCCCGCGACTCCAGGTGGTCAAGCGAGCGCACCATCGCCGCGCTTGAATCCTTCTTTTTCCTACCATTCTCTCGCGCCTCTCGGCGCTCCTCCCCCCGATCTCCCGCTTCCATCTCCCTGCAGCTTTCCGTCTGCGCGCCGCGAAAGAAAAGGCGAGCGCGCGCGCCCGAGCAAAGGTAGAAAACGAAGCCGCGAACGGCGGATCGCGCAGGGAAAAGAGAAAAGTATGATATTATCCGCGAGGCGCATGCGAGAACGGGAGGGAAAGAGGCGAAAGAAGAGGCGAGCGAGCAAGTTCCCGTGGGCGGAAGGAAGAGGTCCAGATGAGAGGAGAGGGCCGCGCGCGCGGGGGGAGGCCGGGAGAGAGGACAGACAGGTTGGCCCGAGCAGCGAGAGGAAAAGAGAGGGCCAGAGAGTGCGCGGCACGCTGCCATGGTTACCGTCGCATTCCCGCCTCGCTTCGTTGCCATGGAGACCTCACTCGCGCTAACCTTTCGCAGCGCCCTGCCGCCGCCGCAGCCGCCAGCGTCGCGTCTTTCCCTCGCGCGCGCCGCACCGCCGGAAAGAGAGACGGAGCGAGGCGAGAGGAGGAAAGGAGCGACGGGCGCAGGAGATGCGACCTGCACGCCGCGCGATCCAAGGAGTGTAAGGACGAGTGAGGCGAGCCACCCGCGCACGCGCGCCAACGACGCTACTCTTATGCTCTCCTTCCTTTCTTTCCTTTCTTTTGCTTTTTTTTCTTTTGCCTGGCCCCCCCGCACTTTTTGCTCCGTTTTGCTCACTTATCGCTCGCGGACTTTTTGCGGCTTTCCTTTTTGCAGGATTTTTGCCGTACTTTAATGCTTTTTTGCGGCTCGTTTTTGCCCGCTGTACGCTGTACTGGACAAAGGTGCATCGCGTGAAATATGACGTTTACGTTTTGTTTTCGTGTTACTTTACAGTCGCTATGAAAAATTAAATGTGCATTTATATTTCTCGAAAGATTTCATATAATGAGGCAGTATTAATTAAAATAATAATTAAAATTTTAATTTTAATTTTAATCTCATTCACATTATCAAAATTTTCTTAAATATATTTCACGTCAAACTGAATTTCACGACTCCGCGTACTATATATTTCAAAGAACAAAGGAAATTCCTTTGAAGCGCATAAATCACGGAAAATTATTAATCCAAACATTGTAATTGAAACGATCAAAATTTTCCAGAACGACGCTCCCCGAGCGCGCAGGACTGACGTCAGTGCCTGCGCCAGCCGTAATGAGTCCGATCGCCGTTGAAAAAGCGGAGCGATAAGCGCGCGAATCGGCAGCGCGCCGAAAAGAAAAAAATTCCGCGGCTGCGAGTCATCGAAGCCGCGCAGAGGTGCAATCGGCGCGTGCATAGACGCGGCACCGCGGTGATTGGTCGTCGCGTCGCGCCGCGCGGGCATCAATATTTATTCAATGCGGCGAGCTGGTGCGCGACGAGAGACTCGCGCGCTCGGTGTTTACACCGCGAGGCCGCCTCGCTCCACCCACCGCGCGCCGCCAATGCACGCGAGGCCCCGCGAGTGATTGCGTCTAAAACGCGCGCAGCCTCGTCTCTCGTCGTTATCGCGCCGCAGCGACGCGCCAAGATCGCGCTTCCGATGCCTCCGCGCGCCATTCGGCCGTCGAGTTTTTCTTCTCTGCGACCGCGAAGGACGCGTCGGGTATCGTCGAGACTCTGTTATCGATTGCCTCACGAGCTCGGATAAACGTGATCGACGATAAAGCGTTTTTACTAATCGCCCGTAATGGACTTTAATTAGATGCACGTTAATTTATGAGTAATGACGCCAGTGTTCAATGAGGCATCGCTTTTACTGATCGTCCAATGTGAAACGCATTTTGACAGCTTAAATCGATTTTTAATGATATTTTTGTAGTTTTTTTTTTAAGAAAGTTTATCGTACCAGGACTGCCGAGGAAGACGGAGGAGTAGAGAACGCCGCGCCGCGCGGCGTCGCTTGCCGCTCTTTGCGGGTCTGGCGGCAAGCTCCAGTCTTGTGGACGACACCATTTACCTGTAATGCAAAAAGAAAACAATCTTTACAAAAAGAACCGCACCAACGCCTAATTTCTTGAGTTCGGCGAAAGAATGAATCGTGACTCGGCAGCTTGCAAGTAGAGCTTTTCAAAAATGTCCCTTGCAACACCGCGGTGATCGTGAACAAAAGTACTCAAGTGCCAGCGAGCATGCGTCGCTGACTTCTTAATACCGGCTGCATATACGCGGTCGCAAAAGAAACGTCTCGCGGAAAAAAGGAGGCGGCACCGTCTCGCTAGAAAATAATAAAAGAGATTTATCGCGACTCTCCTCGAGCCCTTTTTTATGTGTTTAACGTAGAAATAATGTTGTATCGAAGCGCGGGGAGGAGATCCTTTGGTTAGGCCGGTCACGCGTAGGGGCACACTAACCGCGGGCGTGCGAGAGCGAGGCTCGATCGTAAAGGTGCGAGCCAGTAAATCAAATTCCCGTGTATAGAGCCCAAGATAGAGAAAGCGAGGCCGGCGCGCGAGCGCACTTAAAAACCTATAACGGAAGTTATGACACGCGTTACGCGCCCCGCTGTTTTTCCGGCCTACGGGGTGACGCGAGAAAATTTCGCTTCCCTCTTTCTCTCGTACAAGCGGGGCCAGGCGCGCAGGGTGGCGCGAAAAGCGTTGTTAGCACAACGTCCGCAATTTCGAAACTTGTTACTTTGTTCAGTGAATTATGTTTATTTACTGGGATGCTTAAAAAATTGTATCGTCACTGTGAATTGTAAAACATCTTTTATATTATATACATTATAAATTAATAGTACGTGTACGTGGATAATATAGGTTTACGAATAACAATAAGATTTTTACTTGACATAAAAGGACGTACTAGCGAAGAAAACGTGAACAAATTATTGTAATAACTATAATTTTAACGCGTAATTCTCCTAATGAAATTAATCTATTACTTGACCTCATTTTAAGTAACACTAGTAGAAAAAGTGAAATCAAGTTCGGCCGTTTATCAATAAAGTTGTACAATAACCTCTGCGGACGGTTCATTACTTCACGGCAACAATGCTTCGTGCCTCGTCAAATTACAGGCCTCCCCGTTGAATTAATTGACGTTCGACTCGGAAGGACGAAGAAAAAAGCTCCAGAAATCGTGCGCGCGAGGATAAGATAAAAGGGAGAATGGAGCGCGCGAAGCAAATAAGTTCTTAATTGTCAGCGGTCGGGTCGATTTTATCTTGCGTGACGCGACGGGGCTTATTACATTTTTTACGTGCACATCGTGCGATCCAGTACGCGGAATAAATCGCGCAATTACATTAATTGGATAATTGCGAGCGCGCGCGAGGAACGCGCGTTATCCCCACGTCGATCGGGCCGCCTTCGCGCCCATCACACTCCCGGAGCCCGAGCATCCCTCAGGCGAATCGTTCTACATTTGACGGCTAACAAAGCCTCGCGCTTTTTTTTTTCTCGATCAAGAAAATTAAACCGTTGACGAGAAAATGGATTTTTCGAAGATTTTTTAGAGGATACTTCGCAGGAACATGAGGAAATTTTCGCGTGTATATTTATACTCGTTGGATAATTGTGAGAATTTGGTGAATACGAAGTAGTTGAATAATCAAATCCATTGAGCAATCATAAAATATAATTAGGGACTGATATTCTAAAAGAGTTACGAAGCATTACGTTATAATCTTATTCGGTAATACAATGATGTAAATCTTCCTTAGGTAACAAAAATGGATTAAACCCCATGTGCAAACTGTAATTTGTAAAGGTATATTTGAAACGTATACATTATGAAAATAGAAATGCATTGAGTAATTTCGATCTTCACCAAAGAGATGTATCAGCCCAGTATTAATTTTAACCGATTACGAAGTACAAACATTTATTTCGAGAAACATTTACGTGATCAAATTGACGCATCGAAAATTTACGTAAATCCGCCGTACCCGAGGAAGATGGAAATGGGTCGATCGCCGGCCTAATTCCGCGTTCTGCGTAGCTTCTTAGCCAAACATTGATTCTGCGCAGAAACTGACGAATCGCGCGCATGATTCAGCGGGGCGCACGCGTGAGAGACAGGACACATTGAGAAAAGCAATTCGTGCCCGCCCGTCGTGTATATATAAGCAACAGCAATTTTCCAGATGTGAAAATAGGAGAGGTATCTACTTTATTTCCAGGGAGATCCCGGGCTGAATGAGAATACACGGTAGAACGGAGGCGTCGAGGGTAAGCCGCGGAGCGAAGTAATTTCACACGGGGATGGCGTGCGCGCGCGCGCGAGCGAGCGAGGGAGGCAGAGCGAATTCGCGAGCGCCGCCAGTCTTATCTCGCAGGCGGGGAACGCGAGAGAAAGAGAGAGCTGCAGGCGCCCGGTGTACCTCGCGCTCCCCGGCCCCGATCCCCAGCGCGAAAATTATATTCTCGAAAAGCAGAAAATTACTTCCCTTCGACGAGCGAATTCGGGCATTTCGCGCCCTATCGACGCCCGTAAAAATCGCCCGCGAAATTACACTTCCGTCAGCGGGAGAGTCGCCTGCACACCCTCGCAAGCTCGCCCCCTTCTTTTAATTCTCCATTACCAGCGACATTATACTTCCGTTTCTTTTCAGTTTACGACCTTTTCGGGAATTTTCGCGATTTAACGGCTAGTCTCCGGTGTTTATTAAACAAATGATAAGAGCCGGTAAAACAATAGTGAAATTAATCTACTCGCGCGCATTATCCATTTATTCCACGTACACAAATTCGTATACAAAAGCGTCGCGGCAGCCCGTGAAAAAGCGGTTGTTATTAAACTGCGAATCAATTGCACAACCCGTAATTTGCCGCTTAGAAGAAAAAAAGATGCGAGCCGTGGGTAAATAAGGAAAAAAGGGGGGATCGACGAAACGAGCTGTGTCGTTTAGCGTTTATCAAAGAGCGATTAGCGAGAGGAGGAGCGTTGGAGCGCGTGCAGGAAAGAGAATGCGGGAGAGGGGTGATGGGCCACACCTTCGCTCGGCCCAGCAATTTCGTGCGTGGCCCGGGCCAAAGCTCAAAAGGCGCGCGCGCGCCCCGGTCGCGTGCTTAGCGTTATACAGCAATTCGGAAATAATGGAAGGAGTCCCGGCTAGCCGTTGACTCTCCCGCCGGGATCACCGTAATTATACTAATGGCAATAGTTTGTAGCAGTCGTGCGGGGAGAGCCCGTGCCGCTTTTTCGCCGCTCGCGCCGGTGACGAGTGCTTTAATGCCGGGGTATCGACCGAAATCGGCCGAGGAATGACTGGTCAATTCCGGGCGACTTTCTTTCCAAATTGACTCACGACTTATCGCGTTTAGCCTTTTTATTAAATGATTACTGTGATTCCGGGCGTAATAGCTGCCGGGGAAAATTGCGACCGACACCTGGTATACGGGACGAAGTACGCTTCGGTTTTTTTTTTACCTATTCCAGCGCTCGCACTGATGTATTATTAAAGAGTCCGGCGTATCGAGCATTTTACTGCCGCGCAGTGTGGTGTGGTAATATTAGAAATCATAGGAAAGGGTTTAATAAGAAATGCGTAGCATTGAAAACTTACTGCACAAAAGTCGCATACATTTTTTATGAAGATACAAGTGTTGAATTTACTTTGAATAAACTGCTCAGCATTATAGTACTTATTCATTAATTTTATATGTTCCTGTAAAGAGCAAAATAATTGTTGCCTTGCATTTTTGAGAATCTGTAATTGCAGTACCTCGATTACATATTCATAATCCTTTTATTCAGTTTGCACTTTATTAATTCAACAAATAATTATTTATAAATAATTGATTTTAATTTGCCGAAGCTTGAAAGTTACACTGCAATGATTACTCGTTCAATTTACAACTCAGTGATAACAAAAACGAGATATAAAAAAAATGTTTTTAAGCGAACCATGAAAGTGTCATTTGCCAAGGGAACAACGGATCTTGGAAGAAGATAGAAAGAATCGAGAGGAGTATACGCACGTGCATACCTGGTGCGTGGAGCACAGCATTTTCGCGGATAGGGAATAGGGGAGGAGCGAGAACGGGAGAGAGATTTATAGCCGCTCGGAGACAGGGTGTAATCATACGCATCACCCCATCAACCCCGTAACTCTGATTTACCGTGGGAATTTTAAAAGTCGTTTCGATTTCTCCGCTCGAAGCGTGTGTACCCCGCGCGCGCACGCGGTGTCGAGAGAATTCCTGACGTGACACGCGCTTACGATGCCGCCCTTCCCGTCGATTCCTTCCCGACGGCGAGTATACAAAGCAGATTTATCGCTCGGCATCTGCATTACGCGAATCCGCGTTGTTTCTCGCTGCGCTCGCGCGAGATGACGAAAATTTTATTTTCGCTTTTCCGGCCGGCTGCGATCTTCTGCGAAACCAAAGGGGCCCGCTGTCAAAAATATCAGAGAACAATTTATATTCGTCGGGGTACACGCGCGCGCGGACGAGGCCTGTCAGTGACGGATGAACTTCGCGACGCTCGGTACACGAAAATAATTATCGCGAAGAAGGCCGGCGCTGCAGGCGCGCGAGAGAGGAGGAGCCGTGTGTGGCGCGCGCGCGTCCCGGTAACGCGAATCCAACAAATGAAGGCGCGGAGCGTTCCATTTGAGCCGGGGCTCTTAGCCGTGACGCGCGGGGCGGAGGGGCCGCCGATTCCGTGGCCCCCGGTTACACGGCGGCGGCCGCGGAGGCGCTGGCAAAAGATACAGTGGCCGGTGAGCGCGTCGACGACGTCACGATCGCCGGCGCGTAGCGGCATCGTTTATTTTTGCGCCCGCGCCTGACAGTTATAAATTGAAACGTGATTCGACGGACGCGCGGCACGCGAGCGAGGCCTACGCAGTGCGCACTCCTACGCCTCCGCTGCAGCAGCAGCAGCCCCCTTCTCTCTCCGTCTCTCTTGCCTGTACACTCCTCTCCCCCCTGACCGCGCGCCAAACTTAGTCCCGCGCCGAGCGCAAGGCGATAGAACCCGCGCCCGTGTATTTTCATCTTTGTTACTTCGCGTCATGGGCCGCGACGATGCCACCGACTCAGCCCCGAGGGAATTTTTATTTTTGTATAAGCGACGTCGGCGACGATCCACTTTTCTAAACGCCGTTCATTAAGAAACCGACCGATGAACTCTCTAGGTGGGTATACGCTAATTCGTCGGGATTAACATTTTTTTTTTTCGATGGTAAAAATAGCGCGATGGTTATGCGAGCGAGCGATTTCCTTTTTTAAGAAGCAGCGCGAAAGTTGCATCCCATTTTAGAGAGATAAAGCGGCGGACAATTTGAGGGGAAAAAAAACGAAAGCGAGATTCCGGGAGACTCAGCACTTGACGCTGCTTTCAACCCTCCGAGAAAAGGACTACGGCGACGGCGTCGACGCGGAGGACGGTGGAAGCCGAAAAAAGACGAGCTCCGGGCGCCGCGCGCGATAGACAAAGTAGGCGACGCAGCAGAACGCTTATTTCCCCAATAACCCCATCGGAGAGTGGCTGCGCCGCGCGCTCTCTGTCGCTCGGTATAAATAAATCAATATAACCCATTCTCCCCGCGACCCCTCCTCCCCCCGGCGGCGTGACGTACGAGGCTCTCTCGCGTAAGAGAGGAACTGCGGCTTCTATATATAACGCGCGCATCCAGCCGGCAGCCACCCTGTTATTTCACAGTTAGGCTCGTTCCACCCTTCGTCGTCTTCGCGCGCGCACTCATCTTCCATCGCCGCTTTTCCTCTCTCCCGGCGCCGTCTCTCCTCGCCGCGCGCGCACACCGGTCCCCGGGGAAGCTTTTGTCCTCGAGCTGTAAGCGACTTCCTGACAGGCCAAGTTTGCACCTGCTCTCCTTTCCCTCCGCCGCCCCGCTCCCCCCTCCCTCTTTATCTTCTCTAGGCGTCTAGCTCCCTCTTTAATGCCCGGCGCGCCGCCTCGTCCCGCCCCCGCACGCGCGTGCGTAATTTATTCCGGGGCCCTTCCACGCGGATAATCCCTAGAGCAGCCGTCTCTCTCGCGCGCGCGAGAAACATTATTTTCTCTTCAGCTTAGTTCCGCTCTTTCCCGTTGTCACTTTTAAAGCCGCGGAGGCGAAAAAAAGGCGGAGCTTGATTTACGACGCGTCTGTCCCGGGCTATGATGCACTGCTGTAAACAATCCGGTCTTTTCGGGGCCGCGAGGTGAGGAGATGCGCCCGCCCGGCCGTTGCGAATTCGCGCGCGGACTCCGAACGTCACGGCTAGTTGTGCGATCTCGAGATCCTCTTGATTGTGCAATTCACGTCATCGCGCGCGCGCGACCGTACGGCCCGCGTTCGCGAAATTATACGGAGCGAGACAGAGAAAGAGCGCCCGGGCAGGAAATGAGGATGGATGCGATGATAATGGAGACATTTATCAAAGATTTTCACTAAATAAAAGTGAGCGCGGCTGCCCCGTGGGGTGTATAATTTATGCGCTCTGCAGCCAGAGAGAAAGAGAGAGAGAGTTTAGTGCCTTTTTATGCTCGTTGATGCGTTTATCTTCAAATCAATCTTCCCTGTCGGTGCGCGTGATTTAATTAAATTTGTCGAATTCTCTACTTTGTTTACACTAAAATGAATTACGACGCTTTTTCAAGAAACATAATCTATTAATGTTTCCAGTAATTACATATTAAGAATATAAAATTAAACAAAAACTAAAAAAAATATTGGAGTTTACGGAGTCATTGATATTTTTCACCGTCGGGAAAATGGCACGACGGATAAGAAAGGCCTTGGCGAAAGTGAACCAACGGGGTAAATGATACTTCTGAAAGGGATCGCGAGCGGGACACGAACGGGGAGTAACGCACATATCAGCTTGCCGGTGCGTACGGTCTATGACCTATTCCAGTTTAATTCTATGGGTACCAGCAGTAAAGTCGGGGGTGTGTCACTGCGAACGTGTGAGCTACCGCTTGGCTTTCCGGCAAAAGAGCGGGAGAGAGAGAGAGAGAGAGAGAGAGAGACTCGATCGTAATCAGTAATACGGCACGTCTAGATTATGCTCGAGATTTTGATGTGAACACGTGATGCAGTTTGTACTAGCGCGGCACGAAACTGCCTACCTGTCGGCCAGACGGACGACTCACTGAGCGTGGCGCAGTAATTAATTATGAGCAGCGGGGATGCGATATTCTCGTCTTACACACGCTGTCGCTCGCTCGCACTCTACCGTACCTACGTACTCGCGCGGACTGTCGTGCCGCGGGAGGGATCGGAGCCACCGGTCTTTACACGTACGCACTAAGTCAGCGCATAATGACGGCGACAATGTAAGAGGCAAGTAATGCGCTCCCGCTCACCGCGTAAAAATTTATTAGCATACGTACGCAAAGTACGATTAGAGGAAAAGATAGCGAACGGCCTCATATCGACCCTTTCTTTTTTTTTTTTTTTCATTCGTACACGCGCTACGTTCGTACGGAACTAAACGCGTCTTTTGTTCGTAGGACGCGGCAAATTTATCGCCTGAATTAGTCACTTTCGAAGAATTTTCAAAGAGACGAACAGCGGAGAAGGAGAAAGTTTATGATCGTGAATAGGTGTCACTGGACAAAACACAATCGCTGCTGGGTGTCTCGGTGCGAAAAACGCGGAATGTTGTCGGATTTATGTGCGCATGTAGGTACTTTAAAGCTTTGACAATTAGACAATCAATTTCCAAAAGTAACAAGGTTACATCGATTGGTTATTCACCATTCTATTTTCAGTGACATTTGACTGCAGGGATTACAATATATTTTTTCATAGATTTTATAATTTTTTTTATAATTAATTATAACCGTTTAAACAGTCCAGCATAATTAATTTTCGTCAACGCCTATCCCTTCAGATTTAAATAGCAGATTTAATTTAGCATATATAAAACTGAGTCAATAGACTTGTTGGTAGGAAGCTAGCGGAATTACTCGCAGTTGCTAGTGATTTTTAATTTAAGAATTATAATGATTTATTAATGTTTCGAGATTTCTTGATTATTATTGATTAAGAAATTATAAGTGTACTTAACAACGATTAAAAAGCAATTGCAAAGTCACACGCGGAATGAATACAACACCTTGTTTTAAATACTGAAATTTAATTTAAGTTAAAAATGCATATCAGTCTCTTATCAATCCGTTTACAGTTGAGATAAACTTTGTTGTATCTGTACGCGTATCACGGAAAGCAAGTGGCACTAAAATTCACGTGAGAACGCCTTTGTATTCATCGAGTCGCTAAAAGTAAGCTACGAGCGCGACTGGCTTAGATTAGATTAGGGGTCACCTCGGCAGCACACATTCGCGAGAGCGGAAACGAAGAAGCCGCCACCTCCTCCGGGGTGATAAGCATCGGGGAACTGCGCCTCCCGCCATCGCGACAGCTGAGAGAAAGAGAGACCAAACTTCCGGCGTAAAAGGCAAATTCAACAATTAACACGTCTTTGAACGGTACCACCGCGCACGCCAAACGCCCCCTTAGAATTACAAATTTTAACGATCGCGTGCTGAGAAGGTTTATAGACGTTAATGCACGAAAAAGAATATTTGCAGATGTTAACTAAACAAAAGGATACAGTGTAAACTAAATGATTTGGCACTCTATTAAAAAAATAAAGAGCTCGCGACATAATTAAACAATAAATTGTTGCTTGCAATTAAATTGCTACTAAAGAATTGACTAAAAAAGTTGAATAATGGTAATGCGTACCATTGATTCAACTGTATGTTAAATGTGCGAGACAAAGCAAAAAAAATTGGCATCTATTTACCGTAAAGACACGCGAAAGTTCGTGCGACGAGACCGAGAGAAAAACAGCTCAGATCGAATCGAACCGGCACGAAATGCATCGCCATCCGAAATAGATCGTGGAGGCCGTTCGTACAGGACGAATAGAAATTGCGAAAGTGACGTCAATGTGTCGTGACTCTCGTGACGAGCGTTCATGCTTTAATTAGCGATACAATGCCTAGTAAATTCGCTTATGGCGCAGGTATAAACATCTAAATGCACGTCTACTAGGGGCGCACCAACTCTACCTACGAGGATTCTTTCGCGATTCCCTGGCAGTTTGCCCGTGACCTTTGACCTCGCCAGGATCCCGAAGCGCCGGGACACGTCGTTCGCCACGTCCTTCTCGCTCTCCAGTTTTTCGTCCTATCCCCTTTCTCCCTTCATCCGCTGTGTAACTTGTCGCTATTGATTGTTCACCTTGGAAGTTATGAATTTGACAACGATGACATTTAAATGCAGTAGAATGCAAATGTGATCACGAGCGATGTAACGGTATAAACAGTACATTTGCACACGATGCAAATTTTATTCCATTTTTCGTTAGATTTGTAGATAGCTTCAAAAAAAAATTTAAATTGTTGCTCAATGGATTTCGAATACAAATTTATACAAATTTGTACATTTATCTTTTAAATAATTATAGACACTAGGCAATTAAGTAGGCGTATTGTCCAAAATGTTTTTATTATTGTTATTAAAGCATTTTCTCTTCAAAAGAGAACGACGTGTCAGGCTAACCATGTGTTAACTACACGTTGCGTTGCCTAGAGAGATTTAAAAGGTTACGGCAGGTCGGGCGAAAGGAAGGGGGCGACTAAATGATGATAAACTATCTCGACGGCCCCACGGGCAGCAGACTGACCCATGAGCTGCTTAAATTATATTCTCTCGAACGCGAAAAAAAAGGGTCGAGAAGCTCAGCGGCGGCTGTAGAAAAAAAGTCGACGAACTAAAACCCCACGTTCCAGACATTCCAGGCCCCAGACAATTATAAAATTTTTCAACTTTCCTGAGCTGGATACGAACAGGTTACACTGGAATATGTGAAATTGTCTTTTTATACGCACGTGAATTAATTAACCGGTTCAAGTCGATTAAACAGAATTTAATAACTGCAGAAAATAACGTTGAAATTAGTTTTCTCAATACAAATGCGCAGGAAGGGCATTTGCATAAAAATTGGATCGACTCGTATTGCCGATGCACCGGTACGCGTTATACGTAAACCCCATGCCAAACAATGCGCTGCTTTTCGAAATTCTCTCTCAATTAACGCGATTCCATAAATACATCGAACGAGTGCTCGGCTGCGCTGGAACACTAAACCTCTCCAAAATTTATCGGCCCCCATAAATATGTAGCTCCACTCTTTATTTTCGGGGCATTTTAAAAGCAGGATCTTTATCTGGTCGCGCACGCGACTCGCGCCAATTAATAATCGCATCGGAGCTAATTAAATCAGGAAAACATGCAAATACCCGCTGTTTATATTTTCGGAGGACCCGCCGTGCGTGGCCAATCGCCCGTGGTGTTGGCCGATAAAACCCGCGTCGCGCCGGGAGGATGAAAAAAGGGAGATAGAAGAAGTTCGAATTTCGCGAAGCTCTTTTCGAGCCGATTTGATTACAAATTGGTCATAAAAATGTATAAAGGGAGTTCGCGCGCTTCGTTAATTAGATTTTTGCGTGCACCAGCTTCGTGAGCGTCCACGGAATCAATTCCATATCGCGGTCTCATCGACGTGGGGATTCGATTTCACCTTTTCTTCTTTTTCTATTTTATTTAATTTTTAATTAAAAGTCAACAGTATATTCTTTTGTCGAGTGCGTCTCTACGTGCAAAATACGTATCTGTTCTCCATGAAAAAATCAATATGCAACGCGAGTGAAAAGTGGTACCAGCATTACCGCTGTCTAATATTCGAAGACCAAAACAAAAAGAAATCTCAAATACTTCGTAAACGGAACAATATGCATTTGAATGATACAGAAAGAAAGGAGAGAGCTTAATGAAAACGACAATACGTCTCTCCTTGCCGGTGCTGTCAACTGTCGGCAAAAGCGGGAATCAACTCAGCGCAGTTCTTGTCGTGGCGACGCGCCACGAGTTCCGCTCGAACTACGTCGGTGCGGACTCTCTTTCTCTACATCGTGTGCAGCAAAACCGGCCCTTCCCTCCTCACACACGTTCTCACACACGCGGCTATAGCCTCTCCCCTTTCGCTCCTCCCGTGTGCAACACGCGATCCTCCTTCTCGGTCGCGCTCGTAACAGGTATACGCGCGCACACCGATCCCGCAGAATTCCCGCGGCGAAGGAGGAGGAAGAACGGCGCGCGATGCAGGCGAAACGAGGAGGGAAAAAGGCGAGCGCGCTTATGCGAGGGGGAGCGAGCGAGATCGCCGCGCGCGGGCAGCGAAGGAAAAGAAAGTGGCGGCGCGGCGCCGGTTTTTATTCGGTAATTACGTCGTTAAGCGCCGCGGGGGCAATTAAGACAAGCAAGAAATCGAACAACAATCACATTTACGGGCTGCTGCCGGCGGTGCCGGTGCCCCGCTCGCGTATTGATCCGCGATGCGATGGGATAGGAAAAGGAGCGAGCGCGCGGCTCTCGACTCGAGCGTCGAGAACGAAAGTAAAGAAGAGGACGGAAAAAAAATAGGAAGAGGAGAGTGGGAGGCGAAGAAGGGGGAGGGCCGCGGGGGGAAAAAGGACGCGCGCCAGATATATGAGGGTTGGAGGAGGCGGGGGTACCGGGATGAGATAGAGGCGAAGGAAAGCGGGCAAGAAAAACGAGAATGGACGGGAGCAAAAATACAGCGGAAAAATTAAAAGACTTTTCCTCGGACTTTCGGAAAGTCTTTGGTGCGCGACTCGAGTGATTTTTTTTTTAATTTTGATATCTCGCTCGCGAATTAAAGAAGCAACGTCGACGAGAGAAATTTAGGGGAAAAAAGGCAGAAAGGAATCTCACGGAAATTTATCGAGGGAAGCGAATTTTTTCCTCGGACAAATTGCGCAACTCGGCGTATTGGAAAAAGGGCAGGTCGCTCTCAGAGTTTCACCGAAGACCCTCGGTTCCGCGAGTCTGTCGGCTCGTCAGAAGAAATTAGTAGCAGCTATCGAGTCGTGAAAAGTGCGCCATACCTGGGCGGCGGCCGAGCTACGCTATAAAATAACGTTTAAGGTGCATGATACAAGAAAAAGAGAGGCAGCGAGAGGAGGCGAAAGAGGGTCGGTAGGAGGCGAGCGTGTCTAATGACGTGGGAATAAAGGAGCGGAGCCGCGAGGGAGAGGAGGAAAGATGAGAGAAGGAGAGCAGAGCGGCGCAGCGGCGAATCAAACGATATCGGGCTTCTGGATTAATTTATGCAACGAAGGCTGTTAAAACGCGACACTCAAAGGCCCGCCGACCGGCTCGCAATCGCACACGCGACTAACGCAGTCATGAGCACTGCGCCGGATTCGTTACGCGTTGCGAACTTTGCGCGCGCCTCGGACTAATATCGCCCGAGTAGCGACCGAGACGCTGATCCATACTGCTTCCCAGCTGCATTCCTACGACTTTGTCCCTCTTATTTCACACGGTGCGATTATTTATATTTATTTTCTTAAGGTTTTACAGTTTTTTTTAATAAAGGCAATTACTTGTAATTATAATTTTATTGGAGTACCGCTATGAAAGAGTTTTTTCAACTTATATAATGTTTCCAATTTTTAATCAAATTGAGGATATTTGATAAAAATTAAAAGCACACGAAAATTGTTCATCCGCCATAACAGCTTTATAAAATCGGAATCACGCTGCAGAATTTTCGTTTTCCTTTAAAAGCCTCAATTCCCGAAGCTTCATCTCGCGAGACTTCTATTTCCTCAGACTGCTGCGGCGCGTAGAAACTCTTTATCGATTTTATCAAGCTCTTGATGCACTCTCGCTTGACAATTTTGCAGTTCTTTTTACACGGTGCACATCAATATTATGTTTTTTTTTTGCTGCCTCATAAAGGGAGTGTTGTAATAATAGCGATGAAAAAATTGTTTGGTGCATTATCGATAGAAGCTAGTTTTGAACATTTTATAATAGATTATAATGGAATCTCAAAATAAGTTTTGTTTTCTCCAATAAAATTTTTTAAATTAAATAAAAATGAAGTTATCAAATAAAATGTAAGTATTGGTTGCGAAGGAATACCAGTGGGAATGTCAGAAGCTTCGTAGAATGAACAATTGAAATGATTTCATTGCGGTGAGGTATGACGGAAAGAATCGCACGGATGAACGCACGTGTAATTTATATCGGCAGAACACTTAAGGAGAAAACGCATGCTCTGTAGTAGGCGCGAAGAATCGAGGACGATGAAAAAGTGTAAATGTCTCGATCGATAATATTGTTACGCTGTTACTACTGCTATGGTGAAGGAGGACGTCGTCGTTCCGTATTTCAATTTTCATTATTTGTTTTTTGCAAGAATATAAAGGTGTGCCCTGCAATTGTCATCATAGCGTGACAATTAGTTTATTTGTGCTTTTAAGGTATCATATTACGAAAATGGTAAAGAATCGATGATTGATTTCTAAGGCAGCATAATCTTAATTGTAATAATAAGTTAGAAACTTTCTTTTTTTTATAAAATTATAATTGTATTTTCGAATACAACTTGCGCAATTCTTTGAAACAACATTAACTAATCACTAATGATCGCAGGCAATACCCAAAAAAGAAAGAAAGCCATAAGAAAATGAACGTGTTGGAGCTTTTAACGATAATCGATCGATCTATTTCTCACGTATACGCGAGCACCTCGCCCTTCACGAATACACTCTTACGTTTATGTGACTTCCTGCTTCGAGCGGTGCTCACTCATGAGCAATTCTCTGCCTCGCCTTGGCGTCTTCAAAATGGTACTCTCGCTTGAACCTACTTTTGCATATGAAGAGAAAATGCACGTACGGTTCGGAATAAATAATTTATTGGTAAAAATTCAGTAGTGCGTTGTCATGACCGAAACATGATTCATAAGTAATGTTCTATAGTTTGCACGCTTGCTAATATTTATTACAATAAGAGAGACTCGCTGAAGAATAATCTGTGAAAGTCTGAGGAAAATCGTCAATTATTGTTGCGAGTTTTTTTTTTCGATTTCTGTACGAGAAAGTACCTCGTTATTTGAATTTTTTTCAGAAAATAACTGAGAAAATATAATTAAATATTTGAAGGAGATAATGCGACGAATATTAAAATAAAATAATTAATAAATTGGATTTTCAGGTTTCTTAAAGAAATTCTTTTCGTCATTCTTTTTAACAATTAGACTATTTAATGAAGATCAAATTAAAATAATTCGCATAATAAATATAAGTTACAGTTTTTGTTCTACAGGGATAAAATAAAATCCCGCAATTCAAAAAAAAAGTAGCTGTCTAAAACCCGGTGAAAAGTGGAGAAAATTAGAAAAATTTAATAAAGCGAAAATTACAACGATGGCGCAAGGATCAAAAAAGTGCGGCCGCGAAAAAAGAGCAAAGAAGAAGAGCTCGCTCTATCGCGAGGAAAAAGAAGAGAAAGAGCTGCCGCAGAATCGCTGGAAAACAGAGAGAATGGGGAACGGATATATTATATATAAAAGTCGGGCGCCGAGGCGGAGAGAGAGAGAGAGAGAGAGGGAGAGAGCGAGAGAGAAGTATAGGGAAAGGGAGAGGAGAGCGAGGGGGGAGAGGAGGCGAAAAAAAGGGGTTGGATCCGACGAAAGTAAAAAAAGGGAGAGAAGAAAGTGGGCAAGAGAGAGGTGGACGTACGTGGCAAGGAAAGAGGGATGGAAACGGGAATACGATTGGTTTGTACGGGTCGCCATTTACACAGAGGGGGTTGTTCGCCCTCTCGCTCGCTCCTTCTCCCCGCGTCTCGCGGCGCCGCAGGGAGTCTGCGTCAGAGGGACGAGGCTCTGCTGCGTCTGCGCGGTTCCTTGACCCTGGGATCTCTCTCGGAGGCAGCGGGCGAAAGAGAGAGGCTGCGTGCCGACCAACCGGCACGAGCTTGACGGACGTCGCGACGCCCTACGTCACCTTTATCGCCGCCCGACGCCCTCGACTCGCCGAGCCAAGAGCGCGCGCCCCGCCAAACGGCCACTTTTTTCGCGCACTTGATCCTATTTTTTTTTTTATTTTTTTTTGCTTTCTCATGGAGAAAGCTTGGAATCGATCAAAAAAAAATTTCGAGTTTTCGCGTAGTAGCTTATATTTACGATCAGAGAGTACAAAAAAGTACTTTGAAAAATCGCGACATATGCGCATATTCTGTGTGCGTTTATGCTCTATAGAAAAGTTTACTTCCAAAACAATTGAATTATGGTTAAAGATCAAATTTTCTACAGACAATCTGTGGATTTTATAAAAATCTTACTTTTATAGTTCAGGATTTTTTTCTTCTAATTGTGCAAGATTGGCCTCGCAGATTGATGAAGCAAACAAACACTGGGAAAGGAAACAAATTATGACGATGGGTAAGTAGATAAGGGGCATTAACTTAAGTTAGACGTCGTGTAAAAGAAAAAATACGGCATTATAAAAAGATCGTAAAGGGCAAGAGTGAGTCGAAGCTGAGAGGTGGTATGCAGTGGTAGAGTTTACCAAGGTATAAAAATAAATGCCTTAAAGACTCTCATTTCCGGGGAATTTAAGAAGATCCGCGTAAGAAAGAAGTTTCGTTTTCCGATCCGAGCTACACTTTGGTCTCGAGTCATAAATATGTCCGTGTGCGTATGTGTATACGTATGCATAGACTAGGCCAAGGACCTCGACGCGACCTGCCCCAACTTAGCGACACTGTCTCGTAAATAACTCCTTAAGTGTGTGTGCGAGACGGCGGCCAGGCACACCCAAGACCCTGTTACGCTTTCGGGAAGTGTCGCGGGGTAACCCCTTAACGCTTCTATCTGCTCTATTAAACGGTGAGACTTTGCCGCCAATGGCTCGCCTTTATACACGCTGTTTTCCTTCTCACGGGTTATGCCCGGACTTATCGGCCGGGTTTAGTGCCTACTCACGAGGATTCGGCACTTGAGGATCAGTCGCGTTTTATACACTTTGTATGGGGTGTGAAATGCTAAACGAGCAGTCGCCTTTTATGTTACGAGTGTCTTGACTTGGCTGTTAAATTTTTTATGAAGATGTCCAGACGCTTTTTATCCGTATAAAATGCTTTATGAGCAATAAATTGACGTGCTTAACGAGCAGTATTGACTAACGAAGCATAAATTAAAGCAGCCAATTTCCAAATTTACCAATCAATTTTTAAACCGCCGGGCAGCGAACCCGAAAACGAGCGCGACAAGGAAGACGAGTAGTCGAGTCGTTGGCTCGCTCGTAGAAAGGGGCCGAGTAGGGGCAGGGGAAGAGTGGACTCGCGATTAAATTTAAATATAATGCAAATCGAGGAGAGATAAGATGAATAATAATTGTAGCAGCAACGTCGCTCGACCATCAGGCCACGGCGACTATTGAGTTTCCTTGATAAGACGGCGCAAGCGCGTGAGCGTCGCTCGAGCTTGCAATTATTACCTGCTCTTGAGTGTGCTCCTCGGCGAGAGCGTAACTACGAGGCAGAGTGCAATTTTGAGCACGAACAGCTCTTTGAGATTTGTGAGTTTACGTTACCTACTCGCATAAACATTTTCTCGTAACAGCAGCTTACCTTCTAATTATTTATCACTCAATTAGAAAATTATTTAATTATTAGTTGTAAGTTTTTAAGGAGTTACATTATGCATTGAAATTTGAATATGAAAAGCAGTAAAACAAAACCGCGAGTTGATCTGATTAATGATTTAGAATATCCAAGCTTAACCGAACAGCAAAGCATTCACAAGCAGAAAGGGATATTGCCGGCTTTTGATCCAGCGTATGGAGCGTCTCCATTCAGTATGGGATTGAACCAAAAAAAAGCTGCATACCCCTCGGTAGTATTCGTATGAGTACGGCAAGGTTGCCGTCTTACTCCCGTGCACAAGTAGCCGCTGCTCGATAGATATCTGATTAATTCGCAACGCGGATGTCTTTATTGTATTAATGTCTCTCGAGCCTCGGCGGCAGTGGCAGGATAAGATAAGGGACTGTACGCTTCCTAGCCGGCAATCCCAATGGAGAAGAGAGAAAGACGAAGAGAGAGGTGGGCTGAAATGCACGCGAATGCGAGAGCAAGCGGCACAGTCCGGTGGCGGGCTCGCTGCATACTCAATGTACTGCCGTGGAGTCGCATGTATATTTAAGGCGCGCTTATAATCTTCGATACCGATCTGCGATAAAAAAAACGGCAGCTTTATGCTAAGGTTAAGGAAACCACCGGCTGGATTTTTTTTTTCCAGCCTACCTTCGCCGAGGCGGCGAGCCTCGTTAGAGTCTCTCGTTTCGTTTTTATATTGTGTGCGGTAAAGACTACCTGCGGCGGCCTTTCGTATGATAAAAGCTGGCACCTTGCGTTCACTGCTCTTTATCTGTTATTGCCCTTATCGGCGTGTAAAAATTCACATCATAGACTACCCAACTGCCCGCTGTTTATATTTTATTTCGAATTTCACCTCGTCATCGAAATCACCGCCGACGGCGAGATAAAATAGATACACGCGCGTAAAATAAAACAGGTTGTAAAATCAAAATCCCCCCGCGCTATTCGAGGCCCATTTGGCCGCGAACGCCCAGCCGGCGATCTCATAATGATAAACCGGAAATCTGCTCCCCGTCGGATGCGCAATATACCGAGGCGTCTTAGCCGCCGTAAACTCCGCTCCCCGTCGAACGGCCGACGTTAAGTCAAGAAAGCCCCGAGCACGAGCTGTAAACAAAGCGGGGCTCGCGTGATGCGATGACGATTCGCGCGGGAGTGGGTTAGCGCGGGCACGCGTGGGCGCGGGGTGCTTCGCCTATCGGTGACGCTGGCGGAGGAGGCGCGGTAGTATAAGAGGAAACGAGCGGGAGAGGGAAACGGGGCCGACGGCCGAGTGAGGGAGAGAGAGAGAGAAGGGCATGGGGTATTAAATCATAGAGCCGAGCGCCGCCGGTTTACTACCGGATAAAACGCAGTGACTGTTATGTTATGGACCACCTGTATGCCTCGACCCTGAACTCCATCTCTCTCTCTCTCTCTCTCTCCCTCTCTCGCTCATGAGTTGGTTGAAATCTATATAGCGACCGAAAACAGACCTCTTCTTCAAAGCCTCGCTTCCCTTTCGAATGATTGACTCACGCTCTCGCGTCCGCCTACCCGTCACGTCGGTTACGAGACATCGTCTTCGTAGGTGGATGATGTATTACCCAGCGTCAGGTAACATCTTGAACTTACGATTTTATACTTTCGGGGTAGAAATAATTTTGCGACAACCATCGATACCAGTATAAAAAATGTTGTCAATTGAAATTTGCGAAAAAACTATCTCATAACTATGATATGTACATTTTAAATTAGTTCAATTAATACATTTTCATTGACGTTGCTCACTTCTGTACTCGCGCATTTCCAGCACTACGCCCTGGTGAGTAATTCCGCTACATATTCAACGAGAAGCTATAGATTAATAAATAATTGATGTGTAGATGTGCGGTATAGATTGCTTGATTGCCTCGAAACATTGTACGACTCTTACGGAGCATGCTCAGGCGCGCGCGTGCTACACAGCAGATGGTATGCCCGCGGATTCGTGAGCCGACATTTAAAATCAATCCACGAAGTGGAGGAACGGGAATGCAGCCGGGACAAAGAGGTAATAATGCAAGTTGTACGAGCGCGCGGCGAAACAATAAGGGCATTTGCATAATCAGCGCGGTTTAATCGACGAGCGCAAATTATCAAGTTTCCATCGAGAGGCCCCCGACAAAAGAAACCACCCCCGCGGGCTCCCAGCTGACTCGCTCCCTCGGTGGTGCATCCAGCGGCGTCGGGCGCGCGGAAAACGACCAATCAACGGTGAGCGCCGGGAGGGGGGGCGCGAGCGACGAGGGATCGGCCGCGTAACAGCTCCGAAACATTTTCAAGTTGGTAAGCCGCATAACTCGCGCCGCGCAGAAGCTCCGTAACTCTGTTAATTCATATCTAGAAAGTTGGCCTGACGATGTGGGCAGAGAGGCGGCGGGGGCAGGGGGTGGGTGGGGGAAGAAGGAAGAGGGGTGGGAGGAGGTGGACGAGGGGGAGGAAGAGCTGCAGGCTAGAACGACGAAAGCGAGAGCGCGGGGGCGTTTCTGCCGGCGGCGTCGCACCGGGGTGGGGCGGCCAGGGGGAGGAAGAGGAGAGGCTCTCTCCGCTGCTTCGCCTTTCGCCTTGGCTTCCAGGAATCGATACGCCGCCGGTGCTGGAAAGCGCCAGCGCCACCAACGCCTCTCTCACCCTCTCTCGCTCCGCGTCAATGCAGCCGGTGGGGCTCTCTCTCTCACTCTCCCTTCCTCCCGCGGCTCCCCGACACTGCCATTTCGAAATCTAGATTCACCTATGGAGCGCCTCTTCTCTCTCTCTCCCTCGCCCTCGCCCCGCGCGCCTCGATGTGCACTTTCGCGGTCTTACCTCGGAGATGTATATGTCAGGGGATAAGTTTCGCTCTCCGGAATTGCCTCGAAACTGAGGAGGGTGAGGGACTTGAACCCACGAGCAAACGGCGTTTCCGCATGCTGACGCCGCAGAGACTTTCTGATTTATGCTCTAATTGCCGAGCGTTATAATCGCAATTTTCGTACGCGGTTGCCTCTTTGTGGGTTAAAGCCTATAGCGCGGGTAAGCGATGCAGTCGAAGCTGGACAAAGTGAAAACAGATCATTCGCTCGATCGAACCTTGATATCAAAAGGAACTGGTGTCTTTAGGATTTTTATTTATTGATATTGATATTTATTGATATGGGTAAATTAAAGTTCATATTTAACCATCACCACCTTCTTTCTGTACAATAGGTGCACCTTTATGATTTTATCCCGACTGCTTTAACTAGTATAGATTAATATTTTGCAATTTATTAAAACAATTAGACGATAATTGATAAAAAAAATGTCCGCGTTTAATTTGGTAACGTCGTAGTTGAGTTCGGGCGCGAAGAACTCGATACATCGGAGACAGGATCGCGAGACGGCGTCGCGTTTCCGCGCGGTTAGCCTTATATTCGAATTAGCCGAAGCAGTTAAAGAGACATCGAAATGACACGCTGCGTTAACTTCTGGCACTTCTCGATGCTAATGTCGCCTCCCTCGCCCTCCGGCGTTCGGAACGTTAGGCGCGAAGTTGAATTGCGTCCCCCGTGACTTTCCCGAACTCCGCGCGCTTATTCAAATCGCATTCGTCTGGGGCACCACGTCATTTGCGGTGCTACCCTTGCCGCCGCCGCCTCCTTTCCCCGTGTGTGACGCGTCTCCCGCGGCACGCCTTCCGTCCGGCTCAACGTTGCGCGTCTTTTCGACCGAAAAGTTTCAACTCCCCCTTCTATTTCGCGGAGGTATAGCATCCGGTCGTGTAGCGTCGAGACACTGACGATTCGCGCTGCCTTGTTATTTGATTAACGATCATGAACTTCTCCCTTTCCAGCTGGGATAATGACGAATGACGTTCGTCTACATCGAATTTTGCACGACAATGATGTCGCCTTTTACAGCTCAAGCAGTCATGAAATTTGAAAACTTTCGGGATGGCACTATCCGGAAATCATTGTCTTTGCTGACTTAATTTCTCGTTTTTCAGCTTCTCTATTATAACGATTAATAGAAAAATAACTTATTTTTTAATTTCGAGTTCGAATTTCAATTAATTGCAAACAATTGACAATTGAAAATTAAGATTTTCAACGAAATTTCTATAAATCTGCCCTTGCAGTGAATAGAATGGCACATAACACAAAGCAAATGGCAAATTGAGAACCTCTCAGAGCTGAAGTGGGAGCGCAGAAATGGGGAATCGGTTCGAAGGGCTCTCGAACATTTGGCTTTGGCAGAGTCGTAAAAATAATGGAACGTCGTGCATGCGGAGTTGCGCTGCTTAAATAGCATGTAATGGTAAAGGCAACTTGACCGCCTCTCCTCACTACAATGAGGATTGGACCACCCTCGGAATACTTTTCTCCAGACCGCCGCGCAAAGCGATTACAATCGTTAATTAACATTTGTAATAAAAATTATATACAGACACAAGCTTGTGATACCGAAAGAAATAAAATCGTAATTTAATGAAAATATTTTGACGGTTCCTAAATTGAAAATGGTTCGACTAAAAAACGATGTAAAAAACGAGAAATGGTAATTGATTATATGAAAAAAAAGTCCGTCGATTATGTATACGACATTATGAAAATTATATCTTCGTGAAATCGGTCGCAATCAGGACAATAAATGCCACGGTCTTTTACGCGACTAGAAGGCCTTTATTTTCAACGTCATCCGTCCGCCTGGTGCTTTCATCTCTCTCCCTGAGCCACGACAACCGCCAGGCGCGTGCACGAGTCCGCTTAAGATTTCCTAGCAAACGCACCTGGTCGTCGACCTACTTCGCTGATTCATGTACCCAGTCTACATTGTTTCGAATTTATTGTTTTATAAAAGGAATTATGACGCGTGGAGTCGCGAACCAACGATACGGCTCTAATTGATCAATGTATTTTCTCTAACTTACGAGCTGCCAAGTTGATCTCGCATGGAAATAGACCAGGACTAATCGCATTGAACTTACCTGAAAAATAAAAAAAAACATGGATATTAGTACATGAATTTTAACGTTATTGTATATCGTAGTAAAAAGTTGCAAAATTATATTTCATATCGTTTAATATTAACAAGTAGCAAATTAACCGTAAAGGAGTGAATTCAATTTTCGCCCGCTCTTTAGAAGCGAAAGGCTGAAAAAAGTTGAGGGAGCATTAAACCCACCGCCCACGGAATTTCGCGCGCTCGTCATAAAACGCAGCTCAGTCGGGCCTCCACTCATTAAAATCTGTTTAGCTGGCGCGCGCGAATAATAAGCGGCGCAGCCACCCTCGTGCGGCGCCCCGAAAAAGCAGCACCGGAGGCTCCGCTCCCGCGCAATCCCTCGAGACGACGACGGCTGACCCCTCTCCGCCCATTTGAATTTCCATCATAAAATTATCAACTATTTTGATTTTATCGCCCGAGGCGCTAGCTCTTCGGAATTTCTCGAGCTCTTTTATCGTCGAACGCCTTTATAGCCCGGATTATGGAGTCTCGCTACTCGCCGCGAAAGCGATCGTGCATACGCTCAATAAGACACTGCAAGCTTCGCGGCGAAAAGGAGGGCGTCGTCGATAATTTTTTTCTGTAAAATATCGAACCGTAATAAACGCCGCAGTGTCGCTCGTTGATCGTGTACTCGTAAAAAATAGAAGATCGCCCTTTGGAGCGCCTCTCCTTTATCGAGCGGTCAATCACGCGGCACACCTCGGCGATGCCCGGACTCTCGGGTCGTCATCGCGGCCGGCCGAGCCAGGACGAGCGGGGCGTTAATGCCGGGGCGCTGCGCCGTCACGCGCCGGATTACGGCTGCGCTAATTACGTGGCAATGCTCTCGATGGCCGAATAACGCCTGTTTAAATTAGACTAATGGCCGACGGCCGGCGTTGTCTCGCCGAGCCAGCGGAGCGAGCGCTATCGACGCCGCAGCTCCGTCCCCGCGACGAGCCCCGAACTGCCCGCCCGATTTGGAGCAGGCTCGAGCAACCTCGTGACGGTTCGATAATTATGTTATAACTCGCGCGCGTGCCAGGCCACGAATACGCTATATTTTCGCGCTCGCACTCTGCACTCAATTTCCGCGGTTGTCGCGAGGAAATCATTTTTTCTTTTTCTTTTTCACCGCCGCGAAGTATCACCAACTTTTGCAAAGTCTATAGATGCTTTTAACGTAAGTTAAAGTTTAATTGGGCAGGAGGTAACGCTCAAAGGAGCATACAACGTGAGTAACTTTATTACCGTACTTAATAAGGCGCTTGAATAAATTATGGACGTACAAAGTTACACCGGCTATTTTGAAGTTACTAAAATCAATAGAAAATTTAATTAAGCATTACGCGGCGACCTCACTCGCGGAAAACAAAGACGAGAATTTCGAGCCGAGTACCGTCTACGTCTCCCTTTGTATATTCAGTGTACACGAGGAGAGGAAAAAAGAAGCGACGAGGAGACGGGGCAGAAAAAGCCCTTGCAAAAAAAGAAGCGAGTACGCGAGTTAAGTGGCTGTTTATGCCTGTTTTTCGTCGACCCCACCGCAACGCCCATGCAGTCTCCACCTCCTCGGCGCTCTTCCCCCGTCCTCTTCCATCTCGCGGTGTGTGCACGTATACACATGCAAAGCGCGCTTCGCTCCTCCGCGACGCGATCTTACGTATAATACCTATCGCGACTGGGAGGCGCACGCACGCGTGGGGGAGGAGAGGGATAACCGCGGGGTTTCGGCGGCGGATGATGCGAACGGTAAGCCATTTTCCAGACGATGAAGCGCGAAGCCCCGAGCGTAATCCCTACCTTACCGACCGGGCCGGCCAGAAGGAGAAGAGGAAGCCACCCTCAGGTGCGCGACCTCGCCGGGCTTCGTACTTATACGCGGCCAGCGCCTCCCGCGTATTCGATGCAGCTGTCCTGATTACATTTCGCCAGATTATCGGACATTAGCCTCGCCCTGCGGGGACTCGGAATAGCGAGCCGCAAAAGCGCGCGATCCATCTTGCGAGTCGCGCGGCGCGATATCGATTGACGGGAGTATAGGGACACATGTCCTGCGATGGCTGCTCGCTCACCACCTGATGCTTTTAAAAGAACCGTATCTCGGGATGTACATACAACTGACCAATGACTTTACGACGGAATTGATTAAAAAAAGTATTTTGGAGGAAAATACTTCACAGTTTAATTTTGATTCAAGCTTTCGTACAATAAAAACGTTCGGACTTTGGAGCGTTCGACGATTGAGTCGTGGAGAAAGAAAGAGAAAGGAAAGGTTTTTCCGCAAAAAGCGCGATCAGACTGGATGAAATTGACGACAAAGAGCGAGAGAGAGAGAGACAGGAGGCGGCGAACGAATAGCCGTGCCATTACGTAATATCCGAGTCTCGACGGGGACGTCCCGCGGAGTCGCGCTCTCGCGCCTTCTCGGATGCAGGATTTATGCGTCCTTGGCGATGGAGGAAGTGCGGGGTATTGGTCTTCCTATATTCCCCTCCCCCCGGCGCGGCAAGTTTCGAGTGCCTCCCTCGCCTCCTCGGTTCGCTTGGCGCGCCGCCGTCGCCGTTAAAGCTCGGAGGAGCTTCCGCAGACGATCGCTTACAGTGCGCGCCCGCGCCGCTTCATAAAATTCGACCGCCCGAATCTTATCCTCAGACCGTCCCTAAATTGCTCTTTTTTTCTGCCGATTCGAGAAAAATAACCACGGGGTGGAGGCGGCGAATTTATTGCTTGTCCAAAAAATTTTTATCCTTACGTTACAACAAGTTTTTGTTAAATAATTTTAATATTATTACAGTTTTTCTTAGTATTAAATTGCGTAGCTATGTATTATTTTAGATATTTTACATTATTTAAGATACAGTAATGGATAACGTAATGAAAATTAACAAGTTTTTAATATTTTGAGAAGAAAAAAACGTGAATTATTCCTTTTTGCAGCGTCTATAGATATGGAGAACCAAAATTCGATTTGTTAATACAGTTGTCAGAACTCTTTCTCGCTGTCACCGGCGCACGAAAAAATCGATAAATCATCGAAACGGACTTGCTTCCGCTTTGCATAAACGAAAAATCGAAATAATTTCGCGACTCGTACGTCGGCCGTAGACTTGCGCTGAGCGGTCCATTAACGTTTTCGGGGGGGCAATTAACATTCGTGTCACGCGAGCTCCGACAGAGTGAAAAAAGAAGCAAGAGGCAGCAGCACACCGCCTAATTGCCAACATTTACTTTCAAGAGGAGCCTCGCTCGCGCGCGCTCGGACCACGGTGAGATAGGCTCGTATGCAAAAATATGCTGCGCGCGCATTTTTTTTCGGCGCGGCGCTTCTCAAAGAGCCGCAACGGATGATTGGCCGGCATCACGCGACCGGGCTATTTTTTCCCCGGCGTTGTTCCCGCTGAAATTCACCGGACGCCGACACCGGGGGTGGCCCCGCCGCTCATTATGCCGCGCGCTCGCCGGGCTCCGCGCGGTATCTGCGCGAAAACAGACCCCCGCTAGATAACTCGCCTGTGTGCGTGAGCGTGTACGTGTGCGCGTGTAGTTTCCGCCCAGAGAGGCCGGCCGGCCTTGTCCCTAAAAGTCGAGCACGCGGAATATTTAACGAATTTGAATATCAAAGTGACCGTGCGCGCGAGTGCGTAAGTGTTCGCGCGCCGCGGAATAATGTAAACAATCGGCCGTGGCGATATTTTTTACGCCGCGTAATTTATTCTAATTTATTGCTAAAGCGAGAAACACCGCCGCGCAAACTTTTGCAATGCAGAAATTTTATCGAACTGACAAATACGCGGCATTTAAGCGGACACGTGTGGTCGCGGCTCTCATTGAAAATAATGCGCCGATTTATTTTCCACCAGATAAGCCCAGCGCGTGCGCGAGCCGGCCTCCGTCGAAGCCACGAAAAGTCATTCGTTGCTTTCCGCGTCGCCTCGTGATTTCGAGCGAAGCGACCAAAAAGGCACGCGAGCGAAACTGAAGGCATGCCTTCCAATCTTATTTACAGCGCAGTCCCTCTTTTTGGCACTTGCTTATCCGCGCTAATGCCGGCATTCATTTCGAACGGGTTCGTTTTGGCGGTTTATTAAAAAATTTATCTGTGATCGAGAGAGCGGGGAGGTCCCGGCTCGCGCGCTTATAAGGCCACGACGCCGGGACACCTCGCTTAAAAAAATAACGAAAACGAGGAGGCGGAGGAGGTGACTTTAATCGCGGTAAGCTCGTAGATGTGACTCATTTATTTTCCTGACTCCGTTTTGAGCGTTCACGGTCTCGGCCTTTGTCCCTATCTCGCTTCTTTTCACGCGCGCACATAATTGCTCGTTTACTCGACTTTTGCCCGTCTCTCGGTTCTTTCGCGCAACGCGAGCAATTGAGCCAGTTACCGCGCGCGAGGATGACGGCCCGTCGCTCGTCAGCTGTTTGTCAAGGAGTCAACGCCGGGAGGCTAAAAGGTATAGGCAAACGAGGTCGACGATTATTAGAGAGGGACCGAGGCGAGAGAATAAAAAAACTAAAAAAAAGCTGCGGATTCTATTAACGCGCTCTCTACGTAATTCAGCCTAATTGGTCAAAATAATCTTTTATGAATATATTCGGGACGCTCGCTGCGTCAGGGTGTTTAGAGTCTGTCAGCTTTAAAGAGGATGAGGAAATAAATAATTTAAGAAAGTTAAGAAAATTGTACAACTAAGGCTTTTGTACAATTGATACGAATTTAAAAAAAAAAAAAAAAAAATAAGCTGTACGTAGTTTAATTGGATGTTTAAAGTATATCTGTGAAAAGAAAATGTAATGTCATTTAGTGACGTCACCTCCACTAATAGTTAAATCGATCAGAAATGCTGGAACATCACGTGAGCTGTATAGGCAAAAACATTTGCATGTACTCGTTAATTATAGTTTGCCACCCTTGATTGTCTAATCGGTGTGAATGATCTTTTAGCCTTTTTATGTTGCCATTCTCGCAGCGCGAACAAATAAAAAGCCACCTAGCAGAATTAAAATAATTTTTTGAGGACACATGCACAAATACAATTTATAAAGCTTAGTTAATTAATCTTTCAAATTAAATATCTTAATATTGTAATATATTTGATGGATTGCTATTTAAGAATTGACATTTAACGCATAAAAATTTAATTTAATTTAAATGAATTATCTGATTGCCACGATTATTGTAAATTTAGCAGGAGCACATAAATCTGTTTAAATAGAGAAATTATAACACCGTTTTTTCTATACTAAAGCGGCTTCACCGTTTTGGTAAAACGCCTCCAATCTCCCCTCCGCGGATTTGCAGAAGGGACGTGGTGCTGGCGATAATATGTAAATATTCCGTTATCTATGAATACCTTATACCCCACGCTCAGAACTGATGACATTAATGTGTTTAACAAAGTCACTGAATATTTGCACAATTATCAAGCGCAGCGTAGTCGGTGAGTCACTAAACATCGCACGATCCAATCAGCGATCGATAAAAAATTCAAGAAAAACTATTTTGTCACGCCGTAAAATGCATCGTTTTGTTTACAAAGATATACGATTCTCCGTAAAAAACCGACGTAGCGATAAAGAGTTTAATTAGAGGCGATTCGTTAAAAAAAAAGGAAGAAAAAAACCTTATGAGCTATGAGTTACTTTTTTTAATATCTCGAAGTTCAGTCGAACGTTAAATGTACGATGTAAAAGTTCCTCGCGCCCTCCCCGGCACTGGCTTAAAGCCATAGAAGTTGCGCGCGGGCTGCCGAGGCGACGAGGCGCTTATTCTAAGCGCGTAGTAACTCGTGCAATTACGCAGCTTACGACAAATCGATGGTCTTTAATTGCGTCGCGGAATTTACGGCGCGGCCCTTTCCCAGGACGGTATTCCTTCTTTTTCCGAACTTCCCCCGTCGGCGCGCGGAGGCGGCGCGATCGTTATTTCAACTCCTCTCGATTTTCCCCGTCGCTTCGTTCTTTCGTCCTCTTCCTTCTTTTTTTTTACGATTTCATTGCGTTTCCCTTATTTCACCGGCTTTTTACGCCTTTCTTTGCCGCTCGCGAATAGCATCGGGAAAACGTGGGTATATATAGAATACGCGAACGTGAAATATCACTCGGTTTACAGTTCTCTCTACTTTGCCGGTTTGTGTTTTATTCGGGGCGTCGATATTATTAATATGCAAATATGCGCGACGCATCGGTGAATTCAGATTATTCAACAATTAAAATTGCCCCGCCGCGAATTCGAATTAGATATAAATATTAATTAAAAAGCTAATCAATGCCCGCATAAACGGCGAAAAATAAGGAAGGAAGCAAAATTCACTTTATAAAAATATCAAAACCTATCAATCTTAATAATGACACGCCCTCTTTGACAAAAACGCAATAATCAAGTGGTATCGCGCGACACTAGAAAAAAGGAAGCCAAAGCACGGCAGCGAGCTTATCGATCAATCCGAGCGTATAAAAAGAAAAAGCACGAAAGTTGAAAATGGAGTACACCGAGCGGCAAAAAGGAGAGAGAACGCAGGGGACGAGTATAAACTCTCGCAGACACGGTAGCGCATCTCGGAAGCAGCAGCTTCTCCGCATTTATGGAGGAGCCAAGCTGCTGCGGCGGCGGCCGCGACCCGAAATGATTAGTTATTAAAATGCCGATAATTATATATAATCAAGCGTCCCGGGGAGTGTCCTGTACGCGCGCGTACGTGCGCCGCGCGCGAAACACGCGCATATTATGAAGAAAGAGCGAGAGAGAGGGAGGGTGGGGGGAAAGGGGACTCCACCTAATAACTGTTATCCGCAAGGATCTCGGGCCGGGCGAATATGCGCATGGACCAGCGGCGGCGGCAGCAGCGCGTACTTTCAAGAAGCCCGGGCCACTCTTCGGCAGGAGGAAGGTCCTGCGCACGGTAGGTAATGGAGGCTCGGCTGCGTTGATTATGCGGCGATGAAAAAAAAGGAACCCCCTCGGGTTATCGGATGATGGCTCAGTGTTGCGGACCATCAACGCGATGCCTGCAACGCATCTCCCGTTGCGCAAGAGTTTAGTGGGTAAAGATTTCGTTTAGGATTTACTATTTTTTTATGCAGAGTATCGTCCCGAACGACTTTGAAAACAAAACAGTTGAATGATGACACTTACGCAATCGTAAATTGTACGATGCTTGTATAGTATTTCTGACTATTTTGACTTGTTCTTGTCCGATTGAAAAGAAAAACGTTGTGAATAAATATGAGTATATTATCTTTAAACTTTTCTGGTGAGATATTTAATCAGAAAATTCAAAGCAAAACTCGAGTACCTGCTGCTTCGTATCTTCGTTGGGCATGTATAATTAACTACAAGTTACGAGAGCGGCGAGATCAAACAGAGGAGCGTATTACCCGAGAACGAAAAAGACAAGCTTCACGAATCCACGAGGTTTATCTTTGGTGGCTGATTGAAATATCAACGATTGCGCGAGAGTTTTATTAATTACGTGTAATCAAAGGAGCTTACACCTTGCATCTGGTTAATTGAAAAGGTGTCGCGAGTATATCGCCGAAATAAATTAATTTTTTCTCAGAAATTGGTTTATATTTTTCAACTAATTGATTAATTGCGATGGGGATTATTTAACGATAAGTAATCAAACTTGCAGTTTGCAAAGGAATAAAATAAAATATTATTTACACGAAACATGTTTTTTAAAAGTGCTGTTTTTATGCGAGCGGCTCATTTGATGATAACACACATGTTTATTACATTCATAAAAAAAAGTGTTCTGATTAAATAAACTGTCCTGTGTGAAATCATTAAAGCAGATCTTATCAAATTGTCATTAAAATTTCAGTTAGAAATATCATTGATGTACTTGTAATGTTGTAAAAGTCAAGAATTTTATGTGTTTTTTATGTCAAAGCAATGGGCGAGCGCAGAATTTCAGCATTGCGATTACTATTCAATTTATCGTAATAATCTTTGAAGCTCCTTTTAAGACCGAGCAATAGAGATAACCTACAGAGAAAGTGTCTGCTAATTTCTACGAAATTAATTAGAACGGGCAAACTGACCTCCGTGACTGCTTTATTGTTGCAGCTTTCTTGCATTCATGCAATTGTTTTATATGCGCTATGAAGACTAAAAACTATAAGGATAAATTATTGGAAAAAAATTTCATGAATAATGAATGCATTTTTTTTCTCTATACTGTTACACAGCAAAGAACCATTTTATTTGCGATTCTTTAAACTTGATAAGTGCAATTACGTTGCCTCTCAATTTATGACTAGCATTTTTGCCAACTCTCCACTTTCTGCAGTTTTCTTGTTTATATTCTAATGTTCGCACTAAAATTAAACTTCGAGCCAGAGAAACCTAATGATACTCATTTTTTTCCACGCAAAAAGGATGCAGATAAATCTAAATGAATTTTATAAAAAAGGTGGATCTAGAGAAAATTATAATAAGCCAGGTTAAGTCGCAACTCCTGAGGCGTTTAAACATTATATATCCTTGAGCTGGCCTTTAACTTTTTAACTTATCTCGAAAAGTACTTAGCTCGCGCCTTTTAAATTCGCCTTTCTTTAATAAGCGCCGGAGTTGAACTCGGGCGAATTGCAAACGAGTCCTACATTTCTGAAAAGGCGCTCTTAATTTACGCAATTCGCGCGCTCGCGTATACGGACGTTATAAAGTTGCGCACTTAAATCGCGTCCTTTGCATTTTCCCTGCAAAATCATCTCCTTCGAGAAAGATAGGAAAAGAGAGAGCGAGAGAGAGAGGCTCAAAGTTATTTCTTAACATCGCATTTTTTTCGCTCCTCCCGAGCGAAGGAGCGAAAAAGAAACGTTAGCGCGAAGTCTGCTTTGCATATCTCCGGACGCGATAAGCGCGGCTAGCGAGCGCGTTCGAGCCGATGCACCTCGATCTTTAATTGTGCATTCATTATGCGGCCGCGGCAGCTGCTGCTGCGTCATGCAAAGACCGCTCCGCAAGTGTGTGCGCGCGCGCAAGCCCTTGTCCGAGTCACCTATCTTTCGCCTCGCTCCCACTACTACACAGCGCGCTCTTCCTCGCTCCGGGCAAAGCGGCACGCCGGGCGCTTAGGTGCAGTGTATCGCGTTGACCTTCGATCCTTGGCACACATTGTACGCTCGCCGCCGGAGGATTTAACGTCTTTGTATTGTGCTCGCTTCGATCCTCCGCGCGGGGCTTTATATGCATTGACGCGCGGACACGCTGTACTCGCTTATACGGACGCGACGCCACCGCTGCAAGCCGCATTATTTATATGTGCGAGAGAGTTCGAGTGTGTCCGCGGAATTGCGAAGAAAAACTTTCGAGATTCAGAATAATAAATCAATGGGAGAAGCGCGCGCGTTTTTTCGCGCTAATCAATGCGACTTCGATCCCGCGCGAACACGGGATATGGCAATGAGCCTATGATTGAAAGACTTACACGATAAGTGTCATGTAATGTTATGGCCCGACGATCGAACAAACACGTTCTTCGTTTGATTCGGAATTTCATTCAATTAGGCCTAGGCCTAATAAGCCGGTTATGTAAGTCAAGATCGCGGCAAGCGAGCTTAACTAAATTTACTGTTAGTAAGGTAATGTACCTCCGCGTGAAAAATAGCGCAACAGTTTATCTCACGGAAAACACGTACATAAATTTTGCACTGGCGTTAACTCAACGCAACTTAGTATGAAATGAGCGTACACGCCAGACACGTCGGCTCAAATTCTAGCCAACTTAAGCGAAGCGAAGTCAACGGGTTTTGGCGAAAAGTCGCCGGCGTATCAAAATCTCGCTGAAATTTACTTCCTCGATGCGTGCACATACGGGCGCCGCGGCTCGCATGCGGGTGACGTCGATCGGTTTCTCTTCCCTCCCCTCTCCGCGCATCGCTGATACTCGGGCCGATCTTTTTCCCGGGCCGATGATTTACACGGTCGCCGGGCTGACTTTCCGCCGCGGCACACGCGCACACTTACACGCACATCTCCCCGCAAACGTGTGTGTCGCGACGCGCACTCGTAGCGCCGCTGGATTTTATACGCTTATAAAGATACGGCAAAATGATATTCCCGCGTTTTCGCACGCGTAAAATGTGTTAAGTGTCAGCGGACACTAAAGTTTATTGAGTCGGACAGCGAGCGCCGATCGTTAATCTTTCTAATGAGAGCTGTAAAATATTTTATAATAACACCTGCGGGCGAGCTCGCCGATGCTCAATAAATTATCAATTAGCCCGAGACTCGCGCGTTCGAGATCACCGCGTGAAAATTTTGCCCGCGTCTATCTCTCTCTTTCTCTCTTCCTCCCTTTCTCTCTCTTTATTTTTCTCTCTTTATTTTTCCATAAAATCGCGAGATCCAATAATAACTGATCGTAATGGGCGTAAATCACGCGAAGCTTCGATCTCGCGGAAAAAAGGTGAGGCGCGTTGGATTGCGCAATCGGGAAGACTTATGCCGGCTACTTTAACCGATCGCACCTTGACATTTTTACCGTGTTTCTTCGCAAACGCATGCTCGGGGCGATGGTGATTGCATAAAACACTATTTGTTGTTATCCTGACGACAAACGGTTCTTTTTTTTTCCAACACCGGCACCAAGTCGCTATTTTCAGTTTTATACGCTTTCCTAATGCACTGTTTACTTACACGCGCAATTATAAGTTATATATCCACGGCTAGAATATAACTGGTATCGTAAACGTCGTTCAAATTGCCGCTTGACTATTTTTACGGAGAGGCAAATGTGCCCTGAAAGGCATCCACTTTAAAAACTATAAAATGTCACGTAACAATGCGCATTTTATTATTAGAAGCCGCGCAGCTGATGTCATATTAATTTATGCATATTCGTTGAGAGACGTGAAAGTACCGCGCGCGCAATAACAGAATCAATAAAAAATACAATGTTGCTATTCAATGCACAAGAAGGATGCAAGAAAACTAAATGATATTAAATTTGTTTTTAATTTATCGAAAATTTATGCACCGCAGTTGTACACACGCAACTTCTTTTACATTTTATTCGCGTATAAATTTCAATAAACGCTGAACATATCGTACTTTCTATTTTTTTTTTTTAACTTAATCCAGCAAAACTAGACACTTTCAAAAGCGACTAAGATAAGCATCGTTTTCCTCTGGTCGCGTTCTCGCGCAACTTTTCGAGCTCTGCTCATCACAATGCACACGCGGATCATGTCAAGGTACCGCAAGTAAGGAGGAATAGACTATCGGGCGCGAAACAAACTCCGGCTCGCGGTGAAAGTAAAACAAGCAGAGTAGTCGGCGAGTGGGTTCGACGCCACGCTACTCCGCGCTCATGACTCGCTATTTTATTCCAGTCATTTGTGTATAAATAAAGTCTAATGGGGGAACAAGCGCGAAAATAGCCAATAGCGAGGTAACTCGGTATTTTTATCGGCCGGCGGCCGTGTGCCTCGGTCCTGGAGGTGTGAGAAAAGAAGTGCGCGACACGTGGAAAGAGAGATAACACCGGAGCAACGACGCGACGCGGACGTGTCTCTCATTAATTCGCTGCTGTCGAATTTGTGCAAGAGAGTCCGCCGATATACTGGAGTGAGGTGAGCGAGAACGTCAGATGGGAACGAAAATGGAGTTGTTGAAAGCGAGATGAGTTGAAAAATTGGAAAAATATATAAGAAAATTTTGTAAAAACATTTTAAAACGAAATAGAAATGCTCGGCGAGAAATTTGCTCTTTTGTTTTACGGCAAAAACAATGTATCGACTGTGTATATCATATTACATAAATAATTACCGTCTGTTGATATTTTCAGTACTTTTTTAATCTGTTCCGCGGCATTAGAATAAATCTAAAATTCTAATGTACCGCGAAGAACATGAACAAAAAAAAAATCCAAATGAAAAAAATTTTCGCTGGAGTACTAAATTACTCTAAAAATCAGGCGATATAAAAAAGGAACTAAACGCCGTGATAATGTGTCTCGCGCGCGTTGTAACGAGGCCCATCAGTCAATGGTAGGCCGGGTCGTCGGAATGCTTCGTAGGCGAAACACGAGTTCCTATTTTTCCTGTAAATTCCGCCGTTTACTCCGGCGACCCGTCCAAATTACCGAAATATCATGCCCGTTGCGCTGTAAATCTCCGCTACGGCGAGCTCGCATAATAAAAGAGCGAGAGAGAAGGACCGGACTCCGCCATACAAAGATAGAAGGGAAGTCAGATTGTGCCAAGATAGAGCGGGGACCGCCGCCGCTCCGTCAAAACTCGTAGGCCTTGAGAAATTATGCGAACTATGCCTTCCGCTCGGCACTTTGTTCGTCCGAGGGAAGGAGCCAGCGCGCGCACCGTGAATTTACGAACTGGCGCGGTCCGTATATATACCCATAGGTAGGCGCGATCGGCGGCTGCGATCGGCGCGCGACTCCTTTTTAATCGGCCGGCTCGGACACGCGCTAAAGCGTCAAAAGTCGCCGTGTTCTTTCGCCGCTTCTTGGAAATATCGCGCGCGCGCGCGTGTATTTCGCAACACACGACGTCCGCCGACCACTTTGACGTGACGCGTTCGCTTACTTAACGTAATACATATTCAATAAATCTCGCGGGGGACACGGTTCTCCGAGTTTCGCGCGTTTTTTTTTCTCTCTGTTCAACTGCGTCAGAGCACCGACGATGAAAGTGAATTTCGACGGCCGAGTAGTTGCTGCTTTTCTAATTTCGCGATGGTCAGTGGGGACTCGAACGATCGTGATGCAATCCAATTTTTTTCTTTTTTTTTTCAACACCCACTTCATATTCGCGGTACGGATGGTTTATTTCCAGCCGAGAGGAGAAGAAGCAACATTGCATCGACGAAATTTTATACGGGCGAAGAACAAAGCGAGCCAGCGGTGAAATAAAGATCTTTCGGCGGAGTACGCGAGGGGGGAGACGTTCGCGGATGCTAAGCACGGAAGCCTCTAAAACGTCCAGGCCTGCGGAGAGAGAAAGAGGAAAATGCAAGAGGCGAGCCGGACGGGACTGACCTGCGTCGCGGACAGAAAAAGAAGAGAGAAACGCGACCGATAGCGGAGAGACGGAGGAAGAAGTCGGGCGGCGGTCAACCGCGTCGCGCCACGTGAATTCTAAAGCGTTTTGAGCAAAACCGTCTCTCCGCCATTTCCCGAGGATACAATGCATAGCGCACGTGCATGCGTCGGCCTAACTTCCAGACGAGTTTCATGAATTTTAATGAAGCCGGGGGGGGGGGGGGGGGGGGGGGGGGGGGGGGGGGGGGGGGGGGGGGGGGGGGGGGGGGGGGGGGGGGGGGGGG
>JAXIUT010000037.1:16880026-16936692 GCA_035586675.1 Eurytoma californica | reverse complement strand
TTTTCATGAATTTTAAGGAAGCCCCCCCCCCCCCCCCTCTCGCTCTTGCGCCCTCCCTCAGAAAAAGTAATAATTGAGCCAGCGCGCACGCGTGTGTATACGCCTGTATATTCGTCGGGCCAATCTCAAGGTACCGAGCTCGTTTCGTAATTTTAATTATAATTTCGTGGGCGCGGCGAGCGCGTACGTGCGCTCCGTGGAAATTCGGCGCGTGCGAGTCGAACTACGCTTTTAATTCAATTTCGAGGCTCGCGAGTTTGGGCTTTCGTCTTCGTTCTGCAGCTTGAGTAAAACGGAGAGGCCTCCTAATATTGGGACGTCGATTTTTCGTAAAAGTTGGTTATGCATACTAATTAAGCAAGCGAGGTATTTATTTTTGTACCTTGCGCCATTGATTAATTAAACGTCCTTTTTGTCGAAATTTCCCATAAGATATTTACGCGTCCGGCACATCATGACGCGATAGACTGACGAATAAACTTGTTTGCGGCGTCATTAAAATTTATGAAAATCAAAGTTGAAATAAAATAAAAATTTCAGCTTTGAATTCATCTCATTAGTATGATAATGGGCGCGATCTGAAAAAGAGTACAGCTCGATCAAGACTCATCTCTCAGGCGCGGACACCGAAAATTCAACTTTTTTGGCACGCCCTCCGGAATGTGCGCGCGCGCGCACCAGCTACGAGGAATACATAAATAAAGACGCTTTTTCCAGTCGCGAGCTTCGATAATGAGAATGAAGGAATTTTCCCGACAATTAACGGCGTTTTCATTGAGCTATTGCGCAAAACATCGTGTACGACGGCCGCCGAGGAATAAAAACGGTTCGTGCGATCACTTGTGCATATAAGCTGCGCACGCGTGAGCTAAAGCTCCGACCATTGTACGCCGCTCGCGTTATCCGACGCGTTGAATATTTTCGAACTGGCCTTTCGATTTTATCGAGGGATGTTGAAGATCCAGCAATAAGCCTGAGACAGCAAATGCAAGACATACAATTCCACGTTAAATAGGAATAAAATTTCGAACTATCCTTTTCCTTCTTTCGCTCAAAAAGCTCACCGTATACACTGTGAATGCATAATGCAAGTAAGCGGTAATTAATTCAATTTAGTTGGGACAGAGTTTTTTCTGTTGTCTGATACGTTCGTTCCACCGATACATTGTTAGTGTATTCATCCTAGCTTCATAGGAAACACGAAATTTGTAGTAATTCATAATTTGCATAGAAGAAAGTAACTGATTAAGTTATTCTCTTCTCAAATTTTTTTAATCCAGGTGTAACTTTGATAATTCTATGCAATACAATATGTGATAATTTTAAAGTACTTTAAGGGTGCACGTAGAATCCCGAACAAGGGTGCGTTACACTGTCTTATAGTTGATTGGCGTAAGTGCACGTGAAAAATTAATAGGATACAATTATCGAGACTTTCTTCGAATTTCCATTCATAAAATAGATAGCTATAAATTTGTAATTTCCTTATATCACACTTAGCACTGACTCCATCAAAAATGTACAAATTTTATTCAGCAGCTGAATATTGCATCGCTAAAAATTCCCTAATTGAAATGAATTGGCGCATCATTCAATTGATCGCGCTAAATAATAAATAGCCGTCGATCAAAAATCCTCGCGCGGGCGCGCGTATACGAAGTTTAAAAATGAATCACCTTAATAATCCCCATATCTCGCGTCCGCTCGGAAACGCGGGGAATAACAATTTTCTACGCACTCGAAGGTGTCGGGGACCGAGGCGCGGTGCGTTCGAGGCCTCTCATGAAATATTAGCGCGGTCTTCGCTCCCTTTGATCAAACCCGGAGAAAATCGTCCATCCCGCGTGGTCCCGCGAGGGTCGCGCGCGCGCGCGTTATATTGATTTAACACCGCACCCTCGCAGGCCCGCCGGCCTGCGCGCGCCCCCCACCTCCCCGCACGAGTAATCGTCTGCGCGCCAGAGCCCCAACGGTGTGTGTAGCCGGCTACCAGCCCGACGAGCGACCTTCGCCGGGCGAGCGTGTGCACGGAGGAATCCCCGGCGCGCCGCGCTTTTGCTCTATTTTGTTTCTCACGAGGACGGCGCAATCGTCAAATTGCTCGAGCCACACCTCGTGCGCGATAAAACTGGCGATACGAGGAAGTCGCTACGGGCGCCGCATAGACAACCGCGCGGAAATGGTCCCCGCGCGTCCAAGCCCCGTTTCCACGAGAGAGCCGGCACACGGACTTCCAGTCTTTCTTCTCTTTTACATTCTCACAGAGAAATTTGTTTGACGTTATTTTTATCGTAAAGATTCGCATTTCATTGTGCTTTCTAGCACTTAAAGTCAACGTTTGAAACGTTATTTATAAAGATCTTTGATCTTTCCGTGAAATAAAATTTTAACTTTTTATGTGACCTTTTGTTGATTTTAACATCATTAAATGCAGTTTTATAATTTGGCGATCTCTATGAGATAGCATAACGCCAGAGCGGTTGGCGATATTTTTTTTCCTCTGCAACCCTCACGCAGCTTCGGTCTCTGTAGGTCCGGGGGACAGCGGCGGTCATAGCTTATGTGCGGCACGGCCGCGCAGCATCATCTGCAAAGGGGACGGCGAGGATCCGCGCGAGCGCGCGCATCATTTCGTATTCGGCACTGACCGCTCGGCACTTTCGCGTGCGCTCCTCTGACCCCGAGACGTGCGCGCCAACTGTCCATGCTCACTTTGCGGCCGACACATCGCCGCCGGGGCCGGGAGGTAGCCGGGAATACGAGAACGGCCTTTTTCGTACACTGACCACCCGAGGAATTTTCCTTTGTGCTCGTCTTTTTTTTGCGCGAGCGCGCTACGTGCCTCGACGCGCTTACATATTTATGAGAGAAATTGGAAAAAAATGAGCTCACACCCTGAGACAATTTTACAAATTGATTCGCTCTGTGTGCGTCGACTATTCTTCATGCGAGCGAGGTCCGTCGATCGAGGGATTAATTTCATTTCATTTTGTCGATTTTTAAATTCGAGCTTTTAATTGCGGAAATATATCATCCCTTCAAGTTAATATCGCTCGATTCGTAATCAATGCATTCGGTTAACATTGGGCAAACATTCAAAGGCGCGCACGGCCTGTGCAAAGAAAGATATTAAAAGTCATGGCGTAATAAAATTATCCTAATGGAGGCATCGGAGTGGCCGCTGAATGCAATTACGATTCCTAATGAATAAAATGACAAAGCGCAATAAAGAGGAAAAAGTTGCAAGGCCCTCGAGAGAAAAAAAGGCGACGACGATAGGTGCGACAAAACACCGGTCAACTCCTTTGCCGCGCATAAATCATAAGCGCTAGCCAAAGGAGGATTTATCGTGCAATTAGCGAAGTCTGGCGCGTCGACCGGTTTTTGACTTCTGCCTCGGTATAATCGCGTACGTGCCACGCTTATTTATTGAGTCCGATATCGCGAATTCGCGATTTATCCGAATCGAGATATTTACCGACTCTCCTCCGCGATTCATTTTGCATCGCCTCGCGCGAAATCTCAATGGAAGCTAGGTCGTTTTTTCCACGAAGCTAAACTACCTCTTGAAGACATCGTAAAATAATACCGTACTTTTTTACTTCACTCAAACAATTACTTTTTACTTTGCCCAACAAAATCCCCTTTATTCCTGCCGACTTATTAGCGGAAACGGCATGGTAGAGAGCAAATGGAACGAGCGCATTAATCCGCGGCGTGGTCTTGGCACTCCGTGCGCGCAGCCCCTTCAAGCCTCCGCGACGCTGCAGCGCGCCGTCGTAAGACGAAGCGTTTCCTGCAGCCGCGGCGGCGGCAACCGGGTAACTCAATAAGACGGCGAGTTGGATTACAAAGGGCGCCGAATCAAAGTCCGTTTCGTTTTATGAACTATCAAAGGCCGCGGCCTCGTTCACACACGCGAGCGGGGACCTCGGTGGGTATTCAAAAGCCGGGGGTCCCCCGGCCGCCTCCCTCGCTCCGCGAAACGCCACGAGCACTGTACGTAAACAGACTACTCCCACCGATTGACGCTGGGAGACGGGCTAAATTGGCCCCTTTGAGCGAGAGAGAAAGATTGAGCGCTTACCTGCGTCCGTGGAGGGAGCGCTAACGTAGCTAAAATCAATTCCGTTTATTCGATACAAAGAGGATTGGAATGCGGTGAAAGAAGCGCTCGCCGACTTTTTTTGCAGAATTTATTTGATTATTTCATTTGCAAATTGTGTATTCCTGAATAACGATCGATCGATCTTGGAAAAACTATCATACCACGTTTAATCTAAAAGAGCTATTTTTGCTGCGATCCTAATAAAAGCTTGCGCGATTCGAAAGAAATTAATGACGAATCAGATTCTCGCAGAGATTACAATTATTATGACTGAGACAAGAAGGGAAAAAAGTAATCACAGCGAGAGAGGGAGAGATGAAGAAATGTAGGACAAACACGTGAAGGAGCAAAAAAGTAATCCGAGGATGTACGAAAAGGACTTATAAGCAAGTGGCGAAGAGACGACGGAGATGGCGTCTCCATAAATCACGTTAATAAACAGCACCGCCTCGAGAATGCACGACATGCATATGTACTGCCTTCATATATGTATTCCGGCCTTTTCCGCCTCCCTCCTTCCCTCCCTCCCTCTCTTTCTGCTTCTCTCTCTTCCTCTAGCTTCTCGTTTTTGCGATTCCGTTCTCCGCCAACGCGATAAATACCTCCAAATTTCATTCATCCGACAAAGAGACGCGTTCGTTTATAGTTTCATTTTGCCTTACCCGAAATACCGTAGAACTAAAAATACATTTCTTATAATCATTCGTTATTCTCTTTAAGAGAATCAATTTTAATTATACGATTACATTGAAAGTGTATCGTCGACAAAACGCGAAAACTAAAGTTCTGACGAGATAATTGAATGAGCGAAAAAAAAAGAATGCATCGTATCCAGCTCGATCAACGAGTGTCCCGAGTAATTCCGCAAGTACTTCATTTCCTTCGGCGAGGGGATGAGCGCGTCGGCGAAGGCGGCTTCGTACCGCGCGGCGCGTCATTTTAATAGCTCGTGACACAAAGTGAGCGCTTCTTGCGCGTACACGCTGCCAGGTAGCCCCGCGGCGTGACGGACGAGTGACTAAAGTGTCCTTAAAACGCGATCGCTCACATCCAGTGCCGCCACGGCCTATCCGCGTTTCTTGCACCGTGCGGCCGGCCAGAAAAAGTTCGCGCCTCTGATCTCACCGCGAGCCCGTGCCGGCGGATTTTAAGCTTGTTTATCTACTTATTATGTCAGCTCGGGCTAATTGGCCATATTCGTCGCATACTGGCACGTATAGATCGGCGGGTCGGTCGCTCGTCTCTCGTTTCATCCGCGCCGATTCTCTCACGCTTTCCTTCCCCTCTTCTTTTTTTCGGCGCGCACGCGGCACGCTTATCTTTTATCTTTGTTTCGCCGCGCGATGATGTTCCCGGGGACCGCGACCGCAAGAAAAGTCGCATAACTTGCGCCGGCCATCGTCACTCCCCGGGCCATTCGTCTTTTCGGAAGTATGCATTGTGCGCGCCCCCCCTTGTTTCTCGCTCCATCCGCTTCTTTTCTTCTTTCGCCCGAAGAATGAAGCGCGGCCGCGAAAGATGCATCGCTTCATTCCGCCTGCGTTTCACGTCCTTACCGCTGTCCGCAATTTTTTTCGGGCTTTATGAAATATATAGTGAAATTCTCTTTTTCTGCCGCTCAATCTGTCCGCTAATTTTTGCATCCTCCATACGATAATAAATAATAAGCGTTCCGCGAGATAAAAAGATTATAAAAATATGTAACGCGTCGCGGGGAATCGGAGAGGGGAATAAAGCGCAAAGGGCGGCTAACGAAAATCTAATTGGCGAAGGAAGAAATCGTGCGGTTAATCGAGTGGCGACGCTCGCTCTCATGTCGGCTCGTCATACGCGCACGAGAGCCGCATACACAATGGGCCCGCAGGCTCCTTTTTTTCCAGGCCGGCGTATACCTCCTGTACAGCCACGACCCCCCGAGCGCGTCGATTTAATAATAGAACAGTTAGTCGATTCGGGACTACTAACGCGTTACAATTTTTCCTCCCGAGGAGGGAAGGGACGATTCGCCGCCGCCGCGGGGACGCCGCCTACGTGAGTGGCATGTAGGCTCGGAATGACAGAAAGGGGAAGAAGGAAGTGCCGAGGGTGAGGCGGAGGTGAGCCCGGGCGTCACGTAATCTATTTGTCGGCCGACCGCGGCGCCAAATTCACCAGCGGGGGGGCTGACGCTGGAGATGAGGAGCTATCGCGCAGTTGCCACCAGCGCGAGGAAGCCGCGCTGCGGTACCATTTAATGCCCGCCCGGGAAAGAGAGAGAAGCGGTGGGTAATTGCATTGCACGCGCCCCGCTCGAATGCATATTCAATTACGCGCGAGCGTTAAAGTGTTGCGAGATTAGGCTGCTGCCGCAGGAGGGAGGAATCTTTTCGATGATTCTTTCGCGTCGCGCATCTGCCGGCACTTGAGTATTTTGCACCGCGATCGAAAATTCAATTTCAACCGCCGGGACTTTGCAGTTCCACCGCGCGCTCGGATTAAAAACGAGACTAACTGCGCAACTGTTTCGAGCGAGAGTTTAACAACTTGCGTTAATTAAATCGCACCGGCAATAAATAATTCTAGCGCACCGCGATGCAAATCGCGCGTTACGTCGCGCCCCTGCCCCTGACTTTTCTTTGAATTTATAAACGCGAAATTTGCGCCGGGGACATTAACTTTGGCCCCCCCCAAAAATCGGCGAAAAATGGCTAGATAATCGGAAGCGAAATTTAATGTTTTCGACGTGCAGCTCGGCGAATACGCATGCGAGGCTCATATTTACGCAGGCTGCGCCGGCGGACCGGTTCGCTCGCGTGGAAAAAATCATTAAATCGCGGTTGCTAATCTAGCCCACCGGTTCCGCAGGCTGCCGCGATTCGCGCGGGATACCAGCTACACCGCACACTCTCGCGCATGCGAGCGCACACGCGCGCACGGGGTAATACGGTGCATGCATATTTATGGGGAGGACGCGGTCTGCCCTCCGCCGTCCCCGCCGTCGCTCGGCGCTTTTGCCGCTTATATATTAATTACTGACGCCCGTTAGCGATCGCCCGTTCGCGCGCGGCAGAATTTTCCATTTTTCCGCGGAAAATTCGACGTCGAACTTCTCCGAAGCCGGCGCGCGATTATTTCGTTTCGTTCATTTACACAGAGCTGTCGTTAAAGTGACAAATCCTGATTGCCCCTCAGCAATCGCTCTTTAACGACGCCGCTTATTGTTTATTTTTCCAGTCGCTAACGCGAACGGTTACTAAACTATAAATTAAGCGGTGCGAGGGTCAACTCTTTAAGTCGACGTAAACGCATTTATCTAGTTAATAATAGTTTCCACGAACCAATTAAAATGCAAGCAGTCAAATGACCGCAATAAATCTTCAAAGCGGAAATCATTAAGGCATCGACGCGAGCCCGCGATACGGATATGGAGGAAAGATCGAAGGAGGATCGCGAAAAAAAGCGACGGGGTCGGCGAGCTGAGAAAAATCGGGGGAACGAGGCGAGGCGTCAAAACGAATGTCGCGCGTCGCGTGTAAGCTATTAAGCGGCGAACGTGTCGGGGCCTCGAGCCTCGCACGAGCAATGAATCGCATTGCGATCGTCGATTAAACCGTCGCCGATACGGGGAGAGCGGGAGCCTTATATTCCGCCGAGAAATCGCCGGGTGCACGCGAGTACAGGGGGCTAAGCTGTCCCCCGGTCTTCATTACGCGAGTAGCGCGCGACGGGCGATAGCGGAGGAGGGGGGGAGAGCCTTAACGAACGTCGGCGACGATCGCCTCGGTTAATTGCGATCATTAACGTCCTCGCACTTGCGGGCCTCTCTCGCGGCGCGAGCGGCATAGAGACACGAGATCCCGCGGTGATTTCCTCGGGCGCGCTCCACAGCCTCATGAAAGCGATCGCGATTGGCGCTTACCCTCGAGTGCGCCGCCGGAGAAAGGCCGATTATTCCACTTACCCGTGGCATCTGAAACAGAAAGGAGAGAGAGATTGTGGTTAGTGCACACGTGTGTTTGTATGGGCATTGAAAAGCCGCGAGCGCGCATTAGGCTTTTGGCGGAAAAGCTTGGGAATTGACTCATCGTTCAATTCGCAAGGCTGCCGCGGTAATTCGTCGCTTTAAATCGCTTTTAATAGATACGCTCGCCTATTTTGGACTTTCGCGTATACACGCGGTCTGCGCAAGCTGGACGGCGAACGTCTTTATTCTACCTCATGAATAGCGGGTTTTTCGAGTCCAAAGAAAGCAAATGGACGGTTAACATTTTACTTTTAAATACCCGAATAAATATTCACCGGGCGTTTTAGAAAAGCTCTGGATTAACATTTAGGTGTCGTTTTAATCAACATGAAAGTTGTAACTATTTTTAAATCGTCGAAAATTAAATATTAGAATTCAATTGCTTGTATTACCTTGCAACCTGTAGAAAATGCAAACAGAATTTCCTATCAATTCATTAATAAACATTTATTTTTGAGATAACCAATCTTTCAGGAATTTTTTTCACCATTTAAAACAAAATAATTATCCGCGCTGAATCTACCTGCACGAGGCGGAGTAAACAAAGGTACACTCGACTAGGAGAAATAATTCGGTCTGACCAAAGAAAAGAAATAACGAAGCTCGCGTAATTCCACGATAATCCACGTCAACACACAGCCTCCTTCGTTCGGTATCTCGGCTCGTCCATCTCTATTTATTATTCCCGCGCGCGCCGACTAAGGGCGCACGTAGACCACGGCGCGACTTTTTCACGCGCTCCGTTCCACTTTGCGCTCGCGGAAAGACACACACGTAAGCCCCCGTGACTAACCATTAGCTCGCGCCGACGCTTGGAAGCGGCCGATTGACGTGCGCGAATTTATTGGCTTGCGCGGATTCCGCGCGCGATCGCTTTTCCAGAGTCCGTATACGTGGGCCAGCCTCTTTTTTTCCCCTCATGAAAGCTGCATACCGCGCGGATAAGCGAGGAAATAACGAATTGCCTGCGCGATTTTAATTTCAAAGATATCGAGATGGATTCCAATTGATAAATATCCATATCATCGGGTGTGATATCGCGGTCGTGCGAAAAAAAGACTTTGCATAATTGATTACCGTGTGGGCAAAGTGCAATTTCTATATATAAGATGCAGAATCGTTTGCGCGCACGCGATAAATGCGCCACTCGGATGCTCGACTGATCAAACTTAAATTTATGGCAGAAAATCGAGAAATTTACGGCTTGAAAACTGAGGGAGGCTGTGCTTTACAGGGGAGAGAAAAAAAATTATTGTATCTTTTTTTTACAGATGACTCATTTTGCAACGTAATCGGACGAATCAACGAACCCGATCAAAATTCAGCAAAATTTTTAGACTCTCACGATAAAAAAAGTCAGAACGTAAGGCAGCGGATCGCACGAAGATCTCAACTTATAAAAGAAGGAACTTACGAGACATGCAAAATGCAAATAAATTATATTGTCAAGATCGCAGAATTATACAGATTACATCAACAATTCGGTTATCCTCATTAAGCGACTGTCCTAAAAAGAAAGATCTACATCTGAATTTTTTCCTCCGTCAATTCGACCATCAAACGGTGAAGCAAGCAAACCTTGGAGTTGATAAAATTTAAACTCGGTGGTACAAAACTTCAGGGTGACAGCTGACGTCCGACAAATCTTGACGCGATCTGTCGCGCCGCGAGAGCAGATCTTGACCATCCATAAGTCGAGTTAAAGAAGTTCACTGTGTGCATTCAAGTGAGACGTTAAATATCGCATTTATGCACACGTAATCTCCGAGGAAGAAGAGATCTTCACACAAACTTTCTTCATATCATAAAAGAATTTTACCGTTAAAATATCGCTAATAAATTAGTAACTGCGAGGCCGACGAATGCATCTAAACTTAAAAAGTTTATAAAAAATCTAGAAAAATCATTGAATAGCTTCTTATCCTGCGAGTAAAATAACTGGCATATTCGCAAATTCAGCGCAAAAAAGATATTGTCCTTAGATTACCATTTAAGAAGCGCTAAATTAGGCTCGCGAATTTTAGGAATTTAACGTGCAGATCAGCGCGCATGAGCGAACCTCTCGAGGAGGAGAAATACCTGACGGAAGAAGATAAAACGGGCGAATCCCTCTACATTCCTCGTAACAAATTTCGAGAGCCCACGACAAAAACTTAATGTTTGCGGTTCGACGCCTCGGCATTAGGAGGCGCAAAAGAAGTGCAACGGAGACGTATACCCCCGGCCGCGCGACTCTCATAGTAGTTGATGCATCGATAATTTTTGTCCGCATGCGAGAACTTCTTTTCGCGCGCCGCATAGCAAAAACTAATTACCACCGAGGCAGATATTTATTGTGCCTGGACCTCTTGCTGTGAGTACGAGTGGATCGTAAATAATGCTAAACGAAAAGAAATAGCGAGGAGATATTCGATTTAGAAATTTCCGGACAAGAAATTTTATAAATGTCTGCACAATAATTACCATAATTAGAGTGAAGTAATATCATATTAATTTACAGTTGGCGATGGTGAAATAAGAATGAAACATTATTCGAATATGTTAACTCTTAAATAAATTAATTAGTTAAACAATAGAAACTGACGTCTTGACAGAACCATTTAACAACCATTTTTCTGGCATGTATGTGTGTCAAGTCTACTTAATTTTACTTTAAAATTATAGCGTCTCAAAACTATCACTAAGTCATACGTCAACGAACAAATTTCAAGCGCTGGCTGAAAATCAAAGTTGCAGTTACATCTAACAACATAGGTTACGTTAGTCAAAACATAAAAGAGTGCTAACAATTATTATTTCTCCATACGATCTTTTGTAGAAATAAATAATAAAAGACTCATGTATTTTAAAAATATTTTAGATTCACGTTTCTAGTTAACTGTGTCATGTAGAAAACTTCATTCTTGTCGCGTCACGTTGCCGCCGAGTTCAAATCAGTAGTAAAAGACATCCCTTAATAACCCGCGGCAGGTTTAAGTGTGGGTGGCCCTAACACGTGTAATTAATGTGATCATCTAAGCGCTGCGCCTTCTATTTATCATTCCATTCACAAGCCCTGTTCCAACCAATTTTTGTCTCACTATATCCCTGCTTTTTCTTAATATTGCTGAATTCCGTTTTTAACTGACACATCCACTTTTTACAGAATTTCAATTTGATATTTCGTAGATAATTTAATTTAGCATCGTTTCGTTTTAAAATGAAAGACCGAAGATGATCGTTGACGATGATATAATCGGACACGGGTCAAATACCTTACTCTCCGAATACCGCATAGAAGTGCATCCAGCCCACGAAGTCAAAATCCGTAAATAGAAAATCTCACAAAGGCAGAGTAGCGAGAGAGCGCGATCTTATCACGGCGTGCTCGAATGCGTCTGCACTTCGCTCACTTCGCGAAGCATAACAAACGAGGTCGTCGCCGCGCCGCGGGATAAGGCGCGATTCTTCGGGTCGCGGCTGCTGAATTTCTCGTTCGCCGTGGCGCGCCGCGCACTAACGTCCAAAATAAACTGTCGCGCCTCGTAATCTTCGAAAATAAACAGAGAACCGCGAATTCTCCGGTCGGGGCGGATGGACGGGGAGACGCGAGCGCCAGATAAAATAAAGTTTCGGCGGGCGGACTCCACTCCGCTCACCCGGGAAATCGTTTCGAAATTTGCGCGCGCGAACGGCCAGTCGAAGCATTTATTGCTCGGCCGCGAGAGCCCCGCGATTAATCAACAAACAGAACATTATTTTCACGGGAGCCCGCCGACTGATGTTTCTCTCGCCTCGATGCATTTCGTCGCGTTTTTCTAGACTCATTATTATTCGCCTTTTCCTTTTTTTTTACTGCTTTGAATTAATGCAGGACCGACCGAACGAATGATTTATCGCGCAAAAAGAAACGCGTTATCGGTTATACATTGGGTAGTGCAACATTTACGTCAGTGGATACAATTATAAAAGTGTTATGTATGCATTTCTTGATATGGAAGAACAAAAAAGTTCATTTCGAACTTTTTTCTTATTAATTTAATTATAGTAGCACCTGCAATTCAATTGAAATTTAAAACAGTTTAAACCGCGCGCCACATGTCATGCTCCGAAAGGCAATTGAACGAAATGATTCATCTTATAAGGTATTCATTCATAAAGGAGGGTATACATATATAGCTTTACTTCCTTAAACAGTTTTACTGCGGAAGTTTTTATCAATTAAGAAATTAACGTTTCATTTAAAAAAATGATTCAATAGGTTCGTACGTTGAACCTGAAAAAAATAATCCCGGTAAAAAAGAAAAATCAATGAAAGGACGCGCTGCGTAATATCGTATATAGCCGGGAAGCGTGCGATCGTCATTAAGAAAGTTGCTAGCGAGATTAAGAGAGAAGACGGGGGAAAAAGCAGAAAAGAGTTGGCATCGCGGAGGCACGAGACCCAGCGACGCGTCGATGAGCCGGTTAATTGGTGTTCTATGAATTTGACAGCGGTTACCGCGAAAAGGAATCGGGGCCAGACGGCGATGCGCGCTCGCGCTTCTTGCGGCCATCGGGGCAGACGGGAGGCGCTCGAAAGAAGTGGGGGAGGCGGGGAGAGGCGATTCGATGCGGAATGAAGAAGGACAAGAGACACAACAGCCGCCGCCGCCGCCGAGGAATTTTAATTATAAATTAGTTGATTAACTCAATAGTGTTTTTACCAGTGGCGACACTGTCCCCGCGGCTCGCCTCTTTCTCACACAGGGACGCGCGCCTCTCTGTGTATACGCGACACGTCGCCGTGGAGCAGCGGTTCTCCACTGTTATATTCCCTCTCTACCGTGCGTCTGCCTTCGTCACGGGGGATTTTGGAAATTTGCACGCGAGTCACGATTGATCGATCCGTTTTTTGCGCCTAGGAAATACCGCGCCTGCTCTTTTTTTTCGCTTGTCTTGATTATACGTCCTTATCTGTTCTCCCACTTTAGTTCACTTTGGTCGACATTTAAATGCGCTTAACTGTGAATGAATTTTACATGTTTTTTAACTGATGAAGCGGGGGATCCCGAGATATATACCGGTTTTTCGACTCTGAAATTTATATAAAACGAGAGAAAAAGAGGAGGGCTAGTCGATGGATTGTTAAGTGGATTCTTTTTCTGTATTAGTTGGATTAATGGAATTTACAAGTTTCATTGTCAGCTTTTTTCATTCTGAAAATAAGTATGACATTCATAAATGAAGCGATCGAATAATTAATTAAAAGCGTAACGTTTTAGTTCATTTAAATACAAATCGATAAAGAAAAAAGTTTATTACGTTTTTTTTGTGATTTTTTGAATCAAAATTTAACGTTTTTCTGAATATTACTGTGGAATCAATCTGTGAAACAAGTTAATAATACTTGATTTACTTGATCCCGTCGTGTCCGTCATTCTAGTAGAATCAGTCACGGACAAGACTAATTTTAGTCTATATTATAATTCATGATTCACGGCTCAAGGACATGGCCTTGATATTAAAATATGAGTTAGTAAAATGACTAAAATATGTGTATCTTCCTTATATGATTTTTAATCGATGAATAAACGTACTAATTCAAAACAAAAATAACATTAAAAATTTTGAAGCATTACTGCATACTAGTGAACACGATTAATTATTCATAAAAAGAGGCAACAAAGAAATAATTTAGCAACAAAAAGGATAAATAATGAAAGGTACAATAAGTTGAGAACCGTCGCGCCGAGAGATGCATCGACATCATATTGCAGCGCAAAAAAGAGCGCGCGCACGAGTCCTTTGGCACGAAGGTACAATGGCTGTCAGAGATGTACATCGGCATGCTCAATATTCCAAGCGCGTTTCGTTTGATATTAAATAAAATATGCGGAATCACTTAGAGGGATCGAAATGGTAGGAACAGAAAAAGGGCAGAGTCGCTGCACGAGATGGGGAAGCACATAAAATTGGCCGGTGTCATTTTAATGGTAAGACAGTTTCACAAGGGGACAAATGTTGCAAGCGAGGAAATTTCGCACTCCTGGCGGTAGCGTGTAATTTGTTGAAAAGCACGCAAGAAAGAGCGAAGGTACAAGCGCCGAATTTGTATCAACAATGGCCGTTTCTTCGAGGGGAGAATCCGGCGCGACTTTGTCCAGTGACGCAAGTGCCGTGCATTTATTACGCGCACCTGCTGTCCGCTCGCGATCTCTCCAGGTGTCGGATGACAAACTCCAAAATCGCGCTTTGTTATTTAATTCCGACGCCGGCTCCATTTGCAATTTAAATGACAGGGCAGAATGTTACTTCGAGTGCGACGCGGAAACCAATTTATGCCGCGCAACTCGTTGCGCATATAATAACCGTTAACTTTTATTCGTCCCGGCGCGTTTGTTTAATCCAATTAAGAATATCGCGGCAAAACCCGGCGGTTTTTTTCCGATCGACCTCTCGTCGATGCGCGCGGGGCTTCGACAGAGTCAAAATAGAGCAACTTCTCTCGGCGGCGTCGAAAAACCGCTAAAAATCCATCGGGCGCCCGGGGAATGCCGCGGCAAAAAGGCATTCATCTAGCACCGCCGCGCGTCTCACGGGCCGAAAAGTTGTCGCGGAGGGTCGCGCGCGTTCGGCTCCACGGCTCGGGTCGTCACATACCAAGCGAGAGCGAAATGCGTCGTCGTCTCCTTCGCGTTCCGACAAAAACGGCACGCGGGGCGACTATGTGACCCGCGCCGCCGCCGTCGCATTTTTTTGCCCTCTGCGCGCTGTCGCGGCGCAAAGCGGGCCTCGAGCGACACCGGAACGTAAAGTATGCAGCTCTTCACAACTGCCAAAATTAGAGATTAGCAAAAATAATTTACAATCTCCTCCCGCCGTTTATTCTGATTTATTTGAATTGTTAAAAACGAAATCGTAAATTAGCGGTCGTTTAAAATAATCACGAAGAATTATCTTTTAATTAGGAAATTGATTCTTTATTCGGATAATTATTATTCCTCGACCTGACTATTACGGGCACTTTGGGCAACCACTCAAATTTCGATAATTTCCTATCTCGCCGAGATAGAGATCCATGTGTTCGGAGCGAGCGCGCGCGCCACCCTTTTACGATCCTAACCTTATATTTTATAATTGCACCTGTCGAATCGCGTCGACGCCGGCTTCGCAACCAGCAGCTGAATCCACTTTAGCAGCAAACTGCTTTGAACACAAATAGGTCACCTTTTATGCCGCGACTCGATTACCGCTTGACTTCTTAAAAACACAGCTTTTACCTTAATGACCGAAAGGTCTTTTTTTTTCAATTATCGCATAAAGAAACGCGCGCATTTGAATAAGAGAACGCGGGAAGCATTGCGATCCTTTAATGAAAATTCTGAAGTGCCTCGAGTCAGGCTCACGAGATTTGAGAAACTTTCAAACGCAAGAAAACCGCATGAAATTATTCGAGCTGCACGTGTCGTTACATTACCGTATACAGCATTCTCGGTAATGGCTCCGCGGCCTAAGAAAGCTAGCTAAGTGTAAAATCGCTCGCGATAAGTAGCTGAAGCCGCGCGGCGTGTGTCGACGGAATGCCGCGGCTGCAAAACCAGCCGCTCGCACGCGCTCAATTGGCGGCTCTCTCCTTCTCTCTCTCACACCCTCTCATTCTCGATTGTCATCCCCGCGAGAGCGCCGCGCTTTTGTCTCTCTTCACCTCGGTGATCCCGCAGCGGCGAGCGGCGATTAAGGCCCCGAGCTGGAAGCCTGTCGTCTTTGCGGCGGGTCTGCCCGACGTTTATCCGAATAAGACCGCGCGAGCACGCGCAACTCGCTCTTTTCTTTCGCGCGCGCGCGTTCCGAGCTCTGTATAAGTGTCGCGACGAGTGGGAAAGGGAGGAGAGTGACTGAGGAGTGCTTCTTGCGACTTTTTAGCCGCTAGCAAAACTTAGTGCGCGTGATTGTTCGCGGAAGGCGTGTGTACAGGTGTGACTATTATCTCGCGGACCCGGAAAAAATTCAATTACTCATCGATGCTCCTTAGGGAAACTGTTGACAAGTTCCAAGACGCTATGTATTGTGAAAGACCTGCGCGAATTTTTTGCTCCTGGCAATCTTGGCACAGTCCATTTTATTTCACGTAAAAACGGTGCAAACGTAATTGCTACCAGAGAAATGGTCGCAAATGATATTGCACAAAAGATGAATTTTAAATTAGGCCAGATAAGAAGTAAAAAATGTACGTCATTTCTAAAGGCAATTAGACAGCCAATAAAAATTCAAACTAAATGACTACGAATGGTATAAGCCGTAGGACTCACTTAAAAAAAAGATATTAATTGCCCGAGTGCGCCATCTGATCTTCATCCGTTCATACACAGTGCATTCACTTAATTATTCTTTCAATAAGCGATGACTCTTCTGCGGCGTTGCCGTTATATTGTCGTCCTTATCGCGAATATAGCGTCCTCTCCTGGGCACAGTTCCGCCGCTTGTTCGCAACGCTACTCGACCCTCAGCCCCTCGTCTCCCCCCGCCGCACCATTACATGAGTTTTGATCGCTGGTCGTTAAGTCCCGCGAGTACACGCGGCCGCGGCCGACATTTGCATAGCTACTTTGTCAATGTTGTGTCGACGGCTTTGAAGATCGAAATGCAGGACAAGCGACGAGGGTAACGCGACTGCCGTCCGTACGGGAATGCAAAAATTAGGCCAAACCGCGCTAAACAATATAAGAAAATGCGCAGTGGCTCCAATAGAAATTATGGTAATCAGGCGTTCAAAGCGGAACTGCACTATGTTCAATACTTCGACTCTGCATGAAAGCTTCTTATTGTTTCAGTTAAAAGCCAAAGAATTCCGTTGTAACATCGAAACGAGCTTTACCGGGAAAAGAAATAAATAACGCGGCGCGAGCAGGGCACAAAAGACGATCTACATTTCTCGAACTCGCGAAAAAATCGTGCTGACCTATTGGAGAATGCGTCGCGCGCGCATGCAAATTCGTCCTGCGGTCTGTTTTCGCACGGTCTCAACTCGCGCGCGATGAGAACGAGCGCGCGCGCACACCGCGTGTCCAATGCAAGCTCCGCGGCGGCTTCTTTCGCGCGCGCCGCTACGCAGAAGCAGCGGGAGTTTTTGCAAAGCTGCCGCTAGTGTGCGAGCATAAGCGCGCCCATGGGAAAAATTGCGAGCCGCGCGGCGCCGATTGACGCTGCTCGGGGGAAAAACGGGAGGGTGTCGTGTTGCGCGCGAGGAAAATCCGCTTCTTTCGCGAAAAGCCACTATGCAGATTCAAATTGTTCGAATTCGTCGAGAAGTTCAATCGACGGCGCGCGCGTCCTTTCTTGGGAACTTGTTGTACACGCGTTGCGCCGCCTCGCGGTTCGCTTTATTCAACTGGAAAATTGCGTACAAATATACTGGCGTTTAAATAGTGCTTCATTGCCGCGTAAAGTTGAGATGAACAACATTGTTTCTCCCAGGATCCCTCGCGTGTAATGCAAAGTTGCAAAAGACCGAAGGGTCGCAGAAAAACAGATTCTTCCGCGAGAAAAATGCGAGACACTGAAATTTAATTAGATAGATAGGATGGATTAGAATAACAGCGCTCAATGTAATCGCATCGAGACCTTTTCTCACAGTAAAGAACGTCTGTTCGACGCGACTCCTGCTGCCCCAAGGACAATCACCGGCACTCCAAGGCCGAAACGGCGAGCGATAAGCGAGCGAGAGAGAGTCCGAGTTCAGTCAAAGCACTCCTTTATCTGCATCTGCGCGACGAGTTTTCGCGAAACAAGCTGGCAGCAGGGGCGACGCATCAGGAATCGGACGTGCAGAAGAAGGCGAGCGCCGCGCGCTGAGAGATTGGTCCGTTCGATAAGGGCCGGCCGGCCCGAGAGGCAAAAGAAACAGCGAGGCGCGCGCGCGCGAGTCGATCCGCGCGTATGAGACGACGACGACGGCGACGCGGACGGGAGGGAGACGAGAACGATAACGGCCCCGAGAAGTCAGGTTATCATTAAGTGAAATGCCTTGTCCGCTAGACCCCCCCTTCCACCCCCTCCCCCTCTCTCCCCCGGCTGGATGCGGAGGTCCTACGTTTCGAGGACGATATGGTACACGGAACGAGGATAATCCGACGAGCTCATGCCAGGGGGCTCTCGCGTATTCATCTTTGCCCCAAGAGTGCGATATTCTCCGATACGCCGAGGCTCTGAGCGCTCCTTTTTTCATTCGGTAAAAATAATTTTCGTGAAAACTTTCTGCGCGAACGAAGGCGAGTACCTTGCGCGCCAGCGCTGACAAAATGGCTGGGAGAAATGAAAACAGACTTTTTTTTCTTTGCAGTCATGATTCAAGCTCGCTATTTATGTACAAAGCCACTCTAATATTCTTAAGTGACTTCATCCATATAGAGCCCGATCGATTAGATATTCCGCTACAACAAACTTGTAAATTAACCTTCTTTATATCGCGAAAAAAATACAGCTTCTTCAAGCAAATTACGGAAAAAGAAGGAGCGCTCGCCCGTGAATTATGCCAATAAACTTGCCAACTTTAAAATAAAGAAGATATGGCGCACGCGATGTGCCCCGAGTACTCCTCCTCTCTCTCTTTCCCGCGCGTATATGCAAAAGCGGGCACCGAGCAAAAAGTCGAGCGCGCCTCGAATGCGAAAAAAATCGGAGGGAGGCACAAGAGTCGAGATCGAAAGTGGCGTGCCAAGGCACGGCGCGGGATTATTAATAAGGCAGGCGCTATCTAACGCAATTAGAGGCGAGTTCCGAGGACCTCGACGTACGTGAACGAGATACCCAACGGGGGAGAGGATCGGGCTTCCTCTATCTCGCTCCCACTCGCTGGAGTGACAAAGCGATCCTTATACACATATATACACCACGGTGGATCCCGCGCCGATCACCGGTATAACTTGCCGCGTAATTTGTCGGCTGGACGGACTCGTTCGTCGTGTGGATAAGATCCATTGACACTCGTGGGGTATCCCACTCTTTTTTTTTTACCTTTTTCAAGTCTTTGAGGTGTTTTTCATCGGAGAACAAATAAAGTTCAAGATTTAGCGAAGAAAATTAGAGAATTAACTTTTCCCGGTGCATATTCGGATTGCGCAGTAATTAGAAGGTATGGATAATAAATGTAAATGCTTAAAAATGAAAATGATTTCGAACAAATTAATTGTATAACTTTGCGTATCTGAAATAACACGATATTAACATAAAATTTTTCAATAGTAATTGAATGTGCATATAAAATTTTATTATTGGAATTTCATTGGATCATAAAATTAATTTTTCGCTTGCCTTAAAAGACTGCGACATAATTAAATAAGATTTGAATTTCATAACAACCTGTCACCACTTATTACATGCATAAGTACTTTCCGACATAAGTAAACTTAACGGGATCGTATAAATTGCCCAGTCCAACTACTCCCTAAAAAATCGCCGAGAATATTAAAGTTAATAATAGACTATCTACGCAGATGTAAGGTAAAAAGAAAAATAAGTTAAAATAAAAGAAGAAACGAAGAAACGAATGAGAAGAACAGAAAGGCGAGACAGTAAATAAGGAAGAAATAATTCTAGAGTTCATTATACCGAGCGAAGATGCGTTCACCTTTAGGGTGGCTAGTTACCGAGAAGGTGTCTCCTCGTAAACACTCGGACATTTACATAACGAGTGACATCTGCCGGCCAATAATACGAACACGTGCGAATGCTGAGCATCTAATAGCCGCTAGCGTGCGAGTCGTGACGAGGTTCACCGTCACCACTTCGAAACCGGGGATTAACAAGCCGAGATCCTTTAATCCTCCAGTCGAACTTTCGCTATCGCGTTACCGCGCGCACACTGACCTTATCGCGTAAAAAAGCCGCGAGAGTTCAATGCGGTGATTACTGAAATAGTATGAATTATAGGCATTCCCCCGCTCTTAGCGTCTGTTTACTTAGCGCTTAATGCCGCGGCACCGCGGCAGGTTTGCGAAATCGCCTTCTTCTCGGATGATCGAACGGCTGGAAGGCTCGAAGCGCGAGCAGCCGATGGGAGGTGCGCGCGAGCGAGGCGTGGCGCTGGGGGCATACACCGGTAATTAGTCGAGCGGATAATTAATTAGGATGGCACGTCGTTTGTTATTTGCCCAAGGTGGCTTCGCGCATCTCGCGCGCGAGTACACGCCGGCGGTGCGGTCACGCAGATTGCCCGCCTGACGCCCCCCGACAACTGTATCTAGATCTTCATTAAGCTTCCCGACTTTTGCTTCGCGTGTTAAGCAGTTACGCGCGCGTTTAATAATATAATAAGTTTCTGCGTAATTATCTGTATTTTATACCGATCGCGAAGATTAAAATTATGCAGGGAAATTGCCCAGCTTAAATGTCTTGAGATTGCAATGAGAAAATGTTCAACTGCTGTGTTTAGTAGTTTCATTTATTAAGAGCTACCAATTTATAAACCCGCGGCTGTACCGCCGCCTAATTAAAATTTCTTTTTAATTTCGTTAATAAGACGCACACTACGTGCAACTCGGTGTGAGAAAATGCTTAACAGCCATAATTGTCCAGTTTTGCGCGTTTAATGCGTCGTAGTTTCTCGAACTCGAAAAATAAACGCGCAGTCGCGCAGCTACGAAGGAAAATGATTTCGCGTTCCTTACGGCTCGGCGTCTCGTTTCGCGTGTACGTGTAAAGCTCGTAAAAGGTTGAACGTACGAGAGCGGCATCGCGAAATGTATATGTGCGAATGCAGCCGGTCGCTCGTCGCGATCATCGGCGGGGCGATCCGCGGGAACGGGAAGGCCTGCAGGGGACTGCATATCAGCTGTAAACGAGGCGAGTCAAACAAGCACGGCGACGTTACTTGATTTACACGGAATTAGACAGGTATATCGCGCGACCGGCGAGCCGCTCTGCCACGCCCCGCAAATTGCCCGGCGCGCACGACTCGCTTACACACACTGGCGACTATGACTTCTTGGGCACACACGTCGTTTTACAGTCTCGTGCGTCACTGCGCCGTAATTAAATAATTGCCGAGTTATGTCACTCGTTCTTTTTTCTAAACGATACTCTCTAATATCGTATTTTCTGCGAATCGATACCTCGGCGCGATGAACGGATAAATTTAATTACTTCGTAGTCGTTGTACAGCCGATGCACTTTTGTAAGAACTATACGGAGCTCTTTTATTTTCGCAAACTCCTTGGCGTTTTTGAATAAGTGAGAAGCGTTTCGCAATCCGCGAGAAGAAATATTGAAATGCACTGCACGCTCGATAAAGTATCCGATATAATGACTTGACGTCGCGTTTTACAGCTTCTGTGTATTGCGGGAGAAACTTTTAGCGCGAGAAACATATTGACTGGCGATTGTGAATGAGGAAAATGAAATCGGTAGTTTATGAATTCCTGTGACGCAACGCGATGGCAAATCGCAATAATTGGACAGTTCGCAAATCAGCCGGCCGCGATAGCGCCTCGGCATTTAGCCGGAACCCCCTCGAGAAATCGCAATGTAAAATCGCGCGCGCATAACAAGCGCAATAAAATCTGCGAAGAAATCAAGTTCGCTCGGCTGCTTTCCGCGGACCGTATGCGCTACTGCCTTGTAAAATCTCCGACATTTAACTATGCATGTTTATACGTCAATAGCGCATTATATTGATCTTCGCCGAAAAAATCCGAAATACCACAGTATAATAAGGAAACTTAGCCATAGTTAGAAAGTACTCTTTTGGTTATTTGTATTACAAAGAAAACGGGGTACGGCCGTTAAAAAATTATAAATTAGTATGCCGATTACGCTGAAATAAATGGACAATTTAATTAAAGAAAAAAATTTACGTACTGCGCGAGCGATAAAGTGTCTCAGAAGTTGAAACTCCGGCTTGTTTAAGCGCTTTTAAATTCGTCCAGATTTTCTTTCGTTCGTATCTCGCGGAAACTCGAGCCCCGCGCGCAGAAAACCTCATAACGGCAGTAAGAGGGAATTCGTTAAAGAGCAATTCCCGCAGTGCATTAGGGCGGTGCATAAGTGCGCGCTTGCGCATAAATTCGAGAGCGCGCGCGCGCACTTAGAAGTACGCGGCGCAGACGCGAATGGATATGCAAATGTCGACGTCGGCGGGGGGTTGCTCGCGCGCGCAGACAAAGTCGCAGTGGGACGCGCCGCCCCCGCGAGCGACTCGCTCAAATGAAATTTTCCGCAACATTGCATCCGAATGCGATTAAAGCGCGAACGACACCGTGCGGGAGAGAGGAAATACGCCGCTCTCTCTCTTCCTCGGGGCTCACGAAATAAAAGTTTAACTTTTCAAAGGGGGATGAGGGATGGGCCTCGGTTCCGACTGAACGCTATTTTATTACGAAAAATCTGTTAGAATGAAAAATACATTTTCTTTTATCGCGGAAGGTGGGAAGTACTTAAGTGAGATTAGATCAGTAAAATTCTTAGTTATGAACTTCGCGAAGACTAGAGGTGAAGTACAGAAACCAAATAGAAAGTTACGCATGGGAAAAAATGCGAAATTCTGAGAATCACAATAACGTATTGTAGCATTAAGTTATTGTAGCAATATTTTGTGCGGCGCGCGACAACTGCGCACGCTTTAAAGCAAGGAAACATTTCAATGCAAATGAGCCGGCTCGGCGTAGAGCAAAATGATACACAAAACGCGAAGCACAAGAGAGTGATTCGCACGCGACAACGAGCCGCGAGACGTGGGAAATTTTGAAAAAGCTGCATCAATTACCGGATTGCGTCAGTACGGGCACACACACGCCCTCGACACGGTGCTTGCGATTATTTCCTTTCATTAGGTCGCTGATAATTGTGCACGGTTTTAGTTGCTGCATTAAATTTTAATTACTAAAAAATGTGAAATACAGAATTAGGGTTGGCCCCGGTAATTGACTCAGTGTCAGTAACACATGAAAGAAAGCTTAATGTATCGAGATAACTCTCTAATGCATTATCTCAAAGTGACAACTTGTCAAATTTATTTTGTAAGTACTCGTCTTCTCGTGACATCTGACAACCGTGACGAACGATCGCATACTTTACTGGAGTGTTCCAACACATCATTCCAAAATTATTTCTGATAAAATCATTCTTTTAATTTTAAACGACACTTCGAAAACTCCACGTACATCAAAGTTCGAATTTTAAATCTTCCAGATGCGCTATGAAACTCTTCATGAAACTGAACGTGCAAACGTGATTTATTCCTTGCACTGACTGAAGCAGAAGCTGTTGCGATTCGATGAAACGCATTGTATCGACGTCGTTTATCGGGGAGGTTTCCCCGCTCGAAATCGTAAATTGGCGCTCGATCGCGAGGCGAGAATCGCGATTCTAAAACGCGGAAACGACGCCGTTAAGAGGCCGGCACCTCGTTCGGCGGGGCTCTCGCAAACCGTACATCACGGCGTGGGCGCGTGCGTGCCCGGCTATCCGAGCGCCATAAAACACCGGCGACCGTTGCCGCGGCGACATTAGAAGGGGGTGTAGTTCGCGCCGAGGTGTCACCGCAGGTGCGGACATTCTCATCGTAAAGCAAGCCAAGCGCGACTAGCTCCTCGCACCGAGTCCGTGAGGCGGGGGGGGAGGGAAAGAACGGTCCGCTCGACCTAATTGGGGCGTGGTCCCTGCGCTCGCACACCTTTGAGTCGCGCCGAACCAAGCGCCTCTCTCTCTCTCCCTCTCTCTCTCTCTTTTCTGCACGAGGCCGCCGGAAGACCGAGCGCCTCGATAAGATCGCTGATAAGAACGCGCGCGGCTCGTGTACGAAATGGAAAAAAGAGAGAACAGAGGAGCAAGAATGTATGAGGTCGAGTGCGAGCTGCATCTAGCGAGGAGTCTTAATGAAGTGGACGAGATATACCTCGAACGATTTCTCAGTTTTTCGAGATTAAGTCAATGTAACAAAGTACTCCGGAATTCCTTTCATTGGCACGCATAACGACGTCTGTATTTTCGTCGGATCAAAACTCGATGAATAAATAAACGCAGCGGCCGATCCTGTTTATCCCCGTGTGTAAAATAAAGAAAAACAAGTTAAAACAATCTCGTACCTTTGTGCGGATTTCTTATTGCGTTTGGCGCAAAATATGCGAGGCCTAATGTTATACATTCGAGGCAGTCGCTTTTTTCAGCCGAGTTCGCGCATGAAAATAAGAAATTCGAATGTATATTCATGAATCGATCTAATCGACCGGACTGCCCTCCTACGGGTCCGCGTCTCTTTTTACGATGCAGAAGAGCTAAGACCACCGCGGGCGCATAAATATCCGGCGGTCCAGCACACGTCGCCCGGCGAGGGGATGACGTGCAGTTGGCGTGACGAGCGGCAATGATCGGTCGCCGAAGCCTACGACAGAGAGCGAGCGCAGGACGAGGAGAGAGAAAATCCGCTGTCGGTAATGAGCGGTGCGTGCACCGACACAGTCTCTTTCTCCTTCGGAGATACTGGTTCCTTCGCCGGGGTTGCACACAAACGAAGCGTTAAAAGGTGGGCCGGTTCCGGCACACCTCCCTGTTAACCGATTGGATCGTTTCGCTTTTCTTCTCGCGCCCGCTCTCCTTCCCTCTCTCTTTATTTCGCGAACGAATTTATTGCGCGGTCCCGAGAGCCGCTCGGTCTTAACTGCCGCTCGGCATGAACCTGCGCGCAGCCTGATAACGAGCGGCTGCGCCGTGTGTATACGCGCGCGCGCGCCTTCCTTGTTTTCGCTCTATCGCCGTGGCTCCGCTTCTTTTCTTTTCCGCGGCCGTTTCGCGCGCAGTGCCCCGCCGAAGGCATGTGTGAGGAGCAGCCCTAACGGTACAACGCACCCGAGGTGCGCATTCCCGCCTCGCGGATCGTTCGAATTTTCTTTAATCGCCGTCATTAAGCAAAGCGCCAACGTATTTGCTCGAAATCGCGGAAGCCGTAAAATCATGCCGGGCTGCTCAAGATAACTCCGGATAAGACTGACGCCTTTCCGTTTCAGATTTATCGACAATGGCACGCTTATTTACGCAGCCTATGATGCGGTCCGAATGCTTTTTATTTCTCTCTTCGAGAGTGGAGAGCTCGCGAGTGAATAGTTGCTTTAATAACCGCATTTCGTGATTCTGTAAACGCCGCTCGAAATTTATTACATACCCCGCGTAGTTTACACTGCAAACAACCGTAGCTTCCGTAGCGGAATTTCCAAACTAATTTAATGAGACTCATTCTCCATTGAGTCGCTGTTCCCACGTTGATGGGGACGATGCGCCGGGCAACTAAGAAAGATTATGTTCACTTCCTGCGCGCACCTCACGAATCTGGGCTGATAACGCGAAACGCGCCCGATAAGACGGCTCCAAAAATGCAAAGCTGATGAATTACCTTTAGAGGAGACGCGCGGGATCCCAGAAATCACAGCGTGAGAAACGCAAGTATCGCGTCGCGCCGCTACAAATGTGTATACACCGTCTCCTCGATCGTTGCGTAATTTCCCCGGCACTTTTTTTCATCCCGGCGCACAACAGCTGACGAATCTCGCGCTGATAAATATTTGTGCAGTCACACACCGGGCGTTATCTCGCGCAGCACAGCAGGTTAATTCACCGGCCCGACCGGGACCCATTAATGAAAGGCGCTCTTTCACGAAAAAAAATCCCCGGCTTAGGCCGGAGGCCACCGATGTAAAAGTGTGCTAGATACAATCTAATCTACGGGCGCTTATAGCTCTCGAGGCTGAGGGCGCCCTTTTTAAAAGTTTTTAAAAAAAGGAGTTCCACCGGCGAGTCTCTGTTACTTACAAGCAATGACTGGGTGCTTTTTTCCGATGAACCGACTGCTGGCGCGGATACTTTTCGAAACGCGTGTCCCCGTATGCTCGGTTCTCGCCACCTCTTTTGAGAGGTTGTAGTCGAGATTTTTTTGTCGATACACTAGCTTATGCAGATTCTCAACAATACATCTCGGCACCTCCTACAAAAGTAGAAAAAAAAAAAATCTTCTTTCGTCGCTGCAGCGAATACACCGATCGCGAAATTCCAGCCGCTCCCTCCAAAGCCGGGAGAAAAAAGTCGCTGGGGGAGAACGATAAATCGCGGTTATTAGCGAGAGATTACGCCGCAGGGGGAGAAGAGAGGTTGATGTGCGTGCGAGCGGATTGCGTCCTGCAAATCCAAAATCTATACAATCGGAACGAAAACAGGACGGATGTGTTTGGTCCGGCCGCGCTTCGCATGTAAGAAGATTCCGACGCGTGCCCATTGTTAGGGGAATCAGATTAGCCGCGCAGATCCTGATGTATGTGGCCCCGACGTAGACGACGAAGTGCCTTATACACCCCCGTTCGCTCTCTCTCGTTTCTTTCTCTGGCTCCCGGCGGCATGAAAGTGCCGGAATCTAATCCCCGATACCGGAGTAATACTACTGTTCTTGGATTAAGATCGATCTGACGTTAAGTAACTGCTTGGCTTAGCCGCGCTAGTGGCCGTACGCTCGCGCGAATAGAAGGTGTGCGCGCATGAGCCAGAGATTTATTTCTCTTCACCGACTCGCGTGGAAGTGCCGAGATAATGAGATATGGCTTTTACTTGGGCTTTTATTCCAAAAAAAAATATAATCGCAGCGAGGAGTGCACAAGTGTTTTCACGCCGGCGCCTACATCCGATGATTTATTATTCGCAAAATGACTGTTATTAATATCAATTTAGCTACGTCAAAACGCAATTGACTTTAAAAGTAATACGCCGAACCGCGAAAATAGTCGATGCTAACTCGGCGGCTATAATGAGAACACGGAATCTTCGGTGAAAAAATAGAACTTCAAACGACTGCGGAATAGCCGACGGATTCGCAACACAGTGTATACAGCTGATAAAATCAGCGCGGACCGAGGTGGACAAATAAAACGATAATTAGCCGGATTATATCGGTGTAGGAAAGCTTGAAAGCAAGCGCAAACGGAACTTCCTTCTCCCCGCGGTGCATGTGACACTCCAATTAATTAGCGCTCTCTCGATTTATTTTGAACTAATTAAACGAGGAGAGAAAGAGAGGATAACGAGGAGAGCGGCTCGGACCAAAGAGGAGGCGCTGCGCGCGGGAACGGCGCGGGGGGAGGGCAAAGGTGGGCGAGCGTGATTCTCGATGCGGCGTAATCGACGGACGAGCGGGAATATTCTTAAAGCCGCGGACATTACGAATTCAGGAAGCGCGACTTGTTGCTTTTGGAGCCGGCTGCTGCTCCTTGTCATCGTTCCTACCGCCGGCAGTCGCTTCGACTTGTCCTCGCGCCGTTTTAATTCGAGCACTTATACCGGTGTATTCCCGGCGCCGGGGGCACTCATCAACTTTTCACGAGCGCTCGAGTTCATCTACCTACGAGGATCGTGTCACGCGGTAAAACGCGCACCCTTAATGCATCAATGCTTCCAGAAATAAATTTCTTTGATTTTTATAAATAATTCATTCGGCATACCTACAACACCGTTAAAAAAACCTTCTAAAAATAATTCAAGTAAATAATGTACAGAAACGTATTTATTTGCTCAAAATTGGTTTAAATGATTAGATTAAAAGCGCACTCCATCAAGATTCGGGCGATACCTCGAGAGGTATAAATTAGCATTTGGCGAAGGTAATGGCACAAGTAATCGAGACGCGTTTTCCGTCGTTTTCCGTCTTCCATATCGACAGGGCGTAATCGCACAAAGCGCGCGGCGCTTCGACTCACCTCGGCCCCCCCGACGTAATTATCGCCGGGGCGGCCCGGGTGAGTAATGTCTTTTTTATCTGGGCTCAAAGCGAGCAGCCCCGACTCGCGTCATTACGCCGCTGCCGGCACCTCTCGCCGTTAATGCAAACGCATCTCGCTGCCGCGCGTTTCTCTCATTCCGGACTCGACGCTCCCCCGACCCCCTCGCGTAATTTAACGCGTCTTCCCGGCTCACCCCTCGCAGAGTGGATTTCACCCGCGCGCATTATCGGCTAATGAAATCAGCGGGTGCCGCGTGGGCCAGGCCTCGATCAGAAATCCCCGGCAAGCGCGGCTTCTTCGTTTGAGAAAAATCGTAGTGACATTGACTGAGATTTGCTTTTTTTCTTAATTTTATATTGTCTTTAGTTTTATACATTACTTTCGATTGAAAATGAATAGTGTTTTAATCGAGGCTTATTGAAATCGATACTTGTATAAACACTTTAAATGTTTAAAACTGAATAACATAAAAAAGAAAGTAATTCTAACTCACTAGTTTCGGTAAATCTGTCGTATGCTGCAGAAAGGAAACACTTACCTAAAACAGAAAAAAAATAAAAGGCAATTACAATAAAGTCCAATAAAGCGTAATCCGTCATTTGAAATTGAAATCACAGAGGGACAGGAAAATCTAATAAGAGCAGATAACTCGCGTGGGACGAACAGTATCAATTATAGGAGCTAATAGAGGGCGTAGCCGAAGCTGCTTGTAAAATTCAATTCGATTCGAGCGCGAGGGGAGGGAAAGACAGCTCGGCGCCCAAGAAAGCATCGCGGTTTCCCGTGACTATCGGTTGAGAAAGAGAAGGCGCGATATTGCTCTTCTTTTTCTCCTCGAGCGGAGGGTCGAGAAGGGCAAAAAAAGGGTGTCGCGTGCTCAGCGCACCCACGTGGATGCGGAGCAAAGCGGGAGGAAGAGGGTGCAAGGGTCTACAAGCCACGTGTTACCGTAAGGTACGTACTTGGCGGTTCGGAGCGAGGCGGGGTGCTAGAAACAGTATTGTCTTTTTACGGCCTCCGCAGGCTCTTCTCTCCCAGAGGGAGATCCTTCTTTCTCTTGATCTTCTCGTCTTATCTCTCTCGACGCTTCCTTCGATCCCGCGCGCGCGCGCTAAAGTTGCCCCGCTTATTTTCCGTCTCAGTCCTCCTCATTTCCCTTCTCTCCCCCTTTTGACTTTTCTATTTGCTGTCCGCCCACCACTCCGGCATTTATCCGGGCAGATATCGCCTTTTTACCGCTCGTTGCGACCTCGTCGTTCCGCCCCTATCTCCGAGCCGTACACCTTGAGAAAGAAGCTGCGCGTAACCGGGGAGGGAGGAGGCAGGAGGGACGAGGAGTGTACGGGCGAGAGCCCGTGACGAGGTCGTCAAATCCGAGGGCGATTGAAAATTATACAGGGATCAGCTTTTACGAGCGTTCACTTTACCCGCGCTGACGTGCCGGGAGTGTATATTTCGCCTTCGTCCTGCCGCGACGAGCTGACGTCGCGCACGAGTTACCGCACACGAATATGTAACCATACGGCTACGGATTTTCCGTTCTCTTCTCTTTTTCTCTCCTTTCGAATTTTATACTCCTGGTTCCTTATGCGACTTAACACGTGTTCAAGGAATATCCGAGTAAAATTGAAAAACTTCCTCCTTTACAAGAAGATGATTAAACTAGTACTATGTTTTCAGTGCATTAAGCATTTACCATTTTATTTGCGAACGTTAAATTTGATTGTAGATACCTATGAAGTTATAAACTTCCCCTGGATCATTAACGAGTAAAGTAATCATGTACTCATGCAGGCAGATGTTAATTAACGATACCTAAATCAGTATGAACACGGTACAAAATATTCAATGACAGTATCTGACGCTATCGAGAAGTGTAGCCGGACACGCGCGTTACAAGCGGTAGCTATAATCGCGCCGACGATGCAAAAAATTTACCCTTGTAACTGGCACTTTTTCAAAGCGGTCGCTCCAATCGATAGGTCGGTATCGCCGGGCAGACGCGGAAGCGCCTACCGTCCCCCTTATTACTCGTCAAAAAAGAGCGGGGCAGGCGTTTTACTCGGAATGCGCGCGGCGCTTCCAGCGTATAAATAATTCGCATCGCGATACGCGCAATCGTTCGGCCGGTCAATTAAGCGGCCCGCATACATCGCACTTGGCATGAAATGCGAATGCGAATCGCTCGCTTAGACGGCGTGTGCGCGCGAATCGGCACCTGGGAGGCCGGACTTTTGCGCGGCACTTTTAACGAGAGGGAGACAGGAGTGAGGTACGAGCGCCACACGGAGTATAAATAAAAATTTGTATCGGCGCACCTGGTGCGACCGGGGGTACAGGCGCGATGCAATGGCTCTCGCGGCGAGTCGCAATAAATACGCGTCGCGGAACGAGCGCCGATCGATTCGACGAAAGAGGATAATTATATTGGCCGTTAAGGCTCTTACGCTGACGTTTTAATTAAAATTTATTTCCGCGCGCTCGTCCTGTCGCTCCCGTTCAATAAAGAGTCGGCTCTAATATCGAAATTTCACTTTTGCGCGCTCGCGCGCGTACCAGCGAGCACTGACGTTTCCGCGATTTTCCCTTTGCTCATCGCTCGAATTAATGACTGGATTTAATTAACCGACGCGATTGATAAATTTTAATTTGAAAATTAATTATCGCGCCCGATCGATCAGATAATTAACTGTGCATTGTGCGCGATCTTGACCAGTCAGCGCGGTCGTAATTTTAAAAATACGCTTAAAAAGTGCTGCCAAAAGTGCATTCCGAAATCGAGTCGAAGCTCGTTCCAAAAGCGATCGGCGCTCGAATACACCCGCCAAAAAGCAACGTACGCGCAGCGAGGCGTCGTTACTTACGGCAAAAAACTTTTGGAAAGCCCGCACGACTCTAGCCGGTGGGGGCGATTTTCAACGCGTCACTGCACCGCTGCACCGCGCCTCGCCGTAATAATGCGGCGGCGGCGGCGGCGTTCCCCGGCCCCGAGAGTTTCCCCGCAGCAGCGGCGGCAGTCTAAAACGCTGCGGCGCGCGCTATTACAAGCCGAGCGGCGGCAGCTTTTCCATCCCTCCTATATATATTGCGAGAGAGCCTGCAGACTCCATACATTACCGGTAGAGACAGCCTCAAATTGCTTCATTAGCCGCGAGATATTTTATACAAATTGGGAAGTAAATTACGGTGCGCGAGCGCTAGTTGCCCGGCGGGCTCGGCTCCGTTAAAAATTCGTAATTGGACCAGGTATAACTGCCGCGACGAAGAAAAGGGCTGGGAGCGCGTGCCCGCGGGGGTGGCGGCGGCACTGCCCGCCTTCCCCCGGAGAAAAAGGCGCGCGAGAAAAATGAGCGACCCGCGACGATACGGAACTGCGCGGAGCTCGCCGGGAGAGCGAGTCCGTGTATACGTATTACTCCGCTTTATCTGCGAGCGTTTGCATGCGCAATTGCGAAATTGCCCTAGGACATACGCCGTTGAAATATAATACACTTCGAGAAGAATGAGTTGAATGTACACTTAGTCGCTCTCTGCTATCTAGGAAATCTCGAGGAGAGCGGAGTAATCAGGCTTGGGATTTATTGATGCTGAACATTTCATACAGATGTTGCTCGAATTTCAAAATTTCCAATCTGCTCGGTGTTTACTGGCGCTGCTATCGCAATTTATTCTGCAATCGGTAATTAAAGAATCTCAACTTTTATCTCAGGTTTAATTGCATTTTACAGCCTTAATCAAATATTACTCCGAGTATTACATTTGGCAATTAGTAGAGTAATTAGTATTCGCCGGTGGGCGCATTAGTCTTGTCTCATTAAGCAGAGGGAATGCCATCAATGCGTTTTCGACTCTTTTTACCTTGATCGAATTTCGTCGTCGTGTAATTTCAAAATTAACCTCTAAAAATTGATGTAGGTCAGCGGATACACTAAACCTATAGCTCGACTCTGTTGTCTCTATTCGCTTAAAACTTAAAATAACTGTTTTATATTATACTACCTATTGAAAATAGGACAATTCACACTTGAAACGAATGGAAAACGAGGTGAAAGAACGTGAAAAAAAAAGTCGAATAAATTGGTGGACACGCGGGTGGGCGCACCCCCGTCGCCTAAAAAGCACAGTAACGAAGTAATTCCGCGTCGTCATTTCCATAACGAGATGATTTTTTACCCTGGCAGCCCCCTCATTTAAAAACATACTCATCCGCGAGAGACTAAGGCGCTGGCTTCTCCTTCAAGACGAATATTCGCCGGGCAACGAGACACTCGCTCTCTCCCTTTCTGCCCTTAATTTCCTCGGCGACACAAACTTCTTATTATCTCGGATGTTTCCGCCCGGCGCTATCTTTTTCCAGCCATTTTAAAACAAAAGAATAAACCGCGGGGATCCGAGCGAGAGGGATGGAAAAAAGTCGCGGGGTTGGAAAGTCACTCGGAGAAATGAATTGGCAAGTTTTAATTAAGATGCTATCGTCAAACTGACGTTTATTCGTTTGCTTTGCCTAACGCTACTTCAATTAAAATAGGATATTGGGCGATGGCGTAATAAACAATTGAATAATCCGTACTCAAAATAAAAGGGTAAAAAAACGCGCTGTTGAAAGGTCGAACGCGTTTGACGTTTCGGAAATGAAAATAGAGTAATAGGCCATTATAATGGAAGGTGGTGCGCATTGCGCGACCCAATCGATTTCATAAATCGAGTCTCTCATTTTCGATTGGAAAAGCTCCTCTCGCTCGGAGGTTAGGCTGAATAAAAAACAGGCGGAATCGGAGCCGCCGGCTGCGAAGGTGGGGTCGTTGGTTAGCGTTTCTTTTTGTTCATGCCAACTATTCATCATCGGTGACATTTTTCGAGATAGAAGGAGCCTCTCTCTTTCTCTCTCATTTCCTCGGTCTTCGCCGGTACCCGAGAGAAGGAGAGAGCAGGAGAGACCCTCGGGGCCTCCTAATGGACTTGGCTTCTTCCAAGGCTCCCTCGCGCGCGCGCGCACCCCTTCCTCTCTCCTCCTCCTTCCTTCTCCGGCGTTCGGGGCTCGGAGTCTTCGAGAGATTTTAATTTCCAGCCAACGGTCCCGGGGATAATTCGACTTCTTTGCCGATAAGGGTCTCTGGCAGGCGGGCGCGCGGTTTGGCTTACTCTCGGAAAAATTCTTGGGAAGCTCGCGAAAAATAAATTGCCTGGGCGTCAGAAACAATTTACCTCGGCCGCTCTCCTTCCTCGCGGCCACTCTCTTTCTTAAAAAGGCCAAGTGCCTTGAAAATCGTGGAAAAGTCAATTACGGCATTAAAGGTCGTCGATTCGCGAGCGGCGAAAAATTACCGCCGTCTGAGGTGGGCGCGCGTCGATCAAGCTGAGTCGCGGAGAATTGAAATGTATAATATGCCTCCTTGATATCGACGCCCGGATTTTCATTCGATTGGCGCAGTTGGGGACGCTCGACGCGGAAGATGAGAGGAGTTTCTTTTTTTATCTCCGAATTGGCATTATCTTACAAATTACAAATTGGTGGAGCGAACTTTTCCCCTTTGTCGGCTAATTTTCTTGGGGTAGAAATGAACGTTTTGAATAAAAGTGGGGTGTGAATTCAATGGAACTGAAGATAAAATGATGACAGGCAAATCTTTTTCTGATTCAGCCTTTTTAGCCATTTCAGGCAGCTAACGCACAGAGATTCACGGAGATGTTTACAAAAAGTTGCGAATAAAAGATTTATTACAGAATTTTCATGAATTTCAACTTCTAAAAGTAGAAAATAAAAAATTGCAACATTCTCCTTAATCACTTGGAAGGGCCTTACTTATGTACTTATTTCGAAAGCGATTTGCCTTTTACGTGCAATAATAACTGTGTAACTTCAACATCTGCCAGGCACATTTTTGAGGAGACCACCAAAATCCATCTGGTGTCCGAATACATCCCTACAAATTAGACCGAACCGCTTAACGTACGTGTGTATACCCAAGAATTGAATCGTCGGAATAATGACATCTGCTATACGCGGATCATTGTAAAAAGGTAGTTGCTTACATTGGCTCGGAACGAAACCTCTGCCTTCTCATCGCGATTGCGGCCGATGCCGCATACCTCGCGAGGGACACAAAGGCGACCAAAGCGAAAAGAAAGAGGGGGGTGGAGGCGAAGGAGAGGACCCGCGATAAAAAAGGGAGGCAAGAGTCGAAAAGCCGGGCAGGATTATGCGTGTTTCGAAAATGGCATATACAGGCGGCGCCGCATCTCTCACCCCACGTGGGTCGTCTCATTCTCTCTTTCCGATCGACACGCGAAGCGGCCGGGAGCAGACGACGGCGAACAATGCGAGCGCACGCGAGCCCCGCGCGCGCTCTTATTAACGCCGGGCCGGCCGCCGCCGTCGCCGCCGGCGTATATACGAGCATTACACGAAAAAGCTTCGTTATGCGGGGATTACGAGGAGGGATTTTCGACGGGGACGCCGGCAGAAAGGGAAAGTCATCGCGGCTGCCGCCGTCGCCGCTTTGTCGCTTATCTGCGTGACGCAGCGAGATTCGTGCATATACTGCGAGGTGTGTGCGTATATATACCGGGTGTATAGCGGGAGCGCGCCGAGAAAGGGATAGCGCGTGGAGGCCTCTTGTTAAGACCCGAGCCGCGTATACGCGAATGAATTGACTGCCACGCGAATAAAAGTATATTCCAGCCCGATAAATAAATCGCGCTGACTTTTTCTCCGAGTAAATCTTACGATTTTTCCACTACGGCATACAGTCTTTGATTTTCTTTTCCATCCGCAGCTTTCGGCCGTTTATTCTCGTTCCCCGGCTGTCTCCGTCACGCTGCTTTGTTTACGCTCGAATCACCTGGAGAAACGGCAACGAGCACCTAGGACTTCGTCACGTATTTATGAAAATGGCCCGAATGGAGAGTCGGCGCGTACAGGGGTGGGGAGTGCAACGTCGAAATTCCTGCGCGGCACGATTCTACGCAGAGCCGTAAAACATTTTCTGCCGACGATACTTGCGTAAATAATAGATGCGTGTCGCGCGCCGCCTCGAGCAACGCAATCATAGGGCCTCGGAGTGTCGCGTGAATTCCCTCCCTCTTCTTTTTTTCTGAGCTCGCTCCCAGAGGATCCTCGGGGCTCGGCAGACCGCAGCCGAAAGCTCCGTCCCCCTCGCGCGGCAGACGCGCTGATAAAAACAAATGGCACCGCGAGAAACGCACGGGAGAGAGGGTGCGGGGGCGCATCTCCCGTGAGAGGAAAAATAAAGAAATTACCAAGGACGCTGCCGTGTAAACAGACCCAATGAATTTCGAAGGAGAGCGTGAAATAATTCCTTTATCTCCCTTTATCGTCTCTTCTTTATTTTATTTTACGAGGCTCTGCCTTTGTCTCTTCCTCTTCGCGTCACGTTTTTTACTTCATCAAACTTGACCTCCTTGCAAAAGGGAGTGTAACCATTTTCATTGTAATTTATCGATGCGATGGAACAAGATACTTTAATTTTTTAATATTAATTTGAAATTTTATTTAACGACAATTGTTGAAAAAAGAATGAAACATCCGGCGCAGTTAGATTTATTCGCAATTTGAATTTAAATGATGAAGCATTGTTTTGTCATTAAAAACGCCCGTAGTGATTTTTTCCGGAAGACTTTGATTAGAAGTCACACCTTCCAATCATCGAATGAAAAGTGAAAATCAATATCAACGTTGGCAAGCGCGTTGCCGTATTGGTAGGCCATTTTTCAAAGCGAAAGGTATTATTATTCAAGTCTCGGAAAGATCAGTATGCATCGAGCATTGTTACTTTTAAATATCAATCATTTGACACTTAAGTTGTTGCGAGACATCGTGTGCTTACACCTACACAAATTATTTCCTATGGCACTGCGACGAACCACTGAACACGATGTAACCTATACTTATCCTTTCATCAGTGACATTAATCTTTATTAGCTTTATGTAAAACTTACGGGTACAGTAGCAATTGGTAATTAATAATATAGTGCTGGTCTAATTAATTGCAGTTAATTACAATATTACCAATTTTAGAAGTTCTTAATATCACTCGTTGACTTAATTATTGCTCGTTGATAGGTTCTTTTGAATATTCAATTGATTTAGCAATTAATATTCTTAATCAAATCAGACCTGCCAATCATTTAAATAACTGTTTCGAACTTTTTTGCGACCGAAAATAATTTGCCAGGCAGAAAAGTGAAATAAAAAATTGTAAAAAAAATTATTTGGAAAAATAATTGCAATTTGAGAACGACGCGAGACAGACCACCCGCGCAGAAGCGAAAAGACAAAAAAATAATGAAACTCCGTTAAACGCGTTGAAGTTGAAGTTAAATAAGACGAAGTGAAGCTTCGCGGGACGTAGAATATTCAAGCCTCAATTTCATATCGTCGCCTAGGCTGGAAGGAGCATCGCGACTCGGGGCAGGGAGATATTAAAAAGGGGGGGCAAGGCGTCGAAGGATGGCGAGGCGGAAGGAATTACAAAGCGGGCCTGCCCCGATATTTGACACATAATGGAACGAAGGCACCACCCGCCGCAACCGCCGCCCCGGTGGAGATTGTATTTTTTTTTCGCGCCCGCGCGCTCTTATACGCTCTTCCCGCTTTTTTTCGAGAGAGAGAGAAGGCCTACTCCGACATTATGTGCGATTATTATTCATTATGCGCTTTCTCTCGCTATCTTCGACGCGCGAGGGACTTCCTCCCTCCCCTCCTTCGCACTCTCGCTTTGGGCGACGAGTCGAAATGGCTCTCCCCCTCAATTCCTCCATGGACACTTTTGTACATTAACATTGCGATTATAATTAAAAATGAGAGTATTAAGTTATATATTATACTTAATTATGTAAAAATTTGAAACGATACAATCTTCAAAATTTAATAGATTTTTAAAATAACATAGTAGAAATAAAAAATCAATTACTGCTAATAATAAGCCATACAACTGCACGTTAATTAATGTTACTCATTCGATTCTCTTATGTAAGTAGTTGCCTCATTTAAATGTTCAATGAGTGTAAATAATTGAAATGTCGCAAAACCAATGAATCACATTATAAGCCGTTAGGAGCGAGCCCGCACGTGCGAAAATCAGTCGGCAAGTAAATTTCTTTAATCGAACCGATGATTAATAAACTTAACGCCCGGGAAAATCCGCAGCGTCGACGAGTAAATAAGCGACGAAAGTCGAGCAGGTTGGGAGAGGAAGATATCGATTCTAAAAGCCCTATAAATCAGAAACAATTTGTAAAGACCGCTGCCGGTGCGGAGATCGGGCGCACTTTGCGCCGAGCACGCGCGTGATTACCGCGCGGGCCCCGCCGCCGCCGTATAAACGCGTTTAGCCCGCGAGCTCGCATTATGCGCGCGCGGGCCGCATATATCTATGCGGCGGTCTCATATTATGAAGGCATGCGCCGCTCCGCTCTTTGCATACGCGTTGAATTGCAAATGGCGCGACGCGAGGAGAGCCGAGCGGCAGGAAGAGCGAGACGGACGAACGAAAACCAGTCAGAATTTCGCGTATACAGCGAGGACGAGCGGCGCGCACGTCCAACCCCCGACGGATGCCTCGCGTACGCGCATGTGCGCCTCGTTCTCGCCTCTCTCTCTCTCTCCTTTCTTCCTCCTTTCGCCTCTTTTTTACCTCTTTCGTCGCGATGTACCCGTGCGCAGCCTTTGCCTGCGCGCAGTCGACCAATTATTTTATTTAAACGTCGATTCCGCCGGCTCTGGAAAAATGTTTAACTTTTTTTTTTTTTAAATTTGCAATCCGGCGGTGCAGTGTTAAGATATGTAAATTAAATAACTTCGATCCAGAAAAATTGTAAATTTAAAACCTCGAGGATGCGATAAAAGACTATTGCGTAATTTCGAGAAATGATGACGCACGAGTGATTTCGTCACCGTGCGAAATTGTTGCCATCGGCGCTAACATCGAAGCGAAAACTTTGCGGGTATCAAGGGCAGCTCAGACTCCTCCCGCCGCGAAGCAAGTCTTCGATCCCTCCCTCTTCGCTGCTCTCATCTCGAGTATCGTTACGGTTATGGTAGCGGGCAATAGCGCCTACGTACAAATAGTTATTCCGAGCGAACGAGCGCGCATCGCCTTTTTTACCTCCTGCTTTAAGAGACTTTCGCATAACCCTATATCGACTTCGTAGGGGATGTGAGTTACGGCACTCGGAGATTGCAATTTTTTTTTTTTTTTTTTTTCTTTTTGCCCCCCACCGAAACTTTTATCACCCAGACGCAATTTGTATAAAAATACAGTTATTCAGGATATTAAAATTCGACGGCCAATTACGGCGCGGCGGTGCGCCGTTGAAAAATTGCCGGCGTTATCTGCGCGGGTGTTTTAATGACTCGCCGGCCAGAGACAAAAGGGCTTGCTCGAGTGCACGCGCGCCACAGCAGGTGTATCGAGCGAAAGATCCTCTGTACTACATGTACTTTCCTCCGGTTCTTTGCTTCTCCTCCGTCCTTTTTTTCTCTCCCGTGCGCTTTGCCTCTTATCCACAAACGAGTTTCTCCCCTGCTCCTTTGTAAGCCGCTCACAAGAGTCAAATTTCCTCTTCTATATGATTAATTACGTTCTATAATGAACAACGTTAAAAAAAAATTGTTTAAGCACAGACTGCGAGGTAAAATGTCTGAACTTTTCAACGATCAAGTGCAAGGAAAATTTTGGAAATCGCAACGCGCGCAAAGAATACATTTTTTCGTTCTTTTGAAGAGCCATGCGCCATTAAGGAAATTCCAGGAGGCTGCGGGGCGCGGAGGCAATCCGCCATAAAGCGGAAAACAAAGCCGCGGGTCCAATTATGAAACTTCTTCATTAGTCGCCGACGTCGTTCTCTCTCTCTCTCTCTCTCTCTCTCTCGGGTGGCATCTTCGCTAGGGCCCTCGGGTTGGCTCGCATTTAACAGAAATTTCGCAACGTCGTCGTCGTACTCGTCTTCGTCTTCCGTCATCGCCTCCTAAATGCCTCTGTCGTACATTTATGTATATTCAAAGCTCGGTAAGCCCCCGACGCTAGTAGCTGTCACCGGGGGCGCCTCTTCATCAGATAGCAAGACGCCGGGATCCTCCCCCCCTCCGTCCCCCGGTCCGCGTTTACCCCTTTCGCGGGAGAGCGTTTCTACAAGGCCTTCCTATTACGGCGCGCGGGCTCGACCTTAAGATATTAAGTACTTTACCCGCGATTAGATCTCGCCGCCCTCTCTCCCCCCCGACGGCTATGGGTCTCATTGTGCCGTGCACTGGTGTCAGACAAGCGCCTCGCTCTCCCGAGCCTTAGCGGAGAGATCGAGGGACACGCCGGGTGAGGTGTATATAGGCGAGCACAATGAGAGGAGAGGAGGCCTATACGCGCGGAGACGCGAGTGAGCCGGAGTTTGCCGCTACACGTGCACGTGATCCTCGAGAGACCGAACCAAGGACTAGAACACGAGTGCACGCGCCGCTAGCCGGTATACGATACCAGAATAATAGACGAACGATTAGAGTTACATAAAATTGCGGCTCTCGCTTTTCTTCACCCACTCTCCTCTCTTTTTGAGAAAGCTAACTGCACGGACCATCGGCATTCCTCGAGTCGCCTTTTTTTTGTACGCAACGTTGACCGAGGTGTTCGATGTTGTTTTTTTACAGATCGGTCGATTTGATTGATTGCGGAAATTAGAGAAAAAAACCGAGTATTACATAGAAAGCTAGGTGCGTTAGTGCATTACTGCTTAAAAGAATATGTTAATTTATGATTTTAATTAAAATAAATTTTCAGTTTCTAATCTCGTTATTTGGCAATAACTGCAAACGTCCAAAGAGACATCGAGCGATGAATCATTTAGGGTAAAAATCAATGCGAATCTCCTACCATCGTGAGATAATTAGCATAACTTCTATTTTCCTTAAAAAGGTCTCTTAAAAGTGTCGGAAATAAACTTGGGGAAAAGCTATCATCGCGTTAGTGCATTGGAGCTTTTAGCGCTCCGACAAAAGAAGATAAAAGCTCAGTGACTAAAAGTCGCTGAAAAAGGAATCGTACGAGAGCACGGATAGAACACTCCTGCCGCGCAAGCGAAAGACGGGTTAAAAACACGAGCCAACGGGAATAAAAAAAAAATGGAGAGGGAGCGGGTTAAACTGAAAATAAAAGCCGAAAGAAAAGCGGGGACGTAAGGAAAAAAAAGGAGAGAGATAAGGGGGTCGAGGGAGAAGTGGAAAGACAATGCCGGGCTAAGAGACAATTGTTCAGAGCGACGAAGCTCCTTCTAACTGCTGTATAATTTCCTGCAACGACACCTTCATTGTGCGTTCGCCAGTTCTCATTCTTATCTGCGCAACGACGAGAAATAAGGGCTGGAACGAGGTCGTCCGCTCCCGCGGAGTCGAGGGAGATGAAGCAACGGCCCGGCCTTCGAATTCGTCCGCAATTTAACCGGAAGTGCGAAAGCTCCAAAAGAGATAGTGCCCGCCCCCTCGCTCCGAAATCCTTTTATGTGCCTTTCGAGCCGGTATCAAATTAGTGCTTGCAAATTCAGGAAAAAGTGGGCGATCTGAACGGACGATTAGCGGTAATATAATTGAAAAGGATCTTTTTATTCGGTGGTACTCACGTGGAAACCGAGCAAATTACGCTGGGCTGCGATAAAAGTTTGACTTACCTGAAACAAAAAAGAACATGACATTCAGTACAAGAAAAATTTACAATTGCATTATTTATAATACACATAAAAGAAATCGTAAAAAATAATATGAATGAATAATGAATGGTACAATTACAAATAATCGTAAAGTGCGTTTTCAATAGAACACGCAACCACGACATCAATCGAATTCTCTTCAAGTTCAGAAACACGCTGAATTAGGCGACATCGATACAAAGCGCTCAAAGAGGCGACTGCCTTAATAGCGGCTCTAGAACTTCGTGGCAATCGTTGTCATGGGTCGCGCTCTTGAAAAATCGTGGAGAGCCGGGCGAAAAAAAAGGAAAGTCCCAAAGATCCTCTCCCACGATCGGAATCGCGCGCAGCTCTCGAGAGCCCCGACGCAGAAAGGAGCACGTGAGACGAGGCAAAGAAGGGTCGAGCGGAGGACGATCCGGCGCATCCTTCGCGTCTCCCCTCGCGGCCCGAGTTTCGGTTTGTTTTTCCAAAGTCACCGTCCGAATGTACCCACTCGATCCCGGCATGCGACAATAAACACTGACTGTACGTAGGGAGAGGGTACCCGCCGAGTAGACCTCTGCGTGCGCGCAGGGGGAGCGAGCGAGACCGAGAGAGTCGATCGTTGCATAATGGGCGATACCGACGAGCCGCGATTTTATCGCGCCACCGATTCGTAGTAAATGTGACGGGTACACTCGCCTCGGTCGCGTACGCCCAAGTGAATGAATTGAAATTTTACGGCTCGAATGAAAACATTCGCCAGCATTGTGGAGGCGACTCGTGTCGTTGTGTCAATATTCCTCCGAGGCTATTTTACTCTTTATCTCGCGACCGGCTAAATTGCTCTTAAGGATTCGCATGCGTTTGCGTCGATGCCCCGCGAGCTTTCAAAATTCAACCGCTTGTGAATTGGGTCGCACCGCTCGTTTTGTCGAATTGAATTGTTGCCCACCCAATCCTCGTGTTTGCCACTATTGCAATTGAAGAATTCGCTATCTGTTCGCAGCATATAATTGAAAAAAAAAAAAAAAAAAAAAATTAAAGCTTATAAAATAAAGTCGTGAAAAATTATTTTATTGAACTGAATCAATCAATGAACCCAAGAATTCGATTGATAAATTAAATATGTGTCGATAAAAAACTTTTTTATCACTAAAACTGACAGGTCGAAATGAAAACTGTGAAGGCATATACGCAGTGTTACGTAAGCGTCTCGACAGGGCACTAATTAAGATGCAACTCTTGATCGTAAATCGACGTTTAATTCTTGTGTATAAAAAAGGCGATGGCAGCCGGGCGATTTGTTCGCGATTTCTTTTTGCACCTTTAGTGACGCGCCTCCTTCGTCCGAGCGCAATCGCGCTCGATAATTCTCATCTGCCGCGATTATTTTAATTACCTATGCAGCGGCTGCACGAGCGCGGCTCACCTCGAAATTCCCGCGCCCCCGTTAATTGGTCGTAACTTTCGGAGTTACGCACCTCCCGTTCATCGTTCCGCTTTCCCACCCGTAATCCGTCGCTTTATATCTCCTCGAGTCTTTATTCACTTTAATACGAAACTACTAATTTATAAATACAATTTAATTTAATTTTAAGGGAAACGAATGGGGGTAACTTATTAATCAGCTCATGCTTTATCTTGTAATTCATTATAAAACAGTAAACAAATATTAGGTACTGTTCTTTAAATGTACAACATCACGAAAGATATATTTTTTATTATCGGTAAGAAATAAATAAATAAATAAAACGAAATTTCGAAGTTCACCAGATTCATTTGGATTATCGAGGACTGCACTGTAAAAAAAAGTCTAAACACGCAACGACATTGAGGAGAGAAATCGAGAGCTTTGAAAAGCGCGCGAAAAGGAAAAGGAAGAAGAGGGAGCGGCCGAGGAGCGAGGGGGAGAAGACACGAAGAGAATGCGAGCGATCGACTCGGGGCACCTAGTCGCGCCGGGCGCATTGTACACATTCGCTACGCAAGCCGACCGCAAAATCAGCGTTTGAAAGAAGAAGTGACACAATGCGAAGGTACACACACCCCATCGGCCGAGCATCCCCCTTCGCAGCTCTCGGCCCATTGACGCGGGGCCCCGACGTGCGCGCCGCTCGCTGCGTGTTATACCTACACGCAGCCCGGAACAAAAAAAGGAAGAGAGCGGCGCGGCTCGCTTTAAAAGGCGCAGTGATGCGTGTTGCGCGAACGGCCGAGCCTCCCTTCGTGACCGACCCCGGCTGATATTGTCCGCGTGCTGGCGCACACATTGTGTCGGCGCGGGGAAACGCGCCACCGCCTTTTGCCGCGGCGACACGGGGCCCGCGTGGAATGGCTATTTGCATGAGACGAATCGAGGACGACGGCGTGTCTCGAGCGGACGCCTCGAGACGAAAGCCCGTCAAGGGCCCGCAGACGAGCGGGACTTTTCGGATGATGCCTTCACGCGACTAATCGATTTCCACCCGTGCGGCCGCAATGCCTCTCTTGTTTTCCCTTTCGGGTGAATACAAGGGACTTTTCGCGTATACACGTCGAGAGAGAGAGCCGAGTATTTTTCTGGAGGCGAGTATAGTTTTTGTATAGCGGGATACCGGGAACCGACCTGGCGGGAGAATAAATGCGAAGTGTGCGTTGCCGCAGCTCGATAAAGATAGTATAATCAGACGAACGTGTTCGATGACCGAGGGGAAAAAAATGGGGATTTTTCAATTTGATTGGGCGTTTGATATGTGCGATTGTGCTGGTCCACCAACTTGTTTGTACACGGACGCGGGCACACTTGGAGAAGCGAGCGGGAAGAGGAGAGAGCGAGGTTTATCTCTCCCGGGCGGACTGATCGGTGCGGACAGATAAGCCTCTTACGCGGTCCAATTGGCAATTACTTATCGCATCCAGATCGTTACATAACCTCTAACAGCTTCGTACCGGTCCACGTGCAATTAGACGCCTTACGTCACATTATCCGGCCTGGCGTTAGCGCAAGTGCGATGCTTCGATTCTCGGACTTTATCAATTTCACTCGAGTTCGTCGGGCAATCATCCGCTGTCTTGCCTCGAAATGACGCTCATCGCTTATACAAAGACAGGGTAATTAAATTTAATTAGAAATTTAAATGGAAGATTGCTTTGTTTGTTCTACAATAAAAAGGTATATTGTTTACAAGCGTAACTCTCTTGACCAAAAAAAGTAGCTGAGATTTGACAATCGTAAGATGGAAGGAGCAAAAGAAAAGCAGAGCTACATCAAATTGCAAGAGAAATTAATTAGTATGTATTACGCTGCGCCAGCATGGCCTTTTACGGTGCATTCAAATTCGCGGCTAATGATATGCCGAGCGCGTAGTTTCGACACGGAAACCCGCCGTTCGAGAGTAGAAACGGCAAGCGGTTACGAATTCCAGGACCGTCGGAGTGTTTTCGATCATACAAGTCGCTGACTTTCGTTATTACCGAATTTGAAGCCGATTCTATCGGCTTCCCTTCGCTCAAAAGGCCGCAAGTGTTCGTAACCAACCCTGCAGTTCCTTTTAGTTACAAAAAAACCAAGATAGCTGAATTCAATGTTATAACTTCAATTAATCACTGGAAAAACTCAATGAAAATATTTGAATAATAGCGCATAAATTATTTAAAACGATAATTAGCCTGATAAAACCAGTTTGAAAAATAATAATAGAGCATCTGCGCACTGACATTATCTTTAGCACTTTAATATTTTCATCAAAAAGCAATTAAAATACAGCTCGGATAATTAACGTCAGTTTTATTGAATCTCGTACTCGATCATGTTGATCCTCTCCAAAGCTGCTGTCGATTTCAAATCTCAATTTCACCGGCGTCGACGCAGCTTTTCATTAAATTCTTAATCACCGGCCTGAGAGCAAGATTGGTATCGTTGCTGAAACTTTTAATTTATCGCACGATTAAAAAAAAACCGCCAAAGAAGCTCAAATTTCCAGCAGATCTAGCGATAGCGATAGTGGCAAAAGTCCGAAAATTCGGGGCGAGAGAGGGGGGTCAAGGATTCTCCGTCGTCTCGCCTCTTTGATCGTCGAACAATGCGCCACGCGCCGCTTCAAACGCATTAATTACCGACCACCGCTGGAACGTGTACTGCGATTTTTTTTTTCACCGGCGGAGTGGCTTGTCAGCGACAAAATGAACCGGTGCCGCGTCGCCTTGGAAAAAAAAGTCGGAATCGCGCGCGTCGCCCTGCATTAACGTCCATTGATTTTCCCGCTGGTTTATCTGGCCGGTCGATCTCCCCGCGCGCGCGTTCTCTCGCTCTCTGCACCCTGGATATTAAATCGTAAAGCTATTTTCGTGCCGTAAAGAACAGCGGGATTTTTTGTGCTCTCCTATCGAGCCATCTATTGCTCTGTATGAAAGTATAGCGTTCCTACATGTAAATTCGAGCCAGTTCATTAGCTCCTTTTTCATTCCGTATTTCAAAGTGAATTCGTAATATCGCGAAACCACGTTACGAAGTGATAAAAAAAAAGTGAACGATACGCAAAATAAAATACTTAACTTCTGCTCGAAAAATAAATTTAAAAATATGATCGGAACGTTTATACCTGTCGGAGGATGAGAGGGAATTTCGGTATGGACGCGTATAAAGGTCCGAGAATTACGCAATGAATTTTTTATTAGATCGCGGTTGCTCGGAACGATTAGGATACTTAGCGGCGCGGTGCGCGACCGGGCGATAAAGTTTAAGGGCGTATTTACGCGATACACGCAATAAAAGTCAAGTCGCTGCGCGCCACGCACACGCGAGAAGTTGCGGCTGGGAAGAAAAAAAGCATCGGCAGCTTTAGCGCTGCGGCCTGCGACGCCAAAGAACATACACACAAGAGTCGGCCGGCACTTTTACGATCGGTACTTTGCGGTTTTGGAAAACTTTCCGCCGCGTCTTCCCGCGCCTCGTTTAGAAATGCACACGATTACGATAGATTACGCAAACGTTCGTCATCGGATCGAACCGTGCTGGATTTGCGCGATTTTTTTTTTAATATTCTTTATCAAGCAACGAAGTTAATTCTTATTTTTAAAATAGTATGAATGAACATAAAACATTTAGTAAACTAATAAATATTGAAGTCTTAAACGAAGATTTAATTATTATCTCTTACTTGATATAGGTATTAAAATTTTGCAGAATACTTTTAGTACGTAAAACGTAATTAGAGGTAAATTGATTTTTAAAATAAGTAAGTCATCCTTTTTGCATAAAAGTACATATGCGAGCGCACGATGGTGTAAAGTTAACATACCGCTACGCGATTATATACAAAAGGGACGGTCGAAGCGCGGGTAGACACGTGCGGGCAGCCAGGTTATTTTAACAGCGTGGGGCAGCCTCTTTGTTGATCGCGCGTTTGTAATATGTGAGAATGAAGTCTGTTCAACTGCGACTCGGAAAAGACTCAAACTACTTCAAGAGCTGAACTTCTCCAATATTTCTACTTTGTTATTTTATATTTGGTATTTTATTTTTTTCGATCGATCAATGGATAATCCCCAATCAAGGGAAACTGGTTTCGATCGAATTTGTCGATGACTCTTTGGACGAAGAAAAACCTGAAGCAGCAATGAATACTGTAACTTTGCGTCGCGGTAACAAAATTTATCTACCTGAATCAAGGTGATTCTTTTGATTTACTATTCATATATTTTTCTATGATACGTTTAATTTTTCTGCGATATATAAGGAAAAATTTTTAAATATCAAGTTGAATCACGTAGTTTCAAAAATGTTTTAAAGATTGATGTGAATAAAGAAATCTGACACTTGCTTCGCGCGCAAGAGAGAGAAAAATACCTTCCACGCATATTTTGGCCCTTCCCCGGCACATCCGAATATCTATGAGTCAGACGCTATTAATATCTGTGGCGCATGTAAAAATACCATCGTACATTCGTCTTTATAGCCGGCTCTCGCCAGCGCGAAAAGAAGAACAAGACGACGAGGCGAAGCAGTCCAGAGGATTTTCCAATCTCCCCTCGGCGCTCTGTGTGGTCCCTCAAGAATTTCCACTTACCACTCCACTTACAGTCAAAATTAAATCGAAGAACAAGAACATCGTTTCCCATCTAGGAACGGTTAAAATAGGCTGGATCTCTAAAAATTCGGAATATACCAAGCAGATTCGCGGTGCAGCGGAAAATCGAATCAATTAAAATTTTCAATTTGATCCCTTCTCGAGGAACAACACGCATCTCCGCTGCGGGGGAGTCCCCCCCGCTCGCGCTCCTCCTCGAAGGCATTGCCGGGCGGGAGAAAGAGCGCGCTCGTCTTGCCGGGGAGAAAATGCTCTCCCGCGGCCCGACTGTGCCCCGCTGAGGGCGAAACGGCGTGACAACCCCATCCCCCCGGCGACTGCTCTTCATCCCTCTTGCTCTCGTCACGGCAAAGTTTCATCACCGCCGCGACGCAAACTCATTCCGCCTCCGCCCGCCTCGCGTTCTCGAGCTCAACTCGGCTCAGCCAGTCGAGCCCTGAACTTCAACCAACAACTTTGGCTCTCCTCCTCGTTTATTACGGGTGACTGCACTTTCCCTCCGCCTCGCAACAGCCGCCACCGCCGCCGCGCGTTCGCTTCTTCTTTGCTTCCAACCCCCCTTTCCCAGACTGCCGCGCAATTTCGTTCGATGCTCTCGCTCCTCCTTCTTTTTCTGTTATCTCGTATTCCTTCTCCTTCGCGCGCTCACTTCGCGACCCAGGATACCGCCGAGAATTGCGCTCCGGTGACGCGATGCGAAGTACCTTCCAAAAGATTCATCAGCGCACCTGACTAATCCAAGGTGTGCAGGGTGTAAGCCCTGCTTTTACGTGGGAAAACATTTTTGATGGATTAAGAAAAGTTTATCTTTATTTGGCGATTAAAAATTATATTATGCAACTTTGGGTTTTGTGAATATATTATGAGATTAGTGGGATATTTTGGTGTTCTTACAGGCAGAGGTATCCGCTGTAGATCAGCAGCGCATATTTCAGAAGATTAAAGTCGTAAACCAACACACGAAATTATTTTTGATATACGATTTTAGGTGCAAACACACGAGGGAGCGATCGACAGATACGACAGTTCACTAGGAAGGCTCGAAGCAAACTCTTCGCAACTATTTAAAAGCTCTTTACTCGATTACATTATTTTTTTAAACCTGATTTTGCTTTACTTTACGATGACATTAAAATGCGCTATAACGTAAAAAAGTTATGCTAATGCAGTCCACGTGAAGCAGATAAAGTAACGAAGCAAACGTGTGACTCAAAGGATATCTTTCACAAAAAAAAAGCAACGGAGAAAAAAATGCGTTCCTTCGGTGGCCAAACGGTGTATAAGATACCGAGGTTAGATAATACTACTCGACATCGCATTTAATGCACTTCGATGACAAATCGACGCAGTGACGTATAGAGTCGAAAAATAAAAGCACAGCCGACAAAAACAGTTGCAATTTTTATCTATGACTTACTTTTATGGAATCTCTGATTCTAAAAATGCGCCTTTACATCAAATACTGAAAAGAGTTTTTACTGACATAGCTTTCACTACGAGAAAGCAGGAAAAATTACTCGAAAGCTGATATATCTCTACGGTGGCGTTGAGTAACAAAAGCGTCGAAAAGTCGCATTAAGAACTAGCGGTGATCTAGCTCGATGAATGTAAATTTTTGCTATTAAACGACGCAATAAAAGTGTCAATAAACACTCGACAATTTCGCAAACAGAAGCGTTTCTCTATGTCGCTGTTGACTGCCGAAAAACAATACTTGAGAGAAAGATTGAAACGTACCACAGACATGCGTACTTCTTAACAAGCACTGATTATCACATTGATTCCGCAATATTCCTTTCTATTTGCATCCATTGTAAGGTGTATCGATGATAGTGGCTTAATCTCGCCTTCGTTCCATTGTAACGCCAAAACAAAGAAGTAAATTTTTACACGAAACTCTACCGTTCAAAAATAGCCAAACGTGAGAATAAATACTCGAGAATTTTTCACGGTATATTCACCGCATCAAAAATGATAAAATCGAAAATAGACATCCAGAAATGCGGTACATCCGCAGGAAGAGAGGAGAGCAAAAGTTCCTTGCGCAGCTAAAATCACCGACTATACTCAGTGAAGTAACTCTGCCAGAAAATAGGCCTTCTGTAAGAGGCGCACCCTAAGCTCTTCGGGAAGACAATTTTCCTCTCTCTCTTTCTCTCTCTTGCTGTTCTCAGTGAAAGCATGGGGAGGGAAAGGAGAGCAAGAAGAAGACGTTGATGCTCGCAAGGCGCAGACTCGCTTCTCTGAGGGAAGAATTAGCTAATGGTGCAGGATGAATCCGTAATGGGTTTGCTCCGTTCCCGCTGGCGCATCGGGATTTTGCGTTCTGCTCTCTCCATCTCTATATTTTCCCTATTTTTCCGACTTTTTGTTTAATCATAAGACGTGCTTATTTCACGGAGCTTTATTCCGCATTAGTTTTCAAATCTATTTATGTGAAACAAACTTTTGAGAAAGTTTTGAATATTATGCATTTAATTTGTTATAATAATCATAAAGATAACATTTATTTCTAAAACTAAGTAAGGATTTGAATTATTGCCTCACAATAATTTTTTTAAAAAGATCGTAAAAATAAAAAAGAGATTGTAATAAATTAGTAAAAGGAAGTATAAAATAAAGTTAAAGGCAGCTAATTTAGAATATTTCCATAATTTTTCCATCACTTAATCATCTGATAGATATCCTGTTGTGTAGTAATATTTAGCTGATTATTATTTTTACTCGAATTTGGTTTTTAGTAGTACTTGAGATAAAAGCTGTAAGATAGAAGACTTGTACCGCAAGGATCGAGAGCAAGAGGTGAAGACGAGCCCGTAGGATGGGGAGTAAAATTTCCAAGTGCGGGACGAGAGCGCGCGCTCCAATTCGAAGTAATACCCCAAGGAATGCGGAGAAGATGGAAGGATAGATAGACCGGTCCGTCGGAGAGGAATATCCCCGCGAAAAGGGGTTGTTCTTTGGGGTCCCCAAATTCAGGCGGAAGATGGAACGATATAATTCGTCTAGAGCGCCTCGGAAGAAGCGGAGAGTGCGAGCGAGCGAGGCGTGAACGATTTGAATAATGCCGCGAGATTTGACGCTCAAGTTCCTTATTCAAGTTAATTCCGCTAAATTCTGGCATTCATGAGACCGAGATGCCGAAACGAGCGCGCACTGATAAACTAATTTGTTTCCAACTTCGTGCGGCGATTCGAGTAATCTAAATATGCTAATTGCGAGAACAGATGATAAAAGTGACGAGTTCATAAACCCGTCAGCCTCGAATGAAAACACATTATTAAAAATCAATGGAGCTCGGGGCTCTTTTAAGGACAAACACGTGAGAAAAAGGAAGCCTTGAAATGACGGAAGCCGCGCAGGGAGGGGTTTGGTCTGCCTTAAGCTTCTTGCATCTACTTTATTATTCCGAGATCGGCGCGGCGCGCAGGCTTCGCGGTAATTCTCTATTTGTCTACTTACGCGCGCGGAGCCGGGTTCGCGCGCCAAGCCCGAGAAAAATCCCAGTGTTTCCAGGAAGACAATCAAAGGCCGTGCGCCAGACTATTTGTGCATATGGCCGCTATACGCAACCGTGGCGCGCTGGAATAAGAGAGGAAAAAAACAACGATAGCATAAACGAGCTCCTCGATGCTCACACGCGAACTAGGCCTCGGGAGGAGGCGGCTCGTAGGCGCGCTCCGGCCAAATCGACGTTTGACTTATTTTGCCTCTTTGGAGCAGCTGTCGATCAGCGGTTCTCATACAGTCCGCCGAACCTCCGTTTTAAGAGATGCTCGAATTCGAAAAGTGAATTAATTCTTCACGCCGAAGAAACTCGCAGTGGTGCTAAGTAGACGTCTTTATAATATATCGTTGAAGAGAGCAAGTTATTACGAGGAGGCTGTGGCAATATCTCAAAAGCACGCCCTTATCATTAAGGAAAAGTTATACTCCAAAATAGAATCACGAAGAAGCCGTTTCGCTCGGCCTTAACGGCGCCTCCTCGCGTCAACACTACCCGGTTCCCTCCTCCACGTCGCTCTCTCTCCGCGCTAGACGCGCACGCGAGCATCCTCCTGCGTGCACGCGTGAGCGCCCTGCGTTAAGAGCGACGCGCGTCGATGAAAAAGAAAGGAGGGAGCCCAGAGACGAAACAGAGGAGAAGGAGATGCGCGTTTTCGTCTCTCGCGAGCTCGGCGTTTGCATCGCGTGACGGGCCTATTCAGCGACGCATAAATAATGGATAAATAAGTGGATAAATAATGTAAGAAATCGGATTTTTTCTTCTAGTGCGCACGTACACAGACATACACACGTAACCTACTCTTCCCGCGTGCGATTCCTTCGTTTTTATTTTCTCCGTGTATACGAGCGTTTTCCCTCCGACTCTCTGTCGGTCAGGTTCACGGCTCGGCTCTCGGACAGGAATCCGAATCGCGTGATCGGCTCGCTCTGCACCGCTAAAACCCCGAGCGAAGGAAATTTACTGCATGCGATGAGTCGGCCCTAAGATCTCTCGTGTGCTTTATTTTTTCCCCGTTTCGATTCTTGCCTCTCTCTCTTTTCCTTCCGCCCTCTCTCCTTCCCTCTTTAAATATTTTTCTCCCCAACTTTCTACCTTTCTCTATCTGCTTATCTGCATCCATCGAACACTACTTCCTCACTTATTTTTTCGAAGGCTTCATATTACATTTCTGCCTTTAAGACAACTCCGCTACAGTGAGTGTAAATTCAGGATTGAATAATAAAAACAATAAAGGTTTAATTGAATCTTATTGTAATTTAATGAAATGAAAGCGATTCACTGACAGATGAATTAATTTATTGCAGTAAATCTTCAAGAAACATGCTTTGCTTTGCAGAAAAAAAATTTCTTGGACGTATTTACATATCGCTGAGTATAATTTTCTATCAACACATCAATCTACCTATAGATGCTCTTCACCTACACGCTTCCCTATCACGAGCATCTACTTCTCCTTCTAGCTGTCTTTGCACACAAGTCCTCCCTATTGTATTTATCGTGCCCCCCTCCCCTGGATGCGTTTTACACTGGAAAGAGGATCCGTCTCTCTGCCTCGTTCCTCGAGCACAGGGTCAGAGACATTACTCATTATAACACTCGGCGCGTCGTGTTCTTGCGTATGAAAAGAGAGAGCGAGGAAGAGAGCGGAATGACAGGCTCGGTCAAGGGTCAGCCGAGCTTCGTGCCCGAGCAAGACACGACGAGAGGGGCAGCGCGCCGATATCGGCACTTATATCAATGGAATAACGCGGAGGGCTCGCGCACATGTGACTCAGGCCCGGCCCCTCTCGCGAAGAAAGAAGCGTTATGCCGCGGCAGTTACGGCGAACGCCAGCGCTCTTTGAGCATATAGGGATCTCGGACAAGACGTGCGAACGTCATCCGCCGACGGGGTATCGGATGCCGGGGAACGCGAAAAAAAATTTGACGAGGAGGCGCTGCAGCCGAAGACTCGTTCGCTTTCGCGCCTTCGCACAATCTCTTTCTCGCCTCCAGCTGAGAAATTGGGAATGCTGGCATTGCGCTTTTTTTTACGAGAGCCTCTCATCGATCAGACTGAAATAAAAGGTCGACGGTAAGAATATGCGAACGTATTATAAAGTATGCCGTGTGGTTGCTTCGTTTATTTTCCGGCTGTCGCGTTATTTTTCGAGGCGATTCAATCGAGAATGCGTTTGCTCATTGATCGAGCCGATCGATGCGCGTTCGTCGATTAGGACCGCAATTAAATAGTTTAGGCGCCGAACGATACTGCCGTGAGCCGATGATACTGGCGATAAAGCCTAGCAGCGATAGCCGCGTTAGGCTTCGCAACAGCGAACTAAATTACATAGATAATTTATGCGGTGTAATGCGCGATAATTGATTTTTCTCTCAATGGCGAGAAAGGTACGTGTGCATAATAAAATCATCGAATCGAGCGAGAAAACTGAGAGAGGTGACTTTCTGCATTGAGACGAGTCTGAGAGTTCATTGATAGCTCGAGGCTGTTATCGAGAGACAATTAATCGTTCGTCCACTTCCACGAATTCGCTCGACAATGAACGTAACTTGCAGTATTAAGAATCAAGAGCCATTATCGTTAGGGTGCGTCGGAAGTCGCTCGCGCGAAAAGTGACGATCGCGAAAAATCTCAGCCGCGATTAGAAACATAGTAAACAGACGATATTAATGAGATTTCCATTGCTTGGCCGGTTATCGGTCCCGTCAGTCTATCCGACTTGTCCGTCAGCGTGACAGCGATACAAATTTATTATCCATTAACACGTCAATTAACTTTAATGTCTTGTCTCGCGCGCGCGCGGATAATCAATCGAAGTTACGAGACCGGAGCAGCGAGTCTTAAAAATTCAATCTTAATGGTCTAATAATAACGGCGTTGCGGCGAGATACATGCGTTGCGCAAAATTCTCTCGAATTAGACGACCGATTAAGCCGCAGACGTCGACGCCGCGAATTTAATTAATCGCCGATCGCCGCGGCGCGAAGACATTTCTCATCGCGCGCGGCTATAAATTACACTGGACGAAAAAAAAAATTAATCTACATGGGAGGAAATCGCGACAAAAAAAAAGAGGGGAAAATCCTTATCCGAAGCACTATCGCGCTCGGCGATGCATAAGCGCGGGCATTATCGGCGACACCCCCGTGCGATCGGAGAAGCCATTGACTCGCGGGCAAAAGAAAGACGTCGACGACGAGAGAAAAAAAAGGCACAGCAAAAGTTGCATTACGCAAATCCGCTCTCGACGGGTTCATCGAACCTAGAACGCGGCGAAACCGATAAGTTAATAATAGCATGCGAGCGGCTCCTCTTCTGGAAAAAGAGCCGAAGAAAGTCGCGGGCGCGAAGAGCAAAAAAACGAAGCCGTCGGCCCGATATCGGTGTCGAAAGAAGCGCGACTAGCCACTCGCACTTTCTTTCCTTTTTTGCCTCTCCCCTCGGATAAGGACACTCGATAAGAATATGCAAGTTCGTTACGAGTCTTAAAGGCGCGCGCGGTGTGTAGGTGAATCTCGCATCTCTTCCAAATGGGCAATAAACGGGGCCCGCGGTCGAATCTCGCGCGGACGCTGGAAAGAGGCGCGGGAGTGGGAGGCGGAGGAGCGCGTCGCCGGAAAGACAGAGGCGCGCCGAGCCGAAAAAAAGGAGGACGGCAAGCGCATACAAGGTGCCAGGGGTTCACGACATGAAGGCCTCATTATGCTTCGGAAAGCGAGCGCACGAGCTGCGCGCAGAAACGAGTGGGGGCGCAAGGGAAGAAGGAGACGGGCGGGAGTTGAGAAAAGACGGCCGATAACCGGCCGATACCGCGCTCGCTCGAAAACACAGAAAACACGGAATCAGCCTCATTACTTCTATCTCTTTCTCGAAAGAGGGAATGGCGAGAGGGGCATAAAGAACGAGCGGCGGTGGGCGCGAGAAAAAAAAGGGAGAGACGCCGGGGACTTCGGGTTTTCAAGACTTCGAGACGCGCGGAGACGATTCTTCGGTCTCTCACGATTTCCGAGAATTATCCCGTCTTTGGTTTCCCACTTCTTCTCCCGGTGGCGAACTTTGATAGTCGTCGGCGAGCGAGAGCGAGAGAGAAGGAGGCAGGAAAAGGGAGCCGAAGATAGCGTCACCCTCGCGACGGGCCATCCGCACCAGGCGAAGGCATAATAAAAGCGGAGGAACGGCCTTTCCTTATGCCCCGATAAAAAAGAAACTCAGCCGACGAATTGCCCGGGTATACGGCTCGCGCGCAATGAGATGGGCTCTTAAGGGTACGCCAGCACGAGCCTATTGAATGTTTGACGAGGCCTCACTCGCGATTTTATATTTCAATGATCGCGAATGCTACCGCAGCCCACGGGTATGAAATTTTTATGCGCTCGCCGCGGGAAGTGATCGCAATCAATGTGGAGAGAGAGAACGAGAGAGAGAGAGGGAGAGCTTCTTTTGCGGTCCTAAGAAATGGTCTTTTTATGGTACTTAAAAGCCTACTCTCATGCGCCTTATCTTTATTTAATTTTTATGCCGCCGACTAATCTGTTAATGCCGTTCGAAGGATCTACATTTTCGGCGGTTTGTAAGAAAAGTCACGGAATCGTGCGAAAAAAAGTAATCGACCCAATAATGCTGTTTTTACGGCGACAATTATTTTTGATCGTTAAATACAGCGATGGAGTAAGTGATTCTTTTTTTTTTTACTGTACACATTTTTTCCGAGGAATCGGAACTTTCAACGTTCTCATTTGTACCTGCGATCTATCAAGTTTTTCAAACACGTGTCGCACTAAACAAACAATTTACTCGCACACGAGCTTATAATTACAGATCACGGACTCACATAAATATCGTTTAATAAGCCATGCCTCATAAAGTATTCTCTAATCAAGTCGTCGCTTGGAATATATTCGGAGAAAACACAAAAATGGGTCTAATTAAAATCTGCCTCGCGGTTCGGTTCCTCGCGATAAAATCGTAATCGCTGTGGGGGCGCGTGAAACAACGCTCACCCTGAGTCCGACAGGGTTTTACGGGGTCCGCCCAATAAATTTCCGTTGCCGCGGGTCTCGGGCGGTAACAGTAATCGAATGGAATCAGGTCGAGTTTCCCGAGCATTTTCCATGCTTTCCGATCGTATCGCGCGAGATCGGAAGTCGAACGCTATCACTTTCATAATTCTCCTTTTTTCAATACCAAGGCAACCTTTTTTCATTTCGAGAAAAAACTTAATTCGCTAAAAATACAAAAACTCAAGCTCGCTTTTATCAATAAATAAAACTCGTTTTATCCGCGCAAAGTGCCAAACGCAGAAGAAAATAAATCCGGCAAAAGCGAGTGAATTAGCGAATGCGTGAAAGCAAAATAAATGCAGCGGGGTGAAGGAAAAAAAAAAGAGGGAAATAAGGCACGGCGAGGCGCGAGCGTAATGAAACGAGTGGCAAATGGCTCGTTGGCGAGTGACAGCGACGGCCGAGAAGATAGCATCGGCCACGGCATTAGGGTGAGCAACCTGCGTCGCGACGACAAGAACGACGCGTTGACGCACGGCACGAGCGCGACGACGCAGGTGCAGGGGAGGCGGCGGCGGCGCGCGAGCCTCGCGGGACGCGACGACGTCGTTTAAAATACAAATAATAGCGCGCCGTAATTGAGAATTGACGAGAGGATAGCATGCCGCGAGTCGCCGGGCGAATCGATGCCGCCCTGCTTTGGCGCGCGGCACCGATTTCGTACCGCCTGGTCTTCGCCAGCCGCGCGCATTTCGAAACATTACCAACTATTTAGGCGGCGAAATGCTCCAACTTTTTTTTTCACCCGATTGCCGCTAATGATCGATGCTTATCTAAATGCTCCTAACGACGGAATATTTTATGTTCTATGTTAATTAAAATAGTACATTTTGTAGTGCATGAAATAAAAACGTGAATTATTATTGCATGCTTTGTTTGACATTTCGTGATAATCGATTTATTGGTAATAAAAAACATTATGGAATAATCATATTACCAACTGGTTATTTATTGTAAATAAATAAATCAGGAAAAGAGCAATCCATCGATAACTTCGTACAGAGGAAGTTGCTTTATTATTCATATGCTACTGGTATTAATGAATTATTAAGAGGATTCAAAATATATAATCAAATATTGCACTAGAGAGAATATTGAAATAGACTATTGCAATTTTATACTTAAAATCTCCGCGTGGAATTGCTAATAATAACTACGAAACCAGTTTTTGTAAAATTTTCAGATCATCCTACATACCTTATATAAATCGCATCAGTTATTTAAGACTTACATGATTTGATTTCGATTATAAGCGGTGCAAGGTATTAACTCGCAAATGCCAATTCTGACAGATAGAAATAGCCAGCAGGATGTTAAAAAATTAAAATAACGCTTACACGCAAAGCGCATCGGGTTCATTTATCTCGCGATACAACACCGCACGAGCTCTGATTGTTATTGATCAGGCATTTCGTTTGTCCATTTTCAAATGCGTCCGTATTTGCGGACGGGAATGAGAGAGAGACAGAGAGAGAGAGAGAGAGAGAGAGAGAGAGAGAGAGAGAGAGAGAGAGAGAGAGAGAGAGAGAGA
>JAXIUT010000037.1:16731410-16879926 GCA_035586675.1 Eurytoma californica | reverse complement strand
AGTTCGTTTGTCCATATTCAAATGGGTGCGTATTTGCGGACGTGATTGAGAGAGAGAGAGAGAGAGAGAGAGAGAGAGAGAGAGAGAGAGAGAGAGAGAGAGGAAGGGGGATCGAGATGAAAGAAAAGAGAACGCAACGCCCAGTGCTTTTATAATGTTGGCACGAAACAGCGAATACAGACGGCGGACTTTAATGAATCTTTATGAGATGGTGTCGTGAACTTGTATTCCCTCCGGTGACTGACTGTGAGTCCGTCCGCTGCTATACCCATTGGCGCGATTCCATTTCGGACTTTTCCACCTCTCTCTTTCTCTCCCTTGGCACACTAACTATTTTTATTTTAACGAATCTCCTTATACTCCAAAGATATTTACAATTTGTAAAATACCGCGTTTGAATTAGTACCAATTGAAAGAAAAATATATCATCGAAATGTGACAAGAGCTGCGACCATGACCAATAATAAATTATAAAGTAAATTAATGTACGCATCTGCTTCATTTTTTGTGACTCATTCGGAGATTATTAAAATTCTTTATTAATCAAACTAAAAGGTGCAATCGCGACGCCCGCGCCTGCGCCGATACCGTGAGCACGAGCAACATTTTTTCCCCGACGTCAATGTGGGGCAGTTTTCTCATTAGGCGGGGTTGTGGCACTGCTCGCTCGGTCACCTTTGCATGCGTGGGCTGCGCTCTCGGTCGCCGTATACACGTTAAATTCGAAGGGTACACTGAAAGTCCGCCAGCGAGTCCCACCCCGCATCTTGATCTCCATCAACTCCGAACTCGCGTGATATTGTGATTAGCAGCTCGAATGAGCGCACGCACTCCTTCTCTTTCTCCCACTCGTTCCATCGATTTGGCCAAGGCCGTCGATTTTTAAATTCCCGCCTGCCCGCCCCTCTTCCGCGACTGTTTCGCGCGCGAGAGTATTCCATCGGGGGCATTGGCTCGAATATTCTTGCAATTGACGATAAGTGAGTTAGTGTAAAAAAACGTCTGGTCGAGTCGCTGCATCCAGATAAAAAGAAGTTTCGACCGATCCACGCACGCGGATTGTCATTTGTGACGATTTTTAACGAAGCATTCGTATTTTTTTCGACACCGACGAGTATTCGAAATCGTCTTATCATCGAAACTATGACGCGTTCAAGTTGCCGCATTTTCTATTTTTAAAGAAGCTTGTCACGACAGATATTAAAATACGCTTGTATATGATTAATTTTTCATTAATGCAGTGTACAATTACGTTAAATGAAAGAAAAACTGAAAATTAAGATCGGTTGATTAAGAATGACAAAAGATAAGGGTCACGCGAAAGGTCAATTTTGAAACATCTCGTGCTGACTTACCGGGGTCGGATGAATCCAGACTTGAGGGGGCTTGTTGACTGAGGGGGCCAGGCGTGCCCCCGCTGCCGGGGCTGCGGGCGTCATCGTTGCCGCTGGGTCCGGGGTACGACAGTGACGAGGAAGGTGGCCTCTGTAATAACAAAACATTAAACAAACATTACTTATTGCTCTGCATTCGTCATGGGTTGCGCTTTCACGAAGTCACCGGGGATCACAGCAACTCCAAAAAAGTCAACAACCTCTTTACAAATCCGTGCACGACGCGATGTGGGATATAGTCAGGAAAGTGAGGTAAAATTGTGTAATACAAAGATAGGTGCATCCTGTGTGTGTACGGGGAGGGTCATTTAAATTCAGCCTGTCGAACGTGATAAGTGTATATCTGGTGCAACTTTGAAAAGAAAAAAAAAGGCGGGAAGACAGATCGCCGCGGCGAATAAAAAGAGAGAGTAGCGAAGATACGGCTAAATGTTGTTCGTGCGCGCAGCTGCGCGGTCCGCGCGATAAGGAAGGTGCGTGCGTGCGACCTCTGAACCGGCGCGTCGATAGCGAGGCGAGAGCGTGCACGAGCTGCGCGAGGAACGATTTCCGCTCGGCTGAGTCGCGGACGGAGGAGGAACGAGCGCGTGAGCGTCGGCCACAACAATGACTGACAGCGACTCCCACACGCTGTCATGAGAACTCGACAGGGAGCAATTGTTTCGTCTCATTCTCGCCTATCCACTTGAAATCGTTACGCGATTGAGATTAGAGATTCGTTAAAGAGTTGCCTTCTACGCCTCCTCCTCCTCCTCGCAGCGCCTCCCTCGAACGCGTGCACTCCTCCTTTCCGTTCGGAGCTTTAATACGCGCAATTTATCTCGAGGAATAATCTTAATTTCTTAATTGCGCCTTTCTAGCCACGCGCCTGGCTATGTTTGTTTGGCGGTTAGCCTCAACCTGTTATTACGTCGAGTTCGGATTAGAGGATTCCCAGTTTTCCCAGTGGATCTAATCGCCGCCGCGGCTACCCGAAAACAAAGTGTATCCTGATATTTCATAATTGGTGCTTTTTTCCAGGCGCGCCGAAATTCACGCTCCAGCAAATTAAAAGTATAATGCCAATTGCATATTCAGAGGCTGATATAATAAGATAATCAGCCTAACGAACGGGTGTACGCGCCGAGGCGGCGATTGAAAAATGATTCTCGCTTTCGAGGCGAGGAAAAAGGTAGCTTTTGTACTACGAGCAAAGAGAATGCCGGCTTTCCCCATCGGGCCGCATCGCAACGCCCTTAACGCGTTTCCCATGCGCGAGCTCAACTCCGCGGCAAAACAAATGGCGATCGTCCTTTTTGCCTTGGCGGCGTGCGTCTTGAAGCGCGCAGTGCCGCAATCCCAGCCAAGGAGAGGAATCCTCGCCGTATAGGTATACGTAACGGCCCATCAATAATGCATTGCGCGCACCAGCTTCCTATCCTATTGCTCCAGCCGCCGCCTCGTGGACTTGTAGAGAGAGAAAGATCTCAACCGGCCAGTTTAGGTGTCCCACGCGCTCGCGAGAGCAAGGAGCCCGCGAACCCTGTTTACGGACACTGACGTCACTTCCTACTAAACGAGGCAAGGCTGCGGCTTTTTTTCGACAACTGTGTCGGAAAGAGGATACTTTATTCGCTCGCGAGTGAGAGAATTCGATTGCTACTTAGTTGGTCAGTGCGATTTTAAGTTACGTTTTTTTTTCAATTAAAATTGTCGGATCTTTATTACTTTGATCTACTTAATTGGCCGGTGTTCAATATTTAACAAACGAGCGGTAAATACTTTAAAGTAGCTAAATCAACAGGAGCGTTAAGTGTTATTGGAGGAAAAGGCTTTTTATTTTACACTCGGCCAAGTGACGAAAATATGAGAGACTCGAAAATTATGATAATGTCAAATTGGCCGAGCCAATATGTGCGACGCGCAGCGCGCGCAATTTGACAAAGCGGATGTCTGGCTCGCTCCTTAAACAAATCAGTGCCCGCATCTCGTGTTTCACTTTCCCCTTTAAAAGTCGGAGCGCTGGCCGATTCTCCTCCTTTTTTTATACCCTCGAGCTCGCGCGTCGACCGCAAGCAACGAGTGACGAAAGGAGAAAAAAGTTCGGATCAAAATGCCATCGACCGACACGCAGAATTCTCTCGGTTATCTCGAATGAAAAAAAAAAAGAGAACGACCAGTGCCGCAATATCTCCGCGAGTAATTAAAAAAAGGGAGAGCACAGCAGACTGCTGATAAAATATTCACTTTCGGTGTCAAAGTCTCTTGGATTTATCGGTGTATCAACGTCCGAGAGTTCAAGCGTCCAGGGCGATTCTCCCTCTTTCTCTCTCGCTCTCTGTCTCCGCGCCATGAGCGAGCCGAGGCGAATGAGGAGAGATGGAGGCAGTCGGCGAGCGATCGTGGCGCACGCCCGCTGTCAACGGCCAAGGAGAACAATAAATTATAAATCTCTCGTGATCTCGCGCGCCTACGAGCGGCGCACCGAGTTTACGCTCTGCGCTCGCTAGAGAGCGACGCGAGGAGGCTCAAGGAGGCCGATAAAGATAACCACGGCGAGATGCAAAAATCATCGAGCGAGTGTTACACGCGGGCGAGAATGAATGAGGTCGAACAAAAACGGAGCCTCGTCGAGGGCTATGACGAGGCGAAAATTCAACGACGATGAAACTGCACCGGTTTAGCGACGCTCGCTCTCGAAAGAATTATTTTGTTCTTGCCGAAGAGTTAATTATTCAATATCGATTTGTTATACTTTAGGACGAATTTATTTTCTTGCGCGGATTCCATCCAAGTGATACTGCATTACTATTGGCTGGACCTTTCAATTAAGCGGAACGAGAGATCATTTGACAATGACATTTGTTTGGTTTCTATAAAAGGTCGGTGAGTAAGTGAGGCACGAAAAGTCGATCTGCTGCATTCGACCGCGTGTGCGAGCGTTGCTAGTCGCATTTATTAACCCTGCCGCCTCGTAACGTAATGCCATATAATTACGTAATTAGCGACCGGACATTAGCGCGTCGCTGACTGGTTTACGGCTGAGATACGTAAATCTCCGCAATTAATTTATTGGCACGGCGAGGCTCTCGGCCTTGCCGACGTACGAGCTCTCGCGTACACACGTATTCTCACGCACACGCGCGTGTCGCTGCCGTAGAAGAATACGCGGCCCGACTCCTTCGCAGCGCGAAAAGGCGCCGAGCGGAGATCGACGCGAACCGAGACGCTGCAACGGCAGAAGTAATTACATTGTAAACAGGCCCGCAGCACCGACGCATCGAGAAGCCCCGGCGTTTTCCTTTGTCGCTTCTTTTTTTCGCGCGCTCGCGCATACCGTTTTCTCGCGTGGAAGTCGCGCAGAGTACATCTGGCCGATAAGCGCGAGGAGAGGCAAGGATACGGGCTGGCGAGATATCGGCCCGAGGAATGCAATTCTCGCGGCCCGAGCAATAGGGATTGAGAAAGAGACTTCGCCGGATAAACAACGACCTCGCGGTGTAGATATACCAGAAACGAGTTGGACTTTCGAAAAAAAGGTCTCTTTAATTTCATCGCCGGAATCCCGAAGCCGGCGATGAAAAAAATAAATGAGACCGACGTTGTTTCTTGAGAAGGCCTATTTTTAAAAATGAGAATACAGCGCGACCGAGAATAGGGGAGAGGCTCCGGGGGGAAAGGAGCGAGCGCGGCCTTGAATTTCTCAGCTGTGCGTAGCGGCGCTATAGCGGCCCGGGAATCCTAGATACACTCGCGTAGCCGCGCGCCGCGGCTTGACGGATTGTGCGTTACCGTTACGTCAGTCGGGCGCAATTTCATTAACATTTTCAGCGCCGCGCCGGGGAAAGGAAATCGCCGTCTCCTTTTGTACCTTTTAGGCGGCGATTCGCGGGCGGCGCGCGGCTGTAACGAAAACCTGAATCTCACGAGACCGCAATAAATAACAGCCGCGGTGGCCGCCGGCAATTATTACATCGCGATGACAACGATATCTGCAGCGCCTAGCGTTTAATTGTTGACTCCGTTTTGATTCGACGTTAATGCGCGTATATTACTTCGCGCCATTCATCATTCCGCGCCGGCCGAGCGAGAGTGAAAAAAAAGAAAAGAAATTCGCTCGTTAAGAGCTCTTCCGTGGGCGTAATTTATTTACGCGCTCGCTCGGCCGGCTTGATGCATGGTTTTCAACGAAATTCTTGAGATAATGTGATCGATCTTTCACAATCTACACTTGTCGATTGCCCGCTAATAATTCTTTTTTTCTTCAGAGACTATAAATTCAAGCGCATTTCAAATTTCTTTTTAAGCTCGCGTGGGACCATTTTTTTTAAAGTTTCTCTCAAATGGTCAAGCAACACTTTCACGCCTCCTGATTTGCCGTGAATTCGAAATCAAACTCAATAATGTCAAAATATTGTTGAACTTGAAGTGCGGGTCGTTGCCTCGGAGAATAGGAGAGTCGAAGTACAAGAGAGAATTTTATGGTAGGATAGCTGTTTGCATCTTGTTAGAAGGTGCTGCGGATACGCAGCGAGACTTTTAGGACGCGTGCGCATCGAGAGGTAGCCGACGATGCTGTCGACCCAGCAATAAATGTGAAATCCGGGGGATTTTCGTTGCTGTCAATAAAGTCGGAGTTCAGATTTGTTGTAGGTTGTAACTGCGACCCCGAAGATTTTACGACCTCTGCCTGTTATATCCCGTCAGTCGCGCTACATAGAGAAAGTCCCCTCTCAAAATTTATACTTTCCCTTGCAGGCTATTTTTGCTGCATCTTTTACATATCCAGAGCTAATAACTTAGTGAAGGCCAGCGGAAGGGGTGTAGATTTTCGTTATTCACGAAACGATCTCAATTAAAAAAATGAATTGTAAAATTAAAGTATTAATCAGCTTGTGTATAACGAAAGGGGTCAAAAAGTTTGCGTACGTGGAAATTATAAACGATCAATTCCGGGAATGCAATTCGCACATTTTCCGAAAGATTCGCGAGTGTGCGTGCGCACCCGATATCCTGGGCGCGAGCGCAAAATGAACGGCCAGCGTTATTAGTTTGCCATTGAACGAAAGCAAAGGACGACAAAAGCATACCGCCGGTGATAAATGCCAAGGCAATTACGTATTGACAGTCAGCTCGCTATATATGCGGCTCTGAAAGCTTTCCCAAGCTTGCAGCGTGCGAATTTGCGCGACTTTTGCCGCGCTTCCATTGTGCATCCGTTTTTTTTTTCGGGAGGACGATGTTTTTTATTTTTTGCTTTTTTTTCGTGCACCCGGACATGTCTAGTGCAGCGCGAAAAAATGAACTATTGCTCGCGGCATCGAATGCGCTGTACCGTCGACGCTCATTCTTCTTAATTTTATGGGTTATGCCTCCATTTTTTTCGCGTGAAAAATTGGTCGGCATTTCTTTTTAGCGCTGATGCACTTGTAAGTCATTTTAAAAAAATTCGGATCCATAAACTGCGAACGGCGCGTTATGAAAATAGCGCTAGCCGGCCGTTTAGTTAGTCACTGGTGAAAAAATAATACGTGAAGAAAAATGTTTTCATTTGAACGGCGAGCGGAATTTCGGGCGCCGAAACTATCACCCGAGACGAAAGAAAATATTTCTGGAGTGCACGCACGCACACGGAGGCCACTCTATTTTTAGTCAAAAAGTGAATGCTCTCGAAAATCTCCGACATTCCGGGGATGCGCGGGAGAAAGTCAGCCGGCTGCGAGATGATCCTCGTAGAAAGCAGCGGGGCGCGCGCGCCAAGAGAGTAGGTCGAGAATCGACTCGAAGGTCAGAGGCCCGAGGATTTTCAGAGGCGACGGTGGGAGGAGAAGGGCCTTGGACGCGGGAGCGGGAAGGTTCGGTGCTCGGGCCAGCTGATGGATCTAATCAACATTCCTCCCTAATCACCCCGCGTCTCGGTCCTCCACACGGCTCTTCCCCCCCGTCGCCGCCGAGTCCCGCTGCCTTTTTGCTCCTCGACTTCACGCAATTGCTTTTCGTCTTAATTTTTCTCCGCCCCGGCTGCTCGCGCGTCGTTTGTAGGTCCCTAACAGGATCGGGCCTACGACACCTAATTGAAACGGAGATCTTTGGGCGCATTTTCACCGGCGCGCAAGTACACGGGCTTAATCAGCGCACGCGCCAAATGTCGTTGAACGCCGCGCCGGCTCATTTGTGCCCGAGCACATGGCGACTGCCGGTGCAGCGATCGAGAGCCAATACCGAAGCAGCCGAGTGCTCGACGTTGCAGGGAGAGCCTCTCGCTGCAGGCTTTCACACGTGACGCGATAGCGCGCGTATCGGAGGTATACGCGGGGCACTAAAGAAAAAGGAGAAACCTATCGGCCACCACCCGCATTAGCGTGCCTCACGAGCGGCTATCACCTGTGCGCCAGCGGTATACACACATGTGCGCATGCATAAGTGAAGCGGCGCATTAGCGCTCGAGCGCCCGCTAAGGGCCGGCCGCGCACTTTTATTATACCGCGAGATAGGCATTATTTAGCAATACAGCCTCGCAGCGGCAATATTGCAAAACAAAAGATATATTATTTGGACCTGCAGCGGGAAAATTATGCGGACTGTATTCAATTAAACGTCGGAGATCCCGAGCTGGATAGGAAATAATTAGGTCTAACCGTTGAAATTTTTCGTCTGCCGCTGATTTCTTAATTGCGGGGCGTTGCGAAAGCCGAGGAAATCTTTTGAAACAGAGGTAACCTAATAAACAAGGCCTTTTATAATACAAACTTAATCCGAACTTGAAAGTATAACCGGGCCGATCTGGAAATACATCGACGCGCTTTTAAGCGCTATCAAAAGTTAATTAACGCGAAATAAATATGGCTTCGAGAGCTAATTATGAGTCGCTCCTTCCCGAGGAGAAACGAAAAAAAAAAAAGAAAAAAAAAATCAGCTTGCCGGCAAAAAAAAAGTCCTCGGAATTATGCAAAATCCCTCATTACCATGGCCGAAGTACGGCGCACGCGAAAGAGCCCACCTACGGACCGGCCGATCGGGCTTATCTGCGCGTTATGAATAAACGATTATTACCGCATTCGATTCCCGCGGCGTCTCGCCCTTCCGAGCCGAGCTGAGCGCGCGCGGCAACAAAAAAGACACGGGCGAAGGTATCTCAGGTCGCGCGAGCGGCGATATCGCGCGCGCGACGAGCCCGAGATACGCACGCACACGTGCGCGCCAGCCTGTAATAACTAAATGCGGCGCGACGCCGGCATATATAGGTGTGCGGGATCGCGGGGTTTTTGCGCGGCGCCCAGACGCGCGATAAGGCGAGAGCTCAGGAGGACTCATATCTGCGGTGGCGCGCCGCGCTCGCTCCGGCTAATTGGTTTCCCGTGTTAACTCGCTCGCAGCCTCCTCCTCCCTCGGGATAAGACCGTGCGCGGGGCTCCCGAGATTCTCTCGCTCCCCCCTCTCTCTCTCGCCCGCGCTCGCTCGCGTCCATTAGCCCGATGCGAGGGAGAGCGTCGCCGTCATATATACGATGACATGTCCAGGCGGGAGTTAACTTCGCGGGAGACGAGTTTCGCTCCTTTTTTGGAGGCGGCGTCGTGCGACCCTGGCGCATTAGAACAAAAGGTACACGGGCGCTGATTTCGACCGGAAGTGAGAGATTGGCTCGAATTAGCGGGGCGCACGTATAAGTCCGGGCTATTTGGCTTCACACGAAAATTTAAGCTAAACGATATAGAATCGCGCAAAGCCTCGAGACGCGTCGCCTACTGATATTTCGAGAAGCAACGGTACCTTAATAACAGCCGCGTTCGAGTTTTTAATACCGCATTTTAAAGGCCTTGCACACGTGTACGGTGACGCGCGCCTCGAGTGTTAGGCCATTACACAGAAGCAGAGCGAGAGAGAGAGAGAGAGTGAGAGAGAGAAAGGGCTGCGAAGGAAGAGGCGAGAAAGAGAGCGGGCTGGCGCGGTAAAACGACGCTAACGATTGCCGAGAGGCAACATCTTATCGTGAACTGCAATCGCATTAGCGGACAGTGACGCCCCAGCGCCGTGTGGTTTCATTAGCGAAAAAATAATCGAGGCCTTCGTGGAAGGTTCGGTCGTTATATACGAGAGAGAAGGAGAGGAGAGGAGAGGCGAACGACGCTCTCGTACTCGCACACACTGCTGCGCCGGCGAAAGGACGGAGAATAAAAATAAGGATGAAAACGCCAGTCGTTAAAACAACAGTCGTGGAGAGGAGAGAAACAGCTGCCTAGTTAAGGCCCGCGACGTTGACGGAATCGTTAGTAGACGTCCCATGGCACACTTTATGTAATACTCTGCTGCTCGCGCCAATCGGTCAGAGCCTCGCCGAACGGATCCCGATTTAAGTATGGGTTGCCCTTGTTTTTTTAGCTTCGCTTCCAGGGCGTTGATGGCCTTTTATTTGCGAGGACAGCGTTTAGACTGTCTTTCATTAATGCTAGTTTTGGCCCACGGACGAGGCAGTTTCTCTCTCTTAATTGACATGCCGATCCCCCGACGTATTATACCTTCCGAGGCCGATTTTCGATCATCGTAAAATGTGTAGCGAAAATACATTGGAGTAATCTCTCGGTGTGGGGGTAAGGCGCACAAAGCCGTCAGGACCCCTTGGAAAAAGTTTCGTTAGACGCGCGGTAAAAGTAAGCTAGCGGGAGTTGATCGAGGATCACCTTGGAGAATCCTCGGGGAATCCCTTTTCGTGAAATAGCTCGGCGGATGGGCGTCCGCCAAACTCTTCCGCGCGCACATTTTTCGACGTCGCAAGGGGTGCGCGCGGGGGCATTCATATTTAATGGCCGAAAGCCGCGGCCCCGATGCAAATTGTTATGAAAGCTTAGTCGTGTGCCTCCATCAGCGCGCGGGTCCCATGCGTGATAAAAAATATACCACTTTTCGCCTCTATGCATATGAGCTTGGGGAGATCCGCGCGTGACAGTCGACTTGGCTGTGCCACCCTCCCTTTTTTCATCACGCGCCTACCATAAGATGCCGTTCTAGGGAAGATAGTGGTGAATAATATTACTTGTGTGCGAGGCTTGTTAAACATTTATTTAAAATAATCTTGCCGGGAATCATTTTTCTATTTGATTAAGTATTTGCAATTTTTAAGAGTAATTTGCATTTGAATTATTGGCGATTTCACAAATCCTCAAAGTTATTGTATTAAGGAATGTGTAGAAAGTTTACAGTTTTCTGCTTCTTTTTTGCGGAATATAACTGATTATAGTTTTTACCACTAGAAAAGAGAACTCATTAAAAAGTATTTCGCTATCTGCATTGAAAGATAAATCGAAGAATGCTCATTAAACCATTCGATTGGAGAAATAAAAAAAAAAAAGCGGAATAACAGAACGAGGGAAGTAGCAACTGCGCTCAATTAAGCTGTCATCGGTGGCAATTTCAAAAAAATAAATTAAGTTTCCTAGATTTCTCCACGGAGTTCGTGAGCTGGAGAGGGAAAAATGCATCTTTTCCAAGAAGAAAAGTTAATCGCGCCGCGGCGGCAAAAAGATCGCGACTTCCCCCCGTTTTTGAGTTAATTGTCTGCGGACGACTCCGCGCGGCGATTGAGCGACTGGCTGACGTCAAAGAAAGAGTAAGAGGTGATCCGTCTTTCTTTCTCACACTCGAAGTAGTGGCAAAGTGAGTTTTTCCGAGCGCGAACGCCTGCTGGAGCAAAGGCGCAAAAGGTCGGCCGATTTAGATAAACTTTGCATTTTAATTAGCGAATACAAAGAAACTAATCAATGTTTCAGGCTTTCAACGTTGTTACCCAGTCTTTCCAAAGCTTTGCGAAACACACACATTTTATAAGCGGGGCGCAACTGAATACCTATTGTTTCGGCTGGAAACAAATGAAATAGGATCGATCGAATACCGGTCACTAACGTCTCTGGCCCTGTTATGGACCTCGTGGAGAAGAGATATCGCTGGTAATACGTCGTAATTAGCGAGTACGCCGTGTCTCGAGATATCGACTGACATTCGCTTGTGCAGAAACGATCGTCCCTCTCTCTCCCATTCTCTCCCACTCTGCACCCTCTCTCTCCCTCGCTGGGTGCGTTGTTCCTTATCACTACGCGAAACGCCTAATGAGGTATGGAAATGGACTGGGCATCTCTCGCTAATAATAACACGTAAATTGAGTGCTTCGCGCGCAGCTCAATAGTCTCTTCCTCGTGTGGGTTCGAGAACCATCTATATACAAGTTGCAAGTACATCGAGCTGTTTCCTTTTTATCGCCTTGCAGTGCATTATCTCTACCCTCCTTCCCTCGCATTTTGCTTCTGCAATTTTCTTTCTTCTGATGCTCTTATTATCGATTCACTTCACGTCTCTTAAAAGATTGCCTTTTAGAATTGAAAAATCATTAAAAAAAATCGTACACGCAGATCTTTTAAATAACATTATGAATTCAATTGGTACCTGATGTGCCAGAAAAATTTTCTAGAGCCGTGAAAAGAAAGTCAATTTTCATCGACAAGTGTACGTTGAAAATGATTGAAAAGTGCAGGTACATCGTTTAGAAGGACGCAATTTTCCCGCACAAAAGGTGAGAATTTCCAAAGTGAATACAAATGGGTTGCTTCCTGGCGAAACGACGCGGCACTTTCGCGGCATTAGCGCGAGCGGAGGCGACCGCCGGTCCTCCTCATTTTTCTTCCTCCGCGGCTCTGTCGCACTCATTTGCACACAAGTTACCTCGTCGCTACCTTTTGCGTACGGATGGTCATGTACTATTGCCTCGGCTCGGTGAGCGACGCGCGCACGCGACTATTTTCGTCGCTCGCCATGCGCGCAGGGGCCACGGGCCAATGATTAACGATGGCGCTCGTGCGCGCAGGAACACGGAATCATCATGAAACTCGAGAGCCTTTCAAATTAACTGCTTCACGCGCGCTTTGCGCCTTGCGAGACGCTCAATTAATTTTCGCGCGAGCCAAAACGCATGGCCGGGGAAAAAAGGGAAGCGGCGCTTCTCGAAAAATCGATAGGGCCGCGCTCCTATCCTCTTTCTCTTTCTCTCTCTCTCTCTCTCTTGGCAGAAACACAACGATGCCGAGGGTGAAGCGGAAAAAAAGTATAAGGAGGAAATGGCTGGTAGTTCGCTCGCTTGCCTCCTGTCCACGCGCGTCTGTCATTCTAAACACGCAAAGCCACTGGCCGACTCTCGCATGCTCCGCGCTAATATTATCTGCCTCGACCGCAAAGTCGAGAACAAGCCTTCAACTCAAAAGTTCGTTTTCCAACAGTTTTTGAAAACTTTCTAGTCCCATTACTCCTTTGTGTACACAAGAGATAAGTTAATTGTGCTATTCAGCAAAAATCGTACAATTACAGCTAATTCATCCGCGTGATAAGTCCCACGAGTTGAACGATTTTCAATTACGTTATGCGAAGTTTTACAATTAATATACTATCGCGAAAATTAAAATACAGCGGAGTAATAAAAATCCATCTCATAGGATAAGAGTAATGGGGCTCCATCGCTTCTTCGCAGTTGTAAAAATTAATCTGAAAGACATCGTGAATAGTGTGTAAACAGCGACCGTAAAAAGCGCACGAACCCGCGTGATTTCTTTGAGTGTACGCGCGTATCTTAACTGCCGACCATTCGTAAAGAAGTAAAAATGGGCCACGGCGCGCCGCGTACACCGTGGTCATTTTGAGTGATGCGGAAGCAGCACGAGACATCCTCTTTTTACAGCGTGTAGGGTTCGCCACCGCGACGTAGTTTCACGCGCTTCAGCCGCTAACGAAACCGCGCAATTATCGCGCGACAATTATGTTTATGGTTTCGTCGCGCGCGGACCTAATTAAACGACGCGCTGGTGTTTAAATTTTTGCACGAGCGAGGAGGGTACAGTTAAGCGTAACGATTCCACTTTGAGGGATTTAAGATTCAAGTGGCCAGTGTGTGGCGCTTTATAAGCGCGCGAGAGTACAGTAAAGTCATTTTTATCAGACTTTAAATTTAGCCGAGTGGAAGAGGCTGCTGCGGCTTGTGTACGTTTCGAGTAAATTTTATACTCCAATTAGAGCGGGAATCATCGGATAGGGAGTTCACTTTTCGCCGTTACCCCCTCGGAATTTCAGCGTTATTTCTTTTAGTAACGCAGATTCTGATAATTTATTTTGCTCTGATACCTTAATCATAATTAAAATGCGTTGTTCATGGACTTTTAAAGTAATAAAATACAAATAAAGGATTATTTGATAACAGTGGAACTCACACTTTGCAACTAATTTTTTGCAGATTTCAATTTAGTCATTTCGTTTACATTCATGAATCATTAATGGGCCCGTATATTTGTAAGGAAAATTACAAGCGTCACAGAGTAAACAAAACTCTTCGGAAAAATAGACAAGTAACGCATGTTCTGTTTCCAAGAAGGATTTAGGCGAATTCAAGCAAACAATATCAGCTCGTGCCATTCTTATCCTACCTAAGACTTACTACTTGATTACCACTAAAAATTGATAACATTTTCGATTCTACAATTTATAGTCATTTTTGCAGTGTTTTTAAAATGTTTCAAGTTGTGAACAATTTGTTTTCAACAAAAAATACTGCTCAAGGATTCCTAGTTGGATAAAACCCAATTACTTGACAATTCATATACTTTTCGCTACATTCTGCTCGCTAAAACGTCAGAACATTTTTGCCAGGGTCACCAAAAAGCACATATCTCTGGGTGCGGATAAAATCTGCAACATTCCTCGCTCGCTACAGGAAATTGATTCTCAACTCAAAGTACACGAAGAAATCTAGAATCGGCACGACTGGTGACAATTTCAAGATAACGCAGGCCACCCTCTGAGAAGTGCGTATAATAACGATTTTATGATGCTCAGTGAGTCCGCTCGCAAACCTTAAGTTGCGTCATAAATTCAGTTACGGGTATCGGCATACGTTTCCGCGCAAGCCGGACGATGGCACTTTTGCCCTTTGGCCCCGTGCATTTTAAGCGCCCATCACGACTATAACGGATTTAGATCAATCCTCTCGGCGATTTCTCATTTTCATTTTGAATCGTTGCGAGAGTTTTATAAAATGCGAATAAAACCCGCGTTTTTAAATCATTTTTCATTTTACCGCTACGATATACAGTACAGTTTAATTCGACACATAAAAATGCGTAAATTATAGTAACTACGTAATCGAATTTAAAGTGAGTTATGATAAAGCAATTAATCGCTCTGACTCTATATGAGTGTTGATAAACAGAAGAAGTGTTTATAAGAATATCCGAGCACTGTATCAAACGTAATCAGTGTTATGAATGAGGTAATTCCTGACACGAATGTGGAAAAAGATAATACGATTGTCATTTACAAAACGAAAGATACAGACCGTTTCACAACCTAGTGACCGCGTGTCGCATGGTAAATCCGTGCAGACTCGACTCCAGGCTAGGATCGTGAGTCGCACACATGCATGTAAAACGAGAGCGGGCGCGCCAATGAACGAGACGAAACGCGCGTGTATATATATATATTGGGGGACGCGGGCAAGCAGACGGTTGGGCGGATGTGTCGAGTGATGGCGCTTCCGGTTATTGAACGTCGCGTCTGAAGGCTGCAAAAGCGAGGCCACCGCTAGCTGCGTCGACGTCGCGCGCTCGTGTGCATATACGCGTATATATGTACAGGTTCGCCCGCACGTACCGTTGCTCCCGCCGAGGAGTCCCTACACACGCGACACCTGGGTACACTGCGACGCCCTTAAAGGCGAGGCCGACTGGCCTAATCTAGACTGGGTACTTTCCGGGAGCTCCTGATAAAACGAGACTTTGGAGGACGACGCGTTAGCCCCCTTTGGACTCCGTCTTCCACATCTGCTCCGCAACTGGACTATTCGATCGTCGTTTCAAGAATTCAAATCTTGATGCATGTTTAAAAATCTTTTTTTTTTTTTTTTTTTTTTTTTTTTGTCGTTCAAGCGAAAAGAAGTGTCGTACTAAAATTAGACGTGTGACGTAAAGAATCAACTGCAAAAACATTTACTTAATGATCAACAACAATTACGTATGCCGCAATTCTGCTAACTCCCTATTTACGTATCTGTTTTATACGCTTTGGAGAATTATGTTAATCGTCGTAATTTCGCCTTTCGCAGTGTGGAAACCTTTAAACAATAACACCACTAACACCGTATTTAGCCCCGAATAAAGCTGAAACCTTATAAAGAAAAATTTGTATTCCGCTACTTTTCTAAAACGGCACCATTTACCAGATTCTACATCCTTAAATAAACAGGTCTATCGTCGCCAAAACTTTTGCCAATCCCAGTTTCCATCGATAAGTGTAATAACGCAACGCGTCATCTTGAATTTTTTTCCGCGCAGGCGCGTGTTGTCAGTCGGACGCTCCTCTTAATTGTTCCGCGGCACGCACGGGTTTTTAATGCTTTTATAATTGCCGGCATTGTAGATATAGTATGCGATAAGTGCGCGCCGTCGCGGCGCACGGTATTTTTATACGCGAACTCGCCAGGTCCGCGCGCGCGCCTTTTCCGGAAGCGCGCGCGCACATACGCTCGCGATGTCCAATGAGTCGGGTGCACGCCGGCGCGCAATGGGGATTCTTAAATAGCTGGAGTTTCTCGGACGTTGCGCATCGCTCGCGCACATGTGCCTGGACGCGGAGGCGCGCGGGGCAGACGGTTGGCAAAAAAAAAACCGCGCGTTATACTGGCCGCCTCGGCTGAAGAGCCACTTAACGTTGCTTACATAGTTGCTGTTAATTTAATTAGAGATAAACTTCTCTTGATCACACTATTCCCCGAGATTGTCCGCGCGAGTGCGGACTGATTGCTTGCCTGCGGTCAAGACTTTTTTATAATGCAGTTTCTCTTTGAACAATTGTTAGTTCTCAATTAAAATTTTGATACGTATAAGCGAGCTCAACGAAATATTATTCTACTTGGTGCGTAAATAAATTTTTTTTTATATTTAGGCGGAAAGGGTTAAAACGTCCAAAAAGTCTCGTGAATGATTCGTTATAGTGGTTCGAGTGGCTCTTGCGCGAAGCGGTCCGGTCCGTTTATTTATACGAATTCGTCTCACGTCGATACGGCGATGTCGTTCAATTTAAAATCGTGTCAGAGCACGAGGCTCGCCTGAGTTACGCAAGTACGTGTAATTCGCAGACGACGCTTACGATGTAACTCTACCGTGTCGCCCATAACGGAAGGCGCCTTGGAAGGCGCGAAAATAAAAATATTTTAAACTCGAGTGCATAGTAAATTCCAACACATAAGATAGTATTTCTCCTTACAAAAATCGCCAACTCAAAATAATTCTTAACATTCCGAAAAATTAAACTGCAAGTATAAAAGGTAAAGGTGTCTTAATCGACGTAAAAACGAATCGATGCACGAAAAACAAACAAAACGCGAGAGGGTTGCACCGAGCGTCGTTCCGACTAGTTGGTTCCTCCGCGCCGCGAGTGACACGCGGGGGCACGAACAAAATGCAGGCGTACACGGTGCGTCGGCGCGATTAATACGCGCGCGCGCCGCCACCGTGCTCTCCTTTTTTTTCATGCCCCCGTGCCTCACCTTCTCTGTCTTTCTTCCCGTTGTTTGCCCTTCTATCAAACCGTAACAGCTCACTTCCGGTCGTACCGCCGCTTTTCCACCCCACAATTCGGAAATGCATTTTTTAACGCTACCAGCAGTGACAACTGGCGTTTATTTGCCCGCGGAGTGTGCGGCTTTAACCGTGCGGTTACCATCGTTTCTCCGCAATGGGCACGCAATCGGGGTTACGGACACCTTTGCAGAATTGCACTCGAACACACACAAAAAAAAAGAATGAGGCAGTGCGAAAGATTCAAATGGATGTGCGGGCTAGAAAAAAAATGTCTACTTGAAAATAAACGAGATTGGAATCGGTGAAAGGCCGTTTCTTTTCGGCACGTGATAAACGTCTAACGACGATGCCGATTGATTTCGCGTGCAGTCCGCATAAAAGCATTCGTTACTTTTGAAGCACGAGCATTATACAGATACCGTGGCAATTGAACACTCGAGATATGTAGCCGCTTTCGACTCCCACGCGAATCGGCCGGAGTGAACGGGCCGACGATGTCCGCTCGAAATCCCAAGGCGCATACGCGGCGCGAGGAATCGCTGCTCTCCCATTTGCATAGTCTAATGAATATGTTAAATCAATTTCAGAAACAGCCTCGGAAGAGGCTCGCGGGGCAGGGGAGGGGGGGGGGAGGGAGAGGGACGAGCGAAGTCCGGGAGCCTGTTATTATTGTAATTGCCGCGCGTGTAAAACCGCTTGTGGAAAACGAGCCTAATGTGACGTGCGCGCGACTCCGCACGCAATCGCGGCCGCGCGCACACGCGGAAGTGCACCGCCGCCGCTAGTGCTTTTTCCTGCTTAGGTGCATCGGGTGTCCGTGCGCCTCCGAAAGGAGTCGCGCCGGACTGGTAAGAACTCCTTAATGGCTGGGTGGGGAAGACCTTTCTCATTTGTCGAGAAGGCTGCGCCGGCGCTTTTTGCTCGTACTCGAATTTTATGCATGCTTAAATCGATTACACTTGCTTTTCTCCTCTCAGTCGAGCTCTCATCTCCCGAAGGCGCGCACTGCGCTCGCTACTCGAATTTCAGACTGTTCGATTGTTGTTTGCACAAGGTTTTTTTTTCTCGAGTCGGCTTTGTAATCAACGCACCCGAGGCAAAAGGGAAAAATCGAACGGAAAAGAGAATCGGTGTAGAAACTGGCTGGCTCGCGTCTCAAAATAGACACACCTATGTAATTTAACGGTGGGAGCTGCAAAAAGCGAGGAATGAGCGAGTGGTCATTAGCATACGCGGCGCATCTCCTCGCTCCTTCCGTAAAGTTAATCAGCGTCATTAAATAAAGCCGGCATCGGCAGCTTTTCCGAGCGCTTATTATAAAGCGCATTATGCAAAAGGAACGGAGTGCGTATGTGCGCGTGAGCTATCGTCGCGCGGTTATATTGCGCCGGCGAGCGAGCGCGCGTGCGTCGCCTCCGCGTCGATGCGTTTCTCGCGTGCGTTTGCGTATGCAAGCGCGGCTTGTTTGTTTAATGAGGGTAGCGAATCTCGAGGTGATTTCAGGCCCTCTTTTTTCGAGGGGAGAAAGACGGAGAGCACGCACGCCAAGAAGGTCCCGCTCGCGCGCGCAGCGATTCCATATGTCCGGATAGAGAGAGAGAAAGAGAGAAAGAGAGAGACAGAAGGAGACGGAGAGCACAGCCTTTTCTCTTTCTTCCTTCTCCGTTCCTGACGAGTGTGGAGCGACTTTCGCCTCTTCCCTTCTTTGTGCGTCTCTCTTTTTCCCTTCTTTTTTTCGGCCTTCCGAGCGCGCGCCCGCTCGCAGCTCCGCAGCTGCTACGAAAAAGCTCTCTTCCTTTTTTCTGGCCGTACGAGTGTCTCTTCCTCTACCCCTCCCCCTTTCCTTTTTCAATTCTCGCACTGTGTGAAACCCGACGATTTTTCGGGGACTAACGAACCGTTTCTCATTGCCGCTTAATACTTCTACGACGCAACGTATTATTTTCCTATTATCGCTGTCTGACTTTGGCCAGTCACTGTGAAAAATAATTCTTTCTCGCGAGTGGAGATTTTTTTTCCTGAATTCACTGAGCAGGGAATAATTTGCGCGGCGAGTGAAGTGCTCAAGCTATAGTAGACTTTTATGAGATTCGATCGCGCCTAGTGAAAAAATGCCGGTTAATCTAATATCGTTATAACAGGAATTTTTTAAGTAGAAAATTAAGTTACTCCTATTATTGAAACCATAAAGTTAAATTAATGTAGGAAATTTTCTTAAATCACGTGGAAACCTGTTGCATTTTTGCGCACCTTTTCTAATAATTTCAATTACGTGCAAAACCTGCAATTTAACATTATATAGCCATCGTAATTTTCCATAAACTTAAATCACTGATGTCATCGAGTTTTTATGCACGACTAATCGAGCACGATTGATATCGAAAATCAATTAACACTCTCCAGCGATCTACGAATTTGCATAATTTTTAAAATGCTTGCAAGGTTAAGTATAAACATTCTAAGCTTCAAGATTAAAGATTCATAGTTTTTTTTCCACGCGCAAGCTTTCTAAGCATATTTTAAACTTACTACCGAGAACAAGTGTAGTGGAACTTATTTGCACATTTTTATCTCTTATACGACAGGATGTTTGAATTCCTGTTTATCCGACTTCAGCAGCCTCAAAAAGTACTCCTCTGATCAGTTAAAAGGAACAATTTGCTAAAAAGTTCAAAAGTATTGCATTCAATAAAAAACAAAATTGCCGGCGCATTCAATTACAACGCTTGCGCGCGAAGACACAGAGAAATTTCCCCGGCAAATTTAGCATAAGCCCGTAGCTACACAGTGCGTAGCTACCGCGGCAACGAGTTCGCCTTGCGCAATGTTCCTTATCTTTCGCCCGCCCGCGTACGGAGATCCTCGCCGTAAATACGGTTGCAACAGCTCGTAATCCGCGGGCACACACACGCACGCGGCCCGAGCACTTACACCCGTCGCGCGCAAAGACTAATGGCACCGAGGCGAAAGAGACGCAGTCGCTGCACGCGTATATACGCGCAATCTGTCCCGGAAAAAAAATAGCGCGTTTTAAAGGCTGCGATTCACGGCGCCCGTCATCGACACGGCTCGTCGGCGTCGCTGCTTAAACAAGGCGTCATCGGTCTACTAATCCCCCTCCGAAAAATTATTGCGGTTGACGACGTCGCGGCTTCGATATTCCGATCGAGTGATTCATCGCGCGGGCGGAGCAGCGCATCGACGCCGCGCGCAGTCAGACAGAGAAAAATAAAAGAATCGACGCGGATGACTGTCCGCGTCAACTGGCGAGAAAAGACGAGTTTCCTGGAATTTTATTTTATTTTAGAATCTTTATTTTTGAAATTAATCGCAAAAACGGTTGGTCCCGCGTTGAAGTCCGCTTTATATTTTATGGGTGGTATTATCGAACGAATGGTTTTCTAAATTGTAGCTCTAATAAAAGAAAATACGGCTATAATTTGTATTTATATTGAATGCAAGTAAAATCGAAGAAAGACAAATAGACAAAGCCGTGCATCCGTCAATTCGAGGCAGGAGGAGACTCGCGCTTGCTTATTAAAGCAGGCAATGAAAAAACCGCATTCCTCGCAGAAGCAGCGGCGGCAATATACACAGAGTGTGGTAGCAGGTTGAGAAGTGAGACAGAGAGAGAGATGCACGGGTTATATATAAAAGAGAAGGAGGGCCCCGTCCGTTTACGAGTGGCACGTGCTCGAAATCCCTCATACACCTGTCCGCCTTGTAAACGTTTACAGCGCACTGTAAACTCAAATTGATTTGTCGCATTAGCATGAGACGAAGCGTCCAGTTCGCGTCGTCTTTAATTCCCGCCCTTTTTTTCTGCCGTTCATTTTTTTTCCTCCTCCTCGATTGGGAGCCTCTGTCGAAACTTTTATGACGGGTGTCCCCGGCGCGCGATTGTATTATAAACGCAAAGTTTCGCTCGCGCTCCTCGCACTCAAGCTTCCATTTAAAAAGACGGATGCTTTATAGAGAACATTATGGTTTTATCGCATTGAAAATGAAAAGAAAAGGACGTTAATAGGTCCTTGTATAAATACCGGCGGCTTTTTTTTTCTTCGAATTTTGCATTCTTGTCAAATTTAATCCGTCGCGCAGTAACGCTGAATTGCCCTGATAAGGCGCTGGAACTGATTGATGGAAATTTATCGCTAAAAGGTTTTGTACTTATTTCTTACAGTGCTGCTTTGCATTTAAAGTTGGCCGATGAAAAAAAAATTTACGCGCGATATCCGAATCCGGGTGCGATTAACTCGTTTTATTCCGCTCGGCAGGAACTTCTCGGAATGGCGCTGTATTCTTTTTTACTGCCCGCCGGCGGATAATCTTCGTTAAAAGGACGGAAAAATATATAGCCGCGCCTATCGTGACGTTAACTTTACGGCGCGAGGAGAGAGAGAGAGAGATAGAGAGAAAGAGAGAGAGACGCAATTGATGAGCTTAACTGCTCTTACGCGGCAAGCAGTTTAACTGCCCGGGTGCAAAGCTCGTTACTTATGTATGTACCTCGTGTCGATCGACAAATTCATCGGGGTAATTAGGCGCAATGGGAGAAAGAGGGAGAATGATACGTCGCCTGCATCGTGAGTTTAACCGCTGAAAAGGGGGTTAAACGCGCCGGAATTAACGGAGACGTTACTTGCCTACAGCCGTCAGCGGCGTCGACACTACACGTCGACTGTACGAAAAGGAGTCCAGAGGTGCATCGCTTAACGAGATTTTAATGAAAGCCTGCGCGACCACCTGGCCAGAAAGATCGCCATAAACGAACTCACGAAACTTTGCCGAGTCTCGCTCGTATTCCAGATTCGATAGCGGTATATGCGTTTTCCGTGAATTTTGTGCTAATTCCGCCAGCGAAATGCACCATTCATATTCATGAAACTTGCTCTGTGGAAATCGTAGCCGTTTTTTTATAGTTTCTTTGTTTAACGCGGATATGAAGCATATAAGAATATTAAGCTCGTTAGCGCGTCATGAATCATGCGTATATATTTTGCAGATCGATGTATTTTTTTTGTATGCCATGTACACTATTCATTCGCATAAAAAAATGTATAACAAAATCTAGAGTTGTTTGTAAATAATTAATGCGCGGCATTAATTATTACTGATCACCGCAATTATTATGATAATTTCAACAACGAGAAATATTAAAATATTCAAAGTGCTAGTTTGCAGAGTAAACATTCATGTATTATTGCGCACTTCTTCCTGCGGCTTCGAGCATCTCATTAGAACTTAACAATCTGTGCAAGGAGCAACATTAGCAATATTTTGCGCGTTCGCTCTTTCGACGGCAGCGCGCGCACTCGAGAGAATTCGCAATGATACTCGACGATAGTCCGCGCGTCGGACAAAGACGTTGCGCGTTCCTCTAAAACGGATTTAAAGCAAACTTAATCGAGCGGATAAAACGCACTACATAATCCGTGCGCGCGAGCCCGTAAAATCCGACAAACGAGCAACGTTTCCATGCGCGCAGAAAGGCGCTGCACACTCGCTCGCGTGCACGAGCGTGGGCATTCCTTAAGCGCAATCGTTCGAGACGAATGGGCAAAACGAGCCTAATTAACTTTCCGGCCCCGAACACCGACTCTAATCCCGTTTACGACGAATCGCGTTACCTCTAATCGCGTTTTCCCGCGCCGCTAGCTCATTTCCCTCGCGGTGCGACTCGCTTTGATTTGTCCCGGGCCTTTCCGCGCCTCTCCCCGCCGGCCGTCCTAAGTGATCCACGGCCGATCGTTAGGTTTTTCCCGAGAAAAGGAGGAAGCGCCTAATGTGCCGCGCAGCCCCATTAATGACGGGTAATACTTGGCTCGTTGCGCGAGCCCCTGTCTATTCTCGTACCACGAGTCGTTTGATTTCGATCTCGCTTAACGAGCAACTTATAATCGGACCTTATGCTTTACATACGCCGCCGTATTTGTCCAATTTATCGGCCGATCTCGCCGCTGTACTGTCCTTTATTTAGGATAGCAGCGGTCATTAAAAGCCTTTTTTCCCTTTGTTTTTCCTATAATTTTGTATGCTCAAGCCTACGTTTACTTACTCGAAAGGAAGTATGTATACAAAAGATTTTTAATCTTCATATTTGTTTATTTTGCTAAGCAATTATTTCATAAATTCAATCAATTATTTAAAAATAGTTATAAAAAAAGACGGAATTCCACGAAAATGAATTCATTCGATCGCATTGAGAGGGGAAGCATCGGTAATACGAGACTGGGTGCCGGAAAAGCTCCATGCGTGTAGGAAGGACACCGTGAAGTCAAGCGAGCACATGGCCTCCCCGTGGAGGAAAGTCTTTCACTCGGGCAGCATCAGTGCGGCATGTGTTCGTCATTTCCCGTAGCGACGTCAGAAAAAGATCGAGGCGTCGAAATGTCCAAAGCATATGCCCGACGAATTAAGAGGAACGAAAGAGTAAAACTCGGGGGGCAGCCGGGGAATACGGTCGCTGGCAGAAAAAAGTGGAGGGGCCAGCGGCGCTCGTAATGCACGCGGCAGCATGCAGCAGGTTTACTCGGCTATAAAAGCGGCATAAAGATCTGCTATTTTGACAATCCCTGACAGCCTCGCGGACTCCAAGATAGAAGGAGGAGGGGGAACGGAGGACCGAAGCCCTCCGCTCGGCGATAAACTTTACGATTGCTCGTTTCTCGATCCGCGCGCGCGCACCTTTGCTCTCTGTCTCCCTTTCTCTTTCCTTTAATCGTTACACGCGACTCGCCTCCACCGAGGCGTCCCGAAGATCGAAATATCGATTGCCACGGAGACAAATTATTAATTTCCATCTCGGGATACTTCGCTCGTTAATGTTTTAAGACCTTTTTAGTGGTCGGAATGTTTTCTTAACGGCCGCTCTACTCGAGACGTCGGAGTTTCCTGTACACCCGTAAGTCCCTGTAAGTAGGTGGAAGTCTTCGCTGAAATTGCTTGGATTAAAATTACAGCCAGATCATCTTTTTTACTACGTTACTCAAGAGCATCTCCAATTACTTCAAACGCGCTATGAATTATATTATTCTCCAAAGTCTTTTTTTTCCTTTTGCAAAGGATTTCATCACCTGGAGAAACATTCAAATACCGCGAGTACGTCTATTGACGAAGAAAATATTTTTTCAACGTCACAGGCTTGAAGAAAAAAGAAGGAGAGAACTAATCGGAGCGAGTTTCCCCGCGTGATCGATAAGCGCTGCGTCATACGCTCGAGCCCGTTCGAACTAGTGACCGGAAGATCGGGCCGCGAGCCAGAGCTCCCACAAACAAATCGAATGATAAGTGGAAAAAAGGAGCGCGCGCGGAAAGCTACGGAAAAAGCGCGCGGCTCTCGAAAAATATATTGTGCCGCGTTATACAAGCACGCGCGCGCCTCTACGTACGTATATATTTATACGGAGAGTCGGTAAAAAGATCGAAGATGGAAGTCCGTCGTGCAAGTCACGCTGGGTAATTGTCCCTTTCGTTCGGTACCTAGGCGAGCACGCGCGCCCGCGTGTGCGCTCCCCCGTCACACGCGCCTGCGCCCGTGTGTACGTGCGTTTGAGGGTTACGCGTGGAAAAAAAATTGGTAGTTCCTAGGAGGTGTAGGATGATGTCACAACTTTGACAGGTTGGCCACGACCCCACCTGGTCGTTTCCACGAGTGTGTTTGCTTTTTCCAGCGAGCACTCGAGAGGCGGCCCTCTTATCGGTGCCGCTCCCTCGCCTTACCCATTCTACCATACAATCTAACACCTAATGCATTTCATTAAATAATATCGCTCGACCTAATCATAATCGCTGGATATTATTGTGTAATGGTTGATATCTCGCAAATTATGCCGGGCATTATTTCAATAGCGACCGACTTGCTTTTCCTTTAATTCTCTCCTTTTTTTCTGCAAATAAACAAGAAACACTGTTTCAAAATAAAATTTATATTAGCCTCCGTTAATTAAAGGAGAGCGTAAAATTCAATAAAGTTACGTCGATATCGATATAGATACTTTTCGTATTAACTTTTTTTTTATTCGTGTAGTACACGCTTAAAATGCTAATTGAATTAGATAAACTTTCCGTTACGAAAGTGCACGCGCGGATTCTGAAGAGGCAGAACGACGGAATTGCCAAACGGCAGGGCAAAGTACTCGTTCGATAAATTGTCGGTATAAGACGTCGTAAACTTTGAGTGCGGCGAGTGTGTGCGTAAGGAGGGAATAAAAAAAGGTTCGCCGGGCACGAAGGAACGATTAAAATATAAAACGCACTCCGGCGAACACTAGCCACACTCGGCAGTGCGCCTGCGTCCCCGTCGAAAATCGGAAGCTGCGCTCGCGCGCTCGGGTAAATATTGCGCTCAAACATTAAACATCTTCGGCGATAGCGGCGGCAATAAAGGAAGCCGAAGAACGGCGCTCGCGATGTGTGTTTGCGCAAGTAGTCCCCGCGCGCGCGCGGCCCGAAATACCGCGTTTCTCTTGCCTTTCGAGAAAAAAAAAAACGCGCGCACTCGGGCATTCGTAAACACGTGTAAATATTAAAACGAGTATAACTAAAGCATCGGGGTAGAGAAAAAAGAAGAACGCGAGGGGTGGGGGGTTGTGCGAGGCGACATACGGTGCCGCGCTGCTACCTGAGCCGGAAAAACCGAGCTGAATCAATTTAAACGGCGCTAGGGGACGGCGCTGCGCGCGAGCACGCTCCTTTTCTTTTCTTCCCGGCTCGCTTCCCTTTTTGTTTGCGGCGGCTCGCTGGGGTTGCGCCGCGGACGCGCCGAGGGACAGAGAATCTGCGAGAAAGGAAAGCGCGCCGCGGCAGCTGACGGGGAGATTTTCATTCGCCCCACCTCCCAGGCTGCGACTTTTGTACAAAGGAGCCAAAAGCAAACCCAGGAGGAGGATCCGCTCGCCGTTGTTTACCGATATTCTTCGCGAGCGACTATAAGCGCGAGCAGGACACTGCCTTTTATTAAACGAATTAGCAGCTGCTCGAGTTTTTCAACGCACGCGGAGGCTTTCGCGTTATCATGAATTTTTTCATTCATTTTTCGAGAATACGTTGACGAGCGGGGTATAGTGTCTCTCTCCCGTTGCCATTTTTTCAGACGACCTCAAAATTCACGGGGGAGCAGCTTCAGCACTAGGCCGCAATGGAACAAATTGACCGTACGACCAGGCGTGGCAGCGGTGGTCGCGGCTCTACCGGTGATAAATTTACTGGCGCCGCTCGATATTCCATCGTGGAATGAAGCCGATCAAATCGCGTGAGTGTAGCAGCGCCCAACCTATTTTATAATACTTTCGGCGCAGGGAATAAAATTTAACTTGTTGAATTTTTGTCTGGAATTGTAAAATAAACCCGGCTGAGTCAGCGGACGTCAACGTAAGTGAAATAAACAAAAGCGCAAAGAACTATATGACCGCAGAGCCAGACGGTCTTACATGACTGAACGCGCTGCGAGTGGATGAACGAAGCGTGCGCGGAAAGTGAAATTCAAGTCGCGATGACCCCTGGGGAGAGGGGGACGGGGGTCTGCGCTCGCGCCGAATTAAGCCGGCATTATTATGGCTCGATAATGAAATTTGATGATATTGTGCATTTTACAGGCCCCGCGCCGTCGCCGTTCCCCCGGGGGAGGCAGAAAGAGCGTGCCCCTTAGGTACATTGTCGAGGCTGAGAACATCAAACCGCGCGCTACCGCATCTCTCACGTTCGCCCTTGGCCTAACGTTCGCGAGCTTCTACCTTTGTGTTAGTCCACTCTTTGTTACACGAAGATTCAACTTGATTTCGATCCAGTTTGCGCGTACAGTTTTTTAAAAAAATATTTCTATTTTTGTTCCATCATGCCTAGTCGTAAGTTAAACAGGTTACGCGCGAGCACAAAGAACTATCTACGAAAATAAACAAACAATACTAATGGTGAAAACACGGTAGAAAAACATCATTACAGGAAATTTTCATCGGAGAGAGGACGCGAAAGCGCAAGTAATAAAAGTCTATGAGACGCGGCAAACAAAAGCTGGAAAACGACCTTTTTATACTCAAGCGCAAGCGCAAACCCCTCTTTCTAATTACATCGGTGCAAAGAGTGAAGGAGACAGGAACGTGAGGCGTCGAACGAAACGTACAGTCTGACTTTTCTTGTCACGCAAGCTGTGACCGAGCTAACAGCTAATTTTTTTTCGTATACGAGAAGACCGAAAAAAAGTAACAAGAACATCATCTATGCCGGTCGCACCCTTACTAATGTTTCCCATACTGCTATCCTCGAAATGCGCTTTTTTATTAATTCATTCTCTACCATTTATATTTCCAGAAAAATATGATGCAACGGGAAAAAGAGAATCACGGATTTTCCTCCATCACTGTGCCTGATTCACGATGAAATCAGATGCAAAGACCGCGTCGCTCGTGTGACATCACTGCTTCCGAACGATCGGCGGAGAGAAAAAAGAAGGCGCGAGAACCGCTCGGGGGGATAAGCTCGATGCGCAACGTGTGTGGCGCGAGAAAGTGAAAAGGGCCCCGGCACCAACTTCCTCGCATCCTTCTATCACGCGGCCGCGACTGAGCGAGAGAGCGAGCGCGAGCGCGCGGGTATTATTAGAACTCGCTGCGAAGGCACCGCAGCCAAATCGATTAGACGTCTCCGTTTAAAATTAACTGGCGAAGTCTCGTACCGCGTGCACACCCAATGCGTGGCGAGTGGATACCTTTATAGTTATTTCGACGGTGCGGCGACGCTACTTTTCGTCGTCTCCTCAATTATTGCGAAATTATGCATCGATCTGTAACGCGCGCTATTAGTTGCCGCTTTTCAATTATACACTTGTAAGACTTGAAATTTTTTTCAAAAGGAAAAAAACAACAACAATGGACCATAGGTTTGAAGTGTACTTTGACCGATGAGATGATTGTTTGATTACGCCTGCAAAGGCGGTGTGTTTCAACACAAACACCACCGGTGATTAGATAGAGAGCCAATGACGCCTCTCGAATTATATAGATATGCGAGTGCCTCTCTTTTTTCCCTTCTTAAGCCAGAAAGTCCTGGGACCTTTCAAAATGCGCCGGCGCGTACCTGTTCGTTATCGCCTGAGATAATACACGGGGATCGCGAATAATCGCTTGTAAATACCAATAGGCCGGGAAGAGATTTTCCGCTGTATTCCGTTCCCAATGCAGCTGAGTGATCTCTCGAGTGCACACTAACGCACACTACGGGGACCAACACCTGGCTAGAAGCGCATATTGTGGCCTACTTCATCAAAAAGAGCGAGCGGAGTGCTTCAACGGTAATTGCAATTACTAAATAAATTAAGTCCGTCGAGTTATACCAAAAAATCCTAGTGCCAAGTCATGCCACCGTATTAAAATAAAAAAAATTGATGTTTAATCAGTGCAAACAAATCAATCGGTATCAATATTATCGCGCTGCACGTCAAAACCCCCTGAAGAGACTCAAACAAAAGCAAGTAGTTTTCACGATCGGCCGTGGTGCGCGCGCACAAGTTTGCGGTGCAGCATAAAAGCGGGCGGACGATCGGCACCCCTTTCCGGCACGTGGATATTGTTTTTGAAAACATCGTTACCGCGGATGACTGTCAGTGGATGTTTACGCCGCGAAGCCGCGTCGCCGCGTGTAATCGCATTAGGCCGCCATGGGCGCGCGCTCGACCGGGCACCGCGGGACCGCGCGGTGTATACTACCCCCCACAATCTCCGCGCCGTTGTGCTTTCGCAGGGAGCCCCGGCGGTCGGCCATTGTTGCGTCATTACTCGCGTACGCCCCGGGGGTACTCGCGTGCCCACCCGGCGAAAGGGGATGGCTTCGGTGCGCCTTTTTTCGCCGTCGCTCTCGGAAGTCGGCGCTCGCTCAACTGGAGATCTCTCGCTGCGCCCCGTTGGGAGTTAGCCTAGCTAACGATTGTTCGGCTAATTCGAAGCACTGCGCGTAATTTAAGGTGCTTATTCGCCGAGGACGTTGTGATTTGCGTGTAATAAAATTATGTTGTCAAAATTTTTTAAACGCCTCCGTAAAAAGGTTTTGAAATACTGTATTTATTACAAATAATTGATCTGCGTGTTTGTTTAGTTCGGTTATGCTCGTATAGCGATTTCGAAAAAAAAGAACAGGATCGGGGCAATAAATGAAACGAGTACTGGCAGAGCGATGCCTCGGCTACATGGGCGGGTACGCGGACGCAGACAAGCATACCAACACGTGGGGGACCGGCTAGCTGCCGGTCGCATCAGTCACCCATCTGGCGCTCGGTCGATCCGTCCATGCGTGCCGCGTTACAACGTCCTTCTCTCTCTGTCTCTCCTTGTGTCCCCGCCGTCGACTAGGTATGCCGGTATATATCGACAATGCGCGCAACATGTCGAAATAACAGCCAAGGCTACGGAGGGTGTGCCTGCATAAGTGTTCCACGGGCGGTGGGGTGAGAAAGCGAGCGAGAGCGAGAGATGACTGACGGGAGTTCCCCCGAAAATTAACTTTCAAATCCCTGCCAGGGCGGCCGGTAGCCGGGGACACCGACCCGCAGAGAGTCGCGCACTTAAACGAGTCGTTTATGCGAGCGAGATCCGGCGCACCCGGTAATGTACACACATGTACGCGCAAATGGACGGGCCACGCGTTAAAAGTACTTCGGTGTATTCCTCGGGGGAATCTCCGAGCCGAGCAGATTTTATTAATCGAAGAAGAGTGCGAGTTTTCGCTGGTTTTGTCGCCCGTCAATTGGACTCGGATTACCTACAGTCGAGGGCTTGACGAATTTGGCTCATTCAATTACTGGCCATTTGCTTATTAAAATATTTGTGCTTGAAAAAATACCGTCGACTCGGCTTATCGCTCACGTAGGACGAGTTGCGGATTAATGGATTAACCTAATCTCTAAAGTCGAAGAAATCGTGTCAATGTTGAAATAGATTTTCAAGATTTCAAAAAATTTCTTTTATTTAATTTGAAATTTAATGTAGAAAAATCCCTGTCGGATAAATACTGCTTAATATATCTTTCAATAAAACTTTATATTCGCTTTTGTCATGCAAATGCGGGGAGTAAACGTGCGAGGATACATTCAGATTATTGTCAAGAGCTTTATCAGATGTTAAATTGCATGACCGCCCATAAAGAAATTCGGTATAATACTATATCAAAAAATTAAACAGTCCTCGTAAAAAGAAACCTCGACCGCGATGAGTAAGCGTCAAATTACGGATTTAATTGCCCGATAAAATTTCCAAATTACCTCGAGAAAATTATAATCGTATCAATCATACACACGCGTTTCTACAGCCGCGCGCGATGCATCCGTAACAAACGCTTTCGAGGCTTCAGCGAACCGGCGCTTCAAAACTAATGCACGCCAGCCGCCCGCTTTGAAGGGGCAGGCGTGAATAAGGCTAATGACAAGGAAGAAGACGCTGCTCCTTCCCGCTCTCAGCGATCAGTCATCGCAAGGACGACAAAGCGCATCTCGCGAGAAAGGGAAGGAGCGAGCCGCGAGACGCTCCGCCGGCGACAATAAAGCGAACGATATTTTACTTGGACCGCGATCAACTGGGTGAGCGGCCGTCGTCGCTTCAGGATCAAGATGCAAAACGGCGGGCGGACGAGAGAAAAAAAAGGCAGTGGGAAGGCGAGACGGAGGCGCCGTGATTCAGTGTGGCGCGCCGCGGCGGCTTTGTTTCGCCCTCGTAAATTTCGGGCGCACGAGCGCGAGCGACGCCGGAATTTTCGCGACGCACGCGCTCCACCGAAGAAGACGCACGGCCGCGCGTTAGCGCCGAGATTTATCGTATCGCAGAAGACGGGCAAGGCCGGCCGTGGCCCGACTTTCTTTCTCAATGGGAGTCATTTTCATTGAGATAATTTTGATCCGCGTTCACCTTGGGTAGTTCCTCGATATTCGATCGGAGAAGGACGGAATTCTTAAAATCGACGTAAAAGAAAAAGCAATTATGTTGGCGAATTGTAATATATTAACGTAATTTGAAGAATTCCATCGCTTTTGTCACTTTGTAATGGGTTAAATTATTGGATAAAGAATGTTAACGCTAATCCGCGGTAATTACACGTATACTCAGCGACGAGATTTTCCACTACATTTGAATACGCTTCGCTCTTTCGTCAGTGACTCAACTCTTTTGTCAGCAAATCCGATTAACGCTATTTAAATTCCAATCAGTCTAACAGCTTGACACATTGCGCACGATATGTCCGTCCAAAGCAAACAAGAATATTTTCCCGAGCGCACGAATTGAAAAACCATTATTTCTCGCGGTGCGCGACTCGCCGTGATTCACTTCCACGTAATTGAAACATTAGGTTGGGGTAAAATTTATCGATCGGCTTTATCGAAATGATAAATGAAATCATGGCGCGGCCAAGCGTGAAGTTTCGAGTGCGGCGCGGGGAAAGAAAAAAAAAGGAGAGAAAGCCCGGGAACCGCAAATCGAGCGTTCGCCGCGACCGCAACGGCCGGAGTCAATTGGTATTATTAGATTGGCACCCCCGAAAAGGTTCCGAGGAAAATGAGGACAAGTAAGAGGCATCGCGCGTCCCCCACGGGCGGGGCGGAGGCGGTCCACCCTCCCGAAACTCGCCGTTAAATTTCATTCTGTCAAATTATCATGATTGAATCAGTTGCGCCGGCCTCGCATCTCTCCCACGCTCGTGCGTCGCTCGGAAACTTCGTTTTTTACCCTCCATCCCAGGCGCGAGGAAGGACGCGCCGATTCTCCCATGGACGTAGCGGCGCGTAATTCGATCAGGCCGCCGCGCATTTTTGCCCGCTGCGGGACTCGTCACCTCCGCCGTTCCTGCCCTTTTTCCCTTCATATCCAGATAATTGATTGGTCGACGCTCCGAATCGCCAATTAGCCAATCCTCATAATGCGACGAATATTCTCGCCAAAATGTTTCTACTTATTGTCACCTTGGTTTGTATTATTACTCCTCGCTTTATCAGCAAAATCATCAAGTTCGTGGACGTATACAACATTATCGAACGATTCGTAATTAAGAACGAACGTGGGAGGGGGGAGGCGCTGTTACACTCACGAATCTCGCGAGAAGCGAAATCGCAGGCGCGCGCCTTATCGGGCGACGATAGCGTCTTCTCGATCGCGATTATCGATGGAATTCCGTGCGCGAGCGATACCCAACCGTGAGCTGTGCATGTCGCGCGTTTCGGGCCGCGTTCACGCCGACGACGCGGGCCGCGGGAGTGATTTATGCGCGGTCATGTCACGGCCGACTTGATACAGTTACAACCCGCTAACTCAGCTAGTCGCTGCTGCGTCGCCTTCGTCTCGGTCCCACGAACCTGTTTCTGGTCCGCGCGAATCTTTTGCTCCTGCCATTATTTTTTCATGACCGACTCTTTGCTTCTTTTTCCTTTTGCTTCGAACTTTACGAGAGACAGAGAGAGAGAGAGAGAGAGAGAGAGAGAGAGAGAGAGAGAGAGAGAGAGAGAGAGAGAGAGAGAGAGAGAGAGCGATTGCTTTCGGAAAGTTTGCTACGCTAAATATAAATATTCATTTCATCGGTGGCACAAATAAGTTTGTTGATTAATTAATAATTCAGAATAGACTTTAAAAGATTCCAACGAAGAATAAGCAAACTATTGGCCCGATAAATTTTCCCCCTTCGCTTCGTTATCAAATCAAATGCGATAAATGTAATTAATATTCAATGCAGATAAGTCTATGTTGACATAATCTGCTCGTTCTATTTTCCCAAAGCGTCCATTTGTTAAAGTAATAAAGAAAGCAAAGTCACAAAGAGAGAAACGGGAGTCAAGAAGCTACTCGATAATAAAAAGAAGCGAGCGGCTAATTAGGAAAAAAAATTAATTTCTCGGTTGAAAAGTACTGATGAGAGCGAGTTCATAAACTGCAAGCGTGCAGAAAGGGCGACGCAGCCGTACTCTCTCACGACAAAACCTTCGTCGGGTTTATGGCCCACGAAATAGCCGTAGCGAGCACAAATGCAGTGATAAATCTTACTTTGGCAATCTTACAGTACTATATACTTTAATTAAAAATTGGTAGCAAAACTTCGCATGATAGCAGCCTCCTCTTTACTTTTGTTTGTTTTTCAAATAATGTAGCTTGAAACAAAGAGATTACTTTCTTGTATCTGCTGAACATTACAAAAGAAAGCAACAGAGTTATTGAAGGAAACATCTTAGCTCGAAAGGAAATTATTAATGCCTAATATGTGAATGGAGTACCAATGGGATTTCCTCGAAAATTAAAGACGAATCCAGCTGTGCTTACAGTTTAGAATTGCGGTAGTCCCGACGAGTACAGGCATCGCGAAGGGAACATCGAGAGTCGGTGTTTATTGGCACGCGGTAGCCGCGAATGCGCGGGCAGGGGCGAGAGAGAGAGAAAGAGGGAATGCACACATGCGCAAAACGGCAGCCAGCGGCATGAACCTCCCCGTTCCCCCGGCAAGCGAGCAGCGCGCGCGCGCGCGGAGGCAAAGAGGAGAGCGAGCGAGCGAGAGAAGGAGCTGCACAATCGCCGCGCGCATTTCACGGGCGGGCTTTCATGTTGCCGACGCGCACAATGCGGCTGCACACGCGCGTTCCTCCGCACACCCGACCCATGTGTGCAAAGAGCGTCCGACGCGTATTTCGCTTTCTCCCTCGTTCGGTCCTTCGCGTCGCGCCGCGCGATCGAACATAATGCGAACGTCAGTGCATGCAGATTGCCATTATAACGCGCTCAAGATCGAGAGTCACGATGCGCGCCGGGAAAAACGGGCGCCCTCGGTAATTTGGCCGATGAGAAACAAAAAAATGCCGAGCCGTCGTTAGTCGCGTTAATGAGCTGCCGCACTCGATATCCCTCTTTTTATTTTGTCCGTCTAGTCCGCGGCTCCTTTCGCGCGCGTATCGCGTAATTTTATGGGCGCCGTTTCTTTCGCGATGTTACGTGACAGATAACCGTACGTGGACTCGATCATTGCGCGCTTTATCGCCGGCCGAGTTTATGGGCCCTGATACCGGGACATTCTTTTTCGACGAGTCTCAAAGTGTCGGGAAGCTTTTATCAATTTGAAAATACTCGCGCGCTTCTAAGCTACTCGAAACGCTGCCATTAGCGTTCACGAAACATCGGAGACGTTATTATCGGGCCTCTGTTTTTATATGCAATGTAGCGCAGAGATAAAAAGTAATAATGTGCAAGGAGGAACCGGCGTCCGCGCTTATCAATGGCTTATGCTTCGGATTATTTGAAAACATAAGCCAAGTTGTATCTACACACGTAAGAGCGAGGGATAAAAATCGAAAGATCGACAGTCTCGATCTAGAATCGCAATCTTGGCTTATCGCTCGGGACATCCGCCGGAGTGTCGAGGCCGCGTTTTTCCATAATCGTAATTCCCGAAAACGATAAGGTGCAAAGGAAGAATCTCGATTTGTTTTTGATTCGCGATGAAAACAACAACGAATCTTGTCATATGCCATTTTCTATCGAGATGAAATAAGAACAGATAGCAGTTCAAAATTTCTATGATAAAGATTCGATAAAACTGCGCATTAAAATTACATCATGTAAAAATCAAACTATATTTACTATTATCTAAAATAACGACTTAAGCAACTGTTCTGTTACTTCGTTGGAAAATATATATTTTAAAAAGAATTATATAGAAAGTGAACCAATAACTCCCACTACCTTACTGCCAATAATTTTCATTTAGCATCCATCTCCGTCTTTCATTCTGTCTTCTTACGACCGCAAATATTATTCAAAGCCGCGAAATGAATTTGTCGATGCGCGCACGTATACGGCGCAGCGACGGCGTGCAAGCTCGCTGTTTTCAAATTCATAGCGTGTTTCGGTTAATGCGATCTACGACAGCCATTACCGGTGGCTCGGCAAACAGCATCGAGGGCCTCGCTCCTCTCTCTCTCTCTCTCTCTCGCTCCCTGCCTCTCCTGGATATGCGAGCCGGCTCGGGGTTCGGATTTTGGGGTCGCAAAGTGCCGGAGGGGGACGGCGATCGCGCCACAATGGAAAAAGCGCCCTGTGAGAATGCGTGCGAGAGAGCGTGCGCCAGGCCGCTCTCTGCTTCGTCATCTGGTGGTGACTTTTGTAAATATTGTTTGGACAGGCCGGAACCCGGGAAGTGCCGCTGCCGAAGATGGCAATATAAACGATGCGCCGAGAATGAGAACTCGACCATTCATCCATTATACCGGTGTTTTTATCCACTCCTCTCTCTCTCTCTCTCTCTCTCTCTCTCTGTCGCATACGTGATATGATTATTTTTTCTCCCGGAAAAATTCGCCCGAACGAGCTTAAGTGCACCGCTGACACGATGACTAATTCGTGCAATTTAGAAAACACGCGCCAACTCCATTAGCCGCGCGCGAATCGCCACCGCGTTCACCGGAGTACAGCTGCATTTAAAATTGAATATGACGTACCGGCGCGGGCATGATAATTTTATTTCGAGTGGATATAAAAGCGCTCCCGTGAAAGTAGAGCTTAATTGAAACAAGAGAGCATTTGACGATACCGCCGCATCGTCGCCACCCGATCAAACCGCAGCTACGCCGGCAAAGCGATCTAAAGAGCCTTTGAAAACACATTAAAAACCATTGTCCTCTCTCTCTCGTGCGCAATCAAACAAAGCCTCGACAAACCGGCCCCTCAACATACGCTCGCCGATCAAATCCGGCCGGAGGCGCGCGCCCGAATAAAAATAAAGAAATCAAATTTGCCGAGCGGTTAGGTATATACGCGCAAAAAAACCAACAAATAATCGAGCCACGATCGCCCGGGGCAATTCGGGTGCACAATGCGCGATAGGCTGCAGGCACGAGAGAGACGGAAAGAGAGCCGCGCTCTCAATGGCCGGCGCATCGCGCCACCCCTCGGCCAAACCCCTTCTAAACGCTCGTAATGCTGATTACACAACGGAGACGTCCGCACGTGGCGAATGTCTGGAGCCGTCACACTCACACCGGCCAATTTGCGTTTCCGTAATTTCTCGCCCGACAATGGGCGCCGGCGCGGCGAGTAGCCCCCCCTCGGCCGCCACCGCCTAATCCGCGCGCCCGCGTTCCGCCGAGTCCGTGCGCCGCCCGCGCCTAGGGCCAATAATAGAAATTACACGCGGAATGGAGTGCGAACGGTGCTCCACTTTCACACGCTTTCCTGCGACTGTGCGTCGCCCCGAATGCACAGAGAAGAGCGGCCCCGCGCGCTCGTCATTTTCCATCGGGCCGCGCCGCCCGGAATTGATGGATCGACGCGTTATTGAACCTCCACTTTTAATTGCTTCGACGAATTCGTAGCATCCGGGAAAATTGCGTTTTAATGTTGGCTGACTGAAACCTTTTACGATATTACGGGGGTTCAAAATTTCACAGCTGCGTCGAGTACGAAATTAGTTTTTATTTTTTCCTTTTTACGTTAAATTAATTTCTCGCGTTGATTTTTTGACAAAAAGGCTGGCTTAAAAGTGAATAATCTGTAATTTTACAGCATCGTAAATTCTAGGAAATAAAAGCGACTCCGATGTTCAACTTTATTAACTTTTCGTCCGCTAAAAAAAATATCTCGGTATACGGGCGCATTGGCGGAAAATCCGTGGTGGACCTCCCAAAAAGGGAGCATTTCGCGCGCACGCGCCCGGCCGTTGCCTGCCTCCGGGATCCTTGTCCTTCTCGGTAAACCGGGGCATTTGAGCTCGTTCGTGAAAATGGGCCGGAGGGGGACGTCCGCCGCCGGTGTGCGGATTATGACAATAGCCGGGCGCAGCGGGGGCCGCCTTCTGGAAAATCCTTCTGAGAATTTTCCCGTTTCCCGCGCTCCTCTCGCGCGGACAATGCACCGAGAAAGCCGAGCCCCGACTTCGAGAGGCCGGCCGGCCCCGCGCTCGGACCTTCTCGCCCATTCAACGGGGCATTAGCGTTTTCCGAAATCGCTTTAGAGCCGGGAGAGGAGCTTACGCCACGGTCAAAAGTTGAAGGAGAGAGAGAGAGAGAGAGAGAGAGAGAGAGAAGCAGAGAGAAAAACGGTGGGAGAAAGGCGGGGTGAGCGGCACTAGTGCAGTAGGTTGCTGGGAGACTTCTTTAGAGATGCATTGGAAAAGAGCATGTTGTGACGTCGCGACTCAAAGGTCCAGAGGCAAACAGGACGTCTGCAGACGGGCGTCGAGAGGCGAGGCCCCTTTCTCTGATTTATGGGAATGAAAAAATGCGCAGCTGACTCGAGCCGCCACGACTTTAATTGCTCAAAGATAGCCGCGACGAATTGAGTTAATCGTATTTCGACGCGGTGTTTAACTTTTCACCGTGACTTCACCCTGTTTTCCATTGTTTCACATGAAAATCGTCGATTCCGATAGGCACATCGTTTAAAAGGTGGTCACCGAATTTCTTTATTACGTTAGTTTCACATTTAAAATGTAACGATCGTGGCAATTAAAAATTGAATTGTCGCCGAAGGGGAGGCTCGGCTGAAAAATGTGAGACAAAACTGTTAAGGCAAACAGAAAAAAAATCCGCCCTCAATACTCGACGCGACCGAGGTTTACAGAGGATACGCGCGGGGATGAAAAAAAAAAAAAATTCCAACCGGAACAATGGCGGCGGCGCACAGAGCCCCAGGTTCAAAATGAAATCTCGGTAAAAACGGGGTAAGCTTACTCTTCCGTGCGTGTCGCTTTTCACTGCGGATAAAAACGATCCGCGCACCCTCTACCACCCCATTGTCATTGTCCTGTATTTAACTCGAAATTGTACTAACGAAATAAAGTTTGATGATAGAGTCCGATTTCCATCAAACGCCTCGTCCCACTTTGCACCCCTGCCGATGAAAACAATCCACCGGACCGACGACGATTTCCATTCTGGGCGTATAATTAAATTAAATGAATTTCCAAAGGGACGAGAGAGAAGAGTTGAAAAACGTAGCCTGCGGCAAGGCTGCCTCGAGCGGGCACCGAAGAGGAGGAAGCCGCGGAGAGTGAAGCGCTCGATTCTTTATTTAAACTGGAGTGTACACAGAGCGCGGGCGCGCGAGAGAGAAGATCTGAATGTCGGGAGACGGATTAAAAGCGCGAAGGAGAAAAGAGAGCGAAAGGGAAAGGGGACTCGCGGCGACCAAGATAGAAAGAGAGGGAGCGAAAAAAAGGGGGATCGCGAGCGGAGGGAAAAATGAGGGGAAAGGCACACGAGAGAGGATCATTTGAATGAGTAATACTACACCTCGCGTACACCCACCCACACTTCTATGAATCTCTCTCTTTCTCCCTAGCGAAGCCAAGAGCGGCGGAGAGGAGAGAGAGAGAGAGAGAGAGAGCTTTGTTTGATACGGCGCATTGTGCTCCCTGCCACCGGTTCACTTTATACTTGTGCTACGTTTTCTCTCTCTTTCTCTCTCTCTCTCGTTCGCTTTTTGGAGCGAGGCTGCAACGACGAGGCGGCAGCGGGCACGCCGTACGGTACGGACGCGCGCGCGTTCTCTACCTGTGGGATCAACTGCTGAAAATTGTATTATAATGCGACGAGGCCACGACAATGAGGGAGCGCTGCGTTCGAGTTGCCTTATGCCAATCTTTCCCGGGCGGGGGCGGTTATGATTTCAATGCGAGAAATAAAGAAAGAAAAGGGCCACGCTCCGTGTATACCTTTGCTGTACGGGGGAGGACAAACGCTGCTCGATTTCATTCGAGTTTTTCGGGCTACCAGCATTGCTTTACCCGCGACTATTATTCTTGTTCCATCCTTATGTTCCGATTATAATTGACGCGGATGCAAAGTAGCCGTGTGCTCGTATACAGGCTGCCTGCTCTTTACATCTGCGCATTGTGCGCCCTAATGCGATTATCGAACGGGACGGAGGATCTGGTTCCGGGTGCACAAATGACCGAAATCGGCTTCAAAGGAAAAAAAAAACGACTTACTCCGAGAAAATTTCCGCCTGCGTTTATCCGCGATTCAAGCGGGAAAAGTGTGCGCCCCCTGCTAGCAGGAGATATTCGAGTACAAAAAAGGCGCGGAACGAGTCGCGGCAGCGCGTAGTTGCGAAATACCTGGACGACAAGATTCGGCAATGTAGGCGCAACAACAGCCTGCGGGAGTAGCGTGTCGCGGCGATAAGGCGCGGCTCCCACCCCCAGGGTGCGTGTAGTGCGACGTGTAGCCGCGGACGTGTACACACGTGGGCTACGCGCAGATAGCAAGCAGCGCACCGGGAATTTCTCTCTATCTCTTGGCCTGCTCCCCCCTCACTTTTTCTCTCCTTCCTCGATGTTTATCCCGAAGTTCGGGCCTCCGCTTATCGGCCGATTGTTCTTTTACAAGCTCGTGTTTTATGGTGCACCTTGGATGCAACCGCGCTAACAGATTTGTTTGCACGGAAATGACGTTTATGGACTTTCCAGCTGTAAGGCCTGCGTTGTTTTGCTATTCTTAAGCTGTTAAGAGAGACCCAACTATGCTGAGGAAACGCTTTTTCGGTTAAAAAAGTTCGGCGAACGAATTTTTTACCTTCGATAATTTGGAAAGGGACTCGAGGGACGGCTGCTGTCGAATTTTCATTACCCGAAATATTTCCGTTCGTGGAATATTAATTTTTCATGATTATTACGCTAATTATGTGGCTTTTTCGTAAAAAATAGAGATCTAAACACTCAATCTAGAATCTAATTAAGAGAGTTACCCTCGAATCTACAATCTACTTACTTAGAATTGTAAAAATATTCAAATTTTTAATATAATACGGCATTTATCGTGTTATCTCTTATTTTTCTTCATCTACGAATCCTATACCCCTATTTAGAAAATTGTGGTCTACATTGTCCAGCGCGGCGAGGGGGAGAAAAGAGAAAGTTCGGAAAAAAGTATTTTTCGAAAAATTCTGTCTCACAGATCGAGCCCTAATTATACGAAAATTTATGGGGCTTTACCGCAAGACCCTTCTAAATCAAGATAATCGACTTCGGCTGTCTCAAGATAATCATCATCGCCGCCTTCAGCCGGACGGATGAAGAAGCAGAGCAGAACGAGAACCGAAACACCAATGGAAAATTTTGAAAATACACAGGAAAATGAAATGGGATGGTACATTGAATTTTTTCTCCATCTCCCTTTCTCTCACTCGAGATCCAGACTTGATGTATGGCCGATTTTTGTGGAGTAGCAGACCCTTTTACTCGAGGAGCATCGTCTCCGCTCTCACGCAGAAAGGGATGCCACCAAGGAAGCAGGTACAGCTCTCCTGTCCCTCCCTGCATCCCTCGACTCCACAATGCCACCGAATGCCGGGGACCTTTTAGGGACTGTCGTTGGAACTGATCCGACGTTGCCACGTTTACTAAACACGACATAACTTCTATCCGTCGATTCCTATTTAATAATTTTAAACCTAACTTCAAGCTACGTCGACAAAAAAATGAATTGATAGCATCTCTCGTACGCGCGATAATAATTTACGAGAGACAAAAAAGTTTGTTTACAACGATAAGGTACAAGAGCGGCGTTAAATAAAATAATTTCGCAGCGCCGAAAACAAAGCCTCGAAGTTTAAATCGGCCTCGCGGCTTTAAAAGTAAAGAAAAGCTCTTCGCAAGATACATTGCGGAGGCCTTGGGGATGGGAGCCCGAATTCCCGAGCCCCCGAGACAGGCCCGTTAAATATTCAGACGCCTAATAAAATATTCCCTGTCTCCGGCGCCCGGAGCTCGCGCTCGCAGACGCGCGAAATAAAGAGAGAATCGAGAAGTGTCTCGCGCGTGTTTCCAAATGAAAATACATTCTTTATCGACAATAACACTGGGATTATGTCGGTGCAGACGACTTTGGCCACGAGCGTCTCCTGCATATCCGACGTAGAAGGAAAGAACGAGAGGGACGGAGAGAGACAGAAAAACACTTTTAAATACTGCATGAGCAGATTCAATTGATATTCTGATCGGCTCTCGGGCGCGCACACTCGGACAATTTGACTCCCTGAACAAGTCGTGTGGCGTCCGACGCGACCGATAACGTATCTTCATTAAGACCGATTGGATTTTATTTCCTTGTTGATGAAACACGTCCAAACACTGGTGCAATCAATTCAGTAATTGAATTAATGCGCGTGTCATATTAAATCAGTCCCCGGGAGCGGTATGCTCAAAAAGTACATAGTCGCGAGAGTAAACAAACATTCGTTATGCGAGAAATAAGGGAAATAAGGGAAATAAGAAATAAGGGGCACGCGTCGTGCTTCCTCAAATTTCGAAGAAATAATAATAGAGAATACTCAAAAAAATGAGGAGTAGATGATTCGGTTTGCTCCGGAAAGGCTTCTGTATTTGCGGAGCCGGCCGCGGCGAGTGGAAAAAAGTCGACGACTCGCTCGCGCGCGCGCGTCGGTATCGGTCTAAAATTGTTGGCAAAGATAATAAACCCCGGTGGTGGCTCTCGCTGGCCGGGCCCCTCAATGACGCCTTAGCCGAGCCGGGCATCTAAAGCGTTTTCGGATCAGTCGTGTCAGGCGCGCTAGAGTCGCGGCCAGAAGGCGCGCGCTCTCGCTCGCTCGCCCGCGACTTTGCCGTGGTTATTTTAATAACGTTATAATAAGACGTCGGGGATTGATGCTAAACTATTTGCTGGCAACAAGCTCCAAAGCGCCTCGCGCGAACATCCAACGACGCCGAGTTATACTGCTCCCGCCCTCCCTCTCTTTCTCTAGCGCGACTCTCGGCGCGATATTCTCTCGGGTTTTACGCGAAACCCCGGAGCTCTCCCGGAGAGCGGCGACTTTCGTCTTTTGAGATGTCTAGATCTAAGGCTCGTCACCTAAGAGTCATTAACATACCAGCTCTTGTGACTCGTTCAGCTCCCCTCCTCACTCTCTTGCTCTTCCTGATCCTCCTCTTTTCCTCGTCGTTTCTTACAAACTTCGTGATAAAATTAAACGAAATTTTTCCTTACTTACATCATATTTTATTTTCGACAATATCGAGCGAGCCTACTCTAAAATTCTCTTCTTCTAACTTCGGAACCCGGCTTCGTAAGAGGCGTTCAAGCACGATTTTGTATCTCTCTTCCTTGTATATCATGCTGTTTGAAAGCGCTAAGTACATTGGATTAAACGATGGTATTGATCAAACTGATTGGTAAAAGAATGATTTTAAAATATCAAAGAGGAAATATTATTTTTTCACGCATTGAATGTAGGAATGTTAATGAAATTGTCGCTGACCTCTCAATTTTCACGGTGGAAAAAATATGTTTCTTTAACGAGACACAAACAGACAGCGTCTGAACTAACGAAGTTGCAAATCGAATAGTTCAAACGAGGCATAAAACATTAGTTTTTAATGGTCGCGCGCAATATTCGGCCTCTCGCGCGTACGGGCTCACCGCGTATAAGCGATGCCGTCCGGCAAATAAATGTCAGCAACTCGATTAATCGGACACTAAACGGAATCTCCCCAATAAATCAGTGGGAGAGAAAGAAGGGGGGAGAGGCGCGAAGAAAGGAGAGCGCGCTGCCTATCCTCTCTCTCTCTCTCTCTCTCCCCCGCAAGTGGCAAATGAGCCGAATTAAGAGGCTCTCGCGTCACGATGCGATACACAATGAACGCGTAAGCGCGCGGTGCCCTCGATATCAAATTCGAGCGCGAGTACGAGAGCCAAATGAAGACGAACGACCTTTCGCGCTTGACCTTAGCGGCGACCGATCGGCTGCTTCACAGCTGGCTCATCGGAAGATGCACCGCGTATCAACCGACACTTGGATAAGCCCAATCGCGTCGACGTTATTTATCGAAGCTCAGGTCGACGCTCGTTCGCCGTAATTTACCGTAGTCTTCCGTCATTGCTTCGCGTATGCATTGATCCAGTTAAACCTTAAAGAGCTAAGATGCTTCGGAATCGCGTAGCTTGCGGGCTTTTTTCGTCGTCCCAGGAGAGACCCCGACCTTGGACCCGCACTCGCGACTTGATTCTGCTCACAATTCATTCGTCTCGCTACGAAATAAAGAGAACGAGGAGGACTCCAGAGAGACAAAAAGAGCTTATGTGGAAGAAGATTTCTGTACTTATTTTTTCTTTCAGCAGAAAAGGTTTTGATTGATTTGAGAGATGCTCAAGGGGTTACGTCGAGGATGTGCTACGATAGCCGCTATTGGAATGATGAATTTATAATACGCATCAAATTAAACGCTAGATTTTATGGATAGGCAGTACACGTTCGAAGAGAGCAGAAGATTTATAATGCTGTATAAGCTAAGTTTCTCGGATAAATTAATTAGGTAATATATTGCATAATAAAATTTTATCAAAACTCGTAGCTTCAGTAGCTGAATATTAAGATAAACGCTTTATTGAGATATAAATTAATCGGTACTATTTGTTAAAGTCTGCTTGCGAGCGCAAAGCGGAGGGTTTCCCCGATTGAAATATCGAGCATCGCCGACGCGCGCTTTAAAATGCAAATTCGTCCGTCGAATCGAAGCCGAGCGAAAAAAAAAGTGAACGAAAGGCGCGAATCGCCGGTGGATTTCACGGCGCGTAAAACGATTTGCGGCCGGGGCGGCGCCGTAATTCGCTGACGTCTCACTCGTGTCACCCGGTATAGCGTTCGCTCGGTGAACGGAGGATGATGACACTCGCGGGCCGAGCGGCCGCGGCGGCGCCCGAGAGAGGGCCGAGAGATATTTTTACGTCGAAGTGGAGCGACACGCCGAGAGGCAACAGAGATGCCTGCGCGGCGCGCGCGCGCCCGCGTCTCGCTTCAAGTGCGAATCGTTCGCCACGCCAGTAAAACCCAAAGCCCCTCATAACGCGGCCGAACGCCGACCACCCGACGACTTTTTCCTTCTATCTATAAGCCCTGGCCTCTCGCCCACACTCGGCTTCGTTAATATTTACTGGGGAATTAAAGTTCGCGAAGCGCCTCGCGAAATTACCCTCCTGCGAGTATCGCTGCCTACAGCTGCCTTTACGAACCTCTTCTCCTCGCTCGTTCTTTCTTTTTTTTTGCTCCGCCCTCGCCCCCGCAATTCCGATTTCTCATTCCGTTGTTAATTTTCGTCCTATAAAAATATTCGCTTCCGCGCCTTCGATTGGAAATTCTTACGTCTTCGCTCGCGATTCGGTTCCTACTGTGGGGAGAGAAAGAGAGAGATGCGAAGGCGTCTTAAGCGAGATGGAATAGATGTTGTTTTGTAGTGCCGGAATAGATATTGGTGGTGGCTGGCGCGGAGACAGGGAAGTGCCACTATTTCTGACGAGCGTGGGGCTTCTTCTACTTTTCTCTTTCTCTCTCGCTCTTTCATTCGTCTTGCCCCTTTCGCAGAGCGCGACTGAAGCTTCTCGGGGCGAAGGAGAGAAAGAGCGAGATTTCCAAGCGCTCGCGGAGCGGTAATAGAGAACAGACGCGCGCGATGATGCCAGGAATAACCGTCAAATGTCACACTTTCCATATTGACGTCGCGCTTCGATTCTACTGCCCGATAACCCGGCTTTACACTGTAGATGCTGCCCCGACAAATTGCGCGATTTGCGCCTCCGGTTTCGCCGCAAAATTAAACGGGAATGCTTACTCTACTCAACCGCAAAGAAAATTCGTGCATTTTCAGGAAAATGGTTTGCCGAGTACACTCGACTGGCAAAAATTGTGTATAAATAGTCGATGCTAAGCTATCGTTCAATGTCAATCACCAGCAAATCACTTTTCCACTCGAGCGCCCAAGTGATGCGCTGTATAGGGTGGAATGCAAAAAGACAAAAGGGGCGTCGAATAAAGTGTCGCTGCCGCGAATACGTGCAGCGTGTCGAGACACGACGCGCGGAGCGTCGGACGCCAAGAATGCGACGGCATCGAAAAAGGAGAGCGTATCAAAAGACAATTTTGTTACATTGACGCGGGCCTGCCAAGAGAGCGTGGAGTCGACGCGTCAATAGAAAGAACAACAAGCTAATTGCCAAAGCCATTGCCGAGGGAGTGGGGAGATCGCTCGGTTTATACTCGCTCAACGATCGCGAGGCTCAAGATCTACCTCGGTTCTGGATAAATCCCGATCCTTTCCCGATTCTTTACCGACGAGACGTGCGTGAAAATGGGCAATTAACTCGTTCACCGACTGTGAATAGGAAAAATATGAGGGACCATTAAAAATTTGGCATAGTGGCCATTAGAGCCAAGCAGGTGGAACGGTAAAGTAATTGCTTCTTATTTGTAGTCAGTATCAAATGAATTTTTGTCAAGTCCTCTAATAGCTTCTTAATTGCATCAAATAGACAAATTGAGCTGTAATTAGTTAATTTAGCGATTTAAACAGCGAAAGCTATGGTCCGATGTATATCTTACTCCTTTACCTTGAACTCATTAAAAGAACAAAAGAAATGTTTCAGAAGGAATCTAACGCGGCAGATTACAAAGTGAACGGAACGGAAGTTAGAGACGTCAAATGATACTCATACAGCTCATACCTCTCGGAAAGCATTACGACCGAGGCGCAGCAGTAGACGATGTAACAGTCAGTCAATTGAAAAGAGGGAACGATACGCAAATTCGAGGAATTTAAAGAAACGTAAAATAAAAAAGAAGGACAAAGTGTGTACGTATGCATGAGAGGAGAGGAGGAAGGGTGGGGAACACGAGGCGAGAAGCACGTGGGTGTCGAAACAGGCAAGTAGGTGCCGGTAGCTCGGACCGAGTCGCGCGGCTCTTGTACTAAATGCGATGTGACGATGACGTGGGTTTGATGAATGTCAGTCTGGTTATCGACGTCCCGTGTACAAGAATCGACTTCATAAATTTTGTCCCTGTCTCGCGCTGCAGCGCCGCCGGAGGAGAGAGAGACGTAGCAGCGGTGCCGCGGAATCGGGGTCATTATCATAGTCTCGTGTAGTCGCATACACGTCCACACGCACGTTGCCCACGGCGCATGCAACTACCTCCCGGCACTAAGTTCCCATCGCCAATATACGAGAGAGAGGGACAGAGAGGCAGAGAGCATCCGAGCAATGATTTAAATGCGCACAATGAGACATCCTGCACGGGCGTCGTCGACATGCAAAATCAATAACTCCGTCGTGCTCGTTGTCGTCGTCGTTGTCTTCCCGAGCCAAGTCTCGCGCATAATGCGATGTCTAAGGCGAGGAGACGCGCGAGAGAGAAAGAGAGAATGGCCGAAGTAGGAAATATTCCTGATCCTCCAGATAAAGAACAGGTTCATGCGAGCGTACAATCGTGCGACCGGGCCACACCGTCCGCCGCGCGTTTTTCCATCGCTCGTTATGAGGGGCCGGATCAAAAACGCGCTCCTTTACTATTCCACGCGCGTAACACTCGTTTGGGCTATCAAGCCCGAGCATTTGTCGCCTAATGTGTTGGATAATTTTATGTAGGTTACGTGGCACGATCGAAATCAAATGTCGTCCGAAGAGCGGCAACGCCGCGGAAAAAAACTTGTTTACATCGATTTTGATTAAAGTAGAGAGCATTCAAATGAATTGGTTTCGCTTAGTGTTAAGAAAAAAACGATCTCCCGCCAATAACATGTTGGTAAGTTAACGCAGGCAGATAAGTCAAATTTACAAGCCAAATCATGCATGCATTCATACCGTACGTTTGAGACAGCGCACTAAAGACACTCACTCGCCGAGCCAAAGAGGAACAAGAAGACGGGGAGAGGAGGAAGACGGAAAAAAGGTACACCGATACCGCTGAATCACGTCGTCGCGTACACGACATTGAACGCGGAACGTCGATTCGCTCGTTGTTGCTTTCCCCTTTTTTATTCCTCCCTTTCTCTCTCTCTCCGACGTCTCCGTCCTTTCGCCGAGTAGCCGTATGACGAGGCGAGGAGGCGCGGAGAGACCGGAGACAGAGACGTGTCGTTACTTGGACTCCGCACGCCGGTTGGCACACCTGCCCGGCATTCCCGCCAACCTAGTCCACGCGCGCGCGACTCGTGTTCGTGCGATATAGACCCGACGAGGAGGGCGTACGCGGATCTCCGCTGAACTCGTGTCTTCCAGCCATTGTTCCACGGAGCACCCACTGCCTCGCGAGAGCTAATGCTTCTTTCGGAAATATTTGCGAATCAGTGAAATAGATCCTATCATTCAATGCCTAATTAGGTAACTCGTACCTCTTCTTTGTTTTTATGCTAATTTTTGACAGAAATTTAATGAAGAGCTTGTTAGGCTACTCAACGGAAGAATCGTGTCATTTATTCAAACGAGAACAAGCTCATAAAAATCTTTCTTTTTCCACGGGCTATGCATTAATTCATGACTCTTTCCTTGAAAATGATAGGGAGCAGCGATCGAGGAGCTTATGAGGACTAATGAAGCAAAGTGCAGAATGGTAAACTCTTTTTTCGATTTCGATGCTTCTTTCTTCGGGACACGAGCTGGAGCAGATCTCGGTGCTATTGTCGTCGGAGATAAGGCTTCCGCGCTTATAAACCTTTCGTCTCGCGCGCGCGCCGTGCTCATACGAGGCAAACGAAAGAGCGAGCGAAAGGGAGAATACGACAATGACCACCCAAGCGCTATCTCCGAATGACAAATGCAAGCCTCCGCGCGTATATCGGGCTCGTCTCCCGCGGACAGGCGCAGCGAGGATCTGTCTACCTTTCAACTGCCGATCTCTCTTTCTCTCTTTCTCGCTCGCTCCTCCTCTTTTTTGGCCTCACTCAGCGCGGTCCCACGAAAGTAAGAATGAGATAGCGCGGTGCGGGGTGTTGAGAGGTGTCGTCGCCGTCTCGGTCGTCTTCGAGCGCCGAACGCGTGGAAGAAAAAGGCCACGAGAAGGCGCCACGCGATTCTTCTTTCTAATGCTCGCGTTTTGGGGCTTGTCACCAGTCCGCGGCGCGTTTTCGCGGGCACCTCCTCCAATGACTGATCCTCTCAGCGATGCGTCTCGCGCTTTCTTTCTCGCTTATTTATCGATCGCCATCGTCGCCCACGTGGTTCAAGAACCGGGATTCGCGGTTATTGCAACACCAACGTCTTTTCAACGGACTGGGTTTTATTTTGAACGAATGCTAATTTTTTAAATTTAAATATCAAGAATACTAAAGATATACGAAATTCTACTACTGTCATGATTAAAAGTAAAGAAATAAACAGACAATATCATTGAATTGATTAAAATAACAATAAAATATTTATAACCTACTCTGATGGATTATTTGAACTACAGACGTTTAGTGCCAAATTTAAAAAAGAGTAAAATATGCAAAAAAAAATCAAAATTTTTCATCGAAAGTGCAGCGGTCTGGAGTTTTCAGTACTTTTCATTTTTTTCGCTTCGGCTCGATGTGTTTCTCTTTCCGAGTCTCGACAGGTCGGAGACACATCGGTCGACGTAAAAGCTCTCCGAAATTAACGGGTTAACCCGCGTACGTCCGCAGCGGTCGTTAAATTTAGATGGCCGCGCGCTTGGAAAAGGTGCGCTCGTTCTTGCCCGGCTCGAAGCAGACGTGCACGCATATACGCAGACACGCGTCCGCGCGCAAAGAAAAGGGAGAAACAAAGGCAAAAAAAAGCGACCAGTCGAAGCGAAAAAAGTTTGCCAGCGAAGAGATGCCACACTCGTAAAAACACGGAGTCGACGCGCCCGCGGCGGTAGCAATAACAAATAAACGGCCGCAAACGTCATCCGAAACAAATTTCCTATTCTATTTACAAATCGCGTCCGCCGATTTGTTTCGTCGCGCCCTTAACTCCTTTAAACTGCCTACTCGGTTTTATTTTAATTTGTAAAATTGAAGGATATTACGTTTTACGTGCAATTTACAAATTGCCAATAATGTGAATAACTGACGAAATTTGTATTTTACTGCGCCATTATGGACGGCCGAGAGTTAGGCATGCTCGCTCAGGGGAAGAAAGTTCTCTCGTTTTACTACCTCGAAATCGAGTAGATACCCGTTCTAGCCCGGAAGTCGTAGGAATTTCGAGTTCCCGCTCGGTTTGCCGAGATGCATCCGGTCGTATACGACCCTGTAACAACCCTTACGCACAGTTAAACGTCGATTTTCATTCGTGCTATCCGCCCGTACTTCGTTTTCCCCTGCATTTTATTTACTTTGAGCGTACCAAATATCACGTAAAATCTTAATTACACCCTTATACTTAATTAATAAAAAAAATGAAAGGAAACACTACGTTTAGTCCGGTTGACCGAGCCCGAATGTAAAAGTAAACTTGATTACCCAAACAATCCTATCAGAGGGACAAAAAGTAATAATGCAAATTTTTGGCACGGCTTCATCCGATTTCATCCGTCACCCCAACACGTATAATCAGGCGGCGTAGTGAGATCAGCGGCGAAAAGGGTCGCGGAGGCGCGCAAAGCCCGAACTCCCCAGGTCTGCATATCGAAGTGCTCACAATGCGGCGCGCATTTGCACACGAGCCGCTAAGGTTCGGCGAGTCGGCGGCGGTACCGGCGAGATTCGCAACCCCCTAATCCTCTAATAGGATTTATAAACGTGAGCTCAATTACCTTCAGTCAAGTAATATGCTCGCACACCCGGACGCGCCTCGGCCATTTACCACCGGCAATTTCCGCTCCCCCGCAAGCTCCTGCAAGCCCAGTAGCTGGGATATTAAGCAGCAGCGGATTAGTGATTATAACGCGAGGATTGATGCCACGAGCATTCGATCAATGTTCGCCTTGGATGAATAAAGAATGCTGAGTTTTACTTCTCTCTCCGGTCAGTAATCGGATCGCTGTAATAAACGAAAGCGACAAAAATTAAAAAAGAAACTTGCATTTATAAGAAAGTCGAAGGTTTACGGACTTGCGGCATGAAATATACTCAAAGTCGACAGGAGATCAAGATCAGATATGGCCTTTTAGGAATTTATGGACGCGAAGGAATCTTTGGTTGCTGCCCGGTAAGTCCGATAAAATGCCTAAAAGAAGTGTCCCGCGGCTAAAAAGCGCGCGAACGCGGGCGTATTTATGTCCAGGATTCGGGTGATTCAAATACTCTCGTGCGGAGGCCCGCGCGACTTCCTCCTTGACTTTTTCGCTAAACCCTTCGTTTCTCCCTCTTTTCGCTGGGCCGCAATAACGATAAAGTCCGGGCACCGACGCGCTCAAGATTCATCTTTGCAAGCGGCTCACGTAGTGTCACTTTTTTCGCGATCGTATATCTGGCCGGGACAGGGCCTACGCCTGGGAGTCACGCAAAAATGCCCTCAGGAATGGCTTTCTTCACACCTCGCGCGAGATCTCGCCCAACTGCTCTTTTCTCTCCCCTCGCACGACTTCGTAAAAAAAAGAAACACTTTACGCGAAACCTGATACGTATAACTTTGTCGAAAGATGGTTGCGCGAAAATTTAAGTAAACGGGATCATTTTAAATGTTTTATTTTTCGAAAAACTGTTTTTTCCTTCAGCAGATATAAACAAATTATTTAAACTTTACTATATCCTAAGTCCAGTGCAATTATTTTTAATTACTATATTAGAATATAATTGATTTCAAGTGTAAAGTAATTACGGTAATTTCTGAGTATAAGTTTTAAAAGTAGTCCTCAAATTGTCGATAGTTCAACGCTTGAATACGATACTACTGTACGATAAACATGCGAAAATAGCATTTTCTTTTTCTTTTTTTTCTATCTAACTAACGTTTTGTGCAGCAACAATTTGGCGAATACGCGAAAGGAGTAAACGCGCCTCTTGAAATATGCATACTCCGAGATCTTTTTGAAAAAATATATCCGCGTTGGTTCTCTTGGAATCGAAACTCCTATACGTCGACCGATGTGAGGAGTTAGAGCCGGTGCGAACGAAAGGTGAAAAAAAAGTAGAGTAAAGGGAAGGACAGAGGAAGAGAGAGATAGAGAGAGTCGTATATCGGTCGCGTTCCCTCTCGCTCAGGCGCACTGTCTCTCTAAGGGCAGTACTCCTGAAAAGTGACTCCTTCCCTTCTCCTTTCAAGCGAGCCGGCCCGTTAATCCTCCACAGATCCCGGCGGGATCCCACGGAGATGCACCCAGAGAATTTGCATACAAGATCTCCCCGGCATCTCTCGCTCGCGTTCTCTCTCTCTCTCTCTTTCTCCCCCAGCGAGCCGGACGACGCTCCTCCTTCTACGCCACGTCTTCGCTTCTTTTCCCTTCTACGATCGCCTCTCTCTCCTTCTTTCACCTCCTATGACGCCGCGGTAACTACCACTACTCGACTTCCAGCCGTTCGCCATCATCGACCCGCTTATAAGCGCGCCCTCGCGTGTGTGCACGCGTCTCCTCCGGAGGACATGGGAACCCCTTTCGTTACTTTGAAATCCACACTACTCCCACCTCGTTTATGTTACGCGTTTCTTAGAAAGTCATTGATATTTCTAGTAAGGAAATATTCGACGAGGAAAAAAACGTGCGGATTGTGCTCCATCCGCGTTCTCCGATCCGTCCATCGTGCTCGGGTACACGCGATTCTGTGGAATCCAAGGCGCGGGGCGAAATATCGCGAGGTGCGAGCCGCGAAAAAAAAACCGGAGAAAAGCAAAACAGCAGCTAGCGGCGGTCCTCCCGGGGGAACAATGCCGGCGCGCACCGCGGCAAAAGCCGAAGCTTTTAAAGAACGAAGGGGCGCCCCCTCCTTTCGGTGCGCGGCTTTGAAATGCACCTGAGCGCGCGCAGAGGGGGCAGAGAGAGAACTAGCGTGGACTCGCGAATTCGCATATTTAAACAGGACCCACGGGAACCCTTCGACTTTACATTGATTTCGCGAAGGAGGCGGAGGTAGCCGGGGGAAAAAAAAACGAAGAAGAGATTTCCTCCGCCGCGCGACCATTCTCACCGGCCGGCGGACCGCGAGGCTCGCTAACAAGAGAGAAAGAAAAAATATCGGTGTTTCTTTTTCGAGGAGCGAGGGGTGTACAGGCAGGCCCGATCGCCGCTTACTTTTTGCGCTGCAAGAGTGCGGATGAGATGTCGATGAATCTATTGTGTTTGGGGCGACAAGATGCCGCGTGGCGAATTTGCATACAACCGCGTCGCAACGAGCACCGAAGGCATTTTTGCGGGACGCGCTGCAATTTCCAAGACGGTAGCTTGATTGAATTTAAGAGGGAAGACTGGGCCGGCGATAAGGGCCCGAGCTTAATCGACGTGCGGAATCCGAGGTGCGGGCCGCGCGTCCGGCCGAGCCAGAAATTAATGACCGAGCAGGAAAATTAATCACAAAGCAAACGAGTCTTGCGTTGCGAGGCAAGCGATTTCCAATATAATTAACTTTTTCCATTTAGAGCCGGCACCGGGGGCTACCGCAACCTCGCACTTCCTAAATCATAATCGAACACCCATCTACTTAGCGGTTCCTCGAGGAAATTAAAAAGACAATCGGGGAACGCCCACAAGACGAGGCCGAGGGGTTCGCACGAAATCGATCAAATGGGAGAAGAGAGCGGCGCACGCTCGTCCGAAGTGACGTGAGACCGAAGAATTTGACGCTCGTCGGCCGGGGCGCTCCGTCTACACCGTCGGCCGCTTCCCCAAAGTTAATCCGAGCCATATACGCGAGCTATTACCGTTAATTATATTTTCGCCGAGCGAGCGCGCCTTCGGGGGCGGCCGCACGCTCCCGCCGCCGATACACAGACGCGCGCGCACGTGGCCCGGGTGGCTTCTGCGTGGGAAGGGTGGCCCCGCGACCCCTCCGATACACGCCGCGCGGTACGCACTCGAGGCTTCCCCCGCGCGCGCGGGAGCCCCGCATGGAGGCAGGATTAAATTGGCGCCAATTACCAGCAAAACACCCTTCACGCTCCCTCTCCCTTCTCGCTTTTTCCAGCTCCGCTCCGCGCTCTCGCCTTTATTTCGAGGTGTCTTGCGCGGCTGGCTGCTGCGGGGGCGAAACAAAAGCACCGCGCAAATGATTTCCTACCCGCTCGGCCGTGTATTATTTATTCAGCGCCGCTACTTTTTCGTTTTATTTTACCCGCGCAGCCGGCGGAGCTCATCTACGCCGATGACTCGTCAAAGGCGGGTGTATACAACGATCGAAGGAGACGCTTCGACGAAGCTCGGCGCGAATCTCGCGGAAGCTCCGGCGTTGATTGGCGCGAAATTTGCATAGCTAATGGGGAGCGGGCGCCGCGCGCTAATAAGGGTGGTCGAAGGGAGCGGAGGGAATAAAAAAAAAGAGGAGGAAGAATACGCGAGAGGAGCACGCGATGCGCGGGCGAAGAGGCACGGCTCGTTCCGCGGAACGCCATAAGTTTTCATAATGCATTGATAATGGCGAGCGCGCGCGAATGGGGCGTGACCCGCTGGCCCAGCTGACGCTCTTCGGTAATAGCGGAGGAGCGAGGAAGTTATCGCGCCCCGCCGCAGGTAGCAATCGCCCGCCTCCCTCGTAGTTGATCGCTCTCTTATATTGCGCGCGGGACGCTCATCCTCTCGTTCCCCAATGTCAATAGGGCGGTAATTGCGGCCGCAACCTATCTTTAAATGAGCCCTCGCGAATCGTTATTATTTGTTTTTGCTTTAGCCTACGCCTGCTTCATGAATTTTCAACGAGAAACCGGCCTCCTTTGATGCCCGGAATTGTTCTGTGCGCCGCACCTTCGGAAAAGTGCTTATCTATTTTTCAACGGGCCAATTGGTAAATGCTCCATCTAGTATTAAAACGATTATCACAAATGAAATGAATTAGTTGTCCGTTTTTCATTACTGAAAGCATCTGCTGCAGACCGGTATTTATTCGCAATTGATTCCCGGCAGGAGTGCATTATTCACGGCGAGTATCGTCGGCTCAAATAAATAGTTTATACTGAATGACTAATGTGATCCGTGCATTGCCGAGGAAGGGCGAAGAACGTAATAAGCGCTTACCGATCGTACCATCTTACTTATCAAATATTAACGCGATCATTTGAATAGGATTCCAAAAAATCATTTTAACACAGAAAAAATACTTTTATTTCCGGAAAAAATCTATAACAATCCGCAATCACGTCGACGCACTCTTTTCGTCTAACAAAGGGGGGCACGAGAGGGGAAAAATCCGAAAGTGTCATGCCCCGAAGACAATGTATTTATAAGCGTTATATTCACCCTCGAAAATAGAGAATAGCGCGAGTTCTCGACTATACCGATCTATTTCGGTAGAGCCGCAAGCCGTGGCGGGGAGCAAGAGAAAAAAAAAGGAGAGACGCGCGCTGGCGAGCGGTGCGAGACACGGAGGCTGCGGCGCTGAGAAAAAGATCCGTAATTTTCCACGAGAGCGTCGCAGCGGGTAAAATAAGTTTTCCGAGGAGCCGCCTGCCACGTCAGGCGCGAGCGCCGCGGTTACCTCGACAACAGCCGGCGACGGGAGCCGTACACACACGCTCGCCGGCAAACACACGAACACGCGCGAGGAGCCAGGCGGCGCGCGGAGAAGCGCGCGGCAATAATTGCCCGGTGTGTACAGAGGCGCGACCGACTCCGCGGGTGCGAGAGAGAAGCCGAGGCTTCGATACACAAATGGGCGGGTATTGCGAGCCGCGAGGAATATCGCACTCGGCTCCAATTGGCCGAGGGTGTCGTTACACTTATCGCATTACTCGCCGTGTGTGTGTGTGTCTGCATGCGCGACAGGCGCGTGATGTGTGCGTGCGCGACGCGCTGCGGCCACCTTGCCACTTCGAGTTAATTTTGCTTCCTTTTAAGAAACGAACAGAAAAATTTATCGCCTCTGCAAAACTCATTTAGCGGCGTCTATTCTTTTCGCCCCGGTGGCTGTTTACCCTGCGCTTTTTTTATTAACTCGCGAGGCTAATTCGATTTATTTTGGAAAGCAGTTTTTTATTTTTCGCGCCGAGTTTGCTGGTAGCAACAAAAGATGTTGGTAAATTTAGATGCCCGAGCAAATAAAATTCTTGCATGGGTGTATAAAGAACCGCGAATTTAAGAAATCAAAAGTTAATTTTAAATCCTCATACCTTGCCAACAATACGAGTATCAACATTTGGTAACTTATGAAACTGTCAGTTCGGAATTTAAGCTAAACGAACCTCTGTGCAAGCTCGATCGACCGTCCATGTCAGCACAATCCAAATGAATACCGCATTATCGAGGATCCACCGTAGTAAAATCGCGAAATCGAGCGGAGTACCGGATGCTCATTTTGCGAAAAAACAACTCCGAAATCCGCGGAGCCGGAGCTTGCGCGTGGGCGCGAAGAGGCGCTCTCTCGGATATTTCTAAAAATATTTGCGACGTATACGAGCGGCGACATGCTCGAGAGCATAGGCGCGGAAGGAGAGAGAACGAGACAAGCAGGAGTTCTCTCTTCGAATAATACGCACAGCTTATGGGCGAAGAATTGAATTTACAACGCGCCAACATTTTTCTTATTAATCGCGACTTTTTATCCGCGTCAAATCGCGTCTGTTATATTCTATTTTTACGAAACGAACTGTAATTGATCGCAGCCGTAATTTATTATTCCACGCTTCGTTACTATTTATAAATCTGTTGTTTCGGAATTGATCGCTCGAAATAATGAATTAACCTGTTTTCTGTCGCGTATTTACATAAACTTATACGTTTTTGCCTATTAACAATTTACGCGTTTATTTATTAGCATGCTAAGGTATGCAAGTAGAATATAATCCACTTGCATTCAGTAAAATTTATACTCTGGAATTGTTCGATTAAAAAAAAAGAAACGACGCATTAACATAAAAAGTAAAGTCGGATTTCTTTTCAAGTAAAATTGCGAGACTCGCGGCTAAAGAACTTAATGCAAATGGTATCATCTTTCAGCGCGCATCGATGAGGCCGAATGTCTCTCTGGAGACACGAGCGGGGAGGGATGAAAAACAAAGAAAGAACGAGTTTTGCGCGCACCTCCGCAACGTATACGCCAACCGCGAAAACGAGGGTGGCTTATTCGTGGAAGGAAAGTGGCCCCGTTACAAGTTTTACTGCAGTTTTGCGGCTCGCGGGGGAAAGAACCTACGGGAGGGAGAGGGGGAGCGCGCAATTGAATTTAAATATTCAATTATGCGATGTGTAAATGAAATAGAAGCCTTATGCAAATGGCTACACGCTAAGGGCTGTTGCAAATTTAAAGGGTTAAATATTTATTAGTGAAGGGGGTTAACCGAGATTTATGCGTCTCTGCCGCGAACTACCCTCGAGCTCTTTCGCTTTCGTCACTCGTCTTTTGGTTTTCGCAATCGCGAAAAGTTTGGCCGAAACGCTGCTTATCAAGATGTATTTAACGCATTATGTATATATCATTGTACCAACCTCTTTGATGTTATCGACAAACCTCAGCCAATTACTGCTGCCGTAGTGTCCCTCGTTGAATGTTGTGAGTTTTCTAGCTTGCTGTGAGCGGTTCTTAAAACTAAATGGTCTTTTTCTGTCTCCTTTCTTAATTTGAGAGAGAAGAGAAAAGGAACGTGCATAATCGGGATTTAGGGATTTGAAGATATTTTATAAAAATGCGGTAATGTGTATAAGAGAGTGAGAACGCATCAAATAAATAAGTCTTAAATCAATTTCGTTTAACTCAACAAGGCTAACATTTATTTATAATGAAAATACGTTGATTGAGACAATAGTTTGAACAGTATTCATTATCGGTAATATATTATATCGCTATAATGCTAATCGTATACAATGTGCGGGTGTGTTGTTTTTTTTTATAATTCTCAATATTCAACCTTAAGTCTACATTGAAAGAATCTCATTAATTTTCTCATTACCTCGTATCAATATTCATATTTTGTCTTCTTTCTTTTATTTTTTATGCTTTTAAAGATAATATTAACACACATACAATGACGATGTTTTGCTTGTAAGTAGACTCATGCCGCTGTTAGTGCGTGAGTTTTTAATAAAGAGACTCAATTGTTATACAGTGTACATATACACGCATTCTTTATACGTACACGAAAAATTCCTGAAGGTTCGCTTAGTGCTGTCGCTGAGGCAGATCGGTTCAGCAGAGGCGAGAATTCGCGACAATTTCTTGTCTGTCGTTGCTCATTCAACTATTACTCTACTGCTATGTCAATGCGGCTGTCGCAAAAAAAAGAAACGACACAATGTCCAAGAAAAAAACAGCACCCGAATGCTCGCGCCTGATGTCCGTGTCTGCCTTTATATACATGTACATATATACAATATATGTAAAATCCGTCGACCTGATCTGTACAGAGCGTAGTAATAAAAATTGTGTAATAGGAACGCGGCGAGGAAAGAAAAAAATCTGCGTCACTTGCGTGTATGTGCATCAAATTTTAACAAATGCGAACAAACAATTACTTAGTTTATAAACAAGGAAACATATTCAAGGAATTAGCTAATGCACTATAATTAATAAATTCAACACGACATCAACAAATGCATTTCTCCGACGGGGTTTCTGCTTTCTGCTGCATCGAGCGGAATATATAAAATCTCGCGACTCGATGTGTATATATAATATATATATATATAAATTTATAAATCTCGTATACGCGCTGTTCTCCTTGTAATCTTTATATATATATGTATAAAATGAACAAACTCGTTCGTCCGGTATTGTAAAATAAAAAAGAAAGTACACCGCGCGCGACGAGACGAACGAACGGAAGAAAAAAGGACAGAAAAGAATGTACAAAATACAATGAATCGACTCGACACTTTTCGGCCACGGCTGGTCACACTTTCAAGCTAATCTCAACGTAAACCTTTAATTAATTAAGTACAGTCTTTGCGCGCCGATTGCGCCCGCTGCGAATTCTATGGCACTAAGTATTCACGTGATTAACGCTAATGTATCCGTCCATCTCGCGCCTCGTAACGTGAAGAACATTTATGCATAAAAGAAAGGCTGAAGTGTCCGCGGGATTAAAAAAAAACAAATAAGAAGCAATCTCGTTCGCGCCTACAAGCGCGACACGCGAGCTCTTTTCCGAAGTAAATAGAAAACAGAAACCGTTCCTCCTACGCAAGTGCGCTTCGTTCGAAACTCGTCGTAGCACTTTTTTTTTCATAAAAGAAACTTCTCGCTTCAAAAAATTCAAACTTAACCATCGAAATCTACATATAAAAAAATTTAATCGATCGCGAATAAGACTAATTCGTTTAACTTTCATTTTCCTTATACAAAAAAAACATCAATTTACGTATATAATAATAATGATAATAATATTAATAATAATAATAAGTCTCGTTTTATAATCCGTAACCAAATTACACCTCGCTCTTCCGAGTCTCATCGCATTCTCATAAACGATGCCTTAAATGAAGTGTATAATAGTATAAAAAAAAAGTTGCATAAGCGTTATTCGCTTTGAGAAAAAAACAATACACAATTACATCCGCACTTTTATGACAACGTAGCAGCCTTGTATTTTTTTTTTTGTAACACTTGCCCCGCCAGACTCGCGCAAGGGTCCTGCCGGTCTGGCGGTATAACAAGCAACTCGACAACCGAGACGCTGGTTCTCGGCCCTAGGTTCGGTACTCGTAACTAGGGTTCCGACCAGCAGGTGCCGAGCATCCACCCACCAACCTCCGTACTTATTAAGTCCCTGCGCCTCGGTCCCCGGCGAGTTGAATATCTCGCGGAGGCCAAGATCGCATATGCTACACGACTCTCTCGGATGCCACTCTCGGTGCGTGCGTGCGCGCCTCTTTTGGCGTGTGTGCCCCCCTCGAGTGCGGTGCAGCCCTCCGAGGCTCCCTCCTTCTCTCGTTGCCCCACGGTCAAAAGGTTACTTTGTCGCCCGTATACCTGTTGTGCGCGCACGAGCGAACTCCTCGCTGCTGTGCGTGCGCGTCAACCCCACGGTTCCCATCATCAGCGATTCGCCGGCGAATCGGCGAATGCCCGTCTTTCGTGTCTGTTTTTTTTTTTCTTTTTTTGCTCGTGTGTGCGTGTCCTCGTGTGCGTCAATGGTGTATCTTTGATTTATCGGGACGGGTGCGTCCGTGTAGGTGCGTGTGTGCGCGCGCCGAGCCCTCTCTCCGTGTCGGCCGAGAGGGGAGCACTCTATTGCACGCGGGCGAGCACCCCAAAGGAGGCAGCACTTTGCTTGGCATCCGAGTTTTGTTGCTTCGTCATGACACATAATGTAGAAAATACGTATAGACTCGCTCTCTTTTTTTTCAGAGTCATCACTCGAAAGCAACGTTTATTGATTTATTGATTACCAATATTTTCTTTTTAACAGAAAATGGGGTAAGTACGGGGGTTTGGGGGAAGGAGCTCGCGCGCCCTGCCGGCCAGGACTTTGTACCTCACACAACTCCCTAGTTACGAGTACCGAGACCTAGTTCTATACAATCAAAATAAACAGTTTGTAATAGTCTTATTTAATTTGGCAGTTCTCTCTCTTATACACGTTAGTCTGAACATGATTCATCGCAAATCTTTTGTTTATACCGCGTCCGATGCAAAAAAAAGCGCGCATACCTGCACGTTGCTCTTCTCTAAAACCTCTTGAGAATAATTCGTGTCTCCTAGCGTGTGCCCGTTGAAGAACAAACGTCCTCCGTATTTCTCTTTACACCGCTCACAATTCCCTTAACTATTCTAATGTCTTCTACCTAACTCGCTCGCTCGCTGAACTCCGTTCGTGCCCGATCGCGCCCCTTCTCTCCCGTCGAATGTACGGCGCCACGCGCGCGTGACTCGGTGAATTTTCTCCAAAGTCCTTGGTTAAAATTATGGTAACCTAATCACTAATAATTTAAAAACTACTAGAGCTAAAATCTCGCGCGAACGTCTCTGTCTCGCTCGGAAGAAAAAAAAAAAACAAAACTGACACGCAGCTTAATTACGCATTCTCAGTTACTCTCCTATATATTCATTTAAAAATAGACACAAATTCATTTGTGACATTATACTTATCGATTAATTACGTATATTCTTGATCACGATTAGGATTCGAGAAACGCTGGCGAGGTTTGCTCGAACGTGCGCGCGCGCTAAGACCGCGACGCGACTGCATTAAGTTTGTCCTTAAACGTCTCGCGCAGATAAGATCAAATGAAAAACATCATCGAACGATGAGATCCGTATACTCTGTTTACGTATCGCGGTGAGATCCCACGGCTTCCAGAGGCAGCTTTGCATCATCGCGTGAAAAGAGCTTGGCAGTGCTGCGTCGGACAACAATAAAAAAAGAAAACAAGCACTACACGGCTATTTCGCCGTAGTCGAACTGTTTAAAAATGAGTAAAATACTCGATAAAGTAAAACGGCGCCGAAAGTTGCCTCCGGAAATCGCGAGGATGACGGACTAATCCTGCCTAATGTTGGCCCTACTTTAAATTGCCTATCCTAACGTAAAAGTCACAACGCACGCCCACGTAATGCCCTCTTTGTAAAAGAAAGACAAAGATACAATATCTCGTTTATACCGATCCACGATAGACGTGCTCTTCCTTCTTCGTTTCCAGCGCCTTTGCGTTATCCTTCCTTTTTTATTCTCTTCAAGGTCACGCGTCGAGACATCTCTCAAAACTCTTAAAAAAATAAACAAAATCAAGTTCATGCAAAATCGATCGACTGAGGTCAGCTCGATATTGAGAAGTCTTGAGCCTCGGTCGTCGTCCAAGTGGGGGCGAATACCCGTCTAAATCTTCGGCGCGTGACCTTGAGAATTGAAAAGTGGCTAAGAAGCATGAGGAACCACACGCATGCGCGTTTGGGTGAACGAAGAAGGATCGTCTATTGAGAAAAGCGTGCAGACAAGGATAGAGGAGCGATAAGACGTCAACAATAAGAGATATAATCAGATATATGCACGAAGATAAAAAGATAGAGTAGAACATGAAAGCGAGAGAATGTACTGAGAAAACAATGTTACATAAAAAAGAGAAAAAAAAATTCGAAAAGTAAAATAAACAAGAGACAAGTGTCAGTCTAAAGGTTTCAAGGTAACAGTGCAACATCGAGCAGTATTTTCTAAGGATACGATCGGATCGAAGCTCGCGTTTGATTTATCGTCGAGAAAAGGTGTCCACGGGTCCGCGGCGGACGCCGGCTGGTCGGCCGATGCGCTCCCCGCGGACGTGAATCGCCCGCTATACGGTTCAGTCTTTAGAGCAGCAAGCCGAAATCGCGACGCGTCCTTGCACGAAAAGTGAAGAAGTGAGAGAAGAGAAGTGAAGTGAAGTGAGAAAAGAAGAGAGTCAGACTAGAGTCGGTCCAGGCTCGCTCCGTACTTGTTTGCCCGCGTTTCCCGCTCGGACGGCGACGCTATCGACTCGGAGTCGGATTACGAGCACGGATAGATGGCCGAGTGATAGGCGGCGAGGGCGGCGTGCGCGTGCGCAGGGGGCGCGGACGCGGCGACCGCGTGCGGCGAGCTCGCCATCGCGGTGGCTGCCATCATCATCTGCTGGTGCGTACGCTTTAGGGAGTTGGGAGTTGTGGCGGCGCTACTCGGGGTCGTAACGGTGGTGGTGGTGTTGTTGTTATTATTATTGTTGCTGTTGCTCTGGCCGTTCGTTTGCGATTGAGGCTGCTGCGCTGCCTGGTTGGCCGGCTGCGGCGGGTGGCTCGTTTGGCTTTGGTTTTGGTTGCTCAGTTGCAAGGGGCTGCCTAGAGCGGCGTGGTGGTGGTTGTGGTGGTGGTGATTGTGATGGTGGTGGGGAGTTATCGCGTCGTGCGGATAATAAGACGATGAGGTGGGCGAGGTACTCACGACGTCCGGCGTGCTGGCTCCATCGGTGTGGCTGGTGCTGTCGGCGGTGCTGCGGGGGCCGCCCCCGTCGAGGCCGTTGCCGAGCTCGGGCGGCTTCGAGCTTTCCCGGTCGTCGATCACCAGGTCGATCGGCATCTTGCCCTTCAACAGGCTGATATACCGGTGGCAGAAGTTGTCGCAGAGCTCGTGAACCTAGACAGAACAAGCGGATCGTCAATCATCGGAGGCGCTGTGACGCGCCAATTTCAAGCCCAACCGTATTTATGGATGCAGTGCTCTCCAAACTCGGCTTCCAGTGCCAATGAATTGGCGGAATTTTTTCGGGCCGCGAGGCCCCGTAACGAGTATATTCCGACGGGTCTCCCGAGCCGAATCGCCGGCGCGGGCTATCGGCCGGACGTTTCTTTTATCGGGGCGCAAGAGTCGGGCCGGGCCGCGCGGAATTTTTACGAGCGCGGGACGCTTTTTGCCCGGCCGTCCTCCGCCTCCCGGCGACTTCTTGTTCCCCGGCTCTCGACGCGATTGTCGTACGCTTTTTAGGACGGGGCGTGCATCGATACGGCGGGGATGAGTCGGCTGCCGGCGGCTCTCGCGCCCGTGGACGAGGCGAATCGACACAAAAAAATCCAGAAGAGCGAAACCCGGAAAAAAGGAGAGCATGGATGTAGGAGAGGAGAGGAGCGGAGAAGAGAGGAGGTCTGACCGGTGTCCAGCCGACCAGAATGTTATGTATGCAAATGAGGGCTGACAGGCCTATAGGAGAGAGCCCCTTCTTTTTCCCTCCCGCCGCCCTTCCCCTGGACCAGTTCCCGCGCTGCTGCGTCCCCTTCTCATCGATTTTTAACTTTCTCTCTGGCTTTCTCGCTTCTTCTCTGTATACGATCGCGCACACCTCCTCTCCTCCTCGATTGTGCGTACTTCTCGCGACTCTCCAATCGGCTTAGAAAAATGTATTATATAAGCATAGGAAATAAAAAAAATCGCTATCTTGTTAAATGTAAATTAACGAGCGTACCGGTCAGCGTTGTTATGATCGCGTGATTCTTTATTTTTATCCTAATGCTCTTTTCTTGGTATCCTTCGCTTACTAAACCTATCTAATTAGATGTTTCTGTAAGTTGGGAAAATCCAATAATGTCGATGCGATGACCAACAATTACTGTCCCTGTAATTATTGCTTTTTAAGTACGGATCACTAGAGATAATTCTCACCTAAAAATCGTTGAAATTGCAATCAGTCAACTTTTCATTAATGCTGATCGCTGATACAGAAATTTATGAGAGAAGTTGCCCCGTGAGGTCATTAGTGTGGTGGGTCCGAAATACTCGTTTGGCGTGGAGAAGAATTCGGCGCGCTCATTACCTTCGCCCGAGAAGAGAGCAAAGAAGCGCGACGAACTTTTTTGCACTTCTTGCCATGACATCCCCTTTACATTGGCAATTTTCTTGGTCCCGTGGCTTTCACGCCAACACAATGCACTGAGAATGACTAGACGCTCGTGTCATCAAGCGTAAGGAATGGAAAAATAGGGGAGCAGAAAGACACCGGCTACTATATATCCCACAGCATAAAAATTGACTTTTTGGAAAGAAGTCTGAAGTAAAAAACATACCAAAAAAAGTAATATACCGAGGTATAACTAATTATCCAACATCATCATTAACAGTCGGTACTTTCAACTTTTAAATTTTTAATTATCAAGAATAGAATTCGATTGATAGTCATTCGAAGTTCGAAATACACTAACAGCGGGGATAAACTGTAAAGTTAAGGAAGCTACTTGAACAGATTACCCGAACTCTCTCGGTTTGTCGATTGAAATAAATCTAAAGCTCAGTACTCCCACGCAAGCGCCACCGAAAAGCTCGGCGACCCATGACACACCGAGGGGTCGCGTGGATATTATCACGAGGCCGAGAGAGAGAAGTCATTCATCAAGCACGCGTTCCCGGGGGATCGGTTTCGCTTCCGGGAATTCGATCGACTTTTTACCCTCCCGTATCACGTTCCGCGGAGAAAGCTCGCATTGCAGAAAATAGCTCTTCTTCCGTGTGGCTCTCGCTGGTCCCTCAAAAATCGCATTTGCTAAATCGCGAGGTAGGCGGATGAAGATCTCAGCCCGAGAATGGCGTATGCGAGACCCACCGAAGCAGCGAATGCCGCGTACGGCGTCGCCGTCCCTCTCCGCGGTGCCCCAGCCGACACGCGATCCGCATTCCCGCTTACGACCCTCGACCGTGCACCATCGACCTGGATCGCGCGCGAAGGGAATCGGAAAAAGAAAGGGATCGGCGCGCGTCTTTGTGATTCGCGCGACAGGATGTAGCGGGAGAAGAAAGGGAGGAATTAGAACGCGAGCATCGCGAGCCGGTAATCGGACACCGGCTGCGACCGAAAAACCCTCAAGGTCGCGCGATATCGCAGGCTCGGTCGGATACGCGTTGAACAACGCCAGTGTGGAAGGAAGCGAGGGACCGAGCTAGCGTCGGTTAGGCGGATTAATTTACCTCGAGAGCGCGCATTGATCGACCCGATCATCGAAACATCGCCCTGCACCTGTGTCCTCCGTCTTACGGTATTTATTTATGCAACTCGAGCGCGCGGAATGAAAAATATTCAAACGGCACTTTTAACTATAATTTTGCCCATTGGGAGCGAGAGAGGGGAAATAAAAGTTGGAATTTCGCGGCCGTACATGTGCGCGGGATCGTTAAAATGCTGGAGAGTATGAGTGTGCACCGGGGCACTTCTTTGAATTTGCCGGCGTAAAAAGACGCTTTCCAGGAGATTAAAAAAAGAAAGGGAGAGGGGACCAGACCGGCGCGCGGCGATACTTCCTGAGCCAATGTCGCGTGTAACTCGAGATTATTCCCATTTTATGGCCGATTTAACAAGCAAGAGGGTAACGTCACCGGAGTACACGGTCCCGCTCGCACACTCCGCAGTATTATATTTAAGTGCGAGCAAGGTGAAGGCGCGAAATAACTAGATCGCCCTTGAAGATGCCGAGTACCGCAACAGCCAACGCTCCGGATTGTGGAAAATCGCGCGAAAATCCACGATTTCCCTCGTGAAGAATCGACGGTCGAAAAGTTGACGGGAAATTTTCACGCCATTCGGGAGCAAGGGGCGCCGCTTACCGTGGGTGAGTTTCGCTTTTCAAAAGGACGCCCGGCCGACGAGGAGGAGTTTCGCTTTTCAAAAGGACGACCGGCAATTTTGCCGACGCGTCACCGGCCCCTTTCAGGCCGCGCGCGCGAGGGGAAGTTTTCCACTTGCGAGACATTGTGCCCTCGCGTTCCCAAAATCTCCTCGCCATTCCGATCCCCGAAATTGATCCGAAATTTGCGCGAGGGACGCCCGTAGGGGGCAAACGCAGGCGTTTCCCGCGCGAACACTCGCCCTTTATCTTTATCCCTCCGCTGCTTTGCTCGGAGTCGAACGCGGGAATCCCGCTTAAGGTGAGTAAGGAAGGAAAAAAAAGGAGCACGCGCGGGCCACCCCATTTTAGACTACAATAGGCTCCTATTTTCAAGCCAGGAGAAATGAAGGTATCCATGTGTAAGGCTCATTCGTACGCGTACGCGATTTTCCCGCTCGAACTGCCGACTACCTTGGCTCCTTAATTGTTCAGCCCCGGAAGCACTCCCCATTTAGTTTTCCTGACTAAGCATTTGCGAACCGCGAAATTACCCCCGTAGACCTTGAAAATCGAAGAAGACAATGTGGAGAGATAAAAAAGATAAAAGCCGCAGTAAAGAATTGATTGCTTCCGCTTAAAAGATTTATCAAATTTATAAAATATCGTAATAGAATAATAATAAAATAGACACGTATCGCCCGAAGATTCTAACCGGCCGGTTATCCAAAGAGATAAATCTCGGTTTACAGAATGAAAAAAAATTAATAATTCCTCCAAGATTCGTGAAAAAAAAGTCGGTTCATAAATTTTCCGAGGCGCAAAGATTCGTCATAAATCTCGACGGCGCAATTTTCATCGAACAAATACCGGCATTGAAAAGAGACGGCGCGCCGATTAAACGGTATAATTAAGCGGTCGCAATCAAGACATCAGGCGAGTCGTACGTAAAAGGCCTGCGCTCGCGGTGCGCGGCATGGAAAAGAGAGTTTTGCGCAAGCGGGTAAGGAGCGAAGTCGGCCGGCGGCGCGTGTTTTGCAAAGGCCGGTCCCGCGCGCGAAGTAGATGCACATAAGCCGTACGTAACGGAGGAGGCTCCCGCGAATAAAAAAAAAAAAAAAGAAGCATCGAGAGAAGAGAGAAGCGCACCGCCGCGAGAAAAATACGGCGGGGAAGCTTAGAGAAAGGGGGGAGGAGAGCGGCGCGGGGAACCAGTTTGTTGCGCGCAGCACGCAGCGGAGGAGACAGGCCAAAGAAAAGAGGGTATGCGTCGGCATGTGCCGTGGCCATAATACCCCATAAGAAATTTACCGCTCGGCAGCCAGTGACTGCGCTAGAAGCGGGAGACCAACCGAAGTCGACGTCGCCGTCGACGGGTTTCGCCGCGACGCGAGAGACTCCCCCGAGAGAGGGAGAGAGGACGAGGCGCGTAATTATGCTAATGCGCGCGAGCGATCGGCGCAAACCGCCGGCCCAATAGAGCGCGAGAGGTTCTCCCCGCGAGCCCCCTTCGGCATCCCTGGAATCTTTCTCGTCGTCGCTGTCCTCCTCCTCGTCGCCGGGCTGCACTCGAGAATGCGATGGACAGCCATCGAGAGGCGCTTTTCATCTTCATTACCGCGGCGACTGTTATTATACGAGTCGCGGAATCTTTTCTCATGGGCTACAAGGGAGAAACTCGCCGCTCGATTACTTTGCATAACGCTATCGGTTAAGAGCGTAACGAGGAAAAATGGCCGCTGTCGATCGCTGCTTTTGTGCCGTCGCACGAATTAATAGCTGATCTCGGTTAATGGGGGATTACGCAAAAAAAATACCGAAACAGCGATTCCCCTTTTCCCATAAATAGCGAAGTAATTTTGCTCGATGCATATTATTGAAGCGTGATCTAACAGGGTAGACATTCGAGAGCGTTTCTCTCTCTGTCTAACTGGATGACGAATCAGCATAATAGTCCGCGAGGTGGAACGCGCATTTTAGGGTCAGTAGAACTCGTGCTGCTTCTATTATCGACTCGGTCACAGTCGGGAATAGAAAAGATGGCCGCGCCACTCGAAATATCGTCCCGAATAGTCGCACGGAGAGTGGGCACGCTCGGAGGACGGAAGCGGGGGGTACGCGAAACAAGGAAGAAAGAGCAAGGAGGAGGAATAGTTAAACTCTAGCCCGGGGGCCCGCCGCCGCTCGAATATCGGCCCCCGTAATCGCTTCGCAAATGAGGAAAATTGCTATAAAATTGCACGATAAACCGGACGAACTGGTGCAGCGGCGCGGCGCGCCGAACGATCGGCGGTATACGGACGGGGGGAAAAAGACGTTGAGGCCGAGGGCCTTCTTTCGCGCTGCGGCTCCGGCCATTGGCTGCTGCCGCCGCCACGTCAGCTGCCATTTCGATGGAAATGCGATGGATGTCCGCTATTTTGTATGATAAAATATCGCGGCAAAAACGCTACCCGGAGGGCTACCACGGAACGCGCCGGAGGAGGGGACGAGGAGAGTGGATGCAAGCCTCGCCCCGTTTACACGACGGGCCAAATCCTTCGCCACGTCTTCTTCGCTTTACTCCCGGTGCTCTAAAACACGCGCCGCGGTGGAAATTTGCATTTTAAAAATTCGTCCGCGCCAGAATTCCCCGCGGCTAAAATATTGCAACCAATTTGATAAAATAACTCACCGATAAATCCTGCATTTTCTGTGCAAAAACGCTGACCGTTTGCTGTATTAATTTGCTGGCTCTCGTGTCGCACACACGAAAAAAAAATTCCGGAAAAAGAAAAGCAAGAAAATCCGGAGCAACACTAGAAAACGAAGCAATTTCCGCACTTCGAAACCGTCCATCGGGCAACTAAATCACTCCACTTATAAACGCGCACCGGTCCAACTATGGCGGCTCCCGCTAAAAGACAGAAAGACCTGCCGAGCTTTCACTACAATTACGGAAAATTGCTTCTCGGGCATAATGGACGTTTCCCAGGTGTAAAATTTCTTCCCCGCCAACGGGGTGTCTTTGTGCCCGATACTGCGCGAGCGAGCGCGCGACCGATAGATCTGTTCTATGCACGCCATTATCGCGATTATCGAAGAGGAAAGAGTTTCTCCTCTTAAACTGGGCGATTTCAGGCGCTCAAGTATATATAATTCCATAATAAAATCGACATGTGAACTATGTTCTCACCTTTTCAAGCTCCAGGAGGTGAAACCGGAGGACTTGGATCGCTTGAACCATCTGAAACAATAAAAAATTGTGAAATTAATGTACTGTAATAAATCATGAAATAAGTTTTAGGAATTTTTCTTTTAAATAAACATTTTTATTTATTTAAGGATAAATTTCCCAAGCTATTCAAAATTTCAAGTGTCAATACACGATTAAGCTTAAAAAAAAGTGTAATGTTTTTACGCCGGCAGTAAAACCTTTACAATGCAATAGCCATTAATGTCATCGCACTCATCACGGCGATCCGAGCGACGATCGCCCGCGGAACGACTTAGCGCGCAAAGTTAGCAGAGGCTGCAAATAAGCGAATTACTTGGTTAAAATAATCATTATTGTACGAGATAAAAGTAAAACGCGTGGCTATCGAGGCAAGTGTCGCATAAATCTCGCGTGACACGGGCACTCGTCATTTCGCGCGGCGAGCCGAGCGCTTTCACAAAGTCGCCGACACTTGTGAGCTCGCGCGCCGTAAACGGCGCCCGTCATTATTTTAATTAATGAGGCGAAACCCGGCGTTCTTCCGCGTGTACACGCGGCTACCTCGGGTGACACATCGACGCGTGTCGCGCGCATCCGCATCTCGCGATTTATTAAACGAGGGAAAAAAAGGAGAGGTCACGGTAAAAAGCCAGCGCGACAACTCTTTTGAAACTGCGCTCGAGCCTCTTTACGGAGATCGCCACTCTTGGCGGTGATTCTTTACTTCTGCACGAAACACAGCTTTCCTACTCAGTTTAGATTTAACGTTCAACCGCCGAGAATCTTATTACAGCTTTATTATATCAAGCTGACTAGCGCAATTTTTTTTAATAACGCGATGAGCAATTTCATTAAAATTTATTTTTTATTTTTTACTTTAATATATAAGAAAAAAACAGACAGATTAACGTATCTACACAGCAGGTGAGTGCAATCTACCTCTCTGCATAAGCGAGCAGCGTAATTACAAAATGTTTTCGAGTACGATCGCCGACGTTGAGCGCGCAATCTTAATTTTCAAAGAATAATCCCGCTCGGTAGCACTTGCACGCGCGGGGGAATTTCAATAATTATCAGGAGGTCTTTTTGAGCCGAGCGATATGAACGCTTCGACGAGCCCTGGAGTGCACGGGGAGTGACGCATAATTTTGCATCGGCGCGAGTTTGCACCGCGGTTAGTGCCAACTCCCCCTTCTGCCGAGGGGAGATTCAATTAGGCACAGCGGTAATCTTAATTGTTGATTAACATTGCATTTATGCAATTACGTTCCATTGTGATTTCGTCGCCGCGATAAAGTGCCACTCCGCTACGGGGATAGCGACTTTCGACGCCGGGCACTCTTTTCTTTTCTTAATTAGAGAGAGGATCATCGGAGATCGCCACACCGATTTTATATACGTGTCCTCTATTCGCGCGTCCGGCGAGCGGCCATAATGATACTTACAATGCAGGCAGAATCTTAATTAAGGTGAAAGTGAGTTAGCAGAAAAGGTCTCGTTTTCATTAGACGCCCGGGAGATAAAAATCAGGATCTTCATTTTTACACAGCTGTGCAATTGCCGCGACGATAGCGACAGAACCGTCGAAGGGAAGTACACGCGAGAGAATTTCAAGTGGCTAAACCAAGTGGCCCGAACAGTCAATCACATTATACTCAGCGACGAATGATACAACGCACCATCGCACTTGGAGGTTGGGGCTTTTACAAGATTTTTTTTTTTTTTCTTTTTTTTTTCAAGCGACTCGACAGCACACAGGAGAGCACAATTTTAACGAATTTCAGAATGAGGCTCACTCACTTTGAAAAGTGCGAACGAAGTGAAAAAAAGAAGAAGTAAAATGAAAGAAGCTCTTGCTCGAAATTGAGTCAAGCAGCCGGCGGGTCTTCCCGTACCACCCAGCGGGGATCGAGAAAAAAAAGGGGAGCGCGCGAAGTGGCGTATCACACTTATCCGCGTGGCAGATCGCGAGAGGCGCGGGAGGCGCGAAAGCCCTCCTCGAGAGGCCGCACAATGTCTCCTCTGTGCCGCGGCGCCGACTGAGGCTGTTCCACATCAGTCAGCGCGCGAGCTTTTCGCGGCGCTGTTCGCCCCGTCCATCAGCGCGCGATATTAATTAAGCGCGTCGGCGGTAGCGTAAAGAAGAGGAGGCGAGAAAGGAGGTTGATAGCGCGCGGAGCGAGAAAAAGCACCAGCGGCCGCGGCCAGATAAACGGAGGAGAGATGGCGTTGTTTATAAGCGCTCCGCCACCGAGGTCTTCGCGCGATCCATGCGCAAGATTGCGCGCATTTAGCGCGCGCCGACGAGCGAGAGAGTAAGAGAGAGAGGAGGGGGAGAGGATAGCGGCACATCGAACGAGATTAACATCGTCTGGACGTTTTCGTTATCGGCGATGGAACCCGTTCACTCCCTATCGGTTTCCACGTGCGAGGCTCGAGATTCTGCTCTTTTTTTTCCTGTGATCGAGAGACCTTGCTCTCGCTTGTGATTCGAATGTACAAGTGTCTTGCATCGACAATCGTTGATGAGCATCGGTTATCTCTTAAGAAAAAATTGAATACAAGATTCTTAAATAAACGGATAAGTAAACCGGATACCAAGATAACATTGTTAAACATTATTTTTGTTGGAAAGAAATTACTCTAAATCAGGAGGATTGAGGGGAAAAAGGAAGACGCTCTCGTCCAGAAAGATAAACATAAATAAAAAAAATCACCAAGGCAAATTACTTCGTCCGCTGAGCGAAAGATGTACAAAAGGAACATACGTAAAAAAAAGCGTAATATGTATTTGCGTATGTCAGAAAAGACACCGACATTTTCCTCGGGCTCACACGCCGTGTGAACCGTACTAATCGCTTCTTCCAAATGCCTCATGAATGACAAAGGCGCGTGCATAATTAACGAGCGGGTCGACTGAATGATGAAGACATCGTGTCGAGTATCGATCAAATTGTTGAATTTATACAAGTGATCGGAATGCACAGTATGAACATAACTGTCACACACGCAAGTCATAAATTATTAGATAAACGAGGTTCAAGAGAATACATCTTATATAATTATTAAAATTTCAGTCCATTTGATCAATTAGCCTTTATATTTACGCAGTAACACGAAAACTCATTCACGCAGCTTGTTCAAGTTCCATTTTCATTTTCCATCAAAATGTATTTCATCGAATAAAGCTTTTACTTCCTGATTATTTCAATCTAAGAAAACAGGAACTTTGTGCAAATTTGCAAAGGCAGAGAGACAAACGTAAGCCTGAGAAGGCGAATGCAGAAAAAGCGAGAAGGAGAATTCAAGCAAATGGAAACGAGTGGGGTATTGTCGAGAGCACAGCGAGCACAAGATTCAAAGGAGTATAAAAGCCATTAATATTCAATGATTTGCCAAGTGGCCGGCCTGTGACTCTAGGCGCATCTCAAGGCGCGCGCACGCGAAGCCGCGGACGAATCAGCAACGCGGCAGCCTTCATCCTTTTGCACTCCGCGCAAAAAGTTTTTTTCCGCAGTGCGCGCGTAATATGGCCGCGGTCGCGCCCCCGAGGCGTATACGCTTATTCCTATTTAACGCTACGGAAGGTAAGGCGTCGCGGGGCCCGCGTGATTTATTACGGCGTCGCGGATGCGTATCCTCGCGCTCTGAAAACTGCATCGCTTTGTGCGCGCGCAACTTTCTTTGCGCCCTGCGAAGGTATCAAAACTTTTTCCACCGCGCGACAAGCAGCTTCGCTCGGGTGATTTAAATTAAAATTCGAGCGACGAAGAATCCGGTCAAATATTTGTTGATCGGCGATTTCACTCCGCCGGAGACTCGTAGCTAATGAAATTCATAAAGGCCCGGGGGATTTGAATAAACAAGCCAGGGGTTAAAAAACGACAGGCCGAAGAGTTACGATCTCACGCGAAACAATAAATTAGATATTATCGTGAAAATTTCTTTCCCTCCGGCCCACCCCGAAGAAGTGCGGCAATGGGGATTTGACTCTCGAAATCCGCGCCCGGCTGCGTGTGTACGTACGCGTAGGTATATAAGCGCCGAGCGACGGAATAAAGGGCTGTGTAAGCAAACGGGCGGTTTATCTTCGACCCTCCGGGGCGCGAGTTCCGACCCTCGACACGCCGACGACAATATTTAAATATTGTTAAGCGCCGCGCGATATTCCGACGCCCCTTATCCTTCTTCTCGCGCACACTTTTCCTGGGCGCGGCACGCTCTTTCCTCCTTATTAACATTTAATTTGAGAGCCACGCGCCAATGTATCAAGTAAAAGACTCCTCGAGGAATTTCGATGAAAAAATCGCTAAATTCAATTTTACGAAAGTAGACGGCAAATCGTATGACGGAAATGTTATTAAATCGCCAGTAAATTGAAAAACTGTTGGATTTTACATTTCACGTGCAAATGTTTTATTGAACGAATCCAATTTGTAATGCAACTTTCTGAAGAATGTCACTTATCGAGATAATAAACAAAAAGCGGGAGCATTACTGTAACTTTTCAAACAAATTCAATTTAAGCTCGAGTAATTTTTGTTTACGACGCTCCCTTTCCCCGCGGGCACTAAAAATATGAATTTTAATTTAGACTTTGGAAATTAAGGCAAGGTGTGCGTGCTCGCCCCGCGGCTATTCTCGCGGAAAAGCAAGACGAGCGGAGGCTTGTATTAAGATGATAGCGCGGGTGCGCGCGCGGCACGGGCCATCAAACCTGCGTGCGTCCACCGTCTTAATAGCCGAAGATTTATGGTCTCGGGCGACCGCACCGCACGCGCTCGCGCGGTATAACCTAGTCTACTATCTAGAACCATGTAGAGCTCGCACGCGCGATATAAGGAGCCCGGGGACTTGTAATGCGCGCGACCCTTTGAAGCGCATAATGGCCCTCGTGGCTCACTGTGCCAGCGCTATTTTCATCCACTCCGCAGCTCTTTCATTTGTTTAACGCCATTATTTATTTATGAACGCGAGGACGTGAATTACGACCGGCTGAAATTCGAATCCCCTGCATCAACCTGTCCGCGTCTCATAAAAATGACAGCGTAACTGCAAAAATTTCAACCAATCGTGAAGCCAATTAAGCCAAATTTTCGACTTTTATTTTTAATAAATAATGCATATTGACGAAGTACAAGGATACTTTACTGCGAGGCAAAATAAGTAATGCTAAAACTGGAGGTCGGAGGTCATCGTTGCGAGAGCAAAAAGCCCAATAATAATTTACAATAGCGAAGAGCGAAAAGGACGGCAGTAAAGTGTAAACAAGAAGAGCAATAAAAATAGTAATAAAGGTGGAAAGAGAAAGAGCAAGAGGGAGAGAAAGGGTGTGCGACGCGTCCTGCGCGCGGTGTGGTCGGTGAGCGTGCATGCATGCGTGCCGCGAGTTTACTGCGCGCACCTGCATTTTTGCGAATATTTCGGGAGACATTAACGTCTTTAACGAGCGTCGGTAACAAGCCCAAAAGGAGGAGCGCCGCCGACTGAGAGAACCTCCCTCCTTTTCAATTTTTTTTTTTCAACTCTGCCTCCCTCTCTCGCGCCTATCCGCTCGACCGCGAAGGCATAAACATTCGTCGCGTTGTGCCCACATTCACGGTGCGCACATAAAAAGTCGACTGGGATTCTCCCGGACATTTAGGATTGACTCGCGAGAAGACTAGAGTGAAAAAGATCTTGTATCAACGCGCGCGGACGAATTAATTAAATATAATTTATCGTTTTAACGATCAACCCAAATTTCTTTTATACAGTGCACACTGCACACTCGATACCCGTGCGTACATAAAGAGAACTTTTTTTCTAAGAGCAACAAGAAGAAAACAGTGGTGCGCTTGTAAAACATGTAACTCGATCGTAAATATATTGACGCGAAGAAGAAATTCGTTCCGTCGTGTCAGCTTGCTAATAACGCGATTTCATACCTCGTCTTGTAAATATACGAAGGCGCAAGTCGGACGCTCGCTTGTAGTGCAGCGTGGGGGGACACGAGCGATGCGGCTCGGGGACCACCCGAATCGTTTCGCATGCGCGCTACCTTTTTCTCGCCCGCGCCGGCCACGTTATACGGTCCTATCTGTTGCAGCTCCGTTTCTCGTTTCTAATTCGGCAAAAGCGACGAGCAAAAAAGCCGAGCCGGGGAACGGGAGACGTCGGAATATAATGTTACCACCAGTGGCGAAGAGAGAAAGAAACGTCTTGTGGACGGGACTAACCAAAACTGCGGTGCGAGCCGGGGAAGAACGAAAAAAAGGACGCGTTGTCTCTCGAAACCATTTTTTTTTTAAATATCCTATTTCAAACCGCACGTTGAAGTTTAAGCTTCGACGCTTTTCGTGCGAAGTTGCGACGAGACTGCCGAAAAGATTTTTTCTTCTGTCAAAAGTGAAAGACGAAAAAAAAGGTTTACATTCCGAAAAGTTGATCCGCCGAGGTGTATATTCGGTGGGCAACCGATGCAAATATACATTAGGCGGGCCGAGGTAGCTGCCGGACGCGGTATATACACGTCCGGGACAGAGTCAACGGCCAATGATTGCGTGCAAGAGCGGAGATGGATGACACGCGCTTCCACGAGCCGGCGGCTGCGCTGGGGTCGCAGCATCTGATCCTTATGCCTCTTTTTCTCGAGCTGGTATCCTTGGTTTCAGGATACCGTTACCGCGAGAAAGACAGAGGAATTCCCCGCGCTACGATGAGAGCGAGCGAGGCTGCGGCGCCGGCTTACGTATTGCTTTTATATCGAGCGAGCACAAACCGCTCGTAATTACAATTCCTAACCGTGAAATTTCCGCGCGGCGCGCTCCCTTTCTTACCTCTTCATCGAGACGCGAAATAAAATTATGGAAGTGACGAAGCCGCCTTTGGTCTTACGAGCGAGTATTGAAAATCCTGAGAATGAGCATCTCCGGTGTACAAAAAAAAGTAACGCATAGAACTAGCCGGCGAGCACGGGAATGAATGTGCAGCGGAGAAACAAAAGGGAGCCGGTGCGCGCGCAAAGAAGAAGGAAAGGAGCGGCAACCCACCGAGAAAGCGTAACAAACGTCGCGCTGGCTTGCGCGCGCGAAACTCTTTGAAGTCACGTCATCTTTCTGAAGGCGAAGTCGTCAATTACCATCTCATTGGCTCATTCCGCCCGTGTGCTAATGCGAATATTATTTAAACGAGCGTTGACTCCCGCTTCCAGGCTCCGGGACTTTCCGCGATCCGCTCGCCCGCTTGCTTTGCTCTCTTCGACAGAGGCGACGCCGGCGAAGCTGCTGCTTTTCGAATATCCGCCCACCTAGTGTCGTCTCGAGTGCTCTTCAACGTCGAGAGGGTCTCCCCCCTTACCCGTCCGCGCGCAAACGGCGCACCTTTTTTATTTGTGTAGAAAACTCTCGGCGCGCTCCTGAATCGTGTAAACTCGCGCGAGCCAATCTTTCGACAAATATTGGTTTCTCCTCCTTTTTACATCTCTTTTCTCGGCGTTTTTCGACCTTTGCTTTTGTCCCTCATAACTGGATATTTATTTTATTATAATGAGAAGTCGCCCGATTAAAGATAATTTTAAAAGCGAGATTTTAATAAATAGATCGTGAGAGAATTTTTTGCAGTTTAAATGTGCTCGCTCGTAGGAGAATAAAGTTGCTGTGAATGTGCATACTTTACAGGGAACACAGGAAAAATAAGGTGTGGCCAAATGTGAATTCAATCGAAATTAAGCGAAATTCAATTGGATCATTTCCGTGAGAACGGTGTTTGTCGAGAGCGAGAAAAGTCAAAAGATTTAAAGACAGATGGTACACTCAAGCTGCAAACTCAATAAAAGACCCACGATAGACTTAGCTACTGTTGCAGAAAGGATTTCGCTATTAGGGTGCAAGTACGTGCATTTAATTCTACTTATTTTTCCTTTTGCTTGCTCAGTCTCACAGTCGATAAACTAATAACAATGATTAAATGTTTTTAACTGCTTTTTATCGAGTTCTTCTTAAGGAAAAATATTTAGAAAGCCCGTTTGTAACTATTAGCGAAACATTTATGTTTCATAACTGCTTACGGCATAACCCCGACGATAAAGCCCACAGCAAAATGAAGTAACACATCACGCAGGCACGCAGCTGTTTTTAGGATCATTCTCTTCCGATAGAACTCTTCCATCTCACCGGCGAGTTCCCACATACTCCGCGAGAGGAGAGCAGAGCACTCATACCTGCCGCGAGGAGACACGCGCGCGCGACGCACAGGCAATTCCGCGGACTTTTCCGCTCCGCAAAAATGATGGACAAAAAAGCCCGGGGGCGATCGCGGCGAACAAAGGAGCGCCGGGGCCGCGGGGATGACCGTAGGCCGAGCGAAAGAGAAAGAGGGCCGCGACGGAGCAAAAAGCGCGACGCGTTACGTGCCCGGTCTCCTTTACGGTGGAGCTTCAATGCTCGTAGATTGCGATTAGCCACGGGCGTAATGAAGCCACGGCGGTGCGGCGCTTCGCGTGTCTCCCTCGGTCTCCCGCGGGCGCGCGCTCCTCCTCGCCGGACGTCTGTCTCGCTCGCCGGGCATAGGTAGCCGCCGCAGCCGCACGAGCGCGTGCACCGGAAGTTTTGCTCATCGCCGACGCCCGGCGTATATGGGCACTTAAGCCTTTTTCTCTACCCGAGTCATATCGTGACTTCTGGACGTAAGTTATAGATGATGCTTTCGTACTTCTTATTATTAAGGATATTTCGTTTTCATTTTTTAAAGTGCATATATCGGGAATTTTTGAGGCGATGCGAGCCGGCTATTTTGCGTTTAATATTAATTACTAATTGCAAGTGCATGGAGTGAGTTAAATTCATTGAAATTTTCTTTGTGTAAAAAAATGAGCGATTTTTGATTTTTTAAATTTAGAATTTTTCGACTCGATTAAAAGTGTAAGTAGGAGTGCTTGATTTTTTTTCAAGTACGTAACGAAAGGCCATATGACTTCGCGGGATTTCATTAGCCGTCTTAAGAGGTGTCTATAAGCCTATAAGTTGCTTGGAATTAGCTGTGTTTATCGTAGAGCACGAATTTTTCACGTGGGAAGGTTGATTTAACGCGGGACCAAACTTAAGTGACTACTATATGATTTATGGATGACTGTGAGCACGAGAAATTTTTAAAAAGTATCCTTCGCAGACTTTAATTATCTGCGAGTGAAATTATTTGAACGACACGCAATACGCCCTTTCTTGCTATGCCTTCATTAAAAAAATGCACTTCCTGGATTCATATCATTGATAATAATTTAATTGCATTAATAGGAGAACCGTGTTTTTTTGATAATAAACTTATCATTTTATGTATGAAGAGGAGCTCCATGATAAATTTCAGCATTTTATTTACAGAAAAGAAGTTTGTAGAAACGTCTAATTAAAATTTCAAGCATTAATCACTTTAAATTCGCGGTTAGAACTTATATTTATAAATTATTTAACGTTTCTGTAAAACATAATTCTTCTGCGCAATTTTGTTAATTCATTTTAATTTTTAGCTATGATCCCGGAGTTTGCTCGAGGTCGCAGCGCAGTTGTGATAACAAATATGTAGGTGCACGGAGATATAGGATGCAATGTCGCAAGAGAAGGAAAAAATGCACAAATGCGCGCGTAGCGACGAGCCTATGGGACTGCTATCTTTTATTCGCGGTCAGAGCGAGCTCGAAATTTGCATAAACAAATTGTTAGCGTGCCGTTAAAACGATACTGACTCAACTGAAAAACATCTGTCAGTTACTCAAGCGAAGGTTAATGGTTCAAATTTTTCATGCTGTCTGATAAAAGTATCGCCGCGTCAGATTATTTATTTGTATTTCCGCGAAATTAGTTTCGAACAACATTAGTACATAATAAAATCGATCGCCCATGCATATGCATAGCCGGATAAAGCCTTTGTTTAAATGCGTCCACTTATCAACGGCCAGTCTCCTCCGACGTTTCCCAGGTCAACTGTCAGCTAGGAAATTTGTCAACGACTTGTCGCTATCTTTAAAAAAGAAAAAATTACCGACCGTCGCGGCGGTATTTATTCAAAATGAAGTGACTCTGTTTAACCTTGTTTAAAATATTCCCGTCCGACTTTGCACCTCTGGGATGTTTCTCTCACGGTCTCATTACGCGCGTGGCGTTTATGCTTAATCGTGCTTAGACACTTGGGCCCGGGATCGGCCAGCTCGCATTATGTATACCGTTGCGAGCGAGGCGTACAAGGCGAGCCGAGAGCCGAGAGCGTAAGCTGCGTTACGCCGCCGGGCCACTTTGAACATACAAATAAGGAGCTGTATATACTCACCAGCGAGTCCACCTCCGGGTCGGCGATGTAGTAAGGCTTCTCTTGTCTGATCTGTAACAGAACAACGGGCGGTACTTTAATAATTAGGTCTAAACAATGCCAATTACGCAGGCTATTACGTAAACACGTCGGTAATAAAAATACGGGCGTAAGCGCGCACCAGCCAGAGGGACGAGTGTGATTTTATCACTGAGCCTAAGCTAACGATTTCCTTTACGCACTGCCGTAATTAGAGGACCGACCGGCCTCCCCTTCCCCATTTCCCTCGACGTGCGAATTTCAATTTTATAACTCCAATTTGTGAAAAGCTACTCGAATTAGTAACAAATGATTCTTACGACTGGGTTATTAATGTGCACCGGAGGGCGTTTCCGAATGCAGAAGGCAGAAATACATCTGACAAATGCGTAACGTCGGATCAGAACGTACAGTAGGGTGGCCTAATAAAGAATGTGGAGTCTAATCAAAATTATGACTATCCTAGCCAACTAATTTTTCGAGGCAAAAGAATGCTTAGTGCTGCGCTGCCTCCCAGGCCCCCAAGTCGCTAATTAATTTCCGTCCCTCGTTTTATCCCTCGAGCGCATCACAGAGAGGTGCGCGCACGCTAACGCACACGCGCGCCTCGCTCTTCCCGCTGCCGTGTTCGCGGAACGTTAACTCGCCGACCCCGCTCTAGGCCACGCAAGCGGGAAAGCCGGCTCTTTTCCAACGGCGGAATGCGCCTGCACCAAAAGGCAAGAAGTCGCCGATACACGCGCCGCGCGCCTTATTCATGAGCCTGAATTCTGAACGGAGAGTTCCTGTTTCGCCGCGCGTATAGTAATGAAGGTGTCTCGGCCAGAGACGGCCCTAACAAAAATACTGTCAGCCTCCTCGCGCGGGCGACTAGTTTCTTGCGGCCGAGATCGCGCGCGCGACTCCTTTGCCGGCCGCGCCTTCTGTCTCTCGCCTTTTTTTTCCACCTCTGAACCGATCGCTTCCTCCCTTCGCCGGCAGGTAAGAAAGGATGCGCCGATTACAATTTGTATCTTACTCCCACCGCGCGGGTCTCCCATTTTTTTCACCCCGACTTGCGCGACGAACGTGAGTTTCGTCTGTCCTTTTGCGCGGGGCGGTTGAATAAAAACATAATCCGTTTATGAAGGAGCTTTTTTTTATCGTCTTCGAGTCCACCGGAACTCAAGTTGTGAAACTTTCGAGGTACACGCAAACAAAAAATGGTACAGACGCTGCCGTGGAAAATTGCTGGATGAAAGATAAAAATATTTCAGCCAGACGTCAACGGTTGGTCGAGCCGTTTAGACCCGAATCCCCCCCCCCCAAGCCGCCGCAGAGGCAATATTCGGCAGGCACAAGAGAAAAGTGGGCTCGAGCACCGTCAGCCAATAAAGCGCGGGGGTATCGCACCTCTTCCTGGGAATTAAAATTGCAGCGCCCTGCCTTTGGAAAGCGATTTAAATTTTACGGGACCTCGGAAGCGCCTCTCCGAAATCCGGCGCGGGCTGGCGCGCACATGGGCCAGGAGGACATTTTCTCCGAGAACGGCAGTAAAGCAATCTCGACCGACCGGCTGATAATTTTGAGGCGTCATAAACCGGGCGGGCGACCGCTTGACTTTCCCCACGCGACCATCGGTTCGCCGGCTCGTGCCTGACTCCTCGAGATTTCGCCGTGAGATTCGCCAGGTTACCTGCCCGGCCGTTTTCCACCGATTTCCGGGTTATATGGCCGTGAGGGGGAGGGGGCACGTAAAACCACGAGGACAGACCAACGCTTTTCCAGATGAGTGGCACGTTTTGGCCGCAATGCAATTACCAGAACCGAAGTGTGGGCGCGAGCGGAAAATCTTATTGCTACTATTCCGCCAATTTGCTTCCCAAGAAGTTACGCGTCCGTTTAACATTTTTAAAAATAGTGATTATGTTATAATAATTGAATTTTTTAAAATGTACATAGCTAAATGTTTTAGCGAATAAGCTTTTTGTTCACATTCTATTTGCAATGCCAAATGGTGTTCACGCTTGGCTGATTTTCAAGAAATATTGTTATTTAAAATTTGGATATAACAAGCATCACGGAACCGCGACGAATTCTCGCTGCAGTTTATATTTTGTTCTCTTTTTTACTACTTCTCTAAAGGAGTATGGCACTCGATCAACCAAAACAAACTATTATTCAAGCTCTTTTTTTAGCAGGAGATTAAAATTTCATTTAAGTCAATTGGGCCAAAAATAATTCAACAAAGGATTTAAACATCTTTATTTATCCGCAATACAAAAAAAAAGCATTAAACTTAACCGTATGCAAATATTGGCTTACATAGAAATCACAAGCACGAAACCATACATGGACAAAAAACCGCGCGCGATTATCGCGCGATTCGCGTACACGGCACGTCGTAATTTTCTATTTGCAGTCGGCGCGCAATCCCCATCGTTGCAGTCATTGCGGAGACATCTCAGTGACCGGGATGACACTGACGGTCAGCCTTGGCGCGCGCGCGCACTCAGAACCGGTTTAGAATTGCATTATAAGTTTCCGCATCGCGATTAAACCTCCGTCTCCGCTCGGTGCATTGTGCTTTCCTCGTTTACGCGTTCGGTTTGTTAACTAACTTTCAATCGCAATCGGAAGAAGATCCGCTAGGTTTACTCTGTCGCTGCGGGATTTCGCGATTGTTCGCTCCTATAACATTTTTTTTTTATCGAACCACCTTGTATACTTTAGACGGGTATCTTTTATTTTTCCTTTCTGGTGCAAGATGACGTGGAGTTTATTGAAGAGGAGACCGAATATTTTTATTAGCGTAGATCGACTTTCATTTAAGGCAATAAATAGATAAGGCGGCTATGACGAACGGACCGACAAAAGCGATGTTCTTAACCCTCGATCGCGTTATCGCGATTATAATAATCCGGCTTTGCTCTTGTTTACGTTCACCTCTCTCGCACTCGTCCTCCCTAATACAGTCTCCTCTCTTTCACCTTATCCTCCTTATCGACCGGTTGGATCGTCCAAAAAGCTGCCTCAATAAGAACCTTTTTACTTTTTTTTTCTTCCTTGAGACTGAAAAACGTAGGAACATTTTTATGAACCATAATGATTTTTTACGACAATGATAACGCAGCTACTTGGCTGATCCTGCATAATTAAATATGCAGTTGAGCGAAGAAGAAGAGGAGTCGCGAATAAATCAGCAGCTTCGCTCCTGAAAAGTGACTATTCTTAATTGATCTTTACTGCGCATCTTGGCAGCGTAATTCAGGAACGAACATTTAGCCGAGATCATAAAATTTCAATTCCAGCTTAGATCCAAGATCATCGCATTATCATCTCGCCGGGCGGAGCACGCAGCAAGAACGCGGGAGCACGAAGGCAGCAAGAGGAAAAAGGGTCGAGGCTCTCGAGGCTGGCATAATCCGGGAAAGGCGTGCGAAGGCGGGTCAGGCTCGTCTTCTCTCCTGGTCGGCATCACCGTGCGCCCGAGCGAGAGGAGAGCAGGTAGCGCGCGGGCGCCCGCTCCTTCTCCCTCTCGCCCTGTGTCGTGAACATTAGTCAGGCCGTCAGTGCGGTCCAACGTTTTACGAGGGTTTAATGCCCCCGAGGTGCATTCTAATTGCGCCAATAAATCCCCGCGGGGCATCGCGGGCCACGGGCGCGCAACCCGGCCGAGAGAGAGATGCTACTTCCCGGCTCGTAGACTACGCGGGAGTACGGAAATATGCGAGCGGCGCGCGCCTCGCTCACACACCCACGACGTTTCCGGAATAATCAACCTCGCGCCGGCCGCGGTAACTTTAGCGCGCCTTATATACGCTCCGCCGGGGAAGGGCCACGACTGCCCGTGATGCGCCTTATCTCGTCCGCATCGCGCCTTCCCCGTGTGCTGAATTTTTCGGCGCGCCGCAGGTAGCGCACCGCCGCCGGTCACCGAGACGCCGGCGTCGCAGTTACTCTATATGGACTGCGACAACGATCGCCCGGTCGAGATAAACGCGCGGAGGAACGATGCGCGCCGATAAGGATTATCTCTGCTTCAAATGAGAAGTGATAAGTTCCCGCGGCCAGCGAGGCTTCATTGATGACTAATAGCGCCGTATCGAGACGCGGGCTCGCGCCTTTTACCGGAGTAAAAATAAAATTTGCGCCGAAAAAAAGATCCCCGCACAAATAAGGCATCGACACAATGGATCCGCGCTAAGCAAGGTGTTCGCGATAAAAAAGAACGAGAAGCAGAGAAAAAAGAGAGCGACGCAAGGGCAACGGCTCCGCAGCGATTCCGCGGCGAAAAAAGTGCGTATAGGTACCCCTCGCATCCCTCCTCATTCTTTTCGACAATGCTCTTTTGCCAGTTGAAGGCCGTCATTGTTCGATTGCGCCGTTGCGTCGCTCTCAGCGGGAAGGAAAGTGGGGCGCGCTCGCCAAGGAAGGGAGAGAGTGCGCGACGCGGAGCAAGGTACAGGCGCGTAGGTACAAAAAAAAAACGAAACGAAGGGCGCAACAATGCTCGCCCAGCGCTCGCGGCGGGGCACCACGTGTGCTGCGCCGTCGCGTCTCTCTGTCTTTCGCTCCGCTAGCTACGCGCGCGCACCTCGCGCGCGTGCATGCATGCGCGCCTATTCCGCTCGCGAGAGGGACGGAGCGAGCGCCCGGGATAATATGGTTGACCCGCTGAATAGATCAATTTACAATGGGCAGAAATGAGCAGTCGTTCCTGCCGTCCCCGCGCTGCACGCAGACACGCGCCTCGATTACACGAGAGAGAAACTGAGAGAGATAGATAGAGAGCGCGGACTCGTGCAGTTTGCCGGCGCCTCGTTCGCTGCACTCGGTATAGATGGCTGCCGATGCCGCGCACTGCGCTCGGCTACGCCTTTGAACGGTTCTGCCTATTTTTACGAGTCTTACACGCGTTCTGCCTTTTTTTACGAGTCTTTCCCGGCTGCTCCCCTTTTGTTTCTCTCTCTCTATGACCGGACCACGATACGACCTTCTTTCCACGCAACTAAATTGCGACGTTTTTAGCTGTACGTTTGCGATAGCTGAAGAATTCGCCGAGGTGAAATTTTGAAAGGCTGTCGCGAGAGCACTTAACGCGTAATTGGCCGCACGAGCTCACGTAATGGTTGACAGGCAGAGTGCCCGAAAATCCGTCGAATGGGAGCATTGTGCCGGTGGGCGCGCGCATTTTTAGCACGACACGCGGGCTGCAAATGCACATGCACGCTCCTGAATGGACGGGCGCGCATGCGCAGTCATGCAGGCGCACACAATGCGAAATAACGCGGAATAATCCGGCACAGCATGCGGCCCCTTTTGTCGGGCCGAGGGGGCCCTATCTCGCCGCTATCGAAGAGCTTAGCGCCTCGAAAACGTCCGCAAGAGGATTGTCACCTGCTTATCTAAAATTTTAACGCAACCCCTTTTGTGTGTGGCCACGGGCTTTCTTTCTGCCAGCGGTGCCTTTGTGCTTCAAGCTTCATCAAGGGGCCAGGCGTGTAATGGCATTTTTCTTTACTGGTGCAATGCGGAAGTTCAAGAACAATTTCGCAGTATATAAAAACGTTCTGCAACTTTGATAGTTTCAAATAATTGGTGCACAGAAAAATTTTCAATGGTAAAATGATTTTGCAAGAATATATTTTTGACCGGCGAATTTAAGAAGGTCCTTCAAAAATAGGCGCTGCGACGATGATATAATGCGTCGAACGAACGCGAAAAGAACAGGATAGTAAGCGACACAACTATAGATTTTTCAACCGACTCTTATTGCATTTTTGCGTGGGCTTGTATTCTAAAGGAGCTTCTAAAATTTTGAATAATGCCAAACATGAGTCAGATAATAATTCCGTTAATACAACAATTAAGCATGTGCTAATTTGCAAGGCTAAAAATTCTATCGTTGATGCAGATAATTAACTTAAATCACAAGGCAGAACTCATTGACTATTTATGAAGAGCTGATAATTCTGGTGCACCTAATGTACGGCTTGGTGTAAATAAATTTAAAATGAAAATCGATAAAATAACACTTTTTTAACAACGTGTAAAATACAAGTTTTTTCCGCTGAGGTCTGCTGTGATAATTTGGTTTGCTTAATAAACTAAGTAAGTATTTTTTAATGACTTGAAGAGAATAGCATGGAAAAAACGTGTAATTATTTGAGTATTTATCATAACGCCTAAGCGAGCAAGGAAAAGAAATGTTCACTATTATTATCTTAATAATTATGCACTGCGTACTAGACTAGATGAAAAATAATTTTTAACAATTTAAATTTATTCATCAGCCGCGAACATTAAATAATTGTCTCGTCGATGACTTATCACTTACTACATTCGAATCATCGTAAAAAAATGCGTAACAGCGCTAAGACGGTTTTGAAATGTTTTCTCGCGCAATCAAATGAATTACGGCAGTAAAAGAGGGAGGATAAAGGCGGCAGAAAAAAAAATATTTCGAGAAACTCGCTCGCCTCGCGGCCGGGCCAACTTGTAAAGCCGCGAGGCGAACGCTCGCCTTATCCGATTCTCAACCGCAGAGGCTTAACTCTTATCGCTATCTCCGCGGCGTAGAGCTACTCGTGTGCACGGGCTACCCGTGTTACCGCGGTGCGCCGCGTTTCTCTCCTACGTCCGCGCCGTTTGCGCTTATAATTGTGTTTGGTTTGCGAGCGGGGGGGAGGCAGAAAAAAATTTTTTCCGAGCGCCGTCGCCGCCGGGAACGTTTACAATGCGATAGAGGCCCCGCGCGGTAGCTGCAAGAATTTGTGCGCGCGCGCGCTGCTTAATTGCGCGTCGCGAACTCTGTATACAGCGGCGCGGGAGAGCAGACACGTGTAAAATTCATACTCGATTAATAGGCGAGATGCTACTGGGAGAGACGGGCGGAGAGGAGAAAAAGAAGAGTCGGACGATGCGTCGGCGTCTCTGTCGTTTATATAGAGACACACGCCCGAGTGTGTGTAATTAAGGTATCGCTGCGGCATCGTGTAAATTTACTCAGAATTGTTTGTGTTGCGGCTTAACCTACATTTTTTTCGTAACGATCGCTGAACACGCTATGCTCTTTAATCATTTACGAAGACATTTTGAGCGGCTCCGTACATTTTTTATGGACACTAAAGCGTAAGTTTTGTTTTGGAGCAAACGTTTCATTTCATTACTTAAGTGCTGAGGACAGAAAAACTAAATTAATAACAGTTTAGCAGAAAGGACTTATAAACATGATTTAGAAAAATAATATTTGATAACTCAAGGTTACAACATTACTGCCAGAAGCTCTGAATTTCATTTATATCCCAGACAAATTTAATAAAAACTTATTAAGCATTTTATTCGCATCGTGAAAAATGTTTTCCATCTAATGGAAAAATTAAGTAAATTATTAGTCTCGAAAATTACTACTGCGAGTGGAGAAAAAAATTCTGATAAAAAGGTAATCTCTTAAAAATAGCACCTCATGAATATTCACGAACCTACGAAGATACTTGATTTATCTTCGAGCGTAACGAAATAGTGAAAAGGAAAGTAAAATTATACCAGTTTCGTGCTTTGGTGTTATCGAATTCGCGATACCGTCAACTGACATCATCGGCATGTGTACAGATGTTTCCTTTGCCGTCATAAAGAAATGTCTTGCTGTCTAGCACTGCCACGGGTAGCGAAGAATAAAAAATGAAATATGCAATAATAAAAATACTTTCGCACAGAACAAAATTCATTCGCGCCCTATTTTTATTGCTGTTCGATAAAAGGAAGGCATTCTGCATTTTTCACGATTCTTTTTTTTTATACATTCATATCCCGCATTTCTCAACTTTCTCTGCATATTACAAGACGAAGTAAATGTTTTCAGGTTGCACAGAAGTAAACTAGAGCTTGTTTTCGAAGAGTAACTTTCACAATTCCCGCGAGAAGAGGAAACTTAAGACACTTTATCGCCGTAAGCCTCTTAAAATTCTACTAAAACTTGCGCGCCAGCAGCCACTGTCAAGCCGTAAAAATTGCGCTTTATTAACACTATTATCTTTTTAGGTTAAATATAATCCGAAACCGTTTGAGCGCTCGCGCGCACGGACAAGCCAGAAAGCGAAAGTACTTCCGAAAACCCACTTCTTCCCTCAAATGCAATTTCAATCCGCCGAAAAATTTCTTCTTCATTTAAAGCAACTGCAAAATCGCAAGTTTCGCCGATGAGAATGTTCGATCGCAATCAACACATCGACGGAGCGTACGTGAAAAAAAGCGAGCAAGAGCAGCGCCGAAGTGTTGAAAGATCGATTAGCGATACAAATGTTAAAAGTCACGTTCTCGGAGGGCGCGCATTCGCGCTCGCCGGCGAATAGGCCTTTTTAGTCGGGCGGGCCGGTTTACGCGTACGCGCACATGCGACTCACGTGGCGCGCGCGCGGTAAGCCCGCAGGAATGCACGACGACGACGGCGAAGCGTTTTTAAAAGGCCCCGAAATCGTTTTGCGCGCGGCATGTGGCCGCGCGCGTCTCGGATTACCTCCGTGTCCTTGGGTGGTGCGGAGCCTTATACGCGGCGGAGGCCCGGCAGCCACGCTCCGTCTCGCTCGGGTTCCGAAAACGAGAGGACCCGGCAGGCCGCCGATATCGCCCGCGTGCGACTCTTCTACCTCGTTGGACGTTGCGCGGACGATTCTCCACGGGCTTTCTTTCCTCGCGTGCCCCGAACCGCTTGATACACTCGAAATTTCGCCGCGATGGGCTATTTTTTTTTTTAAATTCTACTCGCGATGCCTAGGGACGTGAGAAGTGAAGCTTTTGAAAAACGGGTTTTAATCTTATCGGGTCTTTAATTGCGTGCCTCTTTCAAACGTCATAATTAATTTTGAGCGCGTTGTTTATTATATTTTATTGTTTGTTGTGAGCAATAAATTACCAGCTGAATAGAGAATTGGAAGGCGCATTAAATTAACGAAACATGCGTGAAATGATTTGCAATTAGGAGACTGTTACCGAAGTATCATCGTACTCTGGGAAAAATGAAGCAAAACGTGAAATCCCAGTTTTAAGAATGACCATTTACATTTTATTAGATTGCGTTCCACGCGAGTGTCGTTAAAGTGATGTTTACGATTTTACAACGTACACACTGTCATTTGATGTTTCTTTTTTCTCTCCTCTTTCATTCCCACAACACTCGCTTGCCCGCCTCAATTATAATCAACGCGCTCGGGTTTGCTCGACGACGCGCTAACAAAGCGGACTATCATCTCGGCTAAAAATCATCTACGCCGAAGGAAAGATTGGATATTTTTTTCCAATTTCGCAAGGACGGAATCCCCGAGAGCGAAATTAATTCAAAACTTTCACAAGCGTTGTGACGGACCCGAAGTCGATGGGTTAGACATTCTTGCACGAAAGCCACCCGTGACAGTGGGCTGAGAAACGGAGATTTTTGGCGAGCATTTCTCGAGGATTTAATAGATATAGGAGTGTTTAGAAAACGTGTATCACGCCCTGGACTCCCCGTATCTTTTTATTCACATCTTTTTTGCCTTTTTTCTACGTTAACATTCCTTCATCCGCGAGGCACTATCCCGAGCGCGTGAAAACGTCTGCTGCTGCTTTGCGAGCAAGATCATTTCCCAGAATGCCCAATTTAACGCGGCCTTTCTAAACGACTAGCGTTACTCGTTGATGCTTCTAGCTGGAATAAAATTAACTTTTTCGCCGTAATTAGTGGGCAAGAATCTTTAAAAATTTCCAACTTTTTCCCTTTTTCTTTTTTTTTTTTAATTAAAATCAGTGGCATATTTTTATTTTCTTTTTCCCCAACTGCAGTGCGATGCATCAACCGCGGCACGAGCTTACGTAAACGCGCATCGTTCAATGTTAGTGTCTTGGCGACAAACCGCACTATTGATTTTGTATTGGCCACGCTAGAGATTTTGCCGCAGCGGATGAGCCTCAAACTCGCGCCTCGTACATTTTCAAGAGCGAAACACTGCCGCGATATTGTTAGACCGTCATATTTTATGCATGAGCGCAGCGTACATCAACGATAAGGTTTAAAAGCGCGCCGTTCTGCGCGCCGAATTATCTTAGCAATGCGAAAGCGAGGCATAGCGTGACGAATCGATATATTATTTCAGTTTCTAGTGCGATTGCGCCCGATGACAGTTAGCCGCTCGGTGGGCAGAAATTACTCGCACGAGCGCGATTCGTTCCAAATTGGAAAATAAATAGGGGGCTTACCTGTTTTGAGAAGACGGCGATGTCCTCGTTGAAACTTTCGGACGAGCAGACGTCGCCACCTGCGACGCCTGGCTCGCGTGGTGTGCATGTCGCCAGCTCGCACTTTTCGAAAATTAGCGCGAGCAGTGGGAACAGTGGATGTCTGTAAAATACAATGTTTCGTTTAGTATAGCGTAAAGGATTTTTTCATTATTGTTAAAAGAAAAAGGGTAAATCTAGCTTAAAGTTACGTTCCAACATCAGCATTTAAAACTTATACATCTAGCAGGCTTTTTTACAAGCTCAACGTATTTGTAAGTCACGCTATGAATTATTTTTATTCGTCCAATTGAGATTGTCTTGGATCGATTTTTATTAAATTATTTTGATAATTTGACTACACGTGAAGTAACATGAAAGTAACATCTTCGTAAATTTCAAAATAACTGTTTAGGAAGCATTATTTTTAAAGACCAGCAATTAACAGATAATTTGTCATGAATACTTTAACCACAGTTTAGTAAAGTTAGGTATTTTAATAAAAATATATAGCATACATTATTAGGGTATACTGTGATATACGTTTGCGTGAAAGCTTGAATTGACATTCGATTTGATCGCTAATTAATACCGTATATTCTGCTTATCAACAATTAAGTTTTTTATGTTATAAATTTAATTAATTTTACTTACAAAGTAGTACATTAAGTGGCGATTTAAATAAAAATTAATTTTCTGATCTGACTGTACTGAGGCATCTATCCTAATTATTAGTTTTAACAATTTATTATTACTGTTAGGAATTGCATTTACAATTAAAAACTCCGAGCAGTGAATAAAATTTGCGTGAAGCATTTATGAAAAGATTCGAGAAAGAGTATTAAAATTCCTTTTGCCAAGGAAAGGAATGGGAGGAGAACTCGGACAAGCCCGATCCGTTGGTCGGCGATAGATCGTTGAGCCCGCTGCTGCTGCTGGCTGGCAGCAGTAGACCCCGACCTAACCTACTTGACTGCCAGTCAGAAAGCAGGCGTTCCCGCACTTTTCTACCATCCCATAACACTTAAGTTTTTGTGTTTTTTTCCTTTTACGCTTAAAAAATTTAAATACATTATTAACTGTTTTTTTTTATGAATTTGCATAAAAAAGTTATTCACACTTATCTAATAGAAAATAATTGAAAATTATAAGTTTTTCTAAATAATGTGCAGACGACCTTCGTGAGGTATGAAGGAATTCCTTTTTTAATTTAAGACAATAGTTTCATTGTTTGATACAAGTTAATAGAACGTTGAATCCGAGTGAAATTAGCCTGGGAACTTGTAATACCAAGTACGGTGTACGTTTCGCTCTGCTAGCGTGACTATGAGTATACTGAGTATTAGGAGGATCAAGGGATAAGATAAGATTAGCCCAACGATGCAACCTCTTCTGATATTCTTATTCTTGTGTAACTTTCAATTTTCGTAAGTAAGACAGGCTCGCGGCTCGAATATTCGAATCGAAAAAAAAGAGAACAATTAAGAAAATTTAACGAAATAAATCTTGAAAATTCCCCAGTCTTGCAAAAAGGGCAACATTTAGTAAGGAGATTTCTGGAATGCCGGAGCTTCCAGATATATTACGCGGGGAGCACTTATCAAATACGTGCATAAATCACGAGCGACGCGGCCGGCTACCCGAAATTTCACGAGCGACCGAGAAGCGAGGCTCACCGGATGAAACAACGTATATACCTGGTATACGTGCACGTGTGCGCGCGAGCGCCTGGCACTTCGCGTATAGCGGCACATAAATTTTCGTCAAAAATTCGGAAGGGTCAGAGAGAAAGAGATAGAGAGAAAGAGGGGAAGCGAGAAAGAGGAGGCTGCTGCCGGCCAGCCGGTGTACGCACGGCTCGTCCAAGAGACTCATCACGCGAACGGAGATGCGCGGCGGAAAGAGGGGAAAGACGAGGTCGGCCGAGTTCGTCCAGTAGCCGGAGGTCGAGAGGTGCCGGCGTCGCGCGCGCACCACCGCTGCAGCGTATAAGAGTTGTGCGCGGTGTATAGGAGCGAGGAGGCCGCTGTTGACCGAGGCGATGTGTGCGCGCGGCCGAACATAAAACGATTCGGAACGAATTTCGACAAATTGACGTGGCCGCGCGGGAGCCCCGGCGCATCGACTCCTCGAGAGCGCGCGGCAAAAAAGCTTCGCTCGCGGCACCTCGGGCCCCCACGCCTTCCTTTTCTGCCGCGCGCTTCTTCACGCAGGGAGCTGCTTCTGGACGCTATCGCCGCCACGGAGGCAGCAGTCCGCGTCCTCCTCCTCCTTCCTTCGGAAGCCGAAGAGAGAGAGAGCCTCTTGGGCGATCGTGCCGGATAACGCGCCCCGACGCAACTACGGGACGAGTGTAATAAGTTCAACATGATGGATTCTTTAATCTGACGGCACAGCCTTTCTTGCTGCAGTAGCTTCGAGAAATTCGCTACTTTTTAGCCGTCTAATTGAATATCGATAAATTCTGATTGACTGATTAATCTGTTTGGATCGTCTTTAAACTGCAGCTCGATCGTTCGACAGAAAAAAACATATCATAAGTATCCTAATAAATGCTTTAGTAGATTCAAAGACTTTGGTATAATTAACAATTTTCAGAATTAAATCTGTCTAGCTAAGTAGATTTGTTTGTCGCGAAATTAGGAACTAATAAATAGAATCGATTTAAAAAAAAAGAAACATTCGAGTTTTATTTTTACCTTTCATTGGTTAGATCGGATTCGATGCCATGAATTATTTTCTTTAAAGAGTGAAAAGTAAATGATGGGTTTAACTTTAGCACCAAATGTGTTTTATTGCACAATGAGATTCAACGGACACTTTATCATGCATCGATTAGACAGTTGTAAAATTGTTAATCATGTTCCAATCAGCGAATAAATTAGTTTAAATAGTTTATTACCGAATGCTTTTTTCGTCGCGAAAAATGCAAAATAGCTTATAAAAAACGCGTGCAGCTTCGGACATATTCGATAACAACGATAAAATTAAAGCTTGTTTCTTATAAAATCTTTTAAATCAATTTTGATAAATATTTATTATTAAGTTTAGGAGAAACAGATGACCTAAGAAATTTTGACGAACATAACTCAAAATGAAAAAGTGAAGGCAGTGCCTCCTCGCTCCTCCCGTTCTGCTCCGTATACGCGCCTCCCTCCCCGCGCGCGGTCATTACGCCCGTCTCCGCAATTTGGCCGTGCACGGAAATTAATACGTGAGCTTCGCTCCGATTTTCTCGCACGCGATCTTGCAAGCCGGTCGAAAATTTGAGACGCCGTCCATCTCGAGGCGTAGGCGAAGCCGAATGGGAGGTTGACAAATGACTGGTGAACGACCTAGGTGTCGGGGATGACGGACGCGACTGGTAAAGGTAATGATATGATATACGATTGCCCCGCTGAACGCTGTTCGGGGGATCTGCGGTTTTTGCGGTTTCCGTCTCGACCGCGCCGCCACCGCTAGTTTCACGATCCCGCGCGTTTGTGTGCATAGGTGCTGCGGTACTTTTTCTACTTGTGCGATCGATCGCTTTGATATTGTGTATCTAATTTAATAAATTCGCAAAAAGTATTTTATCGATTTAACATTCGTTTACACTCCATTTAATACGGTATTTAGACTTTTATTTTTACGACAATCAACTTTTATTACATTAGCGGATAGATAAATGGCAAAGATAATATTTGCGCGTGTACTGGCAGGAATAAAATAGAAAATCTCGAGGAGCCTAGTTAAATATATCCAACTGAAAACCGTTACAAAGGAATGTAAATATTCCACGACTATATATAGAAAATTCAATAGTCTCGGCATGTGTTGGCTTCTCCACGCTCAAATGCGTCCGACCGCATGCATTCTTAGGAGCGAGCGGCACGGGAGAGGCTCGTTCTCCCCCGGAGAGCCGGTAAAAAGAGAGAAAAAGGTAAGGTGAGCCGGTCCAATCTTGGCGCCACGAACGTAGATTAGCCGACGCGGTGGTGCTCCGTCAGTCCGGCAGCTTATCAGTTATCTTCGGCGAGAACCAGCTCGGGCGTGTGCAGCGGCAGCAGCTACGGCGGCTCCGGCCGGCGTCCCAAAGATACGCGTCGCCGTGGCGGAGTGGAAAACTCGATTTCGTTACATATTCGAGGGAACATAAATAAGAGAATCGCCGGCGAAAACGACGCGCCGTATCCATTCCAGTCCGCGGCGTTTGGAAATTCATTTTAATTAAATACGGCCTCGCGCGCCGATAAGTCCGGATGAGCGAACGGTCAATTAGAACCGATAGCCCCGACGTCACGGGACGATTTTGTAGATCGGCGCGCGATTGCCACACGCCTTATGTGCGCGCACTAGCGCTGCGAATTCGCGATCGCATTTGTTTTCAAGAAGCGAGAATCCCTCCGCCTCAAGGTCCTTGTAAGGATTATTCCTCGACGGGGTCGGCGCGGCGGCGACTTGACAGTGATTTGCAATCGGCGCTCGCTTGCGTAACTCCCCTCCGCGCGCATCGTCGTCATCTTACGTAAATCCCCAACTGCGGATCTTCTCACCGGCGAAAATCGCGCGAACTCCCTCGAAATAACAAAGGCGCTGCCCGATCGCACACGGCTATAAATTGTACCGATTACAAAAATGAGAAACCAGCAAGGTGGAACTCGACGCGATGATTTATTGCGCGAGTGCTCATCGATAATTGACAATTCCGTGCCTCAAGAGCGATACGTTCTGCGCGGATTTATGCGACGAAGGAATACGCGCGGACCCATTTGTATTATCAATTAATTTGTTATTCGAGAGGAAAAGCTCGCGATGAATTATGCATCGTGGCGAATCGCGGAGAAAAGTCGAAAAGAGTCGGCGGAATGCTCAATAAGCTGGTGGCCGCAGGAGGAGCACGTGATAGTGCTAGAGATTGGCTGGCTCGGCTAGCGCGAGGTAAACAGCGGGAGGAAGGCGGTTCGGGAGGGAAGCGCGGGAGGAGGGGGCGAGAGCGCCTAAATATCCGGGCGTTCCAGGAAAGTTCGAATCCCCGCCCGGCCACACGACGAGTGGACAAATTACAGGGTAGGCCGCGAAATAATAAGCTCCCGTTCCCGGGATGCCAGAAATCGAGGCATCTCGCGCGACGATAAATCACCGAAGCGACGACCGACCGGAGCCGCGCACGCGCTGCCGCCGCCTCCCGAATCCCCTGCATGCGCGCATCTCGCGCATAATTGAAATATCTTCCGCTTTTAATTATACTCCGGGCGAAAAGGATATGCCGATTATTTCGCTCCGCGTGGAATTTCGCTTTTAATTGCTGATGGTAGAAATGTTGGAAAGTACACGTGTCGAGGAATGCATATTTACCCGTAAATGGCATCTTTGTCGCGTTTCACGTGGGCGTCGGGAGCTGCCGCCGCGGCAGCTACTGCCGCGAGCATGTGTGGCGGCTGTGGCGGGGGCGGCGGATACTGAGGGTGACCAGGGCCCATGGCTCCGAGGTGCGGACTGTGATGGAGCCCGGGCACACTGCGGGCACTGCCGTGTGGATCGTACAGGCCCGCGCCGCCACCGCCGCCACCCTCGAGGTAGCCCCCGTGCAGCCCACCATCTTCGTACTGTAACAAAAAATTATAGAATCGTTAATAAGATAATTGAAAGATCGTGGCCCTGAGAAAAAACTATAGTTGGCATTTATCGTTCCAAGTTTCTTTGAATTCAATATTTACTAATGTCGCTTTATGGCCTCAAATTTGCCTTCATCGGCAATAAATCACTCTTTGGGTGCGAAACAGAGATATGTATTACAGGTCAAGTATTTTGTTGGGGTTGATCAACTATTTTCAGTGAGTGATCGTATTTGTACACGTGTATGTTTAAAATTGTAAAATTCGGTTTTGGAATTGTCGCGGTTGGTGACACGGTAATGACAGCGCAAGAATTACCATGGGTTCTACTATGCAGTATTACTTACGCCGGTACACATAGTTGATATCGCTATATTGTTGTGCTCTCGAAAGAAAGATAATTCAAGTTTACTTTCCCCGTCTCTCCTACGAGGCTTGGCCGACCAGAATATCGATTTATATTTTTGGGCTATCTTTATATATAGAGATTTCTTATTTACACATACTAATCATTTATGCATATTTTAGCTATTTTTAACATTTTTAAATCAACATTGACTCTTTCTTTTTAGTGAATTTTTGATTTTTCAATCAAATAGTGATTTTTTAAAATTAGTCATCCACTCAATGTCAATAAATCTGCACTTGGATTAACACTTCGTTTCTGAATATGTTTAAACGTTTACATATTTTTTTTTTAAATTACAATTTGAAGGGTGGAAAGAATAACGTGACAAACTTATCTTTAATGCAAAAAGAGAAGACTAGTGAAAGAAGCTTCCGGTTCAATATTTTACAAAACAAATAATGATCCAAGAAGTATCGCGTGTATTTATTAGCAGTTGTCGCTTAAAAATATAATAATTAATATTGAAATTCCCAGTGCAGCGAGTTAGCGCGAAAGTGAACTGCACGCAGCGGTCTGCACATTCAAAACATCGGAGCAATGTCACTCACAATTAGCCGTTGGATTTGACGACCGTAGATTATGAACACCTCGCCGCAGGAGAAGAACCAAGTTCGCGTGTGTGCACTTGCGCTTCCAACTGATAATGGTATGTTATAAAAAAAACTAGTCCGCACTTAATAAAATTATTCATTGATTTGCAGTGCGACTGCAGTAGTTACAGGTTAAATGTGGTATTTACGACAAATTGAACGCGTTTACGTCTACGACGATACGAGGCAACATTTGAAAATTGCTATTGTGCACACTTTAATGCGCGATAATTTTTGCACTTTAGTACGCTATTTCTTCGTTGTAAATATACTCTAACAAAAAGTTACAACGCATTATTAAAGCTTAATTCTATAAATCACTAGAATTGGACATTTCAAGATAAGATTTTAATAATTACTTAAATAGCTGTTTTTTTATTGAGAAAGAAGTGTAAAATACCAATATCTAATCTAACAGTTACAGCCCTATTTTGTATAATGCAAACGTTGTACAATAAAAGTTTTAATAGAGAAAATGCAATGCGTAGATTTTTCAATACTTTTTAATAACTACAGATACCAATATTGCTCTTTTCAAAAGTGCAGAAACGTCTCCTTTACTTCGAATAATTTTTTTCCTACATTTTAAGAACCGAGTAAAAATTAATTCTAATCCCATAAAATTGTGCGCGCGAAACAAGAAAAGACTGCATCGCAAGAAATCAGGAGCACTAGAAAATTCTAATTAATCATCCGGTCGTTATAAGTACCCCATGGCCACAAAAACCAGCGGCAATTGCCGGCCAACCGTTCTGCGATCGATAACAATTTCGCCGCGGCGCTCGAGATCACAGAGGCGACGGGTAAGAAAAGCAAGAAACGCGTCCGTATCTCCTCTCTCTCTTTCACTCTCTCGATGAATTCTAATAACGGAGAGTACTGTAGTGCAGGCTCTCATTAAACGGCCCATACAGTGAGAGAGAAATTAAAGCCTCACTCTCTACATCCAGCTGGCGGTACACGGCGAACCGGCTATTTCTCTCGCAGGAGAGCAATCGATCTCGTTCGATTTTTTCACCGGCGAAAAAGCGGCGCGAACGAGACGCCTGTACATATGAAAGAGGGAATCGCTCGCGCGCCTTCATGAAGATATCACTCGGGGTGTGCGAGCGATACGCATTTAAAATCGTTAATTGCAATGAACTCGGCTAATTTGTGAGACCGCACCGCCCGACGGGCGATTTATCGTCGTAAAGTGCAACGCGGTCGCCCGACAGTGTTCCCTCGCTGTCGTTGCAGCGCGCGCCTTCAGCGAGCGAAAGTCACCGCTGCGAGATATATATCTGGCCTCCGCCGGGGGGGTCGGAAAAACGCTGCGTCGCTATCAATTAAACGGAAATTCGCGAAATGATAAAGCAAATTGTCGCGGAGTGATTTACTCGGCCGCGGATGAAAAAGTTGGCCGGCGTAACCGGAGCCCGTGGCGAGCCGCGCGCGAGATCTGTCAGTGACGCTGCCGGAGCGATCGACATTATCGATCGGCAGCGAGGCTACTTATGTCAATGATTTTATATTGGCGCGGGCGATTTGCTCCGCGCGAGAACTGAATGAAGGCCGCTGCGCCGGTTCGAACAATTTCACGAATTCGCAATTGATCGGGCAGACGACGTGACGCAGATATGTGTCAAAGTCATGTGTGCAAGCACATTTTTTTTTTTTTTAATAAAGATACACCGAGGATCTTGCGATGGCTGCCTGCAGCACCTTTACTAGTGTTACGTAACAAAAGGTCTTTTTTTTTTATCTCTCTACCTACTGGAAACTAAATTTTTTAGTGTGTACAGCGTGTTTGATTTTGGATAGCGCATATCTTGACATCGGTATCGAGAGACTTCACTTATCGTCACAGAGATTCGTCGGATTTTTTTGTGTGCGATTCTTTTGTGCTGTTTCAAGGAAAAGCCATTCAACAGAATTGTAATGCAAAGAAAGTAAGAGACTGAGACGATTGTGCTGTTTGTTCAGTGGGTAACTAATATCGAATTTAGGCAAATGAGAACGTTTGCTTGACAGTATTCCAATTGAATAAAGTTTATTCGACTGTTCGATTGAGAGAGCATGTTCTGATAAGATCGTCGACTTTTTAAGAAAAGTTTGTGTGTACATTACTTATCTAAAATACTTTAAACATCTAAATTTTGTGCGAATACATGTAAAACAGCTTGACAAAATATTGTATTCACGCAAAAATAGATAAATACTTTTAAATTCTAACAATGCATAAAAATAAACTCCACAAACGTGATAGAAATTCTTAATTTCAAATCGATAATATATACAACCTAACGTGACAGCCCGTCAAAGAATTAATTGATTTGTTGAAAATGTGTAAATTTCCAAAGAGCAATAATTGTACACCACTTGACCTCTTGTAAATAATCTAAAATAAACATTTTTCGTCTCGTATCATCACTGCTTTTTGGACATCACTTATATATTTATAAAAAGACCTTTTTTAAGCTTCTGCAAAGCGCGAAAGTTTAAAAAATGCAAACTGCAAAAGGTAAGGTAAAAAAAAGCGTTCCGCACGATATAAGAACGCGGCGAGCGTCCGCGTGCGTACGATCGAACAGCTGGACTGAAAAAAAAAGAGCAAGCGCGCGGTGGCAGTGGCAGCGCGGCGGTAAAGGTGCCTCCCCAAGCCCTGCGCAGGAGATCGTCGACCTTGCTCCGACGCGCTGCTCTGATGCGACGGCCGGAGTTATCGGGAGAGGCGAGGGCGAGGGAATATTATGCAGTCGCCCGGTTCGGCTCGCCTCTCTCGCTCGCCGGTCGATGGACGTCGGCGCGACTACCGCCGGCACGCGAGCCCCCGCTGCAACACGCACGCGCGCTTATTCGGCAATTTTGCGGTACCCGTCCGGCGAGCCTGCAGCGCGCCGGTGAAAACTCGGATGGCAAGGTCGGAAGAGAGAAAGAGCGGAAAAAGGACGCGCACGAAGATTGAGACGTACGCGGAGGGCGTAAGGAAACGAGTGTGTTATTTCGCCTGTCCCTGCGATGGCCGATAATTATTTTCGGGTACTGCCGCAGTCAACGAAATTAAGCGATCGCGTGTTTTTTTCATAGGCTACTTTCCGTCCATTGACCAGTATGCTGCTAGTTGCAGTGGTTAGCGCGAGTTCAAAGGGACGTCTAATGTAACTTGCTTTCCTGAAAATCGGTTATAGCACGTATTACTGAACGAAGCAAATAATTTTTTTCTCCGATCTTCATTTTCCTTGTACTGGTTATGATACGATGCAATAAATATTATAAATATTGTCAACGCATTTGAAATTATCGGTCGATTATACACGCGTTTCAGACGGTAAGTGTAAGTCCGAGATTCGTAAATATTTTATAATTCCACGCAGTCATTATGTATATTACATTCAGATTCAAAGGGAATGCAAGGGAAAAAAATAAAGAAACGCGTAAGTAAGTCCGCAAACAAAAAGAAAAGAAAAGCGACTATAAGCGTTATCATTGATCACGATAAAGTAACTTTATATATTCAAATTTCTTTTTATCGTCGACTGCGTACGCGCACGTCACATCGACACTGCATCGCACTTTCCCGCCTGCGCTTATCCGAATCGTAATGTTATCCGCGAAAGGCAAATATATACGCGTGTGTGACCAGAATTCGAGAACGAACCGCAATAGCTTTATTTTTAATTCTTGACCTCGTACTTTTTAAGTGTACATAACAATACGGACAATACAATTGTCTTTATAAAATGTCATTTTACATTGTATGAAATGGACGAGACTATCTACTGGTTTATTAATTCAAAGTATTTAGATTATTGAAAGTGAGCACTGATAATTTATTGCATGATTAGTCATTCTTGTGATTTATGTACTACAAAACTTCGGTATATTTACCGTTTTTAAATAAATTATGCATCAAATTAGTAATAAATAGATAGAACTATATAAATTTACTTCGGTCGTATCAAAAATATTAAGATTTATTTCAATATTACAACAATTTGAAAAGTAATCGTAATCATGAAATAATATGCTATTAAAATAATGAATAATTCCAAAAAATCATATCAAAATAATTGTCACAAAATCTTTGAAAAAGATTTCACAAACTTTCAATATTGATCGACTGTTAATTCTTGTACGTATAGACATCATTTCCGCTTGATCGCAATGGGGACTGGAAAGAAAACGTTAGCAAGCACCAATCAAGCACACAGGGGAAAATGTAGAAAATCGCGTCTGGACAGGTAAAAGAGGAGGCGGCCGCGTCCCCTTTCGTTAACAATTTCTAACGAAAGAGCCGCGAGCGAGCCGCTCTTCCGACATCCTCGAAGGACTCAATTCGAGAAAAGGTTGAAAAGTTGAATTCCCGTCAATTACGCCGGCGACGAGAGGCTCGCGCGCGCGCATCAAAAATAGGATCATCAGCCGCTGCTGCAACTTCCAAGTAAACGACTTGCTAGGAACGCGGCTCCAATTTTACATTCCGCTCTCCCGGTGCACCGTTCGACGGAGTCCTCGAATCGGCAATTCCTCTTGTTCGCGGAACGAGGCGTTTCACCGCGCTGCGGAACAAATCACAAATCGCACCATCGGCCGCGTCCGCGCGCGATGCGCCGCTTATCCCCGGGATGTCCCTCGGCGGGGATACGTCGACGAACACGAGGAGAAACACGACGGGTTTGCGGCCGCGGTCGGGGTTAAATGATTCTTGAAATTCTTGTCACTGGCGGATCGCGTGCGAGACCCATCGGGGATCGATTCCGCGAAGCATCTAAACCCCTTATCCTCCTGCTGCATTTGGTCTCGGCATTTCCTAAGGGCATGTATTTATTATTCCCTTTTTTCGCCTCTTTTGCGCAAAATAAAATAAATACCGTGCCCTTTAATCTTCCTGTAGAGAAAGTCAAGTTGGCATGACCAAAATATCCGAGTTTTTAGAATAATTCGACCAAAGAAGAATTGAAATTTACGTTCGTCATTTTTAAGTCCCTATAATTTCACGGCTTTCCTTTTTTTGCTGCGATTTCGTTTACTGCTTGCGTTTCAATTCTGATCAACTAAAAATACGAGGTTCAATTTACGGTTGACGTGACTTTAATGAGACAAAAAAAAATTATGTCTCAGCTGCCTTACTATAGTCTTGAATCAAAACGTCAATGTCTAAAGTATGGATATAGTACCACAATTGTATTCTTGTGTAGATAATTGAATCAATGCTGTTTATAATAAATTTTCTAAAGATCTATCAGGTAATTATTACACGCAATATACATTGATTTTATCTATATTAATATCTTACTTGAAAATGCGAATGAAAATATAAATAGTTCTTCAATTTATTACTGTCTCTTGCCTTTCATTATTTACCGTAAATATTTATTTGACAGTACACTATTTACACGAAATCGTGAAAAAGTATAATATTGACTCATTATTGTCATTCGCGTTTGCTATATTGTTGGGTCGGCGACATATCGACGGATTCATAATAAAGTATCAGATAAATAAGAAAGTCAGCAAGTTGTGGAATTTACGTCAAGTTGGCCACTCGTGATGGGGATATTGAATTAAGAGTTTAACTTTAGTATGTGAATTACACGAAGAAGAGTTTTGTTTTCTTTTTTTTGCGGCACATTCAGTCAATCGGCACACGACGTAAACACACCCGTAGACTATAATATGGACTCCTATGAGTGAAGCCAGTCGTTGTTCGATAACGTTTATCTTGTGGCAGTGTGGCACTTGAGAAAATAAGTATTGATGTTCACTGAGAGTTTAAAATTTGTTTACAAATGGCATTTTTTCAAAGTTACAAGTTGTCGACTTCGTTACTTGTTTTTATCAGCAAAATTGAAAATGATTTCGATCTCATTCTTTGTAGTACAAATGTTCTAGATTTTTAAACATTAACCAGCACGACAAGAGTTTATTACATTTTCAAAATATGTACATTAAATAACGCACTTTTCACAAAATGTTTGTTATATATTAAAAAGGAGTTGTTGCTCCGAAATGATTTTTTCATTGAAAACAAAGATTTTTTAATGAAATTCATTCTTGTTTCTATTATTCTTGCTACACAATTTCTGAGTAGTTCATAAAATTTATTAATTTACAGCTATCAAGTGTTTTAACTAATTATACATTACAAACGAGTTACTGCTCCGAAATGATTTTTTAATGAAATTCATTTTTGTTTCTATTATTCTTGCTAGACAATTTCTGAGTAGTTTATAAAATTTATTAATTTACAGCTATCAAGTGTTTCAACTAATTATACATTACAAACGAGTACTGCTCCGAAATGATTTTTGCATGGAAAACAAAGATTTTTTAATGAAATTCATTCTTGTTTCTATCATTCTTACTAGACAATTTCTGAATAGTTCACAACATTTATTAATTTACAGCTATCAAGTGTTGTAACTAATTATACATTACAAACGAGTTACTGCTCCGAAATGATTTTTCCATCTAAAACAAAGATTTTTTAATGAAATTCACTGTTGTTTCTATTAGTCTTACTAGACAATCTCTGAATAGTTCATAAAATCATAAAACTTATTAAATTGCAGCAATGAAGTATTTTAACTAACCTCTAAAGCCTCATCCTAACCTCAAAATAGTCTACAGAATTCTGGCAATTAATGAAGAATACACCTCACAGTGTCAACTGAAATACAAGACCTCTTTAAAGAATTCCCGTGAATCGGTAACCCGGTGAGAAAAGGCGTGCATGCTAAGGCTAGCGAAATACCGAGGCACGTGAGGCCTCGTGGAGCAGCGATCGATCCGTCGGATGGCAGCGAGCGACGCTCGCGGCCGCTCGGTACCTGGTCCTCCGTTCTCGCGCTCTTACACACAATCGGTTTACATCGACACACGTTCTACAGTAATAACAAAATGCATGAAGGACACCTACCCCCCTGGGATGCGCCATGAACGCCCTGGCCGCGCCGGGGAACTCTGCGTGCTGAGCCACCGTAGCGGCTGTATTTTCCCCGGGAAAAATGACAAGCGCTCTTTTCTTCTCACTGGTTAAAACACCTCTCACTCGTTTTCGGTTCTCGAACGATCTTCGTTTACCGCTACGTTTTCAGGTTCACTGACGAAACACACTCGCGAGGCTGCGTCCGCGTATACCGTCGGAGCGTCGGCGGGGAGCGAGGACCCGGCGATTCCGCGTGCGAAGCGATGGGGCCGGCGACTGACTGCCGTCGGCGGACGATCCCAGCGCGCGACCTCGACGGCTGAGGGGGATTTGGCTTCGGATGGTGGCTGTCGGACTCTCGGAGCAAGTCGCTCCTGGGCAGGCTTGCTTTGGTCGTCAGCAGGGAAGGGCAGCGGCTCGCCAAGACCTCGACGACGACTCGTGCCTCCTCATCCTTCTTGCTCGATGCGAGGATGCAGCCCTCGACGGAGAAGTCACCTCCGCTAGCAGTGGGCTTGCATCACCGCGAGCCACGTGCAGCCTCTCTCCCGCGGTCCCTTCGGCTTCGGATCAGAGAGAACTCGCGGCGAACTCGTCCTCTTGCGCAGCTCGGCCGACTCTATCTGACCATGTTCCCGCGGCGCTCGCTCCAATTGTCACGGGATCACTTGCGAAAAACACGAACACGTTTGCAGAAGGAGAGAGAGTCTGGCTCCCTGAGACTCGCGTGACCGACTATATACTTGCGTATATAACAAGCGGCTCTCTCTCCCGATGCGTCGACGTTGAGACGGCGCGCTGGCGGGCGGCAAAGACTCGGCGCTGACTTTGCCGTCGACTCGGATGAACCGTGTACGCGAGCCACACTTCGCGGCAGATGGGGGCGAGGTGGACGCGACGACTGCGAAAAAAGCACCCGACGGCGGCGACTGCGACGACGCGACGATAACAGAGATAGCGTGGAGAGAAAGGACTGCAACGACGGCACACACGACCGGGCCGTGCGTTTTCTCAAAGCGAGCGAGCGGTTTAAGGATCCTGCGCCGTCCGCAGTCGTTCGCTAACTGTCAATCAGCGCGAGCTACGGCGCTCGGGAGTGGGAGGCGCGGCCGGCACGCCTCCGGCCGGCCGGCCAATCGCCAAGGCGCCCGCCCACCGATCCTGGCGCCGCTGCGGCCGCCCGACGAATCACCGGGCTCCGCCATCGCTGGCCGAGCGAGCGCCGCTCGCTCTCTCTCGCGCTCACGGCCCCGCCGGCCGGCCCGAGAGAGACGGGGCTAGCGGCGCGCCGGGCTAGCCAGAGGCAACGGTGGCGCCGTCTCTCGGCCGTGGCGAGCGCCACCCGCGCCGTCCTCGTCGCGCGGCCGGCCCGGGCGGGCGCTCCGTCCTCCTCCCCGGGGGCCGCCGGCTCCTCTCCCTCGCCGCCCGGGCGAGGGTGGGGAGCGAGCAGAGGTGGTGCCGGGCGCGTGTGTGCGTGCCGCGCGCCAGCCCGACGTATCCCCGGCTCGATTCTCCACACAGCGAGTCGAGGCACACACGTGTTTTCCTTCTGCCGCCGCCGCGTCGCGCCTTCGCTCTCGTCCTTTGCTCGTCTCCGCTCGCCTTTACTTGGGGAGACTTCTGCGCCGCTAGCTGCTCCGAGTTGCCGCTGCAAAGCGACGGATAGGTTTCAGTGCTTCTAAAAATAGGAGGTCCGCAGTTTTGTCCGGGCAGTTTTTCACTTTTTTTCTAAAACAATAGGTGCTTGCCAATTCGATCTATAGAAATGGTGAAATGGTTCGCTAAGAGATGATGTTGACTTTGCGTGGGTGTGTACCAATTAGGAAAAGTTGCAAACTCGGCTGCTCGCAAATTTCCTCAAAAACTTGTTTTCTGCCTCCAGATAGAAAAAGTTGTCGAAAAATAAAAAAGTAAAAGGTATAGGTACACGACGAGATTGTGGCAAAAATGCGAGCGGAGCCAGTGCGAAGAAAGAGCGAGAGCGCGGCGCAGTCCGAACAGCTGATCGGGTGGTAGGGGCGCCGCCGCTGCGAGGAATTAGGTCGCGAACGTGCAGCTTCGAACTTTGAATGGTACTCGCGGCCCGGGGAAGAGCGCGGGGGTTGGCCGGGCGCCCCGGCTGAGTAATAGCGCTCCCGCGGCCGAGCCGACGGACCGGCGCGCGGGGGAGGAACGCCGGCGTGGCCTGTCACCAACGTCACTCGGGTGTGAGCGATTTTATGACTCGCGCCCAAAGCAGCCGCTGCACCGCTGCAGCCGACGCGCGCTGCTCGATACAGAACTCAGTTTTGCTACAGAACTTGACCTTCGAACGCGAGAGCGATGCCACTCGATCCAGCGCTGAATTAATCAACGCTGCCTTTACAAAGTCATTTTTTTTGTAGGCTCGACTGCTGTTCGTAAATTATAGGTGCCCAGTAAAGTTGCACGTCGTATACATATACATAACTAGACGTGCGAAATCGGGGCTTGTTCCAAATAAAAATGTCAGGGTCAATATATGGTCACAATTAACAGGAACAAATCCAATAAGAGACAAATAAAGTTTTACAACGTCGTGGCTCGCACTCCATAAGAAGGCCGTAAACGAGCAATAAAATTTCGAAAAATGGGGGAAATTGTCCCGAAAAATCTGACCACCTACATTGAAGAGGAGTGAGCATCTCGAGAGGCTAAAGGTGAAGAGAGCGGCTGCAGTAGGTATCGTCGGATTCCATTAGTTTAACAGCTCGGAGGCTCCCGGCTGCCGTGGGTCGAGAGTTAATTCGTGAGTGTCCAGGGTGCATTGTCATCCACTTAGCGCGGGCCTTAGCCAAAGCCAGGTCACTTCTAACCCAGTTGTTTCGCAATAAATCGCCCTCCCTTGAACCATCAGCTTTTCTCCACACGCTCGTCAATAGTCACGGCTGTCTGCGGGTATCGACACCGGTGGGACACCAGGACGAGGAAAGGGAGGGGGATGAAAATTTTGACTCTCCCTTCCGCAGGCTTCAGCACTCGGGGGTAGTAAGTTGCATTTCCATTCGGAGAACTCAGGGGGGAAAAACCGCTCGGCGGGTTTCTGCGTATGTCACAACATTGCAGCACAAAGTCGTGAAGAGCCCCGGCGAAACGCTTTGCCGACGGACAGTTGCGTAAGCTTTCGCTATACGCAGTGACGAGATCTTTTCACTCGAATGAAAGACAGTCGGAAATGGCCTAGCATTCCTCGCGAACTGATTTTTGGAATATTGCAAATGTTTTTTTCCGCAAATTCTCCATCCTTTATGGTGACTCCGTAATTTGATTATTATGAATGATTCATCATAATTCTCAAAACTTAATGAGCGCGTGTGCTGTTTAAACGGATTAGCGTGAAATGTTTCTGCGAAAGGATTAAAATATGGTTAATTCAATTTTCATTTTAAATTTCTAATTATGGCGATGTTTTTAATTTTATTCAGATTCTCATATTTCACATTCGCGCGCGCAGCTTTAGAATGATTATGATGAACTACGCGACGATGGGAGGCTGGGAATGATACGTCGGTTTCTTTCTTTTTTAACAATGCAAATGAAAGTCGATTCTCAAAGAAGAAACAACAAACCCCGCAGATATGACGAAGCTAGGCGATGCGTAAACGAGTCACAACCTGTGCCGTGCTTAAAGGCAAATTTCTACAAACTGCCCCCAACCGACTTATCCGTTATTAGAGGCGGAGGAAGGCGGATGACAATGTCAAGTGACGTCCCCTTAAACCGTGCGCCACAGGAGGTACTTTCCTAGCTTTCCCAAAACGTCTCGAGTTACGGATCCCTTTCCGATTATTCTTATTAGACACATACCGATCGCTACAGCAATCTCAATTATAATCCTCAATAATTTTCCAACGCTACTATCTCCAAATTATCTTGATTGAATTACCGGGAACAAGAAATGGCCTTTCTTGAAAGTGATTATAGTTTACCTTAAATACTCATTTGTTGACGTTCGTTCAATTAGGTAAGTTGTCAACGTCAGATACCATGTATACATATTTAGAGTGTATCCGAACAGTTCCATTCAAAATATTTTCAAAATTCTGAAATCAAACTGTTTCAATATAGAGCGCTTTTAAAAATCCGAAAAGGTAGTAAATTTACAACGTTCATGCGCCGCGTCGCTTCGAATAAAACGTGCAATATTTTATATCGCATTACATTCCCCGACAGTATCTTAATTATCGCTGAATTTTTAACGATAACGCCTGACGCACACAAGCGCGTAGCATCCGGCGCCGTACAAGCCCGGCACTTTATCACGCATTCAGATTTTGATAATCGAACGAAATCTAATGCATATTCATGATGTAGCTGCGGGTAGCGCGCGACACTGACTGGAAAAAAAAAAATAAAAAGCCATTCGCGCGATTTCGATTTGATCTTCTCTCCCTCTTTCTCCTCCTCCCCTCCTCACGCTCTCTCTCTCTACTCTTTCTCGGTGCGATTTCGCGTGTAGCCGTGTTCGCACACGCGAGCCTACGCCGGCGCAACGTTACACCGATCCGATTAGGCGAATCAAATTACGCACATGAGGAAACCGCTTTTACCTGTCTTTTTTCTATGCATGCGGATCTTGTCTACCGATACATAAGGAGTTGCAAATCTCTAAGTTTACGCCTTTGTGCAAAAGTCACTTAGAATTTGCAAACTTGAGAGAGGAGTAATATTTTACGGGTGGCGACCATTGACATTAGAGTATTTGGACTAAACTAACACTTTAAAAAACTAAGTATATAGTGAGACTTTAAACTATCATATAAGGCTATTCAGTTATTAATTTAGTTGCTCTTTTTGCATCTTATTGATTTTAGAAAGTCTCTATAGAATAAATTTATTATACAAGTACGTTTTAAAATATTATTGATTCTATCAATAAAGGAACAGTATTTCACGCAGTTAGAGAGATGATAAAATTTGCAACAAAATAATTTCAATAATGATGTAGTTTATCAATATTAAAATTCATTTTAATTGTAACAGGCCCAAACTCGATCTCCAAACTTTTGAAAAAATATTAAAATAACAATTAATTTGAAAAGACATCTAAAACTTGATATAACATTTATTTTTGTAACTGTGGAGGCATTTTTTAATACTTTGTTTTATATCTAATATTCTAATATTGCAAATATCGATTGACTCGTCCTTGCATACGCAAGTTCAGACTGACTGTTTATAAATTCAGTCGGCGCGAGCTCTTTCTCACATCTCCGAACGTAGAGTCGACCGAGAAATACTCACACGCAATGGAAGCGAGTGTTGGGAACGATAAGGGGCTCGTATGTGCTCTTCACTCCGCAGTTGATTAATAATCAAAACATCGGACCGATTAAAAGGTGCGGGAACGGCCCGTTAGACACGTCGATAGTCATAATAGATGTTACGAAAATATTTTTAAGGCCATCCGAGAGGCCAGGAATGATAAATCTCCTTCAGCGTTTTGTAAACAATGAAAACTTTGTTTGATTTGCTAATGCACATACGAGTGCACACTCGGCGCACAGAGGGGAATGTTTTGTAATTGATAGCGGCGGCTCAACATTTATGTAAATTGCTCGAGGAAAATTGCCATTTTTCCATATAATATAAGGGTGAAAGTATATTTTTCGTTTTATTCGTTTATTTCAATTAAATGAAACGTCGAGAAAAATTTAAATAATTTTCTGGATTTTCAAAGTTTCTATCGCGCAGTCTGTTATAACATTAAAATCTTTTATGCGGAGATAAATGTTTCAGAAGCTGAGGTAGAAAGAAAAGTAATCGATCGAAATATTAATCATGAAATTTAAAGACAAGATAATCGGAAGTTCCTTTTCACTGAGACAGACTTAAAATGACGTTTACATTGATTTTTACACTTTCACAAGCCTTTAACATAGCCGATGGGGCAACACGAATCTGTGAACGGTAAGCATTAGCGTACAGGCCTTGTATTAACATGAAACTAGAAGTTATAAGCCGTGAAAGGCACTGACACTAGGATAACCCAGTGATCGATCATCGCTTTCGATGACGAATATACGTGATGCTGAGAGCGTCGTCCCTTGCTCCCTATACTACACGCCTTCGCCCCAATCAAAAAGTTCTTGAATCATCGGCACATACACATTTTTCTGTAGCTGTAGGCGCGAAACCCTTCGTAATCAGCTGATGCCTAAATCCAAAAGTATATTGCCCATCTGCTCTTCCTTTTAATGTGATTGATATAAAAAAATCCTGCTTTATTCTCTTTACTGTCACACATGCGCAGCTTTCAGGCGAACATAGGAATAGGGGTGATAAGGGGGGCAAAAATCGTAATTATTTAAAAAAAAATTAATCAATAATAGAATTTTCTGATATATGTATCATCCTATATAAACAGTATTTCTTTGTTGATTACAGATGTTTTTCTGACATAAAAAAAATGTCAGAAACTATTTAAAAAATTAATTCGTTGCTGAAACCTGAAATTTTTCCAAAGTAGGACATACTCATCTTAAGCTTGAGAAAGGGTTAGGAAAGAGTCAAAGAGAGATTTTTCATTCATATGTCAGATTCTACGTAACAATCTGTCTGTGACAAAAAAGTGCCCGAAAAAATTCGCCGTACGTGTTAAAAGGATATTTGTGTGAATCTTTTTCACTTGCTTAAAATTCATCTCGCCGGTAATCGCACGCATAGACGAGTCGCCAAAGAAATTCCGGTGTGACTAAACTTTATAGTGACTGACAGACCGCGACTACGTGTGGGATGGATACGATGGCTCAGGTCGCGAGGATATCGCCAAGATCTCTCTCTTTCTCTTTCTATCTCGGTCCTTCTTACCTCTCCTCCACCCAATCCTTCCCGCTCTCATCCTTGATCGCGATGAGACTTAGAGATGATGCATTGGGAAGCGGTGCCCTCTTAAATGTATTAACAGCCACTGACCGTGTTCAACACAGTTCGCCTCGGATTTATCTTGAGAAACTTTCGAAATGGTCCTAATTCCGTATTCTATCTCGCCATCTTTTTTATTTATTCCTTTTATTTTACATTCCGACTTATCGAGATCTTAAAATGTTGCTGTCCATAATTAAGGTTTACACTTCACAAATAAAAAGTTCGTAGCCGAGCGAGCGTTTTATTTTGATGTTTTCAGCAGATAATCGTGAATATTACGTAACTTTTTTTCTTTCTTTTTCTGCTCCATTTCAAAAATTTCTTTTTCTCCTTTGATCTCGCAATTTTTATCAAAAAATGTTTCAGGGCGACTTAATGAATTCGAGATGTTATATCACTGGGTTTGAATATTATAAAAAAAAAATCCCCGAACGAGAGAAGGAAGGTGGGAGGGCGACGAAAGAAAAGTCCTGGGAGTTTCTGGTGACGGTATTACTGCCTCTAGCCCGAGCTACTTTATCTCAGCCGAGTCGAGCCTCGAGGCCCGGTTAGATGCATTTCGTGTAAGGTCGAGACATACATTCTCCAAAAAGACCGAATTACCTGCCCACTTGTCTGCTCCGTCGCTCGTTTTCCTCACTCTTTCTCGCACTCTCCTTTGCCTTTTCTTACCGCCGTCCGCTCCCAAAGAATTACGCCTGGGAGAGAAAATACGAGACGCTCGATATCACGTATTCTGCCGCGCGCCGTAACGTTATATATACGGAATTCTGTGCCCGGCGATCGTTGAGCAACATTATGAATTTGCAACGAAATTAAGCGATTATTTCTTTTTTTAGTGAATTCTGCTGAAAAGCATTCGCAAAATTATTTTTAATTGTTCAATTTTATAACGTAATTACAGGATACGATAAATAAATTTCACATTTCTAACTCCATTATTTAACACTTTGACTTAAAGCTATCTTTAAATTAAAATAGCAAAATGTAGGCTGAAGGTATCTTAATTAAATCATATCTAAAGTTTTTAACAACAAAGTAAGCAATTCGTTAAATGTTTTGCACGCCCGCGTAAACATTTGCGGAAAGATCGTTCACACGGGTCTAGTGAAAAATTCTTTCAAATCTGACACTACAAGCGCGGGTACAAAGCCCGATAAGATCTTTCAAGTGTTCCTAGCAATTACTTCTAAAGATGCGGTTAGTTTAGACGTTACGCTCACATCTGCTCAATGTAATTATCACAGCAAATTTTGCGTTGGCATGTATTTTGCTTTTGCCGGCGCACTTATAATTACATGCTCATGGTTATATGTGTTCGCGCCAAGCCAAATAAACGAGCGCATTATAAATATTCATATAATTAGCGAATAACACATGTGAAACATTTTTAAGATCAGCCTTTGAGTATTATATTATACGTCAATTTACACACGCGTAGATAGCCACAACGAAGCAGGAATACCAATATTTTTCATTTCCGTATACGTTGTAATGACGATAAAAGTACATTCCGTGTATGGCGATTGCTAATGCTGAATATTACAATTCATAAGTACCTATAACGTAAAAGTAAATCAATTTTTAACACCGCCCAATAAATTTGTTCCATTTAATGCGAAGTTAATTACGCAAATAATTCTTTGGGTATGCAATTACAAAAATTTTATGAATGATAAAAATTTAATCACATTTAATGAAACATTTTTATTAATTAATTCCGTAGTGCAGTTACGACAGGTGCCAAGGAGGATAAGAAATGAAGAGAAAAAAGTAAATACCTCCAATTTATTAACTAGATCTTTGTAATAATTATGAATCCTTTAGGAAATGAATTATTGAAAAAAATGATACGTTAGTTATGACTGGATTAAAAAATTGAAGCGGAAAAACTAGTAGAGATGTTATGCATACTTTTTACAACGTTTTTCGTGTACACGAAGAAAAAAGCTCTATTAAAAATTGCAGTAGTCAGTTGTAATGTCCTAACATACTGACATTGTAGGAAAAATTACAATAATTTCTTGTAAAATTTACTAAAACTATAATAAAATTAATTATTTTGAATAAAACAATAAATTTTGAAAGAAACTATACTAAATTTTACAAGAAACTATGGAAATTTTTCCTACAATATCAGTCTGTGAGAATATTACAACTGACTATTGTAATTTTTAGTAGAGCTTTTTTCTTCGTGTACGATATTAGTGCGTCATTCGAATTACATTAATATTTATAATTTTCAACCTCATAATGAAAATATAAAGGCTTACAAATAAAGTTAAAAAAACACCTTCCCAACAGATTATGACATCATACAAGCATAATTGTAATATTACACATTCATGAGCCCTCATTAACTTGATAATGTAAAAAAATATGAATCTCCGTCCCTTTGCAGGAGGTGAAACTACACGAGGAGTAATTCCAAGGCCCCGAAAGATCAGTGTCAGCCCGCGACGTACGCGCGTCTCGTCTCGCGTAATTAAGGGATTGCCCAAAGAGGATCGTACGGGTGTATCATTATCGAGTAATTCGAGACACCTCGGCGTCCTCGTTACGGCGACGAAAATCGACCGGCTAATCGGGCTCACCGAGGAATGGGAACGAGGGAAAGCCCGGCCGATCACTTTTTAGCCTCTATCTCGGCGGCCGATTCGATCGGCCGTGGTCTACGAGGCAGGCCCTTTTACACCGGGGCGATCGGCGATTCTCCAGCTCTTAGCCGCCACTTAGCGCTGACGCTTTGTGCCAGGGCCGAAGATGCGGAGTCACCCTCATTGCCGCGGATGAAAAGGCTCGGAATCTTGCGCGCTTTGTCTCCCTCTCCGTCGACTGGCTCGCATACGGTCTCGGGCCCGCTCGCGCGGTCTCGGCACTCGAGGAACGCCTCGGTATCTCGGCCGCGGCGCGGAACGATCGCCTCGTTACGCAAGGTTATTGATTGTATTGCCTGGCATTGCGCGTGGCGTCACTCTTCCTCGCCCGTGACAATGGCCCTCGAGGCTAGGCCGCTGCAGTCGACCGCGGCGCGAGGATGCGCCTCGGAGTTTCGCTTTCACAGGTGAGCGACGAATGAAAAATGATAGCCGCCGGATTTCTACGGTCACGGAGAGAACTTTCCTGTGTTTGTTTGCTTAATCAATCCGCTTGTCCGTGCGCGCGCGTGTGAAATCTGGCAGGAGAGGTCATTAATAATGCCCTACCGATACCTCGGCCAACGACTTCATTTACGAAATTATGAGAAACTGCTCGGACGTCGAAACGAGAGTGCTTGGAATGTTGCTCGTTTATTGTAAGGTCGATCCTCCAAACTACAAGTGTCGGTCTCTCGTGAAACAATAAAACGATGATTACGGAACTATGCACAACCGATCGAACTATTTTAATTCCTCATCGAGCCCACAGTTTCTTTTTTCGTATTACCCCGCGTGTAACGTTAGCCGCTAATAGATCGTTCGAGCCCGGGCATAACTCATCCAGAGCATAAAAATTACCAGGCCGCGAGCTAACGGCTTATACGGACTGCGTTCCGCAGCCGTTCGAGACTCGAAGCGAGAGAAAGAGAGAGAAAGGGACAGAGCGAAATATCCCGAATCTACGTTAGGAATCTCGCGATCGGAGCAACAAAACGAGCGCGCGACCGAGCGAGAATAAAAAAAGGGCTCGCTTTCAAGGTTTTCAACCCAACTGCCCGCACGAGTAGGAATCCCGAGGAGTGACGCTGCTCTTTTCCGCCTCTTATAGCCGGCCAGTCGATGCTGCCTTCGGTGCATCAATGCGTCCAGTCATCTTGCGCTCTCACGCATCACAAGAACACATTTGTCGCGCTGCGCTGTTCCGCCGAAGCAACGACAGTCGCCCGGGCCGCATTCTTTCGTGAGTCGGGGAATTCTGGCAGCCTCCGCTGATAAAAAAAAAATCGGATCGATCGCTCCCGATCTACAAAGTGCCGAGTTCGCACTCCGCGACGAGCCTGCTACGGCTCAAAGTTCACCGGCCGGTTGCGCGCGGCTCGAAAGGAGAGCGCGACCGCTATCCCGCGGGGTACATCCGCGCCCGGATTCGCAGCGCGTCTAAGCTCGCGGCCGAGGGACTTGAGATGTTATTTCAGTTATTTACGGGATGTCTCGGGACAGGTGACAAGCGCCTCCTAAACGACCGCAGCTCTCGCTCGTCGGGCGCGCCGTAAACGCCGGAGGCGTGTGTGCGCCAACGCGATACGCCGCGGAGCCCTCCTCCCCTCTCCCTCTCGCTCTATCTCCCTCCACCGGGCGCGCTCCCCCGTAATTATGCGGATGGTGAATTATGGCGCTGGCCGCTGCAGTCGCGGCCGAGCGAGAGAGAAAGAGCGCGCGTGCACTCTGGCCCGCGCGAGTGCACGCGCCGGGGCTATTTTCGCGGCAGCCGCCGGTGTTGGTGCATGCGCGGCCGCGATGGCGCGGCGAGCGAGCCGAAGTGACTGACTTTTTTCGGGGCTTTTACGGCCATTGTCTTTTACGGCGAGTGGGATAGTCCGCGTGGACTTTACGAGATGGTTAATCATCGAGCTTCGATTTTCATCCGATGGACCGGCTCGGCCGGCGTTATTTGTATATACACTCCGCGCTAGCCGGCTCGGGACTAATAAATTTGCGGTTGCTTCTTTTTTCCTCTGCGGAGCTAAGGGTGACCGAAGATGATGAAGGTAGTTTTTATGACGCCGGCAGAAATTTTTCAATGCAGCCTAATGCGTGCGGTTGGCTTAATGTGTGGAAAGCATTGGTTCCTGGGAATATGCGACTTCGATAAAATAAGTTAATTATTGTACTTAGAAGTAATAATTGACTGAATATACTTGACGTAGTTTGAATGCATAATCCAATATAAATATCTTTGACGCTTTTATTGCGGGAGACAAGAATGTTATGGTGATGTACAGAAAAGAATGGTTTGTAAAGTTCTTGGAGGATAGACTATTATTGGACAAGGAAAATAAAGTACACGATTAAATGCGCTAACCACACTTCCCTCAAAATCTAATTTATAGTCTTCAAACACCATAAATCATACATCGTCTTTGCCTAGATCAATCTCTCCTGCCGCACGACTCGATCAGACTCAAGACAAGTGAGTTACCTCGACACTCAAGAGTCGGATCATTTCATCTACAAACGACAATTTGACGTTTCACAGCCACCTGTCTGTTGTTTTTTCTCGAAATGGGTCAGATACAATTACATACATTTCTAAGATTGTCTGAAAAATAGGTAGAAAAGGGATGCAAAAGAATTACGAGACACGACAACCTTTGTGACCGTTCGTTTATAAAATGTAAAAACATGTCACGCATTAAGATTTTATATCAAGAAAAAATGATCAATATCAACAAAAATTAAAAATAACAAGTCACTAATGGGGATCAACTCGAAACGAAAAATACGGCTTGTCATAAATACTCGAGTGAATTGAAGCATGCGACATAACCCAAACCGCGAGAAAACAAACTTCACACTTGTAGAGTTTGTCTCACCCCGGGTGCAGCGCTCAATCGCGCCCCGGTTCTAATAAACCCACAAAAGGACTGGCAGCACGCCTCCCGTCTAGATGTAGCCGCGATAGAGGCCGCTCGACCAAATGAGGATTCAATCAGTCTCCTCCCTCGAACAATAAGTCGCCGGCGTTCCGGCGGGCCGTCGCGAAGAAAACGAAGCGGAAACAACAAGCGACTACCGGCAAAAAAGCGTGCGAGAGCCGCTCGCGGGCGGGGTGCAGCGTGCGCTCGCGCGCGCACAAAAAACAGGTGATGAGCATCGGGGCCGACGGGCGGTGCACGCCGTGCGTCACGTCAGTCAGTCAGTCAGTCAGTCAATCGGCCCGGGGCCCGGAGACACGGACACGCTCGCTCGCGCGCGGCCCGACATTATCGCATTAAATATCGACAGGCGGCCTTTCAACGAGGCGAACCTCCCTCCTCCCCTGCGGGGGACGCGCGGCGCTCGCTCCTCTCCCTCTCGTGGCGATGCGCGCGTCGCGCGGCTCCGAATGCACTTCTCCCGAATCTCTTCTTTCTCCGTGACGCGCGCGCGCGCGCGGCCGCTGCACCCGCTGCGCCCATAATAGGCTTCGGCCGGCTAAGCCTCTAATTCCTCGATCCTCGCCCGCTCACGGCGGCAGGACAGCGCGCCGGCGAACAAGATGGAACGGCCGAGCGAGTTCCCATAGATTATTATTAGAATGCGAGCTCCCAGGTAGATGGACGCGCGCTGCTCCGCCTCGATCGCAAAGCCGCGCGAGCCGGGGGAGGGGGGAGGAGGTCTTCCCGAGGAGCGAGAAGAATGGAAAAGGGAGCCGCGCGGCACCGCGGGGCGGGATGGGGAGAGATGCTCGGCCTCAGATCGCACCAGGCCGCGGCTACACGTATAGAGCCGGCTCGCGCGGCCACTCGCCTACTTTGCTCGCCGGCTCTTTTTCTCTCTCTCTCTCTTTCTCCTTTTCTTCGACAGACGTATACCTGCGCGAGGAGGGAGATACGCGCCGCTTTCGTGAATATAATCGGGACTCCTCGACGTCTGTCGCAAGTCAGTCCCGCGCAGCTCTGCCCCGAATTTCCGATGCCGCGTATGCGCGTCATGGGATCCCTCGGATATTTCCATTGGCATCTCTATTTTTCCCGCCTTCGAAAAAAAAACACGTGAATCCCAGATTCCCGCTTTTTTGTTGGACCATTGATACTCGGCGTGTGTATGCGCTTCGTTTGATAAGTCATCTGCGCTATTGGTATGAACAGGGCACCCGGTGTTGTTTTTGTACAACCATTTTAAATGCAGTTATTATCGACGAACATTTTTTTTTATATAACAACGATGGTTATATACGTTGAAATTTAAATGATCCCAGATTTCGTTCGAGCGGTAACAATTAATTTGAAATACAAGCGTCGAAGGTGATGTAAGGTGCAGAGAGAAGCAAAGTGAATGGACCTCATTAGGAAACAAAAATTCCACGCAGCATCATTATAACATTATACACGAGCGCGCTCTCTGATACTCCGGAACATTATTCATGCCGCGGCGGCGGTGCTCGAGCTCGAAATCCGACGTGCCCTTTTGAAAGCCAAAGGCGACGAACTTTCCCGTTTACACTTGTAAAATAGTGAAAGAAGTGCGATGTATACGCCCTAAATCATGCGTCACGCGACACGAGATTTAGAGGTTTAAGGTTATGAGATACGGATTCGGGATAATATTTATAAGGTCCCAAGAGCGCGCGCTCGCGACGCCGACGTTTTCGAGGCTCTCTCTCTCCCTCTCTCTCTCTATCCTTCTCCCTCGCACTTGGCAGACCGTATAAATTCTTCGTTCCTCGACGGGCCGCCGCCGCCGCGCAAATCAGAAATTCCAGCCGAGACGAAGGAAGGCGGCCCTCGTGTGCGTATATATATGCACGCGTCCGTGTGAACCGACGACGCGGCTGGTGCTCTCCTCTCGCTCCCGGGACGGTGATTTTACTGGTGCGTCGCGAGAGAGGAGGCACGCGCGACCGGTTGTGTCTTCGAAAACGCGATTTGCATCGCGTCGGATTAACGTCCGTTTGTGTCCGACCGCAACTCGCTGCACGCGCGCGAGAAATAAACGCTGCACCGTCAAAGGTCGAGGACACGCCGGGGATCTATGCGCGCACCTACAGGATGCGCGCGGCCGTATGCTGATGCGAGCGAGAGACGATAAAGAAGAGCAAGAGTGAGACTAATGATGCCAAATTTAGCGTGAAGGGATTTCGGACTTTTTGTCCGCTGCCGTTTTCCCCTTAAATCTTCCCTTTAATTCTTCTGCGTTTAAAATGTGAAATCTCGTATTTATTGTTACTGCACTTGCGAATGACGTTTATTTTCCTTAATACTATAGCGACAAATGTGCAACTTGAATGCAAAAAATGATCAGTAAATATATATTGTCGAAAGGAGCGCTGACACTTTTTATCGTCAGTTTTAAAAAATTGCCGAAGACCTCGCGGAACCGCGATAAGGTGAAGAAAGGCGATTAAACTTTTTCAATACTTATCGGAGAGTGGAAAAAAGTAAGGGGTCGCGCGTTTTTGCCGATCCTTCTTCGTTGTCGGGGGCTAGAGGGGAATCGGCGCGGGCCAGAGAGCATAAGTGGCGTGCATTAGTAGGGAAAGCCACCGGCAGTTGGCAGCAGCGCGCGGCTGCATTTCTTCCGGCGGAGGTTTCACGGGTTCTCGCTCGCTCTCTTTTCCGCAAGGCGTCACACCCCCTTTTCTCTCTTTTCTGGTCGCCGGGAGCCCCGACGGCTGGCTATATCTTTTCGGCGAGCGCTTTTCTTTTTCAGCCGCTTGCCTCCGATGCCAATTCAGCCACCGGCGCAGAAAAGATAAATCGCTTGTTTTGAACCGGCCCAAATCGCTCCCCGGCGAACCGCCCGCTCGCTCGCGTTTTAAGAAGGTGCTGAGACGCGGAAATAAAGTGTCTTGGATAGCCGCGCGCTGAAGGGAAAAAAAGATGAATTTCAGGAATTATGGCTTTCGGGCATTTGGCTTCCACGTCGGGAAAATTGAATGATTTTTTAATGGTAGATAAAGTCGGCGAAAATGCCATTAAATTCATTTAGACTTCTCGTCGTGGAAATTAAACGATACAGGGGCAATTATAATTGTTATCGAATTTTTTTTTACTCGACATAAATATAAAATCTTTTCAAGTTTTTATTCAAGTCTGTTAACGCGGTCCGGGCGAAGGTAAACTTCGAAAAAATAAATTATTAGCCCAACATTTACATAGGAGCGCCGTAATGAAAAATAAATGAAATGAGCTTTTACCGTGGGGTTAAAATGTTTCACAATGAGAAAAGTGGAATATTGCGATCTTTGTTGCGAACGTACCTATTACAGCGTCGGGAGTTACGAGCGATAACAATAATGTACACGCGTTTAATTGCCCGTACGCGTATGCCCGCCTTGCGTTTATTTCACGCCGCCCCATGCGACGTGCAACGCACACCTCGCTTTTCTTTATGACCGTGGGTAATTTCAACATAATTTTTTTCGCGTTATGATACATATGCTGACACCAATTACTTTTTTATTCAATCGGATGCTACTTATCTCTCTGCAGAAGCAATTGGCATATGCCGAGTTTTTAATTAATTCTTTAATTAACTGCAAACGGAAAAAGTAACTATTATATCTAATGTGCAGCGTCCAGAAGCCTTGAGTAATTACGGAACTACAAGAACTTGTGAGGTTCATACGTTACTGCAAATTATTTTAACGATTTGTTAATATATCTTGTAAGAAATATCCTGTTTGATATATTTGTAACAACTCACAAATTATAATCATGAATCAAAATATTTTCTCTGGAAACTGCAATACATGTTTATTCATTTATTCAAAGTAAAAACTTCCGTTTTTAAAATATCAGATCATTTAAATACAATAATTTAATTTAGTGAAAAAATATGTTTCAGTAGTACTAATATGAATGAAATTAATTGAATTAATAACAGTTAATTCATAAAATTATAAAATTATTCCAACTACGGCCTAATTTATTAAATAGTAAATTATTTATTGACTACAAACATTTACAATACACTGTACTGACAATATAAAACTATAATATTGCATTTAATTTGGATCTAAGTATCGACTCTCTACATGAAACTGAAAAGTGGCGCCATCTATTACCTTTTATGAGAATCACCACCCACTCGGCAGATACGGTACTCGGTAGCAGTGTAAGTAATATTGATTTTAATTCTAATTTTCATTTTTAATTAATAAAAACAAAAATTAAATAATTTCGCTTGTTTAAGAAAGCATTATTTATTTTAAAACTAAATCAACTTTTGATGAAACACGCATGAAATTATTTATTTCTGCACTCGGTTTGTGCTGGTGGAATTAAATTAATTAATTTTAACGTTCGACAAATCAGATCGAACATCTTCAACAGTTATTTCACAAGTTGTAGCGACAAAATCAATTTATAAGCGTTAATAAGCTGCTCATACATAAATTGTTCGAATTATTATTACTTTCAGTTTTTATAAATTCCTCCTATAATAAATTATAACGATTCATCAATAAACGAATACCAGGAATTAACATTAACATTTCAAGTGATACCGTGCCCTAGACGAACTGTTAGTAGTCAACTTTTTTCTATACATTTTTATGGTCTACCCTCATAATCTTGAAAATGTGGAAGAGTGAAAAACCACTCGAAATGAGTTATCGAGTTTCGAGTGGCTGTGTATTTTCTGAAAAAGAGTGATTTTTCACTCCAATAGAGTGATTTTCTAAATTTTTGACTCTCCTACATTATCAGAGTAGGATTAAATGTTTGGACGATTTAGGGGTAAAAGATATAGTCATTGGCTATTTAAGCAGATGAAAAAACATAGTGATTGGCCCTGCCAATACAGTGTTTGGCCATGCTAAGCTTATGGAACGGCCAATGACTATAGGGGAGCCAACAACTGTACTGCTTACCCCTATTGGCAATTAATGGCTCGAAACGTGAAATTTAAAACGCTAATTCAATGAATCGTAAATAGCGCGATAACTCTGTCTAATTAAAAAGTTATTTTCTGATTGTAATGAACGCATGCAACTTTTATCAAAGGTAGAATTAAAAATGTTGAATTCAATCTTGAATTCTTAGCCGGGTAACGAGGCAAATAGGTCTTTCTTTTCTATCCGACGCAGCTCTTGGAGGCTGTACGAGGGACGTAAAATATTCATAACTTTTAGAAAACCCGTTAATATGCAAATGTGAATGTTAATCTTGCGGCAGGCGCGACGCCGCCGAAGGTTATCGGTCTATTAATGTTCATGTCTACAATATTCCTGTTCGTCTGTTTTTAAACACTGTGTTTTCAATATCAAAATTGACTAGTTCATTTAAAACAAAAAACGCCAACCTTTAAAGAAATTCAACGAGACTCGCATTTTAATTAGCGCGCTAATGATAATAAATGGTTTCGAGAATCGAAGCTAAAAAATGATTTTAATGCAATGACGTAATGATCGTTCGAGCGGGGTAACCACAAAGTAGCTCGTAAGATAATTAAAGCCCGATAATCCGAAGGCAAAGCGAGGTGGAGCTTTGGCGAAAAGGCGTGCAGTCGGGTGCTCGGTTATTCGGGCTTGTGTGTGTCTTACGGACGCCCGCACATATTAGGCTGACAAGGGGTGGGAGGGGCCCGCTCGCGAGAGGCAAAAGCGATATATTTATTGCGTTTATTTATCGTCGCCGGGCTCGAATTGCTCCTCGGGAAACGCACGGCGCGCCGGCGCACTCGAGACTCAAAACAAACAATGAGAGAAGCCGTGTGCCACCGTTTGCTGGCGCAATGAGAAGTCGGCGCGCCGAGCAGCGACAAAGGATCACAGCCGACCGAATTCAATTCGAATTAAAAAACTGAATGAAACAGAGAGAGGGAAGTAGAAAGGAGTGGTAAACGAAGGTCGCGATTTACGACGATACTCGGAACCATGTATAAAATCCTTGCTTTCTTCTGTTTAATTTTGTTGCAGTTTTTTTTTAACTCGATTAGAAATTTTTTTATCTAGTCGCTACCGTCTACGAAAGCAGCCCGATTTGCAATCTTATAGAATTCGAATCATCAGATGTCCTATTGAAGTACACTATTTGAATTTATTGCCTGAAGAAATATTCTCAAAGCGATATCGTTTAAACGAATCGCTTAAACTCATTTTAATTGATAGGGGATGAAAATTGCAATTATTTTCTTTATCTGCAAGTACAACAAATAAAATCCTATACAGCGGGTTTGAGTCCCTCCCATGAGGGCCGTAGCCGCCAATATCGCACACACTTGTGTGTGCACACGACGGCGTACTCGATGGCACTCCGTGCGAACGGGAAACCGCACATTCTTCAGCGAGCCGTGAGCAAAAGGTCGTTAAAGTCGCGAGGCTCACGAGGTGTACACCCTTCCGCGAGTGCTCCCGATCGGCGAGCCACTAGCCGCCCAACTTCCTTTATTTCGCCCAGTCCCGTCCATCCTTCCTTTTTTCCCCCCTCGAGCCGTCCCCCTGGCGCACGCTCGCGCGTATAGGTGGACGGGCCCTTTCACGGCGCGTCACTCGTTAAATGCCTCGCGTCTTGCGGAGTGCGCGATGCGATTGTCACCGCATAAATTTCCATTAGGCTGCGGGCGCTGCCGCGAAAACAATGGGAGTGGCCCTATCATGAGAACGCCGCGCAGGATTTACGGAAAGCCACGGACGCGCGGAGGTGGAGGAGGAGGAGGAGAGGGTGGAGATTGCCCCGAGAGATGGAAAATGGAGTGACGTATGAATGTATTAGGGGGAGATGCTGACGCCGCCGGGCCGGCCTCGCGGGAGATTGCCGTGAAATCGAAAGTCTCCGAGACTGGCGAAACAATTCGAGCTTTTCGCAATAATGAATATCATTTGCAAAATTTCACGTTCGATAGTTACCGGGCGCCCGCGCTACCGTCCGCAGCCCGTACTTTTGAATAATTCCGTTAATGAGACGGCGGATGCTTTCAGTCGATTCCCCTCCTCTCGAAATCATTCCAATCGCGCGCCAGAGATATTTTTTCAAGAGTGCACTTTTTCTTTCGTTCTTCCTTAACGCCATTAATTTTTCGTACCGTAGAATCTTAATTACAATTTTAACTTGATTAATCGCGTTATTAAAAAAAGCTGAAAGTTTGAGAAAGCTGTCTTAGATTAGATAACGGTACGTTAAACAAAGCTTGCAGTAAAACTCAAACCGTCGGGCAATAAAATCAACAGTGCAATTTTCGTTAATTCTCTCAACGGCTTAAGCCCCTCGTTAACTGCGTTTGCAAAAGAAAAATTTCCCGTTTATACTTTCCAGCGTCCGTTTAAAGAGCAGAAGGGCCGTCGCGCTAAGCACCGAGATACGCGCCGGCTAAAAGGGAGCAAAAAGCTGAAAACAAGAGAGCAAAGAAAAGCACACTTCGCCCCGGGGGGACGTATAAAAAAACCCGAGAGGGCGGGGTGGAAGAAAAATAATTAGTTCTCGCACATATCCCTTCGGAAGCGGCGGGAGCTCGCGAGGAATTCCTCGTCCCCCAAAGCCTCTGCTTGCTCGCTCGTATTCACCCACGCGCAAATAAGCTCGCGCAGCGGCGACGTACGTATGCGCGGAGATAGCCGCGGAGCGTCGGCAACGGTAGCAGCGTCGGGAGATTAGGTTTGTTTTACAGCACGCGGTAAAACTGTCGCGTCAAGCCCCGGCGTATTTAAAGCGCGAGTACACCGACGCGCGCGGGAACAGGAGGAGCGCCAGTATCACTTACACGTGTACACCGCGCGCGCGGAATGTTTTATACGCGCGGTGCATCGACTTACGGCCACCGCCGGATCTCGCCTTCGTTACGCCTCGCGATAATATGATAATACGAAGTCCGCTCGCCCGTTAACAGTGTAATTAAGCCGTTCGATCTGCGGCGCGGCCTCTCCTGGCCTTTTTCGACGCGCTGATGTACCTCGTGTGGGCGTCCACGAACCTGCGAAGCCCGTACACACTGTGTCCTGCAGACCCGATCATTTTTTTCCATTTCCGCGAAGGTGAATGATGGTACGAGCTGCCGTCGTTGATTTAAGGAGGAAATTGCGTGCGCGCAGATTCTGAGATATACTTGCTGCGCGAATGCATTGCTCATTGAAAGTTATACAGTTGTATGGGTAATAATGTCAAGTGTACTCTGATCAATGCCACTTCATTTACATAATGTCTTCATCAATGTCTGGATAATAAATTTAATTCTCGTTAAGACCCTAGTCGCGTTGTTTATACTTTTACCGAGACTAGTTTCTCGACAGGCCACTACATTATAAATGCCACGCTAGTGAAATGTTTGTACGCGGTGCACGACATTCAAGCAAATAAAAGGTGCAGCGCAATATTTCGTCCGATACGAGTTCATTCATCCGAGGAAACTGGCGAAAGCGACGTCTGATTATCGAGATTATGAAATTACACTCAGCAATGAATTAGAAATGAAATAAAGATCATTAATCTCTCGGCTAACTAATGCAGCGCGCTTCGAGCTGGCAACTGCGTTCTTTGTGCGCGCGCACCCGAGTATCCCACTGATCTAAACGTTCCCGTTTGAGCGCGCATCGGAGCTTCGGTGGATCATTAATAAGACGTTCAATGGATAATCGTCCCAACAACCACAAGTCATCGAAGAATGTCAAAGCGGATGTGACAATCCGAAATCTCGCGCTTCGTCCTGTGGTGACAAAATTAACCTCGGTGCATCACAACGAAGGAGACCCGCCGAAACGCCTGGGTCGGCCCCTGGAAGATGACTATGGCAGCCACAGCGCCAGCTTCACAAAAGGCATGAGAAAAAAAGAAGAGGAACGGTCGATCGCCTAACAGGGTACCGCCGCGTATCATAGACACACACGGATAAGGTGACAGGTGTAGGCGACACCTGCTAAGATTTACAATCCACGCACCCACACCACAAGGGTGGTGGTCTCGGGTGCTCTCTGTCTCGTGCGGGTACAGGTATTTAGTGCAGCCAGGAGAGGACGATTTCACACATCAGCTCCTTGCGACACCGCTTGACTCGATCCAAAGCACACACGAAATCCGGATGCGCGTGTGGACGGTGCAGGGTCACGTGGATGAAGGAGCAGAATGAAAAAAAAGAAACAGAACAGAGTGGAGGGAGAGACAGAGGTCCTCCGCGCGCGTAGAAAGGAGCGTTTTAGCCTTCGCTCCTACCCTACAGACAACCCCCTTCAGGGAGTGATATATGTGAGACGGGACCGCCTCGCGAGAGCGGGATAATTCTGAATTATGTTTGTCCTCGTCTTCTTCCCCTGCCACCTTTGCGTCGCATCGCGCCTTTGTCACGCGCGCGCGGAACTCCGCTGACTTTTTTTTCCTCGCGTTTGTTCGCCGGCCGATTTTATTTTTTTCTGTTTGTCTCTGCGTTCTTCCAGCGGTTCAACTTGTCAGCTTCAATCCTTCGCTTTTGGCAACGACCGGATACCCATTGATGCAGGTTAATACCCAAGTATAATCAATCGCGCAGGCTTTCAGTGATTCAGACATTTTTTTACAGCAATATCCTTACCGCAAGCTAAAAACAAATTTGCATAGCTTTCGAGAGAGACTTTAATAAGTGCAGGAAACGAATTATCGTGAGTAAAAAGAAGTAAAACTAAAATATCTATGTATTACGTAACTCGAAGTACTTTTGTTTATTTATGTTAAGCATCTACTACAAATTTAGAAGTAAATAAAGCTGCTTATTGCAGATTTTAAATATTGTTGGGTTTTACACCTGTGTTGAAAGGATAATGAAATTAAAATAGGTTTTTTGCAGATAAAATTACGTGACAGCACAATTTCATCAAAATTTCCTATTAATGTAGATTAACCGTAACGATGTTTTTGCAAAGAAATGATGTGAAATTCAGTATTTAACTAATTTTTTAAGCAAATACAAAATATATGTTTGTGCGCGCAAGTAACGAAGAATTTCAGGCCGATGACATATCGAGACATCGAAAAAATTCGGTTCATCGAGTGAAAGACGAGAGGAGGAGGAAAAAAGAAAAGGAGAGAGTGCGTGTAGCCACCACCCGCTGAGTTCGGCGAGCCTCATGCGTGCGATCCCATGGCATCTCGGTATCCAAGAAAGTATTTTGTATATCCCACAAGCACGTATACTGTATACCATGCGCTTCGCCACCCTCCTTTGACTTTCTCTACTTCTATCTAAATCGATGCCTATCCTCGTCACGGATACCTACATTTTTGTATATTATTTTTCTTCGATATTAAAATTTCTGAAGTACCGAAAGAAAAATTAATATTTTAAATTGAATTATATCTTTAAATCGTAATTATAACTGAACTGTTAATATTCGTTAAAATTGTAATATTGCAATATTGTTAACTGAATACCTGAAAATATTTTATTATACAATTATTTGTTGAACCGGCAGTGATTCTAAAATTAGCTCTTAACAGACACTTCATCAATAGCCCGAAGAGTAAACGCGCAAAACAAGTTATAAATCCTCGCAGCGAAACACAATAATATTCCACGACCCATATAAATATTTCTCCAGTGGCCCCCAACACTCTCCGAAATTCCTGATCGAAGCAGTGCTAGACGTACAAGTCTTCGACAGGGAAAAAAAGGCGGAGACAGCGGGGGAACTCTGGCGGTGTCGTGCGCATACGTACACGCGTATAACCCCCCCAAGGCGAAACGGGCGAGAAGGACGGAGGGCAGCATCCCCCTTCACGATTTGATTGCTCCGTGTCAGGCCTGCGGAATGCGTGGCCGGTCCCGCGCGGGAATCCGAACTCGCTGTCCTAGCCGCCGGCGGAATGCCGCGCGCGATTCGTCCCACCAGCCGGATACTACCCGAGGATGCGACGGCCCCATTGTCGAACGCTTTAATGCTCGGAGCGCGCGACTTTTGTCATTATTGGAATTTCGGACGATCCCCGCTGATCGCGCTTCTAATCATTGCCGGGATATTGCTCGGAGGCATTTTTATCGAATCTTTGGGCGGATTAAATTTAGCTGATGGATGTCGGCTAATAAATAATTCCACCTCTACATTCGGTCGAATTCTTTCTAAAAATATTTGAGAACGAGCGTGAGGAAAATTCGATTGGTTTAGACTCGAATTACGGGACAAATTTTTCACAAGAGATTGAATCGCGACAATTTTTCTATCATAAAGTAAGAAAAATGATGATCCATAAAAAAGTGAAATCTGGCGTAATCAGTGAGTAGCTTAGTTCTGAAAGGTATTATTAAAGAATCGAAGGCTTACGAATACACCTGCCCATCGAATTGCGAATACGTAAATCAAGTCGCCGCCTCGTTCTTTTTATACACACGATCCCTCTTCGGCTAATCACATAATAAGCACGCGCCTCTTTTACAGCACACCTCATGCCTCGATAGCGAAAAAAACACGCGACGAGCGACAATAAAAGCAACACGCCATCGTAATAAGATCGTAAAAATGGCGCGAGCTCACGAAACGCAACAGATTGTACGATTCGTGATACTCTTCATGCGCATATAATAAATGTCGGGTGCGAGCTCGCTCCTCGCCGCGTGATCTCCCTTTACCTCCTCCCTTTTCTGCTAGCACTCTCGTGTTCTCCAATTCCGCGTAACGAGGTTTTAATGTGATTTGTAGGTCGAGAGGAGGCTTCTCCCTCTCTCCCTCCCTCCCTCGAGTGGACCCCGGGGCTGGCTGCAGCGCATAAGCGCTCGCGCGCGATAATTTACGACGTCGTAACGTTCGTGACAAATCGTGTATGCAAACATAGTAAGAGCTTGAGCGATTCGGTAAAAACGGTACCTGACTCGCAGTCCTCGACGCCGGCGAATTGCGAAGAGCCACCCTCCCCCCCGGAGATCTCGTCTCGCTGCGTGCGCGCCTCGGTAAGCGCAATAAAATTTAACTGCCTCAACCCGTCCTCGCCCGCCTCGCTATCCCTTGTTTAGCATCCCTCTCCCCCCTCGGCCTCTTGCACTTCTGCCTTTCGTTTTTCCGTCGGTCAACAGAGTATCGCTTTCCTTGGGAGGAAAGCTGACGGTGGTCCGGGTACGGGCCGAAAAACAGCCATTTGTCTGGATACGTCGTAAAACCAAAGAGGAGACATAACCCTATAAAATCTCCGATAATATGGGCCCGGCCCCGGCGAAACGATGCTGCCTACAAATAAAAACGAAATTTCCATCCTCTTTTTTCGCGGGTCGCTTTCAAAAATAAGATTTACGATCATAATAATGTTCTTCTTTAAGTTTTAATAGAGCCGAGTGCGCCTAGAGTCGAAATGAAATAAAGATAAACTTTGGGCGCGATCTCGCTGCGGCTAACGTCGTGTAGAGATACTAATTACCTTCCATAAATAGGTAATCTTATTTTTACCTAGGCCGATCACGCAACTAGTTTGGGAACAGGTAATAAAGCTTTAGAGAGTGTCGAAGACAATTAAGAAACACTTTAAGTCGATGCCTTACAACGGGGAAATAAAAAAAATAAACGATAAGCAATACAATGGCCGAGAGGACGGAAATTAATAGAGGTGCGTTCCGAACCGGTGGCTAATTGTTATCGCGCACCTGCATTTGCGACAACCAGCCGGCGTTTCGACTCTTTTCTCGATCGCAAGCAAAGCCGTTTTCTCGTTCCGAAGTAATATATGGCCCTTTTATGACAAGTCAACCCGGACCGTTCCCACTCGTTTTATCTCCTTTTCTCCCATTTTAGCACTTTTCAAGGGGACTCGAGAAACTGTTTCGCGCGCGAGCGTCGGCTTTTTTCTCGCTAAACGCGCGTGCAACGGGACACGTTGTTCGCGTCAGTGTACGGTGGACACGAAGGTTATGGTACTTTTAGGAAGGCGGACGACGAGTCTTATTACTAGCGCGCCACTCTTCGCTTTTGTGCCAAAGCACCGACTCACGCCGTAATCTACGAGCCTTTCGAGAATTCGCCCTAGCATTAATGGACCCTGTAAACTTGACAATGCATGTTTTATTCGACGCAAGTGCACTGTAAATATGTTGAACAGATGACTCTCAAATAAGACGGATCTAGAAAGGCATAAATAATTCGATGAGAGAGAAAAGCTTTTTCAGTAAATACGAATTTATACCCTACGAAAGGAAACCTTATATAGCAAATAAAATACATATTTCAATTTTCAGGAAATAAAACCCATAATGTGAATGAATGAAAAACACTCGATTCGAGATTTTAGAAAACTGACACGCTCGAGCTTAAAATGATACAATTTTGTTCTAAATAGAGTCGAGTTTTCATTCAAATGGAATGATTTTTCTCAATGTTCACTATTTGTTATTATGAAAGAAAAAATATTTAAACAGGAGTTCGCATAAAAGTTTAAATTAGCTCGGGATCAATAAAATATTTATATGCTCGCACAAGGAGTTTTTGCCTTCGTTTTAATTTAATTCTTATTTTACGAGCAAGAGGCTGCAGCTCTCGGCGATCTTCTCGGAAATCGAATTTAAATATGACAGAAATCAATGACATAAAGTCCGAAAAAATCCATAAAGACAAAAAGCGTCCGCGGGATAAAGAGGGACGGGGCGAACGAGCGGGTGTGCGAGAAAAGACCGATAATCGAGACGCGTGGGTATGTATATTCGGCGAAAAACGTGGGCGATGGCTAAAAAACCATAGACGAAACACAGCCGATTCTCTCGTTTCCTCCGCTCTCTAGCTCCGGCATCTACATATTCATGCGCGATTAAACTCGGCAGCAGTCGGCGGCAGCGCACGAAGAAAAAGGCGGAGACGCGACCGGCAGCAGCTGAATTCCCTCCGAAAAAAAGGAGTACACAGGATCGGGGCATCGGGCCGAAAAAAAGCCGGGGGGCTGGGCGCGATATAGCAGCCAGCTAATAGAGTAAAAAAAGAGCCAGAGGGAGGAGAAAGGGGGCGATTCGTCGATTATTCATAGAGGCGCGCGAGCGCGCATGGCGTTTTGTTTGCCCCGCAAAAAAAAAGGAAGAAACGTCGCGCGCGCGTTCGCATATTTTCGAGAGAGAGAGAAAGAGGAGAGAGCGGGGGGCGCGCGCGCCTGGGAGTCGCGATAACGCATTTCCCCGCGGCTGCTTTCATTTATCACGCGCGGATCACGAACTATTCCGGGGTCAGCGATGCGCGGGACCACTGTGCACGAGCGAGCTGGCGCGCACGCACTATCTCCCCGCGTAATGCATCTGTTGAATAATATTTGTCAGTTCGCGCTGGAAATTATGCGCATTTTGTCGCCGAACGCTTATATCGATCAAATCTGCCCGCGAGACAAATGGATTTTTGCTGTTTGTCAACCGAGGGTACCTAAATCACTTTTCACCATGAGTGATGAACTTTTTCAAGCTTGTTAATCATTCGCTATTTTAAATAATTACCGGAAATTAGAAAACAAATGTTACATTTTTTTACATTTTAAATCGATATTTTGTAGGTAATAATTAAATCTACTATTTTCCACTAAGAGTATATTAACTTGTTATTTTATTACCTTCTTTACAAACAGCTGTTATTAAGACTATTAATTAAAATGATTTAACTGATCGAAATTCATATTTTTTAATTACGTTAGTTGGCTCTTATAATAAGAAATCATCATATTTTGAAAAGAAATTGTTAAACATTAATTTTTTAATTAAAAATGTAAAATTTAACATAAAAACTTAATTTTTTTAAAGCGTACCTTAGAAATACTATACTAACATACAACCTTATATTAATTTAAAATAAAATTTTCCTTTTTCCAATTCAAGAAAGTTTAACTGTAAATCTAAAAACCCCATTCGAACCATTTCAAATTACAGCTTTCCGAAGTCACGCGCAACTGTCTATCCAAATCTACGGAAAATTAAAAAGAAAAACAAGATAAAGGCATCGAATGCACAAGAATAGTGCACGCCTCTTCAAGACGTAACCGGCCATCTTCAACAGGTGTTCTGCGAGCGAACCCGCGTGCTTCGGAAAAATTATAAAGTTCCTTTAGTGCCTACGCGGTAATCGATAATTACACACTCCACCCACTCTTTCGTTTTATTCTGCCTCTTCTCTCGGCTCTCCAGATTTAAAAAAGCGAGAGGAAAATTTAGAGGCCCAGATTCTTAGACCCCGAAGAATTCTCGAATTTATCCCATTATACAAAAGGCGTGACGGGAACTCGTTTTGCTCCCACCCGGCTCGTCATATGCAACGTGAACGCGAGCAACGCAGGGATCAATGTAAAAAAAAAAGAAGACTGCGTCGGCAGTGGAGAGAAGGGAAAACGGGCTATTTTTCAATGGGAACTCCACCGTGGAAGGCTTTTAATTTTTCGGGCCAGTCCTATTTAAATTCAAATTAATATCGGCTTCGCGCAGTACCGCCCAAGTTATACCTTACATTCTCCGATTTATAAATCAAGGATTCCGGTATTTTTTTTTAAAAGACCTCCAAGGTTCTGCTTCTGCGATTCGTCAATTTCGTTGCGTTACAAGTGTCTCGATCATCGAACATCATTGTTAATTGAACATAGTTTATTTAATATAGTTACGAAAGAAAGAAAATAAATCATAAAATTGCCATTTCCTTTTAACGTGTTATTCAAAATTTAAAGGAAATTGGAGGCAGTGTCAAAAGCGGTGCAGGCAGAAAGGGAAGCGGCGCCAACCCCGAAAAATTGAGCGAGACTAACAAGGCCCTACTGCCGTGGAGAAAGTTTATCCGGGGTAGAGCGGGACCCTGCCGGGGCGCATGCAACGCACCCCGACGGAGAAGAACACCCGCGGGCTTGAACAATAAGCTGGCAAAATGCCCCGTGGACCACCCCTTGCTCTCTCCCACCTGCGCGCCGGCAGAAAAGAAAGTGACGGCCGACTCGGTCGCGCGACGTTTTTCCAAGGTGCCCAAAGCCAACCCGTAGCCGTCAAATAGGGGCGTGGAAGACGCGCGCGCGCTCACCTGCCGGCTGCCGTGCTCTCTTAACCAAGTTTTCCGCCCGATTTGGGAGAATTCAAGCTGCCGTGGCTTCGGAGTCGATTGTTCTCCCAATCGGCTTTCATGAAAGGCGCTGCCGAAACAAAGGGGCAGCGGAAAAAAAAGCGGCCTGCGGCGGAGAAATGTTTTGGCACCTCCATCGCGGCAATACTTAGGGGATCTCGAATCGTTCTCCTTTAGATGACGCACGTACACCATCGCTTGAGTAAAGAGAGACTAGTCGTTGATTAATAGACGTGTTTGATTAATCCATTGATCGAAAGTTAATCGAAAAAAGAAATACGTGGAAAGCTTAAGTGGCGCGTTTCTCGCGCTGGTTGATCCGCGATGAACCTTTGTTGGGTCGTGATCGACGCAGCGACGAGCGAAAAAAAAGCTTGTAGCTGGCGCCTCGAAAATTCGCTTCTCATTAAAGATTACAACGCTCGAAGGTGACTACACTGTCACAAAACCGAAGTGACAGCCGGCGGACGTATCCATCGCGCAGTCGAAAAACGGTAAGTGGCGTACGACGGGGAGAATCGCTTACGCGCTCATCGATGATTAATGATCGATAGCCGACGGCCGATCGGTTAGAAGGGCTGTGTCATCGTCCTCCGGGCATCGCAGCACGCGGCCCGCCGGCGACGGCTCTATTTCGGCCTGAATATTTTACGCAACGCGCAAAACACTTCGCCGAGCAGTATTCAGAGACACGCTAAATGGATTAAGTTGCATGACCATCGCTTCTTTATTACCGAAAATTTAATTATCTACACGAACTTTGTATTGATTAAAAATCTTCATTTTAAGCAGCTGTTTTGTTCGAATATCATGAGTTGGTCAAGATAATTTATTTGCTCAAATAGATATATATTTAGTAAATATTTAATGAAACATTTCCGATGTCGTATAGAAGTAATAGCAATAATTCCATTTTATGTAGATGTTAACGTACTACAGTACTCTTACAGGAGATACGACCAAAATGATATAAAATGCGGATGATAAACCACGATATTTTGATTGACTGTAATTTTCAATGTTGCAATAGTTACTGACGAGCTAATAAAGATTTAATTTTAATTACGATTTTTTTTTTACATTTTCGATATTTTTAATTGCAAAAAACAAAAGTGATGTTAACGACCCGTATAAAATATTGCACAGATTATTCTATACCCTGTTTTCTAAGAGAAATTTATACTTGATGATTCTTAATTTATTTAACCGAGACTTGTACATGTCAATTAAAAATGTTTCACGTGATTTAAAAAAAATCTTTAATAAAAACGTATGATTTAATATTATTAATGAGAGCTGCATTTATTCTAATCATTTAAGACTTTCTCGAATAAAAACTTATATAAAAACGATCTTAATTTAAATTTCTTTATTCTGTAAGATTATTAAGTGGATATCAATTTATAGAATACAATCTGCATGATTTTTAAAAGTGCAGAGCTCATAGATTTGCAAGTAGAAATATAAATTACCCTGGATTTAACAAACAGCCTTGAGGCTAATGAAAAGAAAATTAGTAAACATGATTCATGAGGATCTTCGTACAAAAATTATAAAAATTTACATCTGTTAAAATTGATAATAGTGAATATTTTTAACAGGAATCCTACATTCGAGAGATGGTAAATGGAGAAGTACATAAAAACATTGGTTTGGCCCTCATCGCGCGTGACCGAAATTCGTCGACCACGAGTCTCGGAGGTAGACTGCGTATAAAGCCCTTATAAATCAAGAGCCGCGGCGTAGCGGGATAATTATCGCTCGCCACGGGGCGATCGATCTCCGGAAAAGAATCTCCGAAAGTAGCCTCCGTATTATGTATGTTCCGAAGATAACGACCGATTAAACGAGAATTTTTAGCTAAACTCGTGTACTGAAACAGTTACACGGCTTTGAAGGTAGCTCCGATGAAAAATTTTGTGATTTTAGAAAAAGCTGCGTTATCTTATTATCTGATATAATTGAAAGCCTCGACGACACTGACAAATGCATTGATTTTAACAGTTAAGGGAAATACTCGAAAAATGAACAACATGAATAACAAATGTTTCGGGCCTGCTATTAATAGAAACAGCTGAAAACTCGTTTCACTGATGCATTTTTTTAACTACGTGTTACTCGACATTTCAAATATTATGTTATTAACTGTAAAGTCGCTTGATAAAACACCCATAACAGTATAAATTAAGGTATTACTGCCCCTAAAGCAAAAACTACTCGAAACTACATCACGATCCAAAATTCGATTTCGCCAATGAGCTATTTCTCAAAGTGCTATCATCCTATCAGGAAAAATTCATTAATCTTTGCGACATATCACGGAAATAAAAAAAAGGCCTTGCCAAGGGGGTCCCGACCAATGCAAAGCCAGGCTATTATTACGAGGGAACACGCGGGGCCGTGTCGAGTGGACGACATTAACGAAATGGATAATCGTGACCCTTCGCTTGAACTCGAAAGCGAGAATGTACGCTCATTTGCCTCGGCCTCGGCTTCTCCGGGTGTGCTCGCGCGCGAGCATCGTATCTCTGCGCTTATGATAGAGGATTTTTTTTTTCGATCATAAATAACTATCCGGCCCGGTGTATAGGCACGTATACGTGAAAGACCCCCGCGGAGCCGAGCCGTAGGTGCGCGAGCGAACGCTTTTACGTATAGTATAAACTCGTTAAACAGCGCGCGCGCCAGTCGCCCATCACGCGTGCGTCCTTAATGGTGTCTGGAGTTGCCGTGGACGGTCCTTTTTTTCTGTTATTTGTGCCTTATTGCTTTTATTTTTTATCTATATTTTTTTTGGACGGCGCAGGTACAAATAACGCGGGGATGTCGTTTTGGGAGAAAAGAGAAGAACCGTGCGGTGCCAGCGTGGGCTGGACGTCTAACCGATTTTATTTATATCAATGGATTAAGATATTGCCTCGGCGTATTTATGAGAATTTCAAACAAAAACATCAAAATTTATTTATCATCGGCTTATCCTCCAATAATATTAAAACGTTGATAATTTACTGAACGTTAAAAAAGCTATTAGAAAAATTTACTGAAAATTAAAAATAGATAATAAACTGGTTTATAATATACTCTTAGTATACTTGGAGTACAAAACGTTTACCTACTTAGCTAGAGTCAAACTTACGAGAGCGATAAAAGTATATATACTGAAAGTTCATGCCACGCTTATTGTAAAAAACAGTAGCGAGACAAGTTAATCGCTTTGCTTTTTTTCTGACGGTCGCGATATTAATAATTATGGGCATTATAATCATTTCATTTCTTCTGATAAACTAGCGACTCGGTAAAAAACACCTTATTAAAGAAAGATATTAATGATAAGCATGAAATTTTTGTTCAACGATTAATCAACATTTGACGTAGATTAAAAATCATGAAAGGAAGAATGAAAATTTTCTCATCAAAACAAGACGTGGGTTATAATATGTTATAATATGTTCCTAATTTATTCTTAAATCGATATTTTTTATTCGGCCTGTTATTTTATTGATACATTAACCGATGTTACAAACATTCAGACATTAATGAATCCGTCTGTCCATGGATTATTAAAAAAAAAAAAAAAAAAAAAAAGAACCTCGTGAAAAGGTAAATGAAGGCGAAATTGTGTACACAGTCCGCAAGCTTACGCGAGACGTCTGTTTTACGACACAGACAATTTCGAAAGCCGATCGACGAAAATTCCATCATCTCCGGACTCTCGGCTGCTCTCGCGGGCCCGCGCGAGGGTAGTCGCTCGTTCCCGGGCGCGCGCGACATAAATCGCCCATCGATGATGCCTTTCATTTTCGACGAACGAATGAGAGCGAGCGGGCGGCGGCCACGAGAAAAAGAAACGAAACTCGCCGAGGATCCGAGCCAAGGTCGCGAATGGCGTCATGCGAATGCGATCCGGCCTGTCCGTGTGTAGTGTATATGCCACTGGCCTGATGCGTACCGCGCACACGCGCCGCGAAAGCTCGCAAAGCCTCGATGCATCGAATTGCGCGCGGGTAAACGCGGCCAGGACCAAGTAGGAGCCCCATCGGCCGAGTCCAGAATAGAGCGCGCAACGCGGAGTCTAGGTGGGCGGGCCGCGACCCGTAAATATAGCTTTGGCGTAAACACAAGGCTAGATACGGACGCGCTCGCGAGATAGAGATAGAGAGAAGGAGGAAGGGACACCCGAGTGTCTGCCTGGGTACAGTGCGTGCAGCTACGATTCATTCGTTTGATGTAAATCCATTTGGGAAAATAAACTTGGCCTGCTTACGCGCGGGCACGCCGCTTGAATACTTCGCGTTATCGCGAAAAGACACTGCTACTTCCACGGTTTCAACATTTATGCGTTAAATGAAGAGTTGAAAAACGTAGACAATATACAAAACCGAATCAATGGCGTACTATTGTCGATAATTATAAAATTCCCTGCTTTTTTAAATTTTACTAGTCTGTAATTATTACACCCACTTTTATCCTTATACATTTTCAAAGATCACAGCAGGTGAGCCAGAGACCGAGTAATGCAATTGTTTGCATTCAAGTTATAATTTATGTCTGTCATTAAACATCCGAGTGTGAATAACGATAAGATACGAATACAAAAGTTCTTTGTATATTAAACGATAGTTAAGAAAATTTTACTGTCGTTGCGCACAGCAATTAGAATCCCACACGTTAAGCAACAATCACTCCTGAAAATTCCTTTAAAACAATCATTTTTTACAGAAATTCTCTATTTACAATGTTTATAGTGTTAGTGTAATTAAAAGAAACACACTTTTTAACGAAAAATTCATGTTTTTGCTTAAAAAAGATGTTTCTCCGAACGACCGCCACCGTAAGTGTCCGCGAAGCTCGATTAATTCGAAGCAAAAAATAAAAAGCCATATCAGCGCATTAAGCGCGAAACACGCGCACGTACATCATGCGAAAAAGGAGAGCAGATAGCGGCGCGAAAATGTAAGTAAAAGAGCCAAAGTTATCTAGAAATCTTAATTCCGAGGACAGGTCGGGTTGCTGCTGGAAAGATAAATCGTCCGGCGGTCGTGCGTTTGCAGTCCGCAGACTCGATGGAAGATATATGCATGTACCTATTTGCTGAAATAACAGTTACATTAGTGTAACACGCAGCTTACCGCCGCAACATTTCGAGGGAACGAGAGCGAGACCGGGGCGCGAGAGGCGCCAGATTTATTTCTCGAATCTGCAAGATGAAAAAGAGGAGGAAGGAAGGGAGAAAGAGCGCGAAATCGACAAATTAGTCGGAAGACTAATTAGGTGGACAGTGCGGACGCTCGTTTACTCCCATTGCCTACTCTTTCCGCTCTGGGAGAGCTTATGCCGTGTAAGTACCTTTTTTCCCCCCGACAACGCGACTTTTTCTCATATTTTATCGTAACGTGCCATCGGCGTAAATTGCTTAACAAATTGCTTTTGTTCTCTTTCTTCAAGTTCTATTTATAAATTTTTTATGTTTATTACTATGTGCGAGAACAAAATAAGTGGAAAAATTAATAGAAAATAGTACTTTAACTGTAGGTGATTTATGATCTTGCATGGCTTGTACCCACATACACATGCACTTTAAAATGTAGGTTTAAGAATATCATTGCTATTTGTTGTAACAGAATAAATAAATTAATTACGAGAAATGAAATAAAATCTTATTTAGTCTCTATTTTCAAACGCCTTTGTTGTAATCCCGAGTTCCATTTGTACCGGACGAAACAGTGATGGTACTATAAACAAAAATGCACGTTTTCAATTTACAATTTCAACATCCCATAAACAATATCCCTTAGCGTTCTTGATCAGTCAAGGTTGCACGACTGATTCGAACGACTTTCTGGGCGCGCAAATCGGTGGTCGAAAAAGAAGAGGTGCATGCGTGCCTCCTTTTATCTCGCGACGTGTGTAATTTTGTGCCAAACGGAGCTGGTATTTTAATTACAAGAGCGGGGCTCCGATCATCGAACGTATGATTAAAAGCTGGTGCGCGCACACGAGCGCAGATGAAGGGACGCGAGTATACGATCGAATTGACGCGCCGCGTATGTATAATGAAATACGCTCGCAAATCAGGACAAGCTGCAATTACGCACGATTCCCGTAATCGTAAAACTCAAAGTTAACCGCGAGGCGTTTCGCGTCTTTCTAGGCTCTCTTCTCAAACGGCGGCGGCGGCAACTCGCCGTAAATCACGGAGGCCCGGGACATGGAACGGGTGCCCGTAAACGCGCTCGTCGGGAGAACTGCAATTGATATTTCGGTATGTGAGCGTACACGCCGGTTACGCAACGGCGAGATTTTTCCTCTCCTTGCTTTTTCGTTTCCTTCTGCAAATTCTACTCCGTTTCGCGCCTAACTTTCTTTAAAGTCTTCTCGTAACCCTTTTAAACGCGTTCCTCTCATTATCTACGTGCGCTTTAAGAAACGTAAATCATCGGTTTATGCATTGTTGCGTAAAGTACGTACTACTTGAGTTTTTATTGTAATCTTGAGTCTCTCTACCAGTAATAATGATGAAAATAATATCGAAGTTAAGACTGAACATTCCTTCCGTTTTACTTATGCTCCAAAGTAATGTTATCTTACACTTTTAACTAAATTAATTCGCGGTTTTAAAGAAACAACATTTAATTCTTAATTGTACACAAAAGCTATATAATGTTACACCTCGAGTGAAAAAAACTAAGTTAATAAAAAATCGGTATGAAGAAGGCATCGCACCGATTCTACTAAAATTTTTCAACTATGGAGATAATTATTTAAGTAGTAGTTTTAGGTCATGGTCTAATGTTTACACCTTTAAAAAAAGAGTGAAAATAACTTCGTCTACATTGGCCGCCTGTAGTCCGCGAACGCGCGTGCAGTTTGGCGTCTTACGTCACTGGTCCCGGCGCGCAGGTGTACCGTCTACACGCGCTATACGCACACAAGCTGCAGCTACGGCGAGACACATAGAAAAGACGCGGAAAAGGGACGGATAACAAGCGAGCGAGCGGCGGCGGCGGCAACGAAGGAGAAGAAGACGGCGCTCCGCCCCGACGAGAGAGGGCAAACATGGCCGGCTGAGGGACGGATTGGCGGAGAGCCGCGCCGCCACGACGACGTCGCGTTCCCGTGACGCCCGCGCTTCACTCACTCCACGTACACGCCGGCGGTACGTATTCGAAAGTCCCGCTCGCCGGCTCTCACTCTCTCTTTCTCGCTCGCGGCCACGGCGCGGCCCTCCTTCCGTCACTCCCGTCGTCGCCGCCCACACTCACACACGCGAACGCCGAGCGCCGCGCGACTCGCCCGTATACACGCGCCTCTCGCTACACGGTACGCCGGTGTGCACACCGCGGGACGTTGCGGTCGGCTGGATTTGCCGATTTCGCTGCGCGCCCGGAGAGGGAGAGGAGGGAGAGAACGGCGGCGATTTTGAACGATGCGAGATGCTTATCGCGTGCGTTTGCTCTTCTTAGAATTCGACTATCTCTCCCCTTTTGTTCTACAGCGGATAGAGTGTGCCGATAAATATGCGCGTTTTTTGCCAAACCAAGTTGGGAATGAATTAAATGTTTGTTTCGATATTCAAAATAGTTCTTTATAAACTATTTTGTTCGGTATCGACTAGTTTGCAAAAAATAATTGTCGAATATAAAATATTCACACTTTTTAAAATGAATCCCCCCATAAAATAAAAAGAAATCAATTGAAATATTTGCTGTTGAATTTAAATATCTAAAACAAATATATTGTTTGAAAATTTTTAAAATTGATCGCGTAGGGAAAAATGTTGTTTTTGAAAATTTGTTTCGTATTATAATGCTCAAATGATTTGTCTGTTACGGTGGCGCTTTCATAAATTTCTATCGTTTGAATTTCGATACCACTGGTCAGCATTATCGAGACTGGCAACGATTTCCATGCGCGTCAAATTTGATTGAAAATTCTATATCTACATTGAACTTTTCGTTTTGGGAAAAGGGGGAATATGCGTATGTCGTACCATTGGGAACCTGCCTACAAAGGTGCATGACCACCTATCATCTTGCATTATTTCGCGAACAGCTTCTATGCATTCTAAAATGTACGAATTTGAATGTATACAAGCTGCTTATCTTTATATATTATTTGCAGGTCAAAATGGCACCAAACTGATTTTCAGTATACGTGGGAACAAGTGAAATGTCGTTCACTTTTGTCTAAAAGTACCGATGCACTCCGCCTTCGACTGTCTGGCATACAGACTATATGCATTGCCATACTTTACTTTTATTTTGTCTTAAGCACGATTTAAACAATTTAAATTATAAATGTTTAAAGCATACCCCAAAGAAATCCTGTAAATTAAATATTGTACATTAATTATATTATTAACAAAGTTGTAACTATAGTTTTTTCTCAGTTCGATATGAAATTTACGTAAGAAATGATAAATACATACTGCAATTGTTTATCTACTACTGATTCCCACCACGATAGCATCGTCCGTTTCAACTGATTTATCTATACTAACTTAATAAATATGATCAGTATTGCGTAGTCATTCAACAGTGGTGACCTAAAAAAATTATAATATTTTAAAATAGGAAATAATATTTAATAGCAATAACTACTAAAAAAAAATTAAAAAATTTTAAATTCGTAAATGTCAGTATACTTATCTTAAAAATTCACACTTTTTTGCACTATACGAACTTGCATATATATAAAAACACTTACATCAAGTACATGAATAAAATAAATAAATGATATATCTGAATGAAATATGTGAAATATATAAATATTATTGGTAAACATAACTTTTATGCAGTTGCTGACACAACATTGGTCTATAACACTGCCAGGGAGGAGGGTAGCATGGGACTAACAAAAAATCAAAATGAGAAAAATTTAACGGTAATACGCTGGGCCGCAAAAAACTATCTAGGGTACTGACATAAAGTAGCGCAGAATCGCACCACTTGCGACAAGTCGCTACACTCTCATCCTGAAGAGTAAAATCTGACGATAGAAAGAAGAAATTTAACTATTTACTGTTTACAATGTAGTAAATAATCATTTTTGTAGAGTAAAATGATTATTTACTCTACATTGTAAAGAGTAAATAGTTAAATTTCTCTTTTCTATCGTCAGATTTTATTACTCTTTATGTTTAGAGTGTATGGAGCTCGTTCTTGTCTTTGTGGCGCTTGGTGACGCTACCGCGCCTTGAACTTATGAAGGAGCTATCTAATTTACTTATTTGCTTTAACTAACGGGATGATTCTAAAATAATAAAAATATTGATTTTAACTTTATTTATTGAAAAAAAAATCTACTCTGAAGTATTAATAATTAAAAAAAGAAACTATTATGCTAGTGAGAAAACTAAAATTAAACTACTCTAAATTATTAGTAATCAAGAAGAAACGATACGGGCTATTCTGTCGAAAATTTCTTTATTTTTAGATGGCAACATTTCGTTACAGTTTTAGTAACCCTTTTCAAATTTCAGAGTGTAAAATGCACAGACATCGCCTAATTATCAAAATATATTGTAAATCAATAAGTCAATAAAATTTATTCATTGCAGTCTGTAACTGACGTGAATAGCAACGAACTTTCGTCTCACTACACCAATGTCGTTATGCATGTCTTACGTTACAGACTTATTGTTTATTGTTGTTTACAGACTTATTGACTTATTGTTTTACAATATATTTCATTAATTAGACGATGTCTCTACATTTTATACTCCGAAACTTGAAAAGGATTACTAACTATGAAACTGAAACGTTGTCACCAACAAAAAAAGAAATTTTCAACAGAATAGTTCTTCTCTTCTTGATTACTAGTTACCTTTCTGGCTGTGGGTAGATTCAAGTATTACTCTAAATTATTATAAAATGCAAAGGAAAACACGCAACGGTAATAAAATTTAAATTCTAAACTAATTTTAAAAAATTTAATTACATTAACTCGCGAATCACAGAAACAAAAATTATTATAAATTATTTATTGCAAACTAAGTGTTATAGATCAATGCAGTGTTTAAAGAAAATTAGTTTCAAGAAACATTAAATTTACAATTTCAAGCCAATAGGCAATCTACGTATACTAAAAAAATAAAAATAATGCTTTCTATGTAAAAATTAGGCAGACTGCATAAAAGAGTTGTTTACATGAACTTAAAACGGACTTGCCGGCGCGGATTCCCACGTTGGAGACGATGGCAGCTTGGCCTCCTACGTCTACTTCCGTGCCCCGGTCTCTCGGAGATCCCTTCGAATCCCGCCACGTTAGGGTTCGAATTCTCACCGAAGACCGAAATCCAAGACACGCAAAAAAAATAAAGGTACCTTACACTTGACTTTAAACAATGTTTTGTTTGTCAAGGTAATTTATCCCTACTTTTCCTGCCTTCGAAGCGGACATCTAGACTCCACAGCGTATGATGACAGTATATTGAAGATATCTGCAAAATAGAATATTTTTATTAATTAAAAGCCCTACTTATTTATGAAAAAAAAAAACAAAATTATCCTTACTTTTCCTGACTTTTTCTACCATCGACTCGGTCACCTAGGCTGCTACACACGATGATAGTATATTGAAGATATGTCGGCAGGATATTAAAGGTATCTGTAAAATAGAATATTTTTATTAATTAAAAGACGTTATGATTTTTAATCAAATAAAACCTTATAAAATAAAATATAATTCATTATATTAAAATTTTGATTTAATGAAACTTTAAAATCTAAAATTTACGATTTGTCTGCCAAAAATGGATATATTTTTTTAGGCTTTCCAACTTTTTATTTTATTTAAAAAATTATTTTTGTTTATAATGCTTGTGCATGATTTTCGAATGTTCTTTTTTATTTACTTTATTAAATGATATTTATAATAAATTGACTATAAGCGTTTAAAAAGCAAAATAAATTTCAATCGATATGCTAATAAAACCTGTTGCACGCTATCAGTAAAGTGTGCACCTAACGATCATGTAAAAAATTTTGTAGTGATCAGAAAAGATCCCTGTCAATAGAGCATAAAAGTTATAATTTGAGATTTATTAGAATAATAAATATTTATTAGTCTCATAAATTAAAAAGAAAAGTAGAATCTGGTCTCTACATAAACATTGTTCTTAAACTTCATTTCATTCATTTAAATAACCCTTTCCTGTAGAAATGATGGTAACAAAAAGGCACGAAAATAAAAATCTCGACAATTAATCCATTCTCAGCATTCGTTCAAAAGATGCGGATATGTGATGTAGTCAAACACGACTTCCATGAATCTCACAGAGGCTAATTTCCAATGCGATGAGGAAGAAATAACATAACAGGGATAGAGGGGAGATGGCTACGAGAATCGTATCAATCACCCTACGGGACTTTTCGACTGACAGCATGCTGGTAAGAGGGAAGAAGTTTTGTCGCCATTCGTGTGCCTGCGGACTATCCACTAGGAATTATGGGGGCTTCCAATGATCCGGTCTATTTTCGGTCCACGGATTTCGCGGTAACCCAGCTGATTCCGTTACTCTAGAGAGAAAGTGTCGTACATATTGGTTGCACGGTTTTAAAGAATTCTATATGCATTCTTTTCCCCCTTGCTTTTACTCTATTTGAAAACTGTTGTCAATTGGGAGTACTTTGCTAAAAGAGAAACCTGTGAAAAGCTCCAATATTTTTAGCTAGTGCGAATTGCGACGCGACTATTCATTGGTAGTAAAATATATAAAAATAATAATTTTTATTTTTAAGGATTAATACTAGTTTTTAACAAGCCCAAAATCTTCGATGTAAATCTAATTCAGTGAAATTCACTAATTTTTTAGTGAAGATCAGGGCAAACCAGTGAAAGTAACTTGATCTGCACTGGAAAATCAATGATATCTCATTAAATGAGATTTAAAGAGTTTGTCAACTTATACTACATCAAATAATTATAACAAGTATTTAAGATTATAAGAGCAAGTTCTCAAAAGACAAAAGATTTCATTATTTGACTGTTACTGCAAATTATTTTTTATTCTAAAAATCAAATTTAAAAAAAGACAAAAATTCGGAAAAGTGTCTATTAGTCCTGTTGTAATACCTATACCAACGTTTTAAAGTTCTTTCATCATAAATCAATTATTATTTTCATTATTATTATCAATAATAACAAACAAATTTTAATTTTTAAGGTAAATTAGAAATCTTTCAATGCTACTTACAGCTGACAGTAGGTGGTAGCATCACCTTATCCGTTTTTCACATTCGAGGCCATCTGTTCACATATTTCTGAAACAAAATAAGTATCTTAGTAGGTATATAGTTATTCAAGCTTGCTTTATCATATATTTTATACTAAAAATTAATTTTATTATAGTATAAATGATATATTATCCTTAACAATTAAGCAGTTTTTAAAATATATGGAAAAGAAATAGTTAACTAATTACTGATCGTCGATATCAATGGTAACTACTTTATCTACCAAAACTTTATAAAGTTCCCGAAACTTTTTAGTAGATGGAGTTATGTTTTAAAAAATAATCGATATTTTGTAGATAAAAATTTAGAATTTTTCACTCATATATGTATAGTTTTATAACATTTTGCTCTTTAAAAAAAATAGGAGATCTACTTCTGGGCATATTATCAACTAGATTTTAGGGCCGCGGACGTTACACAGGGCGCCTCTTACGGCGGGTTCTTGAAAAATAATCAGCTGACCCTGTTTCTGTAAGTGATGCTTGGCTTGGCTTAGCTTGGCGTTGGTGTTGCCGTCAGATGCGCATTTATAAATAACAGCTTTATCCTGCAGGTTGTCTTGGGTGGCGTCGCATTTTGACGCTTGTGAGATAAACGTGCACAATGGTGGACTTGAAAACAACCGTGAATTTTGCTTGCCAACGATGCCTACAACCCTTAAGGCTAGATCCAAGTTTCAATCATTTAGGGCAACACACTTTGGCTGAATTATCATGTAAGTAAAATAGTATTTACCAACCAAAACATCAACTACCCAATGTTTTGATTTGAAGCATAGAGTTTTGGTTTTGTTTTTGTAGTAAATAATGTATTAACACTATAGTTTTTAGCATAAAATTAAATCTCCATTATAATTTTATATTTTAATTCTTAAATGTGAAATTTTATTTATTAAGTATGCTTTAAACAATGTTTGATTATAATTTTGATTTGGCTTTGTTTGAAAATGACACTCAAATAAAGCTGTGCTTAAAATAATTATGTATAATAATGTTTTTATTCACTCTAACATTTAAACATTTTTGCTAGTACCTATTCAACATCAAGAAGTGGGAGATTTAGAGACACAAAGCAGTAGCTTAGAACATTTAGTCCCTCCATTCCGACTCACAGAATCAGCTAATGGAACAAATGGATTTATGTTAGTTGGTGATTCAGGAGAAACAGAAAGTTTAAGCCATCACTTAAAGGTAATTTATCTAACTTTTACAACTAACTATGTATTAGCAATATGTGAAAACAAATTTGAATTTATGAATTAACAAATTTAACTTTTAATTAGGTAAAAGCAACACTTTTTGAAGTATTAAGCAGTAGCAGCTCTGCTGATCATCCACTATGTGATGAATGTACTGACAGTCTTCTCATGTTAATGGATCAGCAATTGAAGCTTACAGAAAGTGAATGGTCTGATTATAATGAATATCTCAAAAAATTAGAAGCTGAACAATCTCAAGAATGTAATGAAGATACTCAGATAGCGATCTTAGAAAAAGAATTACAAGATGTCAAAGCAGAAGAAGAAAGAATGATAAATGAATTGGAAGCATTAAGGAAAGAAGAAGCTGCTACAAAAAAAGCTATTGCTGAACAAGAAAAAGAAAAAGAGAGGTTACAGAGTGAGGAAGAACGATATTGGAAAGAATATTCACGACACAGGAGGGACTTAATTTTAGCAGAAGATGAATGCCGCAGGTAAAACTATTTTTTATTGGAATTTCTTTTAATATTTAGGCATAAAAAATAAAGTATAAGTTATCACAATGAATATTGCACATATAAATCACAATATTGAAAATCATTATTATTGTTTTCCTAAAATGAGTATAATATTGTGTGATGATCTATAATTTGTGTTAAAAAAAAATTCATATAAGTAATTTTCATTTTTCTACTATTTAGCTTGGAATGTCAGTTGGCCTATGCAGCATCACAATTAGAGAGACTGAAAAAAACCAATGTTTTCAATGCTACTTTCCACATTTGGCATTCTGGCCACTTTGGCACTATAAATTCCTTTAGATTAGGTAGATTACCAAGTGCACCTGTCGACTGGAGTGAAATTAATGCAGCATGGGGGCAAACAACGTTGCTTTTAACTGCTCTGGCTCGAAAAATGAATTTAACTTTTCAACGATTTAGATTAGTGCCATTTGGTAATCATAGTTATATTGAAGTACTTGACCAACACAGAGAGTTGCCATTATATGGCAGTGGCGGTTTCAAATTTTTATGGGACACTAAATTTGATGCAGCTATGGTAGCATTTCTTGATTGCTTACAGCAATTTAAAGAAGAGGTGGAGAAAGGTGATAGTGGATTCTGCCTTCCTTACAGAATGGAAAGAGGAAAAATTGAAGATTCAGCTACAGGAAATTCTTACTCAATAAAGTAAGATATTTTGTATACTATACTATTTTATTTAAAAATTTAGCTTATTCTTATTTGAATATTCACAAATTTTCTTTTATTACAAAAATATTTTGGAAATTTTAAACAACTTCTAACAGCAATAGATTAAGTTAATAAGTACAGTTAGAAGATAACTATAACGAAATCATTTGTTTCAGAATTCAATTTAATTCTGAAGAGCAATGGACCAAGGCCTTAAAATTTTTGCTCACAAATTTAAAGTGGGGACTTGCATGGGTTAGTTCTCAATTCACAAAAGATGAGGCTGAACATTAACTAAAAGTGATCTCAAAACTTGTATCGCAAGTGTTATTACCACTTTGTCAAAAAGGCTGTTCAATGTACAAATACACCATTTGTAAATAAACTTAATCTAATGAAGCATTAATTGTTCCTATTCATTGTCTAAAAAATGTAAATTACGAAATTGTTCTTTTTTTTTGTCACTAATTTTAAGCATAACGATCCTTTTTGTTTGCCAAAAACCAAGCTACCCCATTAAGAAAACATGGGGGACTTTGAACCTCATCTTTACTGACATATTCTTTTACTTCATCGATGCTCATTTCAATTATTTCTATTAATTCTCCTTCTACTTCAGCACCACCTCCTAAAAATATAAGATTTAGTTTAATTTCGATTTTTAAATTAATAGATTAAAAAATTTGTGCAGATTTACCAGGATGGATATTCATTTCATCTGTCACTTCTACGTAGAACAAAGTTTGTCTGGATGATGAAGATGAAATAAATCTATAAAAAATTTTAATATGTTAAAAAAACAATTTATCTAAATTGCAGAAAAAAATTTATTTTATCTGTTGGAAAGCTAAATATCTATAAATATTTAAATTAAATTCTGATAAAAACACATTTAACAAAATTTACAGATTTAGATTTCTTACAATAATAAATTATATTATTATAAATAAGTTAAGATAAAGTAAAACTTATGTCCAACTTATAAAGAAAAAATAATTAATTTATACCTATAAGTTAAAATCTTTTGGAATGCAGTAACAGGTGCTTCGTATCCACATTCTTCTCGAAGTTCATCTTGAGCAATTTCTACTACAGGCTTGTTTTTATCGACGATTCCAGCACAAAGTTCAATTGTGAGACCAAGGGTAGGCGGATATTTTTGTAAATCAACGACTTGAAATTTTTCTGGTAAGCAGGCATAGTATGAGGCAGGTCGAAATTGTCTGACAAAAACTAACTTCTTACGAGAGATATTAAATACAACTATTGTTACACTTTCATGGGCTCGCATAAGGTCCCACACTTTTGGTTTACCATCCTGAATGAAAGTCATTCGTACTGGTCGAAGCCATGGTGAATCATGAGGAAATGGTCCAAATTGAACTTCACTTATATTTAACATACGCTCCCTAACTTTTTTATTTTTTTCTTCGAGTGACATATTCGACATTTTTATCTGTCTTTGCTCTTTCTACAACGTCTCGAGAGGAAAAAATCTATACTTATTCACGTGCCGCGTTATCTCTAATCTAATGTCATAAAGTGCTATGCCTGTTATTTCTAAGGTTATAAACACGATACGCGCGCGAAAAATTTAAACGTATGTCAAATCAAATTACACTTTGTTTTTCTATTTGAATTTTGCATTAAGAATTCAATTGTTAATTAATAATCAAAATGCATCAAATTAAATTAATTATACATATATGAGTGAATTTTATAAATTACTTTTATGAAAAATTGATTTATTGTATGTTGTTTTAACAATAATTTATTAAAAAATTAGAAAACTAAAATATCTATAAAGGTAGAAAGTAAAAAATCTAGCCTTACATATTCAAATTAAGTCGTTATAAACCGCTTACATGAATTTCTACTTTGCTTTAAAATCATTTACTAAGAAATATCGATAAGAAAAATTTCTAATTTGTACTTACATGATGTCGTAAATCTGCAAAACCTCAGCCTCATCCGAAGAGAGATCTGACGAATCCTTGACGATACGATAGCCTTCCTGAAAACAGAGTACGGTACACAGTTTAGTCACTGTGAGGCTGGCCGGAAGGTCGATCGTCTTCGTCTATCCGAATTGCATTGACCGCGTGAGAACTATATGAGTAAAGCTCCGATCTTTGCGGTTTTCAGCGGAATGATTTCTACGACTAATGCATTGCCCACTGGACTACCTTAGATCATATCTGAATAGGTATACGTAGATGACTGCTCGCGACCCTCTCTTCCCACTCCAAAGCGCGGCCCGCATATATAGGTATAGATATACGCAAACGTACATATGTACGTCCTCGCGACTCGAGGTTTCACTGCTTGATTTCAACCGGATCGCAAATGAATTTTATAATAGCATCTGATTACTTATGCACCTCCGACCCTTATGTGCTTATTACACATGTAGTCACGATTCGCGAATCAGCCAATGTTGAAGTAGACGCCGACGCTATTTTGAAATGCATTTGATTTGCAAATTTTTATTTCGTCACTCCGCGTGAATTTTCGACTTATCTATCTACCATAAGTATTATACCTTAGCCGTCGCGTTCAACAATCGAATATAGCAGCCTTTTTTTCTCTCAACTTTTATATACGTTAAGAAACTTTTACAAATACTCGAACTTTCTAGACTATACGCGGCGACTCTATATATGTATAATATATACTGTACTCGTGATTACCTATATCATACATGGATGCCCTATAGGTTGCACGGATATTTGGATATATCAAAGTATTAGGCATTTATACCTTTAGTAGAGAATACTAAGGCACTGTCCGGCCGAATTGTAGTGGGGGAAGCCGTGAAATGCTATAGGTTCTAGCGCTGCCGAGCTCTCTCCCTCCACTCCCTGTATCCCGAGACGCGACACTCGCGACTCTCGAATGTTTTATTTCTATACCGAACACCACAGGCACCGGCGCCTTTTCACTGTGCAAATTTTCAATCAGTTCAGAAAACTCTTCGCGGTCTTCGCGCACTTGACACAAAGACTTATCACGGCGTATGTTAAAAAATCGATCTGAACTCGTTGACGATCCGCCGGGGAATGGTAGTACCTGCTCGCCGGCACAGTGAAATTGGCGATATCAATGATTCAATGCACGCCGGAATTGCCAAAGCTGCCGATCATCGAACTAGCTCTTATGCACTATGCCACAAAGTGCACTACACCGAAGTACGTATTGACTAATAATTTAGTAATTTTACAAAAATTAATTAATTAATCACCATAAAGAATTTGAAAATTAACTGTGTTTGAAAAAAAAGTAGTCGCGAAATTGCTTAAAATGTAAATCTTCGCTGCACTCGTCGAGTCCTTTGTTCTCAGCGTCGGCCCCGCCGCCATTTGCAATTCTAAGAATTCGCCTGGCGACCGTTACTACTTCCGCCGGTTTTTATTAACGATTTTTATT
>JAXIUT010000037.1:16696827-16731310 GCA_035586675.1 Eurytoma californica | reverse complement strand
TTTTTATTAACGATTTTTATTCAGGATTTATTACTTTTGATCTCAAGTCAGCACCATCGTAAGATGTAATTTGTAGCCAAATTTTTTTTCACGTCAATTTATACGTAAAAACGTTGACAAATGTTCGAAGATTCTAGAACGTTCTTAGCGTCTAGTTTACTCCGCGACTTTCTGTACATATGTAAAACAGCCATATTCTTACCAATGTGGACGTCTCACGGGATGTACAGCTTATTTGGACGGCAGCGAATTAGTCTACTCGTGCAGACGTGAATATATCTCGAATATCCGAATGCCCAAAAGTCAAGCGTGGATGAACACCGCGGCGTCCTGACTCGTACTTCCAAATGTTCGTTACTTCGGAGACTTTACTCAAATTGTTAAACTACATAATACTATTTGCAAAGTACATTTTAGTTAATGCAAAGATTTATCGCGATGAACATTGGACAACCATCCACACTCGCTGACGATCCGCCGGGGAATGACACTGCCGCGCTGCTTGCTTGCCGGCCGGCACAGCCAAAATGGCGTCGAAGCGGAAGCCGTTGCAACCGTTGCAAATCGAACGTCGGTTTACCTCTACTGTGCCACGAAAGAAGTGAATATTCAAGTACGTATTGACTAATTTTACTAAGTTATTTCATTTGTTAATATTATTTCTGCAAAAAAGTAATCGCGAAATAGCAAAAACTGCAAATCTCCGCTGCACTCGTCGAGTCCTTTGTTCTCGGCGCCGGCGCCATTTGAATTTCTAAGAATTCGCCCGACGACCGTTACTACTTCCGCCGGTTTTTGACGGTTTTTATTAACGATTTTTATTCACAATTTATTAGTTTTGTACTCAATTCGGCACAAAGTTAAGGTGGAATTTGTAACAATTTTTTTTTTTACAAACGTTCAGATTCTAGAACGTTCTGGCGTCTAGACTACTCTACGACTTTGTATGTGTAACAAAACATATCCTTACCTACGAGGATCTCCCACAGGATGTACGGCTTATGTGGATCGCAGCGAATTAGTCGACTCGCCCAGACGCGACTATATCTCGAACGGCCCAAAGCCGGAAGTCGAACACCGAGTAGGCGCCGGCGCCTTCTGACTCGCTTGCAAATTTTCATTGCTTCGGGGACTTTGCGTGTATTATTAAACTATATACGACTTTCAAAGCAATTTCAGTCGATGCAAAGATTTGTCACGGTAAACTTTGAACCATCCGAACTCGCCAACGATCCACGGAGAAATGCTTCTTGCTGCTCGCCGGCCGGCACATTCAAATTTCAAAATGGCGCCGAAGCCGTTGCAGCCACCGCAGCCGTTGCAGCCGTTGCAGACCGAACGTCGATTTACCTGTACTGTGCCACGAAAAAAATTAATACTCAGGTACGTATTGACTAATTTGACTAAGTTCTTTCATATTTGACTGTTATCTCTGCGAAAAAGTAATCGCGAAATAGGTAAAACTGTAAATCTTCGCTGCACTCGTCGAATCCTTTGTTCTCGGCGCCGGCGCCATTTGCATTTCCAAGAATTCGCCCGACGACCGTTACTACTTCCGCCGGTTTTATAAGTGTTTTATTCATAACTTTATTGAAGCTCTTATAACAAAATTTGTGTAGTTAAATAATATGTAATTATAAAAAATCCTTACGTAACGTCTTTCGAACCGGCGTTGGTCAATATATATAGGTATAGGATAATGCAATTTATAAAAGTAGTCAGAGCTCAACAGGTGCAAGCATAGGTACATACTCAAAAATGAAGCCAATATTTTACTTGACTTAATATTCTGTATTGTACATTATGTTTTATAGTAATTAATATGTTATGTCAGAGAACATTTTTTGTATGAAACACTTTATTGAGTGTTTTACTTATCGATGAAGTCAATCGTCACTTGCTACGATTTAATATTAACTAATTAATTTGCAAATTGACTTAATTTTGTTGAGAAATATTTTTACGTTAATTTTGTATTAGTTTTATTAACATAAGCTAGCACAATAAACAATAGTTAACATATAGATAATTTATGTTACATTAATTTATTGATTTTATCTAATATTTACATGTTTTGTTAATCCTTTGGGATTTTTATTTCTTTCCTTTTTTAGGTTTCTGACTTTTTTTGGAGTCTCTTTTGAACGCATCAAGAATTTCCTTTTGCTGCACTTGTGTTTCAACGTGAATGACGTTTGGCTTTTTCTTTGGACGATTTACAGCTGCTGGAGGTGAAAATTCTATTTCCATATCTGAAGCTGTAGAACTGGAAGCGATAGAGCCTTTACTCTTGACAATTTTGAATTGAAGAGGATTAACTGGCTCATCTAAGCGAGGTACTTCAGATGTTTCTTGCCTTATTGGATACATGGTTACATAATAAACTCCATCTTTCCTGTGAATATGAAGAGTTGGAGGAAATTCAACTTCTTCTTCCTCTTCATCTTCTATTGTTTTCTTTCCTGTTAAGCTCATAGTTTTCTTAAGGTTTCCTTTCTTTCCTTTAGCTGGAGCAGACCTAGGACGAGGTTCCCTTAAGAATCCTTCTTTGGCTTCATTCAACATATCACGAAGTTGCACACTGATGGCACCTGGTCTCCATCCAGAACGAGGTTTTAATTTACCTATTGTATCTTCTTGGTTCCACATCCAACCCATGTGAGCTGGAACTCTGGGACGAATAAGATTACATTCTTTATGTCCGTATACTGAAGCTGGGTAAGCATTCCCAAAAGAATAAACAAACTGGTCTCCTTTCTTAGATTTATTTTTTGAAGCTCCTCCAAGTGACTTTGATTTTCCTAAATGTTTTGAATTTAGTTTTTGAGTAGCTGCTCTGTCACTTACAGCAAGTTTATCATGTGCATCAGATTCTCCATCTTCTGTATTAACTTTTTTTAATCTTGATTTGCATTTTGGTTCACCACAAGGTGTTTCTTCAAAATTTGTATTAGGTGGTAGATTATTTTCAGTTTCTTTAGGCTTTTCAATTTTTTCATCTTTCTTTTTAGATTTCAAAGATGCAAATGTTGATTGATCAGGAAAAGTAGTTAGTCCTTCTTGTACAACTCCAGGTTTTTTAGGCATACTAGAAGTAAATGCAGTAGAAGCTATATTGTGACTTATTCGTCTTAAATTATCTAAGTTTTGTGTATTGCAGAGTTGACTACCTATTTCAGGTAATTTATTAACTGAAATTGCTTTCGATTCAGATTTCTTAATTTCTCTTGGTTCTTGAGCTCTACCAAAATAAGGACTTTCAACTATTCCAAGGCCTGCCAAACCAGGACCTTTTCCTATTGAATCAACAAATTCTTGTGCATCTTTAAAAGCTTTGATAAGGCAGTCTGTGCCTAAACATGGTTTCTTTGTACACATTCCATGCCCTTTTTTTCTTAACACAGATTCGAGATGATCTCTCTCTGGACAAGAACACATGGGCTTATTTTTTTCATCATTATTTCTCAGTTTACATTTATTTATTGCTAAAAATGCTGGATTGATACTATCCCACTGTAAAAAATCTTCATTAGCCTGGAAATTCTCTTTTCCTTTTCTTTCCTGTTATTAAAAAAATAAAAATAAAATAAAAATGTATTAATTAATTTTGCTTAAAGTCCTAAAACTATAATTATGTATTTTTTAAAACAATTAAAAATTATAATCTGATTTTTTTTTTTTTTTATAAGTAATATTTTTTTGAATTTTCTCTTTTCAGATGCTAATGTGTTTGTTCAGAAAAAAATGAACATTGATCAATTTCTAATAAAGCAAAGAATAAGAGAAGATCCTAAACGTACCTTCCCACAGCCTATCGATGGGTACGTCTCTCCCCCGCCCAGGCCTCCGCCTTCCAGACGCGAGGGGATCGTGAATCTGCTGTTGTACCAAGTAAAGTCGACGTCGCCGTTGAAAAGGCCGAGATCGCCGCTTCCGCCACCCCTCATCCTGGCTGCCACTCGTCCGCCGGCCCCGCTGTAAACCTCGTCATTTTTCGTGCCCGGCGCACAATGGGTGGGCATAAACTGGCCGCGCTTCGTCCCGGAGTCGTTAGCGTCTTTTCGCTGGCGCACGCTCGAGCAGCAGCGATTCGTGCAGCCGGAGCGACAGCTCGACTGCTGCACTGGCTCGGACTCCTGCTCCTGCATCCTCTTCTTCGTCTTGCCTTTACCAGATGGATTCGCCGGACACGCGCAAGTCGGTTCATTTGGATAGGCACGATAGACTAAGCTCCGATAATTTTGATCGTTCAATTTTTCCGCGCTCGTGAGACACTCGAAGTCTGGAGAATCCATAGTTACTCGCGGAGAGGGTTTAGGAGCTTTCAAGATTGCACCTGCCGGTTGAGCGGACTTTATTGAGCAATTTTCGCGGATTTGAGCTAACCTTTCTTTCGTGCTCTCAGCTTCGGGTTTTTCCTTTTTTTTCATGAGTAGATGACCTTTTTCTAGCGCTTTGAGAAGCACTAACACTTGAGAATTTTGATGACTGAATTCAGAGTTCTTTTTTACATAATTACTTCATTATACTTGATGAATTTACTATAATTTTGAATAAGGGAAGCTAATAGCTCCTACTTGACGGATTTCCCATTGCAACCCGAGTCGTTTTCTTTGTTGCTATAGCAATAGAAATTTTTAGAAACCAAAAGAGAGTGATAAACATTCTATTTTAACAATTCAAAGATTGCAAAACATACGAATTTTAAAGTGTAAAAAATAATTTATTGTAAATAACAATTTAATTTGAAAAAATGTTTGCCAAAACATAGACAGATTATTCTTTTTTTTTTTTTTTTTTTTTTTTTTTAACAATTTTTAAGGAAATTTGTAACTCTATCGCTTTTTATTGCTGCAAAAACCGTACCTTCGTTAATTTTAAATTCAGCTTCGTTTTCGTCACTTTCCCCTGGACTTCTTTTTAATTTCATTACACACAGCTCTCCGTCATAATCGTTTTGAAAAACGCAACTGTTTTCGTATATTTGATAATGAGATAGTATAAACATACCAAATAAGGACAGTCTAAAATAGATTTTGATAGTGCCTAAAGAAAAAAAAAAAATTATAAATACAATTTTAAAATTTTTATGAAATTTGTTAAATAATAATTCTTACCAGCATGATTTTTTCCAGGGTCGGCGATGTTAAAACTACCTGTGAGCTCGTATGGTTCCGGCCTGTGATCCTCATCGTTACCAGACATGGCTACCTGATCGCAAAGACAGCCCGCCAACGGCACCGTACCTTCCGCTATCGGGTAAGTCTCATTTTCGCGAAAAATTCCGATCCTCAGCGGCTGCAATTGCATCGCTCCGACGAGATCCCGCGGCTTTCGCACGAATAGGCAGGACTTTCCGGCAGCATAGACGAGACCCACCTTCTCATCGTAAGGTTGTTGCACGGCTTTGGGATCTCGCTCACGGGACTCTATCACGAAGACTGGGAAGTCGATGAACTTCAGCTTGACCAACGGCGGGCTATCACTGAAGTCTTCGCGATACTTGTCCTCCGTGAGTTTCAGACGCTCTACGGTAAGCTCAGCGAGAAAGAGCTGCTCGTCTCGGCCACCGAAGCACGACATGTCATCACGATTTAACGGCCTCTATTGTACTTCCTTCTTTTCGGCATACAATCTTAAATGCTACCTTGAATTGATGAATGTCTAATTAGCAATGCTTCTGTATGATTGACTTATCGTTTCTTCTTAAATTTACTAAGATTCGCGATAAAGTTTCTGTTACTTTACTTTCGCTTTTTTATCTATTATTATAAATCATATAAATCATTTAAATGTAAATAGGTACGCATAACCTCTCAAATTTATTTGGAAAATTTGCTTACTTTTTATTAACCAGCATGTTCTATTAAAATTTTCGATGTGTAAACATAAAATAACTAGGAAAATACAATGTCTAACGTATAATTTTTACTTTCAGTTGGAAAATATGCGGCAGTGTCTGGCGACGATTGGCACTGTATAAAATCAACCGCATCGAGATAGAATCGCGGCCAAGTTCATTGTTTAAATCGTCGAATTGGAATTCGTATTTTTCACCAGCAGCGTTAAGCTCCTGCGCTCGCCGGTTTTCTCTCCCACGTTACGGAAGGGAAGGCAGCAGCAGTCGGTGATCTAGAGAGGAGAGGCGCTTACACCGATGGCAAAGGCCTTTCCGGCTCTGAGAATTCCACCTACAAACGTAGCTTATGCGCCACAGACGACAGTGTAAGTAACGCGAGAAATATTCGAATGGCCCGATCCTCAAATCGTTCTCGTCCTAACACCGGACGAAATAATAGCTTTCGTTAGATGAAGATAAGGCTGTAACTCTTTCAGGTAAAGATGTGTCATGTCCCAGGAAGATCGGAATAGAAGCGTTGGCCGTTGTCCGTATATTCCGGTCGACGATCGATCACGCGGCCCTGAACAGAGGGAAGGAGAGCTCGCGCTGCTCCGATCCTAGACCAACTCAACCCCGAGAGATTCTATCGATCGTATACGCGACCGTAAGTCGTCGCCTCGACTCATCGACAGCCTATGTACGTATACCTTTTATCTATTAACGCCTTTCTTTTCTTTTATTTTCCTTATCTACAACTGTCCATTATTTATTTTTTTTTTGTTTCTTACAATTGCCCGATAATACATTGTTAACCCCCTACCAGTAAGACTTTTTACCAATCTTAACGAGTAATCATTTTATTGACGTTTTAATTTCATTGGTGAAATTGATTTTATAATTAAAAAAAATAATTTCATCAAAAGCGTACAAAATTATTTTTTTTTTAAACATCTTATAAAAATTATTCAATCATTATTTACATACTTAATATTATCTTCCAACGCCATAATAAAAGGTCGTCAATTATTTCCCGAACTGGCATAATTCTCGAGCTCATTAGTTATCGTAATCAGGCATCTTCGTTTCGCATTAAAAGCCCGTACCGAGCCTTTTAAATTTGAAGCACCGGTGTGCATCATAACTGTTTCAAGAGTCCGCGCAAAGTACACGCTGAACATAATCGCAGCCCCAGCGCGGCCGGTCCCGTCTATCGTCGGTCCGAATCTTAGGAAAGGCTCGCCGCGGCCGACTGACCACCGCTCCGCTGCCGTTGTGCTCCGATACCGGCGAAATTGAATTATCCAATTGGGAGGGTCCCAGCTGATCGCATCTCGCGAATAACAGTAAAAAAATGCTTAATAACAAATCCGTCCCAGCGACCCCCGCCACGTGGAAATAAAACGTACAGGCACTGGTTTCGAAAATGTCGGGTCCACGTTTTTCGTGCTCGCGCCCGCGCAATGGCTCGCCACCACGGAGAGCGCGCCCCTCTCGCGCTTTCGCGAAACCGTATCGATCTTTGTACCGTTACGAATAAACCGCACACGCGAAGATCGGCTCTCTTTCCACCTCCTTTCTTCTTTTATCCAGCTGGCGGAGCACGTAAAAGGGTGTTAATTTCGGTATCGTATATGCTAAAGCGTTCGCCTCGAATTCGAGAGTTTAATCCATCCGGATCGCAATTTCACGCCAAGAAAAAGTGGACTTCAGTTTTATTACTGAAATACTTTAAGAAAATCCAGATGTTTGATAGTAGAGAACATAGTGCACGTTGTTTTAGTAGTTATTAGAGAAATTGATATATTAATTTCACTCTTCTGTGTGTAGTACGTCAAAGCTGAGTCTCTCTAACAGCTGTGTTTGTTACGGTGCCTTGTATACTTTTTCTTTCAACACTATCTTTGTTTGCGCTTGTACAAAATTAATCTACAGAAGTGTTGCCTAACGTAAGCGGCTAATGAAGAGATTTCGTTGATTATACAACATTTTGCTTCTTAGCTTCAATTTTCTACAGCTTATTTGGCTTATCATGACAAGCTTAACATTAAGCATAAGAAATGACAATATTATTTTGTTCCCGCTCAAGCACTCAAAAAGGACGATACATTGGGTAATTCCCAGATTCACATCGGTGGTCTGCAGTTTTGTCGCCGTCCCTTCCAACACCGTGCTGAAGTATGCACTAATTGGTGCGGGCGCACGGGCATACATTGGGACCAGTTAGAAAGAGACCGAAAAAGAGGCGGTAAAAGCAGAGTAAGAAAGAAAAGGAGACAGATATGTTGAAAATGGACAGTCCGAAATGAAAAGGAAAAAGAGAAAGAGAAAAAGATAGCGATAGCGATGGAATTGAAGATGAGAGGCGAAAAGTAAAAGAGGAACAAGAAAGGAGGAGGTCGAAGCGGGGAGGGAAGCAAGAGGCATGGAAGAAGGGAGGAGAAGTCAGCAGAAGTAGCGTCAGCATCAGCAGGAGTAGAAGCGGCGGCGGCAGCAGCGGTCGAAGTAAAATTCCGAGGCAGGCGACACGGCGGCTCGTTAAAATGCTTCTGGGGGTTTCGGACGCGAGGACTGCGCGGTTAATTGGTGATTAGCGATTAAAAAGAAACGATCCCTACATTGGGATACCCTCCCCTTCTCCCGGACAGCGTCGGCTAACTATACTCGCGCTTTTTCGGCCTGGCGTTCCGCGTGTGTACGTATGCGGGAGAAGACGTTCAAAGACAAAGAGGGCTGGTAATGTGGCCTCGTAACGCATTATCGCTGTCGTCCTAGAAATACGCGTCGGGCCCAAAATCTCCAACTTTTATTTCATTCGTCCGCTTTTTATTTATTTTTATTTTTATTCTCTTCGCCCGATTCTCTCCTTTACGAGTCCAAAGCAAACGGATAGGGAAGAGAGGTAGGGAAAGATATTAAGACTGAGAAAGATGGCAATAATGTAGTTATCCAGTAGGCATTCTGTGATTTACGGGAAATAGTTTCGCTGAAGCATTTGTACGGTTCCAGCACTTAATTATTCGCTACTGTGGAAGAAGTCTATAATTAATTATCGAGGTATAAGACAATTTTCTTGCTTAATTCTCAATAGTGTGGGATCCAATGTCGTAGTCGACAGCATTGAAAAATGAGCTTATCTAAAAATCTTAAACTTAGTCTAAGGCTATACCAGAGAAAAAATATATATTTTAACTTTGGTACGACTCAATAATAATAATAATTTACATGCAGTAAATTTCATCTCCAATTTCAAAGTTTTTAAATCTCGGCCTCAAATTTTTGTTTTTTATAATAATATCAAATTTCAAAAATTGTGAAGTAAATCTCCGGTCTCGAAGATTAAAAATGTAATGTCGGTATCAATTAAAACTTTTAAATAATCTTTAAACTACAAGAATTTAAAATCAGCCCACCCTCGAGGTAACCCTTCATTCTTCATGCTCGGTATGATCGAGTATCGACGCATACACACGTGCTTTAGCTTCGTGGCTGCTGTACCGCGTCGATGGCAGCATAATCGCGCGTTGCTCGCTGAGAAAGAGAACTAACCAAGCCAGCCGATCGCCGAGTAATTAAGCTCAATCTTCCGAGATCGCATCGGTACGGCCTACCCGTACGTGTGCTAGCGAGCACGCCCCCCCCCCCCCCTCCTCCCTCGTGAATTTCCAGCGAAAGCCACGTCATCGGAGGAAGCCGTTTCCGCTCCGGGTACATACGTAAGCGTTTTCAGCCGCCTGTACAGGGAATCATCGCCGATGATGTATTATTCGCGTATTCTACTCCGCTGCACCATCCCATCGCTGTGTTTTCCCATAGTTTCGCCAAAGATCGGCCCGATTTCGCCCGATATGTCCTGTTGGATTATTTCTTTATTCGTGTACCTTATGAATAACCGTTAGGATCTTGCAAGTCCGACATAGAGTAACTAAATAAAGAGAACTGCTACTGCCTTCGTAATTTTTTTCACTGGCCGTTTTTTTTTTATCACAGCCTCGCGTAAATAAATTATTTATTTTGTTACAATAGAATTATACAATGTTTTGAATTAAATTACAAGTATAAGTGAGATATATAGTGCAATAAGAGCCTCTATTTCACTTGAGCTTTCATGACTTTAACCATCATAACGTAAACTTGCAATCATCCTCGAAACCTTTGCAAATTGATTATATAAAAGAAATTGAATAGTGTATCTTCTTAAGATTTCTTATCTTGGTCAATAAAATACATCGAAGAGAAAACTTGGAAGGAGGAAACGTCGGCAGGAAAGCATGCAAAGATCCTTGCGATAAATCGTAATTTTCTCCATCCGTTTGAAGGCGAGTGCTCGCCTCTGCTCGTTCTGTTATCGGCAATTCTCCCAAGTCCTGACCCAAATGTTTCGCGTACGTCGCGCGCTCATTTTCTCTCCAAAGGGAATCTGCGCTTGGACGCAGAGCGATTCAGGAACGGTCCCACGACAGCGTTTTCCGTTTGACACTCGTTAATTCATCAGGACTCTGTCCTCCCGCTCTCTTTCCGTGCACTTGGAATGCAACGCCGCTACACCGTTGCGAGAACATTTCCTCACGTAAAAACGAAATTTGAATTAACGAAGAGAGCGAGCGAGACCGAGAGTCCGGAGATTGGTTCTCGCTCTGCGGCTGAATTCAATTACGCGTACATTCGAAAGAGAAGCGCCGTTGGCGTACGCTTCGCAGACCCCGGCTGAACAAATTAAGATTCTTTTGATGCCTGCACTGAGCCAGTAGCTCGCGAAGCTTCTTTATATCGTATAAAATTTTAGATAGTCCTGTGGTAACGCCTTCATTTGTCTTTGTGTTATATTTATGCTAATTCGACCTTCTTTTTACTACTCGTTTAGTTCTTGTATACCCTTTGAGTATTCTCCGTAATCGTCGACAATTAAAAATAACATTCGAGTATTAGCAGGTGGGTTTTTCTTTAAGTCGTTGAGAACTGTGTTCAACGGCTCGTTTAGTTTCCACGTTGGTCAGTAATTTGATGCACTCCCATTTCCCAATTTCTTAAAACCTTCCAGAAAATTCATGTATTCACTTCGCAACGTAATACCACCAACGTTTAAAACCATTGTGGAAATCTAATTAGGAAGTGCTCTCACAATTAATTAATATTAATCTTCTTTAGTTTAAACGTATCAAATTCTACTGAAACCTGAGATTTAGTCTAGTTTAACATAATTAATTACTACGAAAATTAACAGTTACGAAGCTAATACATCTGGACATTCACCTCGTTATTTTATAGTAATAACCATACTGCTGAGCTTTGCTGGAAAAGTAGTTTTCTTTACTGCAAATTGAATCGGCGTAAAGTTCATCGGTAAATCGTAGTGGTCGGAGCTCGAGCGCGTTCGCAGCGAGAAAATTTGCAAGGTAAAACGACACTTTTGATTTGCGGCCCGAGCTCCGCGAAGCTCCGCGCGGGAGCGAGTGAGCCGTTTTCCCCGTTCATCGACTCGTCCATCAGCGATTTGAATAATTCCTACGGTGCTCGCGCGGGTATATAGGAAGGGCTGCGCGCGTCTCGCTCTGCCGAGCGGTTGGTAACTCGTTACGCCGGGCTGCCCCCGAGCGTGGAATCTGGAATTTTAACGAAATTTCCGCGGCATTATGCAACGGCCGATCGGACGATCTTTTGTATATACAGCGAGTATTTTCACGGAGCCTCCGAAGTGAATGAGTGTAAATGAGTATAACAGCATGTAGATTTCTTTTTCCGCGGAATGCGCGATTTCCTGTTTCGGAATAGCGCGGTTCAAAAATTCATTCTTTGGAAACTCTTCCCTGCGTTTGCCTAACGAGTTTTCAGCGTTAATGGAAAATTATTTGAGATTTCGTTCTAGTTTAGTTTTAATGAGCTTTTAAAGGCTTAAGAATGTGATATATTTTACAAAGTTTTAATTATCCTATTTAAATAATAAGTTAAAGTTAAATTCGTGAGATAAAATGTAAATGATCCTTAACCGTTTAGCTTTCATTAAGATTTTTAAACTAAAATCCGTTTAATAGCATATACAGACTAAGAATTAATATTTATATTCAAGCTTCGGTAAACTTAAGATTTCTTAATTTCTCTGATACCTATTAGTCAACCAGTTCATAAATAATTAATACCGCTCAATCTTGCGATTTTTCATGTTTCTTTTTTTTCTTTCAATTAATTCAAATATGCGAAATTTCAAACGCAAATGCCGCAGAGGCACGCTGACTCTCCAATACGCCAGATGTTATAAAAAAGCGCACCTTCCGTTACTCGAAATCGCCAATTTCACAATCTGCTACACTTTTTTCGACCGTTTCAAAATTAAAATAAGAATAATTCGGCGGATTGAACTCTCCGAGGGCACGCAGCACCTCGGGTATACGTGTGAACGCCGAGGTAGTCGCTTGAGCCGGGTATACGTCTCCATTGACGCGGAACGAATTTAATGCCACGCGAGTCGCGAATAAATTCGGCGAAATACCCGTACGAACGACGAGTGAAAGGATTTCGGCGGATTTATTGGCTCTCGGTGCGCGTTCGCACGTGTGTACGAGCAGCCTCGACCACGCGAGCGTGTGCAGTCTCGAAGATCCAGGTGTGTCGCCTCTGCGCCGGAGAGGAACCGCGGTAATTTTTAATGATCGCTCTTCGGCGCGATGTTTGCGCGACTTTGACACGCACTCACGCCTCCGGACGCTCTGGATATTAAATTTTATGCAACGGCGCTCGATTGGTGCCGCCGCGCCGCGATCCCTTATTACGCGTAATTTTCACGGGTTTTTTGCCGCGATTACACGTTTTTATTTTTTGCGCCTGCGCGCACCAGGAAATCGTTTTAAAACTGCAGGGGAGTGTGCCAAAATTCCTACCCTCCGTAATGTTTGTTTTCATGAAACGATCACTTTTGTTAATGCCAGTCTTTCGATCGAACCACCGTCGTGAGTTATTTTTCCCAACGGTATCACTCTTGCATTTTTCCCTTATTTTGCGATCTTTTTTAATAATTGAAATGAAAGTAAATCATTTTAAAAACTCGAGATCTAATTGAATCATAAATTTCCAGACTTTTCTATCTACATTAAACCTTACAAAAATAAAAGTAGTATATCAATTAACGTTCTCCATTAAATTTATTTGTTCTGGACTTTCCCACCGCAGCGGACAATATGAATTATATACGTATTTTCGGAACAGGTCGGACACGGGCCGGGCCAATCCGCTGTTACCTTAATCGTGCGCATCCAAGCTAGCTCTTACTTAATCCTCCCTCGTAAAATGATAATTTACAATGTCCCATTCCGCGGGCAGAATAGGCTGCCGAGCTCACGGGCGCCTCCTCCTTCCCCTTATCACGTTCCTTTATCTGCCGTCGACGCACTTGATGCAACAATAAAATCCCGCGGCGCGCTCGCGCACATATTATATGTCCGAGGCGCTAACGAGACTCGCTCGCCATCAAAGAGCCAAGCACCCCGAGCCAACCTAGAAAATCCCGCGGTGTGTGTGCCCGCGCGCGCGCGCCCCTCGCTCCCCGAAGATAAATAGCCATCGGCCGTTTTACGAAAGCCGGCTCGTATTACGCCGCAGATATGCATCGCTATGCGCCGAGCACACGAGGGGGGCTTTAACAGCCCGATCCTAAACGTCTCTCCCGCAAGCCCGCGAAACGCCGCGCTAAGAGAAGGAAAGAAAGTGAGATAGAGAAGAGGTGGCGTGGGTAATTTGGTTTTCATTTGAACCAACTCGACCTACGATCGAATCGCCCGCGTATCGCCGAACTTTTCTATCATTCACCGATAGGTCGGAAGTATTATAAATTGTAATGCTGTGATCGTTCACGCGTCCTTCTGTAAATCGATTGACACCGTCGCTCTTCGTATAGGAATTTTAATTAGGTAACAAGTGCTCGTAAAAAATTCGGTTTAAAAGTTGTAGTTTTACTGGAGCTTTGCCGATTGTACACGCTGTTTATGCAAAATATATTAGCATACCTTGGTGAAAATGTTTACAGTTATTCATATTTATAACTTTGATCTGCTTAATAACCACGATTTTATTCAGAGAATTAATACAAAAATGCTCCTAGATCAAAATTACTTATTGCCTGTCTTACCATGTTGTACGTTATCTACTTACTTTAACATTCACCGACTTGTGGAATTCGATTTACGAGAGCTTAAATTATGACGATTGTGTAATAAAGCGGATAGTTTTAGCATAATATACAACTATTAATAACGTACACTGTTACAACGAATTTTAATTTATTCTTCTAAACGCATAAAAGTGTAAACACGACTTGGGTGAAAAATCATTATGCACTCCCCAATAGTAAATGTAACTTAAATTTTCTCGCAAAAGTTATAATGAAGAAAGGGCCGAGTAAATTTTGCAAGCGCGGGTAGAAGCTATTTGCGAGATAAGCCGCGATGTAGGCGCGAGGGAAAAGCTTTTAACTATCTTACGCCGGTCGAGATTGAAAAGTCTTAAAAGGTTTCGGTCCCGCGCGTGCACGTAAACCGGATGTGAAAAATCCCCGCGCACAATATGAGGGCCCCGTGCGCGTCTGCGCTCCCTCCGGCGTTATTTATTGCGCAATCCGTCGCGCGCGAAATGACGAATGACCGCGGCCTGTTGATTTTCCGAAGCGTGCTCGGAGGGGCCCCGCTTGCCGCTCATTCGCGAGGATGAGTTGTGTGGATCGGCAACCTTTGGCCCCGGGCGATTTACAGCGGATAGGCCCCGGCTCTCTCGGCCGCTCGCCTCCAGCCCGCGGTCACTTACTCCCGTCCCTCGGATGATCTAGATTTTCCCCCGGGCTCTCGGAGCCGCGAGGAGAGAGGATCCGCGGAAGCCTCCGCACGATTCGGGCGACGCGCCGTGCACGCGAGCCCTGTCCGCTAGTTTCTTCGCTGCGAAATTGACCATTTTCTCTGTAGTTCGAGGAGAGACCCGTGTTTCGAGATGCGCTTAATTGCAGACCTGTGCTTTAAGGAATTTTCGAATACTTGTGTCCATAGCTACTATGTCAGCTTCATCGATCAAATTTTATTGATTCTTAGGTTGAAATGGACACGTGGGAGTTCCACGTTTGCAGTCTAGTTTGTTTTTTTTACTAAAGTGAGAAATCTTCAGTCATTGTTCAGACTTCATTTTGGTCACGATGAGATCGCATAACTTATCTCTCCTTTACCTGTTACCTTCAGCGCCATTGCGAAATCTCGATTGCAAATAGCGACTCTTCGTTCCAATGATTTACGAATACTGGCAACAAAAAAATACGCATCACGAATTCAAAATACAAATTTACTCTCGTCACGGTTTTCCCACTAACCGCGAGTCTACGGTTACGACCCAGTGTTTTCCTATATCTCTACAAAGTGTTTACCTGCACCGGTATAATATCAACACCGCGAAAATGAAAGCGGAGGAGTAAACCCTCGGGGATTTATGGGCTCAACTAAGTTGCGGCATAATAAAATCGATTCGCGTTCAGCTGGCATTTAAGCGGGGCGTAAATAGCAAAAGGGGGAGCACTTTGAAAGCCACTAATCCAGATGCGGAGGCGCCCGGGCACCTGGAAATTGGGCTCGGCTGCGAAATTACCGGTGCCCGCGGGCCGGTACGCAGATCGCCGCGAGCTAGAGACGACTCGGTGTAAGGAGGCCTCTACTCGGCGGCGCTATAGGTCTCCTCTTTGCCCGCGGCTAGCCGCTCAGGTCAAAGGGCGATAGCGGTACCGCTCCTCTTGCGACCGGGTGCGAGCTGCACTAGCCGAGAATCTATTCGCTTCCTCCCTCTCTCTCTCTCTTTCTTTTCCCCCCTCTCTTTTTCTCTCGTGCCTGCTTGTTCGCGCGAGCGCTGGAAAATGCTCAAGTGCAGCTATTGGCGCAGATTCTCTCGTGGAAATTCTTCGTGAATTCTCGGAGGTGTCCTCGATTTTTCGCCTAGGCACGCGAGTCTCGCGTTAAATGTCGACTTTACAAATTTTTTTTATATTTACATTTTAGTTTTTTTTTTTAAGTGTGTAAATTAATTTAAATCTAAAGATGTAAAGTAATTTATGAAAAAAATTGAAGAACATTTTCAAATTTTTTTATCGCCTGCAGCTACGTCATTTCCGGAGCTGTTCGGCCAACCTTTACGCCGAAATTGCAGCAAATTAATTTACACCACCGTGTCATTTTCTGCAATTTGTAAACGAAATCGTTTACGTAAATAAATAAACCGTGTCATCCCCGCGGGAATGAGACGATATCGCGTAAAATTCCATATCATTTGGAAATTTGGGCAATAACTCCTCGATAGCCGGGTATGCCTCTTTTCACCTTTCTCCGCGTCCCGCTTCGCATTCCGATAGCCGAGGGCAACCTGTGCGCGGCGGCTCGCGCGTGCATGCACATTCGCGGAGTTTTCGAGGCAACTCGAAAATGCCGGGAAGGGAGCCAGGAGGAACGGGCGCGCGCACACTGCACACACTCGCCAACAGCGGAGGAAGGCATCAGGAGCGGCGCGGCCGCCTTGTGCCACGGGGGCTCGAGGGTCGCGCGAATACCTGAGGCAATGGCGCAGAATGAGAGAAGCGACCGTGTGATTTCGATAGAGCAAGTGGAGAATTGATCAACCCCACGGATAGCCTATTGTTAGGAAAAATTGTTAAATTAAAGAGGAGCGTTTGATAACTATTTCGTCCGTTACATTTTTATGAGGTATTTTGTTATACACTATTTTAATGAAGTTAACTAAAACTTATTTTTATGACACGTTATTGTGTACATCAATTCATGAATATTTATTAAAATTTAATTTTTTTTCCAGGAGTTTAATCAGTATTTTTACATGCACATAAAGCTTCCTAAATTATTTAGTAAATAGAAACGTCATGAACGTTATTCAGTAGGGAATTTTCTAGAATGAGTGGATTGTTTGTGGTGATACATAAAGAAAATTGTGATTTACTGCAGCATTTCTTATTTGGGTCAAAACTAAACACAACAAAAATTAGAAAAAGGAATAAAAACAAAGATGTTTATCGCTCACGAAGAATAGGTACGCTGCTATAAAAAGAAATATGTTAAAAATAATTGTCAGTATAGTCATAACTTCTCCGTAGAAAATGAACATTAGGTACTTGTGAAAGTTGTAGGCACTGCAATAATGTAGTTAGTCACCAACGCAAGGTTTTTATTTCTGATTCTTTGAAAATTAGTATTTATTCACACTTTACTTTTTAATCAGTCTTATTAAAATCCACAAGAAACGAAAGCTATAATAAAGTTGAATAAAATTTTTCCTTTAAAAAGGCAATTATTTAGCGATTGTTATATAGTAAATGCATGTGCATTTTATGAACTACTTTGGGTAACTAATTATTTTAATGGCAACCGCTAAGTAATTTTCTGTAAATCAAAAATTAAATGAAATATTTCCTTGAACGTATTTTATTAACGTTTTGACTATTTAACAACTGTGTTTGCGAAATAGCAATGCTATGCTTGTAAAGCAAAAGTAACAAAGATCAGCAATGTGCAACTAAGAGCGATAATGCGCGAAGCCTGCGAATTCCTCTTTCACACTGAATGAGCCGAAGAGCAATTGTATAAGGATAATAGTTTGAGTCGACCTCGTGTGCGATGAGCGAGATTCGCTAGTACGTAATTAAAGCGTATCCCCGGCGTCCCGCAGCGATAGCCGAAATTTGTAAAACATCAGCGAGTGTGCAGTCCCAATTTGTTGCCCCGGGGGCCCCTTGACGTGTATCAAATGGACTGCCCGCGTGCGGGCGCACCACGGGTCCAACAGCAGCGTCGATTTGTAAACTGCGCCCTCCTGAGGCGCGCGTGATCTCGATATTGACGCACCTTACTTGTGGCTTGGCGCACGCTGCGCTGCCACGGCCCGAATTGCTTGTTAAAATTTCTCAGTCGCGTACGCACTTGCGCCTGCATGCGCATGCACTGTGCGAAGGGGCATAAAAGCCGCGATGGGATACGAAGATGCGTCGAATGCAAGATGATTGATTTTTTTTAAGTGCTCCTAATTGATGAAACGATCTTCAGCAGCGTCGATAGGCGTTTAATGGTTTTCTCACGGGAAATTTTGCATCGATTTTTAAGAAAAAAATATTGACAGTGAATTATTGCCGAGTGTTAAATAAAATTCTGCGATGCAACGCTTACTGTAACTGTTTAAAGTATATATATTTTTCCACTCGAAAACAATTCATTGTATCGACTTTTCAATGCTGTGCTCACACATTTCGCAGAATTCAAGCGATTATTCACGCTGGCAATTGTCATTAAATTGAGTCGCTCTATCGGAGACTCCCCCAGGAGTTGTACCGATGATAGTGCATCGACGCTTTTATTATATGTCGGATAACATCTCCAAAGGCAACAATGCCTACGAGATAAAAAGAGATATATATATCTCCGAGGTTAAAAAGCGAGGATAGGATTCTAACGCTCTGCAGTTTGCAGTTCCACTTAAGTAACGAAGCACCAATGTTCCTAGACTCGTGCCCATTGCGACCGTTTTGCGAAATGCATTCAAGGACCGTGTGTGTGTGTGTGTGTGGGTGTGTGTGTGTGTGTGTGGGTGCATCGATACACCGCGGAAACGGGAACGCGCACCACTCGTCCCGCTGGTCCCGACAAATACGCGAATAGGCGCGAGGAAGTACGAGAGGCAGAGAGGGGGATCGAGGAAATGCGAAGGGCGTGCACAAAGACCTGATTGCTTCGTGCATTACGGTCGATGGTGTGCTTCTAATCCGGCGCTGCATCGTTTTGTTCATTACCGGAAAACACGTTATTTCACGTGCTTCGAACACATACACCCTCGTGATTTGTTTTACCTCCTCGTTATTCATTGCCGAGGTTGTGTTCCGCTGAGACAATTGGCTGTTAGGTGATACCTTGGCTCGCTATTCAATATCTTGATTCATTTCTGAAAGACTTGAGTGAAAATAACTGTCTGAGAATTTGATGATCCTGTTTCTATGGTTTCATACGTTTTCCATAGTTGTTTAAAATTTCGTAACTTTGACAGTGAAACGGCCATCTTATTTGAAACTCGCTAAATTTATCAATTAGCTTTCTTTTATACTTTTCTTAATTGCATCGTCATTACAAAAATTTGTAATAAAATCGTCAAATATAATCTACGAATTGAAGTGTCGCATAAATCGTGAAGTGAGAGCGAGGTGCAGGGAGAAAGTTAAAAAACTCATTCGAGTAAGTGCATCGAAAATCGTGAGCTCAGTCCCTCGAGGTAGATTAAATGAAAAGGATCAATAGAAACTAAATAAACCGAGAAGGCAGGATATACTAATAAGAATCAGCAGTTAGAGACCACTCATGAGAAAGAAACCGATAATTGAGGAAATTACAATCGGACATATATCATTTCATGGTAAAACATTGGAACACGAAGAAATTGCTTTAAAAATTAAAGTTTGCAATCAATCAGTTCGTAATGCAACGCTAATAGTGTATACTGTTACATACGGATTTCTAAGTTAAATGCATGAAAAATTAATAGTACAAGATCTTCGTAGTGAAAAATTGTTTATACTTCAGTTTATTTGACGCCTCTTGCGACATCGCAATTAATTTCTCGAAGCACTCAATAAACTCGTCAAAACGTGCGTATTCCACTGTAATTCGCAGTCGTGCGAACGCGAGGGACGAAAGTGAATAAAAGAGTGACTCGCGCTGAACAAAGCAATAACAGCGGGTAAGGAGCGGCGGCAGCGCATGTGCGCAAAACGCACGCGAGTAGCGAAGATCGCGGGAGAAAGAAAGAGAGACCGAACGCGAGATGATCGGGCACGAAGAGGAAGAAAAGGGGAGCGTAGAGGGATCATCATCGGTAGGTCGAGAGCCGCGAGTTCGCTGGGAGCCGGCGGGCCCCGGCGGCCGTGTAGAAAAAACGCCGGCGAGGCACGCGAGGGGGAGGGAAGAAGGTAGCTTGCGCGCACGAGAGGGAGTGGACCGGACTGCAGGCGCGACCGGCCCCGAGGAGCTGCTCTCCGCCGGCGAGGTCGCGACCCGTAGCCCCCAGCCGGCGCGCAACCATGTGTACGTACAACAGTGAAAGGCCCGCCGGCCACATCCGCCGATATTCCCGCGGCGGAGATTCCTCGGGCGCCCCGCGGCCGGGCGCGCATTATCGCGCACACGCTGCTAAGCTCAGCGCGGAATCCCATGTTGCGCCGCAGCCGCCACGGCTAACTTGCCTTCGACAACTTGATGAGCGTCTACAGGTTGACGGGAGGTCGCGTGCGATTCTTATTAATTATTTTGTTTTTCTTGGCGTTCAAGCTCCCGAAGCTACTTGCGTTTTTGTCTTGTCGAAAGTTACACTAGGCGATTTGAATGTCGAATTCGCGCGGTAACTAATAATTTTGTGCGTCTTTAGTCGACTTTCGAAAGGAACACTTGAGGCGTCAGTTACTATAGCTTCACGCATAATAGTGTAATTATTACTTTCACTGGATAAATCAATTTTCTATTTTTTGTATATTTTAATTAGAGAAGCTATCATCGCGTTGGCAGACGTATTTTATAAAGTGCACGTTGTAACTTTGAAAGAGCCTTCTGAAAAGTTTGCCAAGTGTAAGGCGAACAAGTGCGGTTTCGAGAAAGAATTAAAACTCTGTAAACACGATAAAAGTATCGGAGAAGGATTAGTACCTTTTTTATTGGCTCTTCCTCCCCATTAGGCGCCGTTAAAAGTTCAGTACACTATCCCTTCGCTCGAGTAAATCCACCTTCTGGATGAGAGCCGATATTACGGCGAGGCGCCGAGTGCACGAAGGAAGGGCCCTGCGAATTCATCAGCGGGCCCTGGCGCGCAGCTTCCAATAAGAGAACAAGAGGCAGGCGGAATCCTTCACCTGTCCGCGGGACTCACGAGACTTTGAGCTTTTACTTTTCCGCGTTCGGCGGCGAGCTGTTCCTTGTCCTCGGAATATTTACCGTCCAAATATGAAGTCCAAATTAAGAAAATAATCTATCTAACCACTATTGCTGCATTTCTTTCGTTTCATACGAATTTTTAATGTTGTGTACGGGATAATTTTAGGTTCTCATCAGGCTTAATTAGATGACGAAACGGAAGTGCGTCCCTGAGAAAATAAAACGCACTAATTAAATTATGTAGTACGGTGATAGTTTCAAGTAACTATTAAATATTTTCATTAACTGCATTGCTATAAAACACTTCATAGCTTTCAATTAGACTTAACTACAAAAAAATTTGTTACTAGTGGGGAAGATACGCCTCAGGTGAATCGCCTAAATGAATAATAAGTCGCATTATGAAATTAATTAAAACCCATTGGCTCTTAGCGGCATAAAGTTTAATGCTTCAATTAAGAATCTTGTAAGTAGGCGTGAAAAAATTGTACGCGATTCGCGTGAAAAGCACCAGCTGAGTGCGTCTCGGCATCCCCGCGAATCTCGAGGATAGACCCTAAACGAGGCCAAGCAGTTTTAGCGTTGAAAAAAGAAGGTGATCCCTCTGCAATTAAACGGTGGAAAATAGAGAAACCGACTTCCTCATCAAAAGGCTCGCTGAGCGCGAGAGGCGATCGCTCCTCGCGAGGTCTATCGCGAAAAATAAAACACGGCGATTCGCGCCTCTATACGTGTGACTTTCTTCGTAAGTCGAGTAACCCCTGGCGAGCGAGTTTGCGGCGGCGGCGGCGAGGAGCAGCCGGGCGTCTCGGGGCTCGCTCGATCGGAACGATAATTGGATAGATTACGCGGAACCTCCTCCAACCCCGCGATAGCATCGCGTTTATGCGCCCGTTTTATGTGCGCGACCCTTGCACCGACTCCTTGCACACGGCGCACGGCAAAAAATCAGCGAGGGCAGGATGAAAAAAAGGGAAGGAAGCGAGAGCGGGAGTGCGCACCGCAGGGAGAAAGAGGGAGAGAGAGAGAGAGAAGCGGGAGCTCGCCTCCTATAACGTATTTGCAGACTCGAGGCGACTTTCGCATATGCGCGCGATATAAAACCAAGCGGCGGCGCTACGGCGACTAATAACGAATAAATTTGCGGAGAGGGGAGTGGGGGATCGGCCCGCGCGCTCCGAGTTTTGTTTGATTTTCAAGAGCGCGAGCGGCCTAATCGCGCGCCGCGGGATCCTTGCGGTTTTTGGTTTATGGTACGAGCCGGCGCGTAATTCAGCGTTGTTTCAATATCGCCCTCCCGAGCGTACGCGCTACACGCTAGCGCGCACTTAGCGAATATTTTACCGCGCTAGAGGCCTCGAAAACTCGTTTGTTCCTAATGAGACGGAATAGTCGTTTTTTTTTCTCCTTTAATAAGCTTTCGGTGCGGAGCGCGAGGCTGCGTGTGCTTTATCGCGGCGTAACGTACTGCGAAGTAAGCCCGACTTTACGAGCTTTGCACGGTAGGCGGGAAAGCGGCGTTTGAAGTATTCGAAATTAACGGGCTTTACCGAGTAACGCGAGGATTTTCAATGACCCCTTCGGCGCTTCGCGCATTGTCGATCGCCACGATATTGCCGATCTCTGATGGCTTTTGTGCAATCTTTTATTTTATTGAGTAAGGGAAGAATTTTAAACGCCGACTATTTGGCGTAACGGGCTATTCCTTTAAATTCAATTTAAAGTCTTTGAAGTCTTCGGGATATATTTAAGCATTTCTTCCTTGAAGATTTTCGAAATTATTGGATTCTAAATAACGTTTAAACGCTTCACTAATTTTCATAGAAAGTTTCCTCCATTAAATTACAGTGATTTCTACTTATTTTGTGACGTGTAAATTGGATGAATTTGGCAGGGAGAGATTTCGTGTGAAAGTGTGCAATATTATGAATCGTTTGAGGGAAAAAATGATGGCTAATCTGAAGTTAATAACCAGTCGAGGAATAAAAAAAGGAAAAATTGTAAGAAAATATCTGCAGCAAATTAATTTGTATTTTTAAAGCAATCATTTTATTTTGGTCGCTGGATAAGAATAATCTTGATAATATTGTTCTCAAGAGCATAATAAAGCATTACTTGTAGCCAATCCGAATGGCGAGAACACGAATCTCTCTGCGATCGAAACGTCGTTTTAACCATCGTAAAACAGCTCCTACATTATCGAGATTCGCCGAAATTTCACTGTTACATAAACTCTTGTTTTCTACCGCAATGTACATTTAGCCAAGATAGCGACGATAGCCTCCATTTGCGCAGGTTCGACAGCCTATCGCGAAATCCACGATCGCGATACCTTCGAACTGGAGCACCTTCTGTTTACTTTCCGAGTCGGCCGGCAGCAATTTGAACCGATTCGATTTGGCGAAAACGCCAAATTACTTTTTTTTTCCTCCTCTCCGATTCTCGACGCGTGCACGCAGCTTTGCGCAAAGCTCGTCGGCCTCGGAAGCAATAACGACGAGGAAAAAAGCGAGCAAGAGAGCGAGAGACAGAAAGGAGGGGGTAATAAAAGAAAGAACGAACGGGAAAAAAAATGAAGCGGTGGATGGTCCCATGGCCGAAGCGGCTGCGTGCAGTAAATTCGATCTACTGGGCGTACGATAGAAATCGTCGATAATCAGTAAATGTCGAGAGAGCGAGCGCGCAAAGGTGAAGTTACCGTACTGCAGGCGCGGTCTTTCTCTCTCTCTCGCTCCGTCGATTTCGTGCGAAATCGCGAAAAGTGGAACGAGATCTCCCCAGGCGATGGCTTTGAGGCGCTTCGAGACTCGAGGGCGAGCCGAGAGGCGAGAACGAGACGGATGCCGAGGATCGCCGAGAGAGAGCGAGAGAAAGAGAGGGAGGGAGGGAGGGAGAGAGAGAGGCGTGCACGAGAGGCCCGGCGATGCCTGGCGGCTGTGGGAAAATGATCCGGCCGCGGACGTCGAAAAAAAAGGACGAGCGAAGGAGAGTGAGTAGCGCAGGGGAGGAGGAGAGCGGCCATGCCGGGGAAGGGGGCGAGGGACGGGGATGAGTAGAGTGGCGAAAAAAGAGTCGGCTAGTCGCCGAAATAAAAAGCGTAAAACTAGTGATTAGACGCGGCTTCGCGCATGCCGCCTTTCTGAGTGTGTGTGTGTGTGCACGCTGCTCGCGCGCCCGGCGCAAGATATCCTCCTTTTGTTGTCGACGATTCATCCCCCCCTCCCCCTTTCTTTCCTCGCTTTCTTTCGCTCTTCTCGATCGCGCGCCCGGTCGATTGGCGCGCGGATGCCTCGCGCAACAATGCGAGGACGCCGACGCGCCGTTTCCTCTCCTTCTATACCCGCGGATTTACTTGTCAGTCCGATTGGTCATAGCTCAATAGCTCTATTATCGTGGATTATTTTTTATCTTAATTGTCCGCGATCGTTAAATTCAATCATTTCATCCATTAACTTTCCAATAACGCGCACCAGTCGGCCGACCGTCCTGCGAGATTTCCTCTCTTCCCTTCTTTCTTGCGATTTAATTATTTTTTATGTTCTTCGATTATTGTAGTAACAAGTGGAACGTGCTTTTCACTGCCCGACAGATTCTTGTCGGCTGGGATTGCTGTTTTCGATTGGAATGTATTCTCCAAAAAAGCAAACTTTTATAGCTTCATTACATTTTCATTAAAAAAGCCAGTATTCGTCACAGATGTCCTTTTTTGTTGAAAGACACCGAACTGCATTTACTTACTTATAATTTATCAACTCAGACTTTTCTCTTTAATACCCTCTAAATAAGAAAAATTGTAATAAATGAATAGCCACTTTCTTCTTTAAGTAGAAATTCCTTGACTTAAAGAATAAGTGAACGTCATTTTTCACTCTACTCCGATAAAAATACATATATTAGATATTTTTTGATAAAATAAATATGATGTAAATCTAATGTGCCAATTGTTACTTTTAGGTGATCTACAGTCTGATGTAACAAAAGGGGCTCACTGCAGAATACACAAGAAAGAGAAAGCACCCAATTCTCATAACGTGTGCAAATCCAGAATGGTAAGATTTATGTTAAAAAAAATATATGACTTTAAAAAGTAACTTGCATTACATAAACAAAAAAAAATTAATGATTGTCTTAATTTAATTATAATGCGTTGTCTCTTGATAGTATAATCACGTAGATTTCGAATCTCAAATCTAATGGCACAATCTGTAATTTTAGGTGATCTACACTGACAACCGATGGGATAAAAGGGACACACCATAAAAGGCTCAACACGATCAGAAGGAAAACTATATAAAGCCGTAATACTTCGATACGTCGTGCTAGTGGCGGAAAGCGAATCCAATCTTATCTCGATTCAGCAGCAAAAGTAAGGGTCCGCTGCTGGGTTGCCTAAGCCCCCTGCGCGCGCGAGCGAGTCCATGCACAATCGATACTTCAAAACATCTTATTCACGCGTGGCTCGTGCCGTGGCGGCCAAGGCGAAGGTAAATCGCCTTGTGTTCGCTCGATTCCGGCTTCCTCGATGGCCTCCCTTCCTCCCCTCCGCATGCACATACCTTCGAGGACGTCAGTTTCGCATATCGACTCTCGACGATGCGATTGTGCAACACAATGGGCAGCGATTCGAGACAGAGCCTCCGTCCGTCCAGCGATGTCGTTTCTTCCTCTCGCTTAGAGGCAGTGCGCGCTCGCGTCTAAGCACGCTTTAGCGGCTTTTCATTTCGAGAATTTATTACCGCTACGTAGCGACGTCGCACTGTGAAAAGAGACGGAGAAAACGATCGGCGTGACTCGAGCGCGTGACAAATTCATCGAGTCACGCCGAGTCACGTGCTTTCGACCACCGGTCTCTGCGGCGCGGGTGGATGAGGGGGGCGCGCGTCGCGCACGTCGTTTGCCCCTTGACGCGGGGACTCGTAAAATCCATTCTTCCTTTACCTTTTTTTCAAAGCAAACTCTTTAGCGGCGTTCTTTTCAATTACGTGTTTTGATTGCTGCAAAGTGCGCACTTTTTGTTCTCTCACGACGTTTCTTAGTTACGGCCTTAATTTAGTGCCGCACTTCGTTTAAGCGTGACCCCGTAAAGCGATCGCTTTAATTTTCAAAATATTTCGATCGAGAGAAATTTTTGCGCAGTCTTTAGTGCACGGCTCTTATAATAGTTGGGAGCAAGGAAGCATTGGAAAGACGTCGTTGTTGATTACGTTAGATGACGCGAATATTTTCCGGCCAAGCTTTATTGCGGCCTTTGCTCTCGATCCTTGCGGGCGAAGACGCGCGGAGGTGCTCGCTCTATTACCGTGTAATAATCGAAGCCTTCGTTACCGGTGCTGCTTCGAGCGGCAATAAATTAAAACTAGAAGAAACGAGGCTATTAGCGGACCATTAACGCGGCCGACCGTGCGTGAAGAGTCGATCACCCGTACTCGCGAGTCACGGGGGTCTTATACGATCCGGGGTTCGCGTATACACGCGCGTAATCCCCGGCATGTCGGGGTCCGCGCTCTCAATTCGGATCATCGGCTTTTATGCCTCGCTTTTTCGGATTCAACTTGTGGGAATATCGGCCGCTGTGCGGCTCGGCCCCTTTTTTGTCCTCCCGCCTTGCGGTGCGATACTTTCGCGTATTATACACTCGCAGCCGGAAATTGTTAAGGCGGGGGAACCATTTTTTATCGTCATCGAAATATTGCGTGTCTTGCTCCGCTGAACATGGGAAGCGCGGGAGATGTTGAAGCTTGTAAGTAGATAAAGGATAAGTTGTTGCTTTTGTGGAGGTTGTACGGGAGTTACGGGCAATTACATAAAGGAAGTTTATCTTTGTCGAATTTCGTCGAGACAAACTTTTTGCGCATAATATCCGAGAATTCGCTCTGGTAAACGAAGAGTGTATTTTTCAAAAGAAGTCTTGCTAGATTCTTTTTGCGGACCTTTTTTTTAAAAAGTTTACAAGAACCCCATTACGCAAGTTTCGTAGAAGAGCATTGACAGTCATTTAATTGTTTCTCTTAGAAGGACAATGATCGGCCCGATTAAATTATTCGTTTTTTGTGTTTACTCAATTATAATTTCACCAAAGGACTTGTAAGCATTATGATACTAAAGCACCGCGAGCAAGCCGATCCAGTATTCATAAATCAATACGCTTGAGAAGGAATAAAGAGAATAAAAAAATCGAGAGTCGGAGCATTCAATTTCGCAATTATCGAGCGAGTAGTAACGGAGGTGCTTAAGAAATTAATAAAAGCCATTGGACATGACAGCCGAAATTATTTCGTTACAGAGCCGTCCGTATCTATCCGACCTATAGATAATATCACTTAAAATGACCGAGAAAACCATCTCCATCTCGCTCTCTCATCGCCGAACGGGGCATGAAGAGAGCGGTGTACGCATAGTTCTACCACGGGACCCGAGGTGCCGAATCGTCGAGATAGACCTAACGCAATTGACGAACGCGTAAATCAGAGTGGAGGAACAAAAAGACCAGAGGCGGGGGTCAATGAAAGAAAAAAAAGCGGTTTAAGGCACGACGCGTCCTAATCGATAACAATCGGGAAATCTCGATGCCGGGCGCCTCTGGTCTTCGTACCTTGTGCGATCGTCCTCGCGAACAATCAAAGCGAGCGTGGCGCGGCTTCGAAAGGCCAATCGAGTTCTCGCCGCCTAAATCTCTCCCTCGGACGATCGATCGCCGTGGCTTTTGACGGCTACTCGCGGCCGGCTTGGGCAACTCCTCCGCCAGGGCGCTGAGGAACGATACATCATGCGAAACCGCGGGAGACCCGCCGCGCTCGAGATAATAATCTTCGCCGTGGCCGGTATATATCTCTTTGAGCGTGTGTAAGTGCGTACCAAAGATGGAGGACCGTGGGGAGGGGGAGATCGGTCTCGTCATTACCAGAACGTGCGCCTCCGATAATCGGTATCGGTTCGTTCAATATTCGCATCGCGACCTCGCATGTAGGTACACACGACCGAAAATCCAGCGGCCCGTATAGCGCGCCGGCGGTTTGTTAATGGCTTTTACACGCGAGGTCTTCGCGTGTGCTCTCTTTGTTGCCGTTTCGCCTTTCTGCTTTTATTCGCTGCCGCGATTGCCGACTGGCTTAAAGGAAAGACAGAGAGGAGCAGATAAGGACTTGTTATTTTTGTGCTCATTTTTTATGATCGGAATTTAATTTTAAGCTCGAGCGAGGAACCGAATTGCTTTATAATGCAGGCAAATGTTTTGCACCGGGGGTTGATAAGGGCCCGCTGAGCGCGCTCACTCGTTCCGCTGATTTATCATTGCTCGATGGTAATGGTACATGAAAATTAAAGTTCATGAATATATTCATTCGGGGGGATCTTTTTCATGATCCAAAGATAAGCTTCAATTCCGATGATTTTCATGAAAGTCCTCGAGAAGTTCTCGAATGATAAAAATTGATTACAGAAATATGTCCCGTATGCGTAATTCAGCTCTTTGATAATGTAATAGTCGTCGATCATGATTTAAATATCTAATTAAATCATTATAATTTATTGGAACTTTTAAAAATGTTACTAAAAGCACTTATAAAAGTCACTGTGTAAAACGCAACTTTCTTTTGCTTCGTTCAAAGCGCATCGCGATTTATATGGCCGAATAATGTATGGGGCGCCACTACAGTTTGCGATTCAATTTTCCGTAATAACATCGATGAATTGGTCATTTGATATCGATATATCAGCAGCGGTACAATGAACGGCAAAAAGAAAATAAAGACCTGAACAGGCGGAATACCATTTGGTGGGGCATTTTATATTAATGTTTCGCAAACCCTCCTCGCCAACTCGTCCCCGCAGGGCAGTGAGCGGCCGTCGAATCTCGCGTGACTGCAATCAGTTGGCGCGCATTTTTCACGGCCGGCCCTTACGGCTGACAGTTTCCGTTTGCGGCCGACGCGCACTCCGCTGAGCGCTTTGCGGGGGGTAGATAAGGGCGCACGAGTGCTAATCGAGCGCCGGATTTTACCGTGGTCCCCCGGTCACCAGCATTCAACTGTATTATAGAGATTGTGCGTGAAGCCGCGAGAGGTGGTCTCGAGAGATGACGTTTTGACGTGGAGACCAGGCGCGAGTTAATGTCTGCTGCAACGGTAGCTTAGACGCATGTGGATTCGAATGATAAATTATGTGCAGCTTATGGTCTGGTATAATTTTTTATTGTCCAGAGTAATCGACTTATTATTGTTATATCTACTTTTATGAGTATAATGCAGTTGGTTACGAAGTTTATTTTTCGTTACAAAATTTATTTATACTCTAAAACAAAAAATGTCGATTTTATTTTTATTGCTTTAGTTATGCTGTGGATTTAAAATGCATAACATGATTGTACAGAATTGAGAAAGAGAACTTTCAATAGTATTTGTGATCGATACGACAATTTATAGTCTCCCTCCAATTTATGATTTTTTAATTACGATTTCGCTTTTAAAATAACCAACTATCGACTTTGCGAAATCGATCGGGAAATGTTTTCAACTCAGTTGAGTTTTTATTACTTCAAATTCCGCTATTTTATTATTTGTGTGAATTAAGGTGAAAATTTCGTCAGCTTTTTTGTCGAGTTTATTCTATTCTAAATCTCTCATCTCTTGTAGCTAAATAATCAATCGATTTCTTTTATCGTTTCGTGTATAATTTCCGCGTGTACAAAATGAATTACCATTTTATTAATTCTATTACAAATAAAAATATTCTATGTTACAGATATCTTCAATACACTAACACCGTACGCAGGAGTCTAGATGTCCGTTTCGAAGACAAAAAATGAAAGGGTAAATTATTATTATTTTATTGCAAATAAGTAATGCTTTTAATTAATAAAAATATTCTATTTTGCAGATACCTTCAATATCCTGCCGACGTATCTTTAATATATTGTCATCGTACGCTGTGGAGTCTAGATGTCCGCTTCGAAGGCAGGGAAAGTAGGGGTAAATTACCTTGACAAACAAAACATTGTTTAAAGTCAAGTGTAAGGTACCTTTATTTTTTCTGCGTGCCTTGGATTTCGGTCTTCGGTGAGAATTCGAACCCTAACGTGGCGGGATTCGAAGGGATCTCCGAAAGATCGGGGTACAGAAGTAGACGTAGGAGGCCAAGCTGCCATCGTCTCTAACGTGGGAATCCGCGCCAGTGAGTTTCGTTTCATTTTTGTGCAAATAACCCTTTGCATGTAGCTTCGAAGATATTTATTTTGATAGGCAAGGTAACAAAATCATGCGTATCGCGTTTCGCAAATCCCAGATCTCCGTTGTGCTACCTTTTCAGAATAATTTGTTTATAATTCATTTACTTACAGATTTATTTGCCTACTCCCCAAATTGTTAGCTTCATACGTTACCGACTTAGAAATTACATATTTAATCTTAGTTTAAAATAGTAAATGTTAGTTTAGCAGTAAAAATTTATAAAACTTTTAGCAAATAAACTTCAATAGAAAACTATTAGACATTGCTATCCTAATTGAATACCCACGAAGAACAGCTTTACTACTGCAGCTTAATTTCTAATACATGAAACATCATAGAAGCTGTAGTGTTAACCGAAATTCCCTCCCATTTATAATTGTACCGTTTATAACCTCCCATTTACCCTTGTATAGGTAACTTATCATAAAACAACATAATTCAACAAGGGTTATTTGCTAATGTATTTGCATGTAGATGTCGTTTTTATAAATGCATGTATAATTTTCAATTTACTAAATATTTTATGAAATAAATTCACTTGTAGAGGTGATTATAGAAATTTAATTATAATACATTTAAAAAAAGGTTAAATGGTCTTTTTTAAACAAAATTTTAAAATTTTAATAGAAAATTAACATTTCAATATTTGTTTTAATCTTTAAAAAGTTATTGCAACTTCAAGAAGAAATTCGAATGGTTAACTTTTTAGTTTAATATAATTACAATTAATTTATCACTTTAATGTCTAAAATTGATATCTATTTTTAAACTGTAATTATCTTGAGTACAAATGCTTTTTTATAATCACCTCTTTCAAAACAACTCTAACTTAGAAATTGAGTTAGACTTATTTTTGGTAAGTAAATTTTCATTAGCGTTATTTATGAAACTTTTGTTCATAAACATAAACATAAACAAAAATATAAAATTATAATTCAAACGAGTACGCTAATATTTTTCGATAATAAACGAAAATTTCAAAGAAGAAAATAATTAGCAAAGGAATCATCGGGGTGAGCCTTCAATAATTTTTGCAGACTATGTCTTACCGCGTCATGAAAAAAATGTACATTTCCTTTTTTCGGGGGTAATCGCACGAGTAGTATTACTCAGCAAAATTCTGAGAGGGCAGATGGCGAAAGAAAGAAAAGATTGTCTCGAAATCAGCAGACACCACGTGGCGCGAGGCGTGTATATAAACCCACGAGAGACGTCCGTCTCTCGTAATACGTGGTTCATTACGCGTTTGCTCGGACCGGCGCATCATTTTATTGTTCATTATTGCGGTAATGAGCGCGGCTCGCATTTCGGATTACACCGATCAATTAGCGGAGCGAGAGAGAAGGAGGGAGCGGAGAGGAGAATGCGAGAGAAAAATTGGACTCATGCCGGGGCGATGAGACGCGACGATACAAGCGCGGCGCGTAAATGGCGAATTCGAGGAGGGAGAGGCTCGCGGGGAAGAAAAAGGAGGAGGTTTTCTGGCATCGGTACGCGGGGACCAAATTCGAGCGAGGGAGAGAATGCGAGACACGTGTATTAATTTCTCGGGACTGCTCGTAAAACCCGCCTTTACGATTCTAGTATAGATACAGGTGCGTTACCGCTGCGCCGGCTTAGAGCGTACAACATCGGCGGCGGCCGACAGGTACACCTTACCTCTAAATATAACGCGCGCGCGGCGCGCCGGGAGAAAAAGGACCCCGGCGAAGGGGGCAGCCCGCGTGTGTGCCTACGTGTGCAGCTGAAAAAAAGGCCATCGAACGGACTCGCTTCGAGCGCCGATGCCGAGGAAAAAGAGAGGAAATAAGAGATCGAGTGTTGGCGAAGCTAGGATGAAAGATGAAAGGAAGCGAGGGACAAAAATTATCTCTCTTCCTTCTTCCTTTCACTTGTCCATATATAAATCCTACTTTATTCCTGTCCTGTTCTCATATATCTCTCGATCTTTCGCTGGCATTCTTTTCTCATCTTTGACAAGTTTGCTTAATTAATTTTGCTAGAAATAATTTACCATCTTGACGGTCTTTTTGAGAATTAAACGTTGCCGAAATACGAGCGAGATTGGCTTAGCTCATTTTTCTTTTTAAATTAACTGTAATCATTATTTACAAAAGTAATTTACGCAGAGAATAATAATATTGCTTATCTCGTTTGAAACTTAAGAAATCCTCAATCACTAAAGGAAAATGCAAGTATGACATCCAATATTTAAATTTGCGTCACCGTAAAGACTGATGCAAAAAGATAAATTCTTTATATGCTAAGTTTACTTGTCAATGTATTTAGTAGGTACTTACGTGCAATATCTTTGCCATCGCTCTTTCATCCATTCTCAGCGTCTCCAATACTGCATCTAACTACCTCTCTGCTCTTCGACCTAGTTCCTAATCGTCTTTTTTCCATTTATTCTGATATCATCATATCAACTTTCACAATTATTGTGGACTACTGTCATAGAAATGATTCGTTTATTTTCTAGTCTTGAGGTGCGCGTTTGTTGTGTAATAGTGTGATTCTTACGCCGGGGTCGTAAACCAAGTTAACGCTTAATTATCCAGATCCTTTGGACTGCTGGTCTCTGAATTCGGCCGTGGTCAAATTCGCATTTTCGACTTCATCGCCGTGTCGCTGTTCACAATAAAAGACCGCGGCAACTCACCTCTTTTGCCACGTGTGACGCCACACATTAGGCTCTTTTTATCTTTCTTGCGGCTCTCTCGCTCATTTGAAGCTCACTTTTTTTCTCTTTCTCAAAGCGGCCGGAGTCGTATGAAAATAAGCTAGCGCATATTTTTTAATTAGCCGAGAGAAGGAGAAACGGCAAATGAGCGATGAAGTCAGATGAGTGGAGGTCATAAAAGAGCTTTGGTTAAAGAGCGACGGTAAAACTTTATTGTGTAAAGATGCAACTCTGATAAGAGAAGGTTTATTGCTCGAATAATTTATTAACGCTTTAGTTTTCTTAATATTTATAATTCATACCGCGTCCTTTTAGCATTTATTCTTAATGCTCGTTAATAGGATAAAAAGTGGTAAATGATATAGAACTAAATGTGAAAATATTATTCTCGCATGTTGAAATAAGTACCATTTTTCTTCTTTTAGCATTTTGTGAAAGAATTAAACGAATCAAACTCACAATAAAATGAAACCTGCCTTAAAAAAAATCCGTTAGACCCGCCAGAGTATTGAAAAGGATAATCGCAGCCCACTTTTTTTCAATTCAATGTTTTTTAAGGTATTACGTAGCGATTTGAAAAAGAAAAAATATGTGCCGATTATTTTTCAACATTCTATAGGATTTATTTGGACTAATTTATTTTTAGTGTAAATTTATACTATCTCGATAACGAGCGTACCTGAAATACAGTCACTTAACCATTTTTTGAGCTAAGAATAAATGCTGACTTGAAAATCCTGAAAAACATAATACGCTGCGGCGATGGATAAGCATCTACTACAGATTAGTAAGTGATAACGCGGAGCAATCAACTAATTTCTTAGTGAGGCATAATCAGTCAGCAAAGGGGGTAGGAAGCACGCTGGCGTACTCGTACGATATAATATACAGCCCGTGCACATCTTCGAGGCGTGGAATGCGCTCTTGGGAACTCTCGTGTACGAGGGCTCTTACAAGATTCACTTACGACGAATCGCGCGCACACGCGCACTCGCACGAGCCTACTGTCTACCTTTCTCTCTCTCTCCCTCTCTTTCGTTTCGTAAGCAGGTTTACAGCACTTTGCACGTCTTTTACGATACACCAATTACCCTCGCGGCGCGTCGTTTGCCTGCCTTAGCCTCCGGAGCCGAGAGGAGAGCCTAAGCTCTGCCCGAAGGCTGGGAAACCTCCCGTTAGCCTCGAGACCAGGAGAGAAGAAAAAGGCCGCGCGTACACGCGCGCTCGGCGACGAAACGCCGCTCCCCCCGCCCACTTGCTTTCTCGGTTTGATATAAGCCGAGCGGTCAATTGGACCGGACAATAATGGCCAAGAGGCGATTGCATCGTCGCGCGGTATCATAATAAATCGCTCGGCCGGGCTACCGCTTTCTGAGTCACCGCGGCGAGATCGCGTGATAAACGTGCGAGCACACCGCGAGGGAGGGGTTGCATTCTAGCAAATTGACTCGATCCCGCTCATTCGCCATCCTGATTTTTCTCCATCCTTTATGCTATTGCGCAATCGCGTGATCACTGCTGCGTTGGAATTATTGCATTAAGATGTTGACTGACTCATTAAACTGATTCCCCGCTTGGCTTTTCTCTTAGCAAAAAGTAATCGTTGCTTTTCTTGCTGACAAATCTTGATAGTACTTAGCGCGAATTAATTGGTTTAATAAAACGTGGAACCTTGAAACAGTTCGAACAGAACTGTTGGAACAGAAACAGTCAGAGGCTTTATGTAAATGCAGTATTACTTTTTGGGCTTATTTAAAAAAATGTAAATTATTTTATCTTTTGAGATTTGGAGGCTACTTGCATACTTATA
>JAXIUT010000037.1:16662161-16673709 GCA_035586675.1 Eurytoma californica | reverse complement strand
AACTTTCAATTTGACTAATTATGTTTTGCCGAAGCAAATAAATGAACGATTTATTATAATAGTTTGCTATAAAATAACGTAAATTTTTAATGAAAGATCGTAGTTACCGTGCATAAATTTTCGTTAAATTCGCATAAACATATGAAATTTGAATAAGGTGAAAAAAATGAAGCGACCCCGCGGCGCTCCGTTCAATCCTTATAAATTATCTGGGCGCGCGCATCGCGCTCGTACACGTAGTCGCGGCGGTGTCGCGGCCGATGCGACGACAACGAGACGAGGAGCAATTTTATCGCGGTGGCGCGATCTCCACCTCCTTTTCCCGTACTTGCTCGCGGCCTCCTCTTTCTCTCTTTCTGCGTGCGCGCACAATCCTCCCCCTCGCTTGCGGGGAGCGCGCGCGGCGCGTGCGCTTGCATCTCCGGCGACGCCGGCCCATTATCGGCCCGCGAGGATCTCGCGGCGAGTGGCGCGAGTCTAATTTTAATGTGGCCGGGGCGACGAGCGCATGCGAGGGAGCCTAGTCGGCACAAGCATGAATTGAATGGCGGCGCGGCATTGTGCGCCCAGACGGAAACGAATGTGTACAAGGTGTACGCGGATGCATGCGAGCGGCCAAACGAGAGACGCGGAAATCCGAGCGAGCCACTAAACACTGATGTTTGCTTCCTCTTTCGAGCTCTTGCCGGTTTTTTTTTTATATAAGATTCTTTTCTTTTCTCGAGGGTCATGACCCGAAAAAGTAAGGTGTTATATAGCGTGCTACTTGTAGAGAGACGAAATTATTTATTTTTAATTAACGCTTTTACTTTAAAATGAAAATTAAACAAAAAAACAATAACTTTCTTTTATAATAAATTTTTTTTTAATCTTTAGTTCATTTTTGACATCCATTCTGAAATGTAATACTATTTTCTTATAAATACATTTTTTTGCATTGAATACATTAAGCACTTTTCTGCCGTCAACAAATTACATTCGAGTCTTTAAAAAAATAAAGAAGAAACCAGTTTACGGGAGATGCGATACACTCGTTGTCCGCCGGCGACCCCGATCGCGCGCAGGCCACCTGAGAGCCTCGGCATTAATTCCCACCGTGGAGCAGGAAACGCACGTTCTACACGTCCGAGATTCGCAATTCGTCGCTAGATCTGACCGGCGCGCCGGCGGCCCACGACACGGCGGGCCCGCGGCGAAGCGGCAGCAGCGGTTGCGCCGCCGGCGCACATAACACACGAGTGTACGTATACCCGCGTCGGTGAGGCCGCGTCAAGCGCCAAATATGGAGGGCCCTTCCGATTCGCCTCCGCAGACACCGCCGGCTCGCCGAGTTTTCTCATGACATTCGTAAGCGAGTCTCGCTCGCGCGCGCTTTAACCCGCGTGTGCGCGGTGCACGTGAGTGACGTCACCGCCGGCGAGTAGAGGAAGAGAGCAGTCGCCGCGGCTCTTTCCAGCATTTAGCGCGCGCAACGGAACACGCTGATGGCTTTGCCTTCCGCGTCGCTCTCGGGTTCACCCCGCCAGTGGAATTAGTCGCCGGAAAATTATAGCGATGTTAAAAGTAATTCGCGTTCGATCGTACCAATAATTTTCAGCTTAATTACGTCAATAAAAAGTAGATTACAACAGAAAATAGTTTTAACAATTAGTAACTGCCGTTATTTCATTCGATTTATACATTCAATTTTTATCTCGATACACTGAGAGAATTTTCTCGTAAAAATTATTATGTGGTTAGTAATCTTGGGAACGAGTGATTTATTTCGTATAAAAATAATCACACGACATTGTGAGAATTATTCAGGAATGTAATTTTTGTAAAAAAAGTGAGGATAGGATAATTTTTATTATACGAACATGAGTTTATTCCATTTGCAGTATTTAATTGTTATTGTAACAAAAATATATTTTTTTTTTTAAATCTTATAATAAACTTTACTATGGCGTCAACGCAAAAAATGCTATTTACTTTTATTATAATGGAAATTAATATGTTATCTGTAATAAACTCCTGGGAGTGCAGAAAATCTACGGTTACGCACTCGAAACAACGGTAATTTTTATCGAAAATTTCTTTCCGTGTATCTTTTTCTCATGAATCATCCACATAAAATAGTATTAATATTAATTAATAATATAATATTAATTTCTTTTTAACTAATTATTTTACTTATTAAATATTATCTAATAGAAACTTATTCCTTCTTCACACACGTGAACAATTCTCGGTTCGTAAAATTGTCAATTTTCCAAACCGGCTGTCGTGGATCCGTACTGCGTCGGCCACATAATGCATAAGCTCGTGAACAGTGTATTACACCGCGGGCGCAGGCGTCGAAGCCCGCCAGTATCGCGAAACGCACCAGGGACCGACGCGCGTTCTCATGGGACCCCACGCCGTTTCATTCAACAGAGAAAGAGGGAGATTTAACGGGCGCGCGACTCGCCTCGAGCTGCTGTCTTCAGTTTGCGCCGCTGAAAAGCGCCGGAAAGATGCAAAGTGGTACGAGCTCGCTCCCGATTTGGGGGCGACGCCGTCGAACAGATGAAGGGGATAGCGGATTGTTTCATAACCGCTCGTTCGTGCCTCGCTCGCAAACGTTTCATTAATACAGCGAGCCTTCCTTTTTCCGTCCCATCGCTATAAGATTTCCCGCGGAAAATTTACTCCTCTCGTCGCCGTATAAATCGTAATCGAGTCGTCGCTTGAGTTGCTACACTTCGTTCCCGGCGCCCGCTTCCGTTCGACATTGTTCATCCGAGTGTTTGTCAACGTTGCATTACGTTTTATGAATTGCGTAAATTTGAACGGTAAAAAGGTCAACTGTTTTTGCGGATTGTAAATTTTGTTAAATTTTAACGGCTCTTCCTAGAACTTACGACTCATTTTCTCCCGAATTAAGATGCAATTTGAAAGAAGCTTAAAATACCATTAAAGAACTTTAGTATCTCCCGCGATGTTTTAAAATAAAAGTAAATTTAAGGAAAAATATTTGTCACAAAAAAAATTTATTACGCTTTAAAACGAATTTTTACGACGGAATTAAGCCTACTACTACGAGGCGATAGAAAATTAAGTGTTTGGCGGCCGATCAAAAGCGACTAATCGCTCAGAAGCAGAAATACGCCGCGCTTGTACACGGATTAGCGAGAAGAGATTCCGCGCACTTGTAATTTATAGTTTCGGCGTGTTGCGCGCACAGTCGCGAATCAACCTCGGATGATCTCGCGGCGTACATTTGCGCGCGCATTAGTATGTGACGCGCGCGAGTAATTCGAGTAAGCGCGAACGCCGCGCCCGACGGAGCGAGGAAACGGCGCGCAGGTAACTCGATAATCGGCATATCCACGGGCAACGGCCCCAGTGCCGGGCCCTATTAAGGCCCAATAACGACACGTAATAGCGAGCGGAGAGGCGCGAGAAAGAAACGCGACGAAACGGGGGGGAACGGAGCGCCGGGTGAAAAAAGAGCGAGTCCGAGGCCAAAGTGGGGGCTACTTGCTCTCTCGGCTCATTGCGGAGCGTGACTAAGCTGCGACTCGCGGGAGAGCGAGAGAGGGAAGATGTGCAGGTATCCGCTCCGCTGGAATTCCGTGTTTCACGACAGAGACAAAGAGACGCGAGCGCGGCGAGCCGTGCGCCGGGGGAGAGATCCCGCGCGGAGTATCACGAGAGCATCGCCATGGGATGGGAGTCGCGCAACGGTAGGAGGACGCCGGTGCACACGGAGTCCGGCGCCGGACCAATAAATAATAAATGCGCTATGCTAATGTCCGCGCCGTGACGGTTTTAGGTTGCCGCGGTAAAGCCGCGACTGCAGATCGATCTATTATGGATATCTGCCAAGTGGAACTCGACAGACGCAATTGGCCGCGCGGCGCTAAAACATTCTTTTGTTTTTTTTTTCTACGGTAACCCTTTTACCTACTTACTTGTTCAAAGAGAAAAGTTTGTAGACGGCACGGTCAAGCAAGCGAGGAGCTCAAATCCGAGTGCTTTCGTGCCTTTACGCAACGTAAATATGCCGGGGCTATTAATCTACATCAGCAAAAAAGTTTCATTCAGAAAATCGGTTTGAAATTTTTCTCACAGTCGCCGCGCTGTATCGCGAGGCAGGAATCAACTATGCGAAAAAGTATGTCAGCCAAAAGCGGTTCTAGGCTTTCCGAACGAAAGGACACGAATAAATGGACTGTTGAAAAAAAAAGTTAAAAAAAAATCCTCGAGTACGCGACGCAACGGAATTGTGAGTCAGCAGGAGACGGACGAGGATCGAAGCCGGACGGTCGCTAGGACAGGACGAAAATTCCAGCGTGATACGCTAGAAATGAGCCGTCGCAGTTGAGCAACGAGAGAGAAACGAGCCCGCAAGAGCGGCTCACAAAGGGTTTGGATACATAATGAAGTGTAATTGCACGCGGCCCTCGGTATTTCACGGTCCTGCGACTCGTCGCGAGACCGTCACGCGTCCGTCGCGGACCCCGAGAAAAGTTACGGCCCTCCAAATTATCCCGACTATCCGGCAATTAGGGACCATGACTGGTAATCGTCGCGTATACGGCCCTCCTCTCCCCTTCTGTTTTCCCCCGTATCGTTACTATCTTTGTTTCCCATCGGCGCAGCCCCGGAAAACAGACGCGAAGCCATACATTATACGGTTTGTCAGTTTCCCGACAAGCATGCGCGTACTCTGTTTTCGGCGTCCGATCGGCGAGCTCCGGTTTACCCTCCCTCTCCCCGGCGGAGGATCGAGCGACGCAGAGCTTCCGGGGGCACGCGCTATCTCGACTCGGGCGCAAGGGGCCGCCGCGGCAGCAGGTGTCGGGAAAATTAACAGCTTAACACGAAGGCAGATCTCGGGCGTCCTTCCTAATGAGGCTCGCAGTTGCGCGCGCATATATCCCTCGCGGACGTGTCGGCCGGAGCGCGTTATCAGCGACGCGAGCTCACCCGAGCCTCCTATCACCGGCGGATTCCCCCTTCCCGCGTGTATGTATACGTATGCGCGTGATGAGAAAAAGCTCTCGGTGCGCCACCACGACATACGCCGTTGATTAGATTAGCGCTTCTCGGGCTTTTTTTTTCGTGCCTCCTCGCGGCCCTTGGCTCCTTTTTCGCCGGCCGATCGCCGAGTTAATTAATCGTTGTTTCCGAGCGGCGAACGGGTTTTCTGCTTTATCGGCCATGTATACGCGCGGAAAAAGGAAGGGCCGCGCACGGTTATCGATATCCAGCCACGGCGGCTGTTATTACTGTTTCGCCGCGTTGATTAGTGCTTTCGCGGAAAGCTAGCGGATCACATCGATAGGGACCTTTGTTAGCTACTATCGCGGGAAAGATTGCCCCGGAGAATTTTCCGATTCAATGATACAAATCATGCGCGGGGGGATCGAGCTGTGTAATTTCTCTAACTGTTTGTTTATAAGTTATAACGAGCGTGTATAAATTATCAGCGCTTATAAGCGAGATAAAATATATCCCGTGATAGTCTAATCGTAGTCGTAGCAACTTTCGCGCGTGATTTCGATATATGATTTGCACATTCCCGGTGAATCTATCATAACGTGCGGAAAGAAATCGCAATTAAAATTGATGCTTCTCATCGATTAATCGAATCGGAAAGGATGATTTGTATATTATACTAATAGATTGTTCAACATATTCTGACGAAGGAGAAATTTAAGAAAGTATCATGCTCTGAGTTAGTCATCAATTTATTTTTAATTGTCGTAAACAATTAAAATAATGAATTTTCTCTTATTCATTTTCGAAAAAACAATCAATACAAACATTTAATTGTAAATAAAAATTCACATAAATTATTAGTTTTTCAATTTAACCAAGTAGGTGTATTTAAAAAGCTATAAAAATTTGAATAGTAGAAATTAAATTTTTTTAAAAATTTTAAAATATTTTCTTTTATTCATTTTTTACTACTAACTTTTTATTTTTGCAAGAGGTCCCGTTACTTCCAGGTGTTTAATTGTGCCAAAAAAATAAATATTATAGCTCTCATAAATGATGAGCATTTAATAGACATAATGAGGAATGAATCGCGAAACGAAGAAAATGTTTAAAAAGGAAGCGCTATTAAAACATAAACTTTAATAGCCGAAATCGGGTGTGCATAAAATAGCACGAAGTAGCAATTCGCAGACAAAAGAGGAACGAGCGTACCCTCGTCATCGCTCCATTCATAAAAATTACGGAGCCTCGGAGAGCCCGATCATATTCAGAAATCGTTAAACTCATCGGTGGCGAGCAACGGCGTGTGAGCGCGCGGCCCCGTAACAAGCGGCCCTTCCTCTCTTTTTTATGCAAATAACGGTATAATTATCATATCATTGCGGCCGGAGAAGAAACGAAATCGGCCCCGACACAAAGATTCGATCTGCGCCACGGAAAAAGAAAGAAGCGAGGAGGCCCCAACCGGCCGCGCTCCCGCTGTCGCTTCTGCTCGGCTATAAAATCCTTAATTTAAGTAGTTTAAGTAGGCCTCCCCCTTTCTTTACGCGCGCCCGCGCCACCGCGCGATATACCCACATTCGTTCACGTCCTGCCGTTTTTTCGTTTATTTCTCCTCGCCCCCCCTCCCCTCGTGCACTCGGTGGGTTTATCGCGGCGGTAGCGGCCGGAGTTTCGACGCACCGGTGCGCTGAAACTCGCATTACCGGAGATTACGGCCGCTCGGGGCGCTCCCACACGCGCTAATTGCGCGCGGCGACGTGCAAATAAGTCGCGCGTACATCCACACGTGCACGCACACGCGCGCGTCATCGAAGTCCCCAACGCCTCTCTCCTCTCTCCCTGCCTCTTGGCTTCTGTTTTTTTTTTCCTCCTCCCGGCGGGCGCGCGAGGAAGAGAATCGGTAAAAATAACTTAATTAATGCCGTGGAGAAGTCGGGGAGTTTGCGCCTGGGCGAAAACCGGCGGCGGCGATGCGATTATCTTGCCCGTCTAATTAGACGGTGAAAAGGGGATTCCGCGAACGGACAGTCCGAGGCGAGATGGCTCGGATTTTCGATTGTGAGGCCCAGCTCGCTTACTCGCCGTTTTTCGGGCGCTCCACCGAGGTCGGCTTTTTGTTTTCTGTTAATATTGCGATTTTCGAGGAAGCTCGAGTCTGCGTGCCTCGAGGTGCGAGCTGCTGTTTGGTCTGGCTACCGCTGCTTCTACGCGGCAATGACCCCTGGCTCTTCCATTAGAAGAGGAAGAGAGTTTTGTGCTCTTCGAGGACTTCGGACAATCCAAGGTCGCTGCTCCTTTTGTAAGCGTCTCAAAATTGTGACCATTATTTTTAATTGGAATTTGTAGAGTATTTTTTCACCACTGCTTAAATTCGATTTACAATTTGTTTGGTTGTGAAATATTTTACTTTTTTTTTTTTTTTAAGGAAAAGTTTTAAATCGATCATCGATCGTTTGTTACATAATTTTAAAGAATTGATTAATCATACTTCATAAGAAATGAACAGTTTTAATACGATAGTGTCGGTTTGTTGACTTTTAAGTATATATAAATATGATATGTTGTAATTCAGAAATAAATGATCCGCGAAGACAAAAGCAATAATGATCGATGATTGATGTTAAAAAGGGCACCCACTGCAGAGGTATGAAAATTACTCAAAGTCTGTATACTGTTCTGAAGCAATCACGTACCTTGAAAATAGCTTAATGAGATCACAGCATTCTATCCTCCAACTACGTCACTTATACACTGACCATTAATCATGAAAAAAATATCTCATGATGTGAACAAAAGTAATTCGAGAAAAGTAGGGGAGGGAAGGGTTGCAAGCGCTAGTCACGAGGTACAACTTTCACTCGAAAAAATGTCATCCTGATCAATACAATATCTCTTCACGAAGTTATCGAATGAACACGTCCGCCGCATTTTATTTGCCCGAAGCCGCTCGCAGCAATTTCACATAAGCAAACGACTTAATTAAATTGGAGCTCGCGGTCGCAGCGCATTTTCTTCGATTCCGGTTGCATCAGAGCAGGCGCACAAGAGGACCTATCTTGTACTTTCTCGCAAAAATTCCCCGCAGTATTATAGTCCGAGTCCGAGGCGCCGCCGTCCCGCGCTCGTTACACATCTACGATCAGGTAGAATTACCGGATTTTCTCCCGCGCGTGCGCGTATCGCCGAGAGAGCCTCGAATATCCCGATAATAGCACCGGTCATTAAATACCGGAGGATATTTCTTGTATAATGTGAAAAGCCGATAATCGCCGCGCCGACCTCGTTATAGTTCGCGAGTCACACTCGTTAGACTCTTTTACGGTTTGCCGGCCACGTCGCTGTTGGCTTTCGAGCTGAAACAATGCATAAAAAGCCTCTGATTATTCACCGTAATCCGATTATCGTAGCGAACCCTATTTATTGATAAAGAATTGATGTAATCGCGCGGTTATTAAAATTGATCGCGCATAAAATTTCACCTTGACAGGTTCAAACAAAAAGTGAGCAAATTTATGCATTTCACCGTTTGCAAAGATTGAGAAACGCGAGATGCTTTTTTTTCCGGATCTGAATAATCAGCTATTCGATGGCGCAATATTACCCAACTTTTATTCACGCATAATTCGGTTCCTCGCAAACGCATCGGGCCTCATCTGCATATAGAAGAAAAATCCGCGCCTCCTTATCGCACAGCCATCCAAGACATCCTCGCGCGACTAAGCACGCGCACCTGAGCGATAAAGGCGAACGGAAAAGGCGGAGCCGGTCGCTTGCGCAACGTCGTATCTGCATCGAGACGAAATCTTACGCAGCAGCCCGACTCGAGTGGCAGACTTCCGCGGACATCGCTCGCCCGCCCCGCAGCTATATCCGCGCAAGTTAGCAGGCAGATTTCGAGCCCGCGTTCGGTTACCTCATCATCCGCTTTATACCGCAACCCGATACTCCGGGCTCCCTGGCACAGCTTTCGCAAGGAGTCCCGCTCGACTTTTCCGCCACCGCGCGCACATAAGCGCTCCCGAGTTCGAGGATTGATCCAGTTTTTTTTTCGCTCGCTTCCCGCGGCGACACCGTCGTCGTTTCTTGCCGCGCGAGATATGGGAACTTTGGCGGTGAACTTTCGTACTTTTCAAAATTGAGCGGTCAATTGGACGCTTTTTGTCCACGGGGTTTATACGCACATTACGTCCCATCGGGTGCGTTTGCGACACTTTGGGCTTTGTGCAATTATTCAACCGCTGCTGGATTGCGTCGCGGGGCTTTTTTCCTTTTTAATTGACAAATGTAGACGATGATTTGTCACTGAAAATTTCATTGTGTCCGACAGCGAGTTTGTTATATCACAACTTGCTCATTTTTTCATCACCAATGGTGTACGGAGAAAAATATTGCCTTAAAAATTACTAGTCTTTACTAAAGTGAGCATGAACTCACACTTATAACACTTTATTTAATTAAAGACTAAAGACTATACTAATTGTTATTGCAGCATTTTTCTCCGTATAGTTTTAGGTTTAATTTTTCTTAATTGTTATAACCAGTTAGGTGATAGCTTTTTTAAGTTTTGACTTTGCAAACACTGTAGTAACTATACGAATTAGTATGCACATATTAAATTAAATTTCAACGAGTGCATTCCAACTGATGATTTATGGGATATGGATAAAAACAACAAGTACCTTAAATCGATTTATGGACTACTTGATTAGAACAATAATCAGCTCTAATCTTGCGAACACTTATCCCTTTCAATTTACCACTCGAGCGGAGACTTTTAATTAACGCTAAAGAGCACGACCTACAATGCAACAATTTTTTCCATACCTGCCTTATTATTACATAAAACAAGAATATTTCTTTGCGAGCGAAAATCGATCGCGATAAATCTTCCGGCATAATCAATCTGCGTTTTCTCTCTCGCTATTTTCCCAGTCCAATAACTCTTTATCTGCAGCACGCATCGAGCGGTTCGCGACGCCGCTTAGTCCCGTCTCGCGAACAATAACAAAGAGCAAATTTTCTCGCGAGTCGCAGCCCGTGCGTGCGCAACGGTGCAGCCGTCGCGACTAGAGAAGGGCCCCTCGTACACACCGAATCGACGCAATGAAAAGCCCATTGAATCTGTACCTATATACGTAGCCGCTCGAAGAAAAGGGAGAGAGGAGGGAGAGGGAGGGAGGGTACGTCGTGACTCGATGATGTATGCGGACTCGAAACGAGTTTGTCCCTTTTTTTTAAGAGCAGCGTCGTCGTAAAAGCAGTCTCTCGAGTGTGTTTTCGCGCTGCCAAGTCGCCGAGAGACGAGAGGAGCTTCGCATAACCCCCGACCGGTATGGCCTTTTTTACGTGTTATACGAGCTTGCACGTCGGATGTATATATTCTATAAACGCATCGATATTTCTTTAACCCTCGATTTGATTTCCGCGAAGTTTGACAGGCTCTCGATGGCGCGTGGAAAATGCTCGAGGATAGCCGCGCGCTCGTTTCGACTTTTACAATTCTTTCGGCATTGACATTTTTACGGGACTTTCCTGTTGAAATGTGTGCCTCTATTCCTCTTGAACTTTCTATGTCTTCTTCTGGTGCATTTATAGTGTTTGAGAATAAAATGTTTTTATGAACAATGCTTTAAAAAATGAGGATCTTTTTATATCTTGAATTCATTCACATAATCTGAATACTCTCGAGGTAAAAGTTACTAATGTAGGTACTAAATGAGAAAGACAAGCGATGTAGCTGTTTTAAATACAAAGCTTTTGTACCGTAACATTCATTGCTATAGCCCATTAATTAATCAGCCGTTTAAATACTTATTAAATTAAAAAAAAAAAAAAAAATTAGACCAAAAATGCCATTATATTTAATGACATTTTTTCTTATTTTTTTCAACAATTTGAGTGAAAGTTGAATTGATTGATAAAGTTGGCATTGTAAGATGTCTAACTGGAATTTCGTGTCTCCGCCGGAAGAGCTTCGTTTAACAGCGAAGTAATGAACGCATTTCAAGCGATAAGTAAAATAATTCCGAGCGGTCGGTAGAAAAGGATCGTGGATTCATTCGAATAAAGAAAAGTGCGGCGCGATGAAGGAGAAAAATAAAGAAACGAGTTCCCCGGTCCCTTTTATCCGAGCGCGCGTTAGCAGCCTGTGTACCGTAAGTATACTTGCGTTTAATATTCTCGTTTTTATTTCTACATCCGTCCATAATTACGTTGTATCTTTCCCGCTCAAGAAGCCCGTGGAAAGGTCAATGCGCGTCGGCTCCTTTCGTTATTAATCTCCCGGGTAGCGCGGCACTTACCGAAAAAGCCATTCATCCGGTCGACACCTCGTTAACTATACGCCCGGGAAAATTATCCGGGCTTCCCGGCGTTCGGCCGATTGGTATGCGATGAATTTATCACTCGAATGTTTTCCCCCGGGAGTATTTAGGCGCCCGTGCGCTTCTTCTTCGAAAACTTGAAAAATTCATTAATTTCGTCACAACTGTATGAATATGCGACTAACCTATATTTTTTCAATATTTCATCTGTAAATAATTTATACGTGAATATGGAGAAAACATTTTATTCGTTT
>JAXIUT010000037.1:16551252-16662061 GCA_035586675.1 Eurytoma californica | reverse complement strand
CGACTAACCTATATTTTTTCAATATTTCATCTGTAAATAATTTATACGTGAATATGGAGAAAACATTTTATTCGTTTGTAATCTCAATCACTTTGACAAAAGCCTTTTAGTTGTGAGAAAAGTTTTAGAATGAGACTATTACAGCTTCATAATTACTTCCTGCTACACTTCAGAATAGCTGCTAAACGGCGAAAATCGATTAACAGACTCCTAAATTGCCAGTTTGTTTCGAATAGCAGCGAAATGAAATTAGGCGCAACGATGATTTTCTCACAGTTGTTTGTATAGAAACGAGTTTTATTACCTCGTTATCTCGTTTAATACATTGTTATTATCTAATTTTTCAACAAAAATATGATTTGATGGACTAGTTCATTCTAAATAAAATTTGTTTAAATTTTCTCATTAAACGGGAACCGGTTCGAAAAAGCTGAAGCGATCATGCTCCAAAGCATCAAAAAATTATTGACATCGATAAATGAGGTTCTAAAATGTGCCGTAACACGAATATTACAGTATAATTATGTTATTTTTTCTTCTTTATTTTTTTTAAATTAGTTACTACTTATAAACTCAAGCTCGTAAATAAGGTATCCTCGGAGTTTTCGTCCTTAAAATTCGAGAGCGTGCCTCCCATTAACGAGACCTCCGCAGTTAACCTGCTCGTGTGCGCGCGCAGCGACGAAAAATGCAGCGATGTTCGAGTTGATGTCTCTGTATAAAAGTCGTCCCTCGTACCCGGCTGCATATGAATCGAAGACACGCTCGGCCGCCCATTAATATTCAAACGCGCCCGTTCGCTCCTCCCGCTTATTTCCTCGTACCCCAAGGCCGGGATTGAAGCGCGTGGGCGTGCGCGCACCTCTCCGCTACTGTGGGACACACATTCGGGCGACATGTGAGAGAAACAGAAGGAGGTACATCGGCCCGCTCGCGTTCACATGTAAATTTTCGATTGAGACGCGCTCTTTTGTCGTCGGCCACTGTGGGATGCGTCAGCGCCCGCTCGCATAAGGAATGAGCCCCCGTCGTCGGCGCATATTTTTTTCTCCGCCGAACAATAAACTCGGTACGGGCTTTTTCAGTAACTAAACAGGATCCCGGGCCTGGCTTCGACCCGACTTGTTGTTGGCGCCTTTTTTTTTTGTTTTCCCCGATTCTGTCCGCGAGATACCGATACACTCGCTTTTGTTTGCGTCTATTCAGATTCACCGTTGTAGGTTTCGAGGCTTTTACTTTTTATTCTCTGCACTTGCTGGCCCTCGTCGCTTTTTTTTCTCGGTTTATTGTGCATTTTTTTTTTACTTCCTGTTTTAGTTTCGTGCGCGGCTTTGCAATGGACCACGCGGTACTTAAGTCGGAGAAAGGCATTCCTTTATTAGTCATTAGCTTCTTACTTCTAGGCGCAGTAAAATTATTTTACTTTGGTTTAAGTTGACCATCAGGCGTTTTATGCTTTAACAAAGCACGGATTTATTATGTTGTCGTAAGGGAAGCCCACTATCGCTGAAATTAGTGATACTAAAATTAACGTACTTGTATGAAAGTTTTAGAGAGTCATTGTTAAATGCACTGAATAGCAGTAATACTTTGTTATGATGATTAAAAACAAATTATGTTATATAACGATTAATGAATGATGGTTACACTGACGTATCCGTACATTGCAAAAAAAATTATTTTACAACTGACAACATTTTTAATAAATAATAATCAATGCAAATTTTTTTCAGTTTGATTACAAAAAATTTTTACACTATCTAGAATACGTAGTTTATCAGGTAATCATAAAATTACTCATAGTTGTAATAATTAAAAGAAGTTTTACATGTTTCAAGTAGTTATCGTTCATTAATAATGGTTTGTGCCGTGCAAGTACCGATAAAAGTTAATTTCAAAAAAACCTTTTTTGTTTGATTTCCTATTTTAGTAATGTACAGCCTATTAACTTGAAATCATGCTCTTGCAGTTTGATAGGGAATTGAAATATGCTCTTTAAACTCTTGTTACTACGTACAAATTTCTTATTGGTTTTATAAACTTTCTTCCTGCAACAAATTCACGATTCTAATTAGCTCATTTGCGGAATTACTATTTGTCGTGTATACAAGTCATCGTATAAAATTAAAACAAAATTACGTTATTTACGATCTAGTAACTATATTCCGGCACATTAATCTTCAGTTAATTGCTGCAACAGGTAAATGTATATACTCCATTTTAATACGATTTGACACGTGCAAAACAATAAGAACGCTCTTCTAGCAAATCAATTAGATAAGAAAGAGTGAACGAGGAGCAGGTGAGGAAGGAAGGGAGAAGGGACCGGAGGAGGAACAATCGTTATGCGTCGGATGCTGAAGGCAAAAAAAAATAGCGACTTCATTAACAATCCTCCCTTGCGAAGTTAATTAAAGGTCGCATCGTTTGGAATCCCTCTGCGAGAGAGGAAAAGGCGGAACTCCTCTCTCTCTCTCCCTCTCGGCATTCATCACTCGATCGCGATCGCTACTTCGTGTTTCTTCTATCTCCGCGTTCCTTACTCCTGCCACGAATGACGTATTCTCGATACATACCGAATGCATATGCTTAATGAGATCAGACCTGTAATTACGAAGACAAAGCGCGCGGCAAAGGATTGTACTGCAAATAAAAGTGAATGTTTCTTTCCGACTCCGGTATACAATCTAGTGCAAGGGATTCCATAAAAACTATGATGAAAATCGTTTATCCGTCTTTACGAACACTGTGCACGCCAGCGGGCTCGCTGCCTCGAGCGCGCGAAATCCTGCGGGGAGGGTGTCCGCGGCCTTTTCCACCTGTCCTCGAGGCTGCACAAAGTGCACGCGACGACGGCGCGGGGTACACGGGCGCGCGTGTACGCGCTTCGAGGAGGCTCTTTAAGCTGGACCCCGAGTGCCTCGTTCGCGGCGCATTAGATTACGAGTGGAACGCGCGCATATATAAACAAGCGAAGCCGGACGCCCGGGGGTGGGGTGATAATGCGGCTGTTAGTATGCAGCCGAGTACTGTTACATTAATGTTAATGCCGCGGCCCATTGATCCCCCGTGCGCGCTCGCTCGCCCGTGGAAGCGGGGAGCGAGATGCCGCGACGCGCCGTGGTTACCGTTGTCGCTGCGTTTTCTCCGTTTAAAGCCGAGAATTAAATGCTGCTCGCTAAGTGCGACCATCGAGAGTGAAGGCGTTTTTCCTCGTGGATCGTAGACATGATTTTTTACAGACGATTAGAATTGGTGCCACGTTTTAGTGTGTATCTTTTACGATTTTCTTTTTTGCGTCGGTTAAATGCAGGTACATTTTTTGCTCGGTTAAATTGAGGTAGTTAATAAGAGCTCATTATTTTCTTCGTAATTTTTGATATAAAAGTGATAAAACAATGGAGTGTTAAAGTCGCTGGTTACTAATAAAATCAAAGCGTTTTTGCTGACCCACAAATAACAGGGCAAAAGATTAAACGTCTCTATTAAATCAATATGATAAAAATCATAATACACATATCATCCATACAATGATCGGCGATCGTTCGGCTATCGATTTTTTGCGCCCGAAATGATTACCCAATTATTTTGCCATGTATAACATTTCTTATAACAATTTGCGGTTAATTTCCCCTCTCTTGCTCCTCTCTACCCTCCTCATTCTCCTGCGCTCATCCTCGCCGGCCACTCGGACCCTGCAACGCGCGTGCACACATACACACAGAAAACACGCACGTACTCCCTCACAAACACGTATAAGTAGACGTGCACTCAACGTTTATAAGAATCCCTTCCTTTGGCTCTTTTTATTTTCCTGCTTTCGCCTCGTCTTCTTCGTGTTTCTGTTCGCTTGCACGAAGAAGCCAAGTGGAATGTCAGACCGATCTAGCGCGCATATAGGAGCCCCGCAACCTGTCGGACGCGTATATACCGACCAGCGTATATACAGCAGCTTCTTTCTCTTTCTCTCCTCCTCCCTTATAAATTTTCTTGCTTTAAAACTTGGCATTTATTATTTAGCGTTTTATTGTACCTCGCGAGTTCGCGTTTCGAGAAATTAAAAGAATTTCCAAAATTTCAATGATAAATTAATTTTAATGCTTAAAAAATATTCGTTTATTTCTTTTTTATTGTTTATGATGTAATTCGATTTAGCATACTATTATTTAACTCGTTTTTATTATTTTTGTAGAAAAGTTACGGTTACGGTACCCATTGCAACTAATTACGAAAACGCGAAAAAGTCTTCTGAAAACTTCATTTACAGGCCAATAAAATTGCGCGTTTAAAATCAATGCGTTACATAAATCAAAATTATGAACGCGCGGTATATTTTCCCAGGCACTCGCACCGAAACAGTTTTCTCTCAATACTTATAATCGAATGGAGCGAATTTGAAGAAGTTCGTCAGCGCACTTCGGTCGCTCTGACCTATCTAGCACCTAAGGCAAAATCCCTGTTTCTCGCGAGAAAAGGAGAGTAAAAGATGCCCCCAAGCGTTTATTACACACTTGCACGCAGGAGAACGTAAAGGCTCATCCAACAGACTGAAATGCATTTTGTCGGCGAGAACGCCTATGCAAGTTTTACGAGAGAAATGAAGTCGTTAGCGAGCGAGCAAATGGGTCTCAGCTGAGTCTCCTCTCGTCTGAAGAAGCGCAGCGAATACCGCTAATTTTAAGAATTATTTCCGTAAAAAGCGTAATTAATCGAGACCTGCTTTATTAATTACACGTCGTGCATTCGACATTATGTTTGACACGACACTTATCATGCCGAGAATTTTGCAAGATAGCGCGTTGTTACGTACCTGCTACTTCGTTTAAGATTATTAAATGTCCGCTAAGTACATTTGCAATAGAAGCTTATATTACAGGGGATTTGAAAACGTCGTCAATTCGTATTTCATCATTTTTTAAAGTAATGATCGGAAAAATTAACTTTCTGTAAGACTCTCAAGTTACTTTTTCAATGGACGTTTCACAATGTGTAATACATTACAGTTTCATTACGGTTTTTGTTTCAGCGTATCGTTTCTGCTAAGAATAGATTTATAATAAGAGTCTTCTTATGGTAATTAATTTTTTTTACATCAATAAAATTTAATAAAGCAAAACGTTATATTTCAATCATTAAGGATTGAGGATAAAAACTTAAAAGGATTTTAAAATAAAAATAAAATGTCATTTTAATATCTATCACTGAATTAAGGTCATCTTTGCCCTAACGAATAAAACATATTTCTCTTATCTAATGATATATGCCTCCACTTAATTTTTTTCGTCTCATTACTTCTTGAAATGTTAACGCGAGTTCTTAAGAAATATCCGAATTACGAAATGCTCGAAACTCGTTTTTTCCCTTTCTACTTTTTCCTCAGTTTTTCCGCCGCGGAACGTAAATGTAAAATCTTGAGTAAAATTCGCTACGAATTAACTAAGCGCCAGGCTGGACAACGGCCAAAGAAATTCTCTCCAATTTCAGGATCGTAAAACTCGCTTTTACTTTAATTCAAGTGTGTGCGCGCGCGCGCCCGTCGGAGCTCGCGGTTCCACCGGCGCGTTTTAGTGCCGTGACCCGCGAGTGAAATCCCCCGGCATTTAGTCTTTTATGTTGGGAAAACTTTGACGACTCGCAAGCTGCCGCGCGGTCGCGAGGCTCCGCGGGTGCTTTCGGCCCGTCCACGCAAAACCGGATATACCTTAACGAGAAGAGAGCTGTTCCCCGAAGAAAATCGTTTAAATAATATGTGACAGAGCGTTCGTTTTTTTTTCCCTCGCGACATTCGTCAAACTTATTGGCTGCGCGCCGCGAGCCCGCGCAGGCTCGGGTAATGACGCGTTTTTCTCATGCAAATTGAGCGTTGTTGCCGAGAGAATTGAAGAAGAAAGGGACTTGTTTTTGAGTCGCGCAAACGGTTTAACTGTACGATGGGAACGAAGTTGTGTCTCTTTTAATTTGAAACCAATGACTGCTGGACTCGCCGGCAGATTCAAAGATTAAAAATAAATATTTTTCGCGCGTCTTTTCTACAAAGAAAATTGGCAGTAATTTTCACGCGTGAAAATTTCTTTTTAAATAGTTAATTATTTTTATATTCACTTCTATTATAAAGTTAACTTATGGCTGTGTTGTCCGCAGCAAATACGACATTTGTATTTTTAAGTAAATTATTTTCATTGGTTTTTATTGTTATCGTAGTTTTTTATTCATTTTATTTCGTTGTAATTAATTGCGAAGTGTGGTATCTTTTTATTAAAACTAATTCAGATAATACTCCGTTATGGCTTCAACATTTGATAGTATAAAAAAAGCAGAAGTAGAAAAATATCAGAATTTAACGAGGTACTTTGATACTACTCCCAATGGATTTTTAGATTCGATCTCCACTAATAGCTAACGCAATACGATAAACCGCTTAAAATATTATTTCGATATGATAGTCTTATTTTTATCACTGAAACAATTATAATTTGACGCCTTCATTATTCTTGTAATTTTGCTACACAGCGTTGTATGTGGCATCGATCTACTTCGGTGGCAGTGCGCCGCTCGTTTTCTTCGACCGTGGCTCGCCGGTGAATTAACGCTCGTGCGCACTGTGTCGGAGGCCGTTTTGGCCTAGTAGAAAGTGCCTTTGGGCCTCGTCCACGTCGACGCGAAGGTCACTTGGACAATTACCCGTCCGAGCTTTTCCTGTGGCCGGCCGGTATATACCCTGGATAAAAATTTATTTGATCCGCACGCGTTACCGCAACTGTTGTACGCACCGACGCCAGACTAAAAGAGAGAAACATAGAGTGGGAATGACTTACGCGGGGAGGACGTACGGCGCGGCGGAAGAGATTTTTATGGGGTCCGAAACTATCCGCGAGCCACCGCGGGAATGCCTGGAATTTTCGGAGTCAATCCCTCTCTCGACTCGCTCCCCGATGCGATTACTCCTTAGTTAGTCCCTTCTCCCGCTCTCTGTCTCTTTCTCTCTCTCATTCGCTGTCGCCTCCTTTTTTTCGCTCTCGCGCTCCTTCGCTCCGCCAATGCGCGCGTTTTCTTTCGACGCGCATTTTCTATTTGCTCATTTTTTGCCCGGGGATTTTTTGGCTATCGTGGCGTTTTGTTTTTCGCCGGTTTCGGGGCCGACCGGAAAGATAACCGACTAATGCAATTAAGTTTACGAAAATATCGCCGCTGCTCTGGCGGGCTTCAGAATTAATTGCGAGTTTCACGTGGCAAATTTTTTTAATGACTTTTACATGACTGCGTACAGCGTCATTTTTATTCATTAAACGAGGAATTTTTAAAGGATTTTATTTTATTTGTTCCTTTATCGCCTCGTAGTCATCAGGAACATTTTATTTAATGCGGGCAAAATTTATACGAAAGAAAGTTTATAGCTATTAAAAGTCCATTTAAATGAATTGTGAATGGGAAACGCTTAGATTGTGAATGCTTTAATTGCAACAAAAATGAGACAATCTTTAAAAGTCAAGCTATTAAATTTCTTCAGGTCATAAATCCGTAGCGCATCAACGACAAATCTACGAAAGTTAATCAAGAAAATTACGCAGTGGTAGCGACTTAATTCGCATAGCTCGGGCATCTCCGCGAGATGTTTAATCGCTTGAAAAAGCGTCCGGCCTAATGCTCGGACACGCATACGTGCGCGCGGGTACGCACGCGATAAATATTTCACGTGGGATTGCGGAGCATCCCCCCGCAGTCGGAGAAACTCGTCGGGGTAAAAGGGGGAGGGAGAGCGAAAAAAAGGAGGCGCGCACCGGGCAGCCTCGGCAAAAGGTTAAATCTCGAAGCGCGATAAGCTCATTACTATGCATTATTACATAATTAAGGGAATATCACGTCCTCGTTCATTATATGCGGACGGAATTTATTTGCTCCACGGTCCCTTTTCATCAGCATCTCATTCTCTTTCTCGCTCTGGCTCTCGTCCGGGTCCGCTCGTTGGCTCGCGTGTGCACACCTCCTCCTTCTCCTTGATCGTCGTCGCCGTCGTCCGTCCTCCCGTATCTCCCCTTCGCGTCGCTTTGTTTCTTGCGAGAGCTCTCCGAGCCTTAATTAAACGAGCCCGGAGGAGAGGGAGGGAGAGAGGGAGCCAGCCAGCGGGAAAGAGAGAAAGAGAGAGACGGATTTCGTTGACTCGCTTGAGGCATTTCCGTTATCTCGAGGGACTACAGCGGCAGCCAGGAGCAGAGGGCCGCGAGCCAACTCAGGGCCGTCGGCTTCTGCTGCCGCTGCTCCACCGCTGCCCCGAGACGCTGATGCTGATGCCGCACGTATGCCGGGAGATGTATGTGTAACCACTCGGACCTGTTAGCATGGGCCACCTCTTTCAACGTGCGCGCCCGGATATTCGCGGGGTTCCGCGTGATAGGCCCTCTTTCCCGACGCGGATTGAGATCATTTTTGTACCTTTATCGACAAATTTTTGACTTCTTCGTCAATTTTTGAAAATTCAACGTGTCTTTACCCCCAGCGGTGCATAAGATTTGCACCGCGATCTAAAACGGGAGTAAGTGCCGCGACGAAATCTTAAAAAATGATTATGTAAAGCAGAGCATTAGGCGAGACACGATGCGCGTACAATTCAATTTTCCCGAGATGTCAAAACATGCTCTGATTAATACGCCCCACCTGTAGCAGCTAATTAAGATAAAATGCGTATTCGATTCCTGAGCATTTGTTAATTGAACGTCCGCTGCCGGTACAACAGGCCTAACAGTATTAAAAGCAGCGGTGTTACAACGAGAGCCCGTTCGACTACAGATGTATATGTATGTATGCACGCGGACGCTCGCCTCATTCCGGTTCTCCTGTATGCGTCGTCGCGCCGCCGCGCTACGTGCAGGTGGATGCGTCTGGGTGTCCGTGTTCTTGGCCGCTGGCGCGTGTGAAATCATCCGACGATGCCCGATGCCGCAGGAAAAGCCACTTTCACTGCCCGGCCGTGCGCGCCTTACTCTCGCAAATCCCGCGCCAGTCTTGCCGTCGTGGTGTGTTTTTTCATTTACTCGTAAACGAAAAAAAGGGAAAATCGCTTGACACGATTTAGCGTTAATGCGCGAGCAACCCGGTAGCACGTATATGCGCAAGTATAGCCTCGCTCTATCGCTTCCGTCGCTCAGGGGCAGAGTAAGCACCGCTAATAGAGATGCGGTTCATCTGCAAATGCTTTCTATGCAAATTTGTTTACTTACCGATATACTTACTTTGCACAGCTGTAAGTAAATATTAATAAGCATATTTTTTATACAGCGTCGCTCAAGTCTAAAGTGCTGAAGCGATTGGCTAATTTTTGTGATGGATAAAATTTGCAAAGTATTGTCTTCAAAAGTTTTTTAATATTTTAAAAGGTTATCCAAAAACTTTCCCAATTTCCTTTATTTTCTTCATATTCTTTTTTATGCACGCTTAAACAATTCTTGGAAAACGATTTAAATGCACTGTTCAAAATTTTTCGACAATCATTATTATTGCGTCGACATTGATTATTGCAAAATTTATCCGGTACAAAAATTAGTTAATTGTTGCAAAACTTGTGGGTAGGGCTAAGTTTTATTTTTTATTTTTTTTGGAAAGAATAAATAAATGTTTTATCAGTTTTATACTTACATTAATTTTTCATTAATAAATCATTTGACTTAAGAATATTTAATAATAAGTTATCAAAAGTTTATTGTCCAAAAAAGAAAAAAAAGAACATCATTTGCTCTTTTTAAGCTAATCGAGCTCTGCTGTGTAGTATTTTTTGCCGCGCCAAAGCTTCGTACGTGCTTCTGGTTCCCAATATTATAGCCCTGCGGAGCAGGAAGGATCAATTTCGGCCGCAGTGTTTGCCCGTAAAAAGCTTAGCAAAAAGGGAGCATCGCAAAAAAATAGGGCGGAACGGGAACGTGAGTTCGTGGACGCGCGTAAAAGGTCTTCGCGGCCCTTGCTTTCGCTCCGCAAGAGAAAAATTTGCGCCTCCCCCCGCTGCTTATACCTCTAAGAAGCGCGCGATAATTTCTTTCAGTGTTCAACAACTGATAATTTTATCAAGAACCGCTAATTAATACCAAAATTAATATCGAGGCCAGTTTAAGTACAAGGAAGAGGGGTGAGGCGAGCGATAAAAGAACGAGGCATTAGAGGACCGAGGAGGAAGAGGCGATGCCGTGATGAAAAAAAATGTGAAAAAATGCATGAGAAAGAGAGAAGAGGTAATGAAAAAGAGATAGAACAAGAGCGCGGGTTGAAAATAAGAAGAGCGCGAGAATCGAAAGAGCGCGAGAGAGGCCAAAGGAGATAAGTTAAAAGGAGAAAGAAGAGGGACAGGCGCTGCAGCGATGTTGAGATATGGTTTTCGCTTTGGTGGAAGTAAGATAGCGCGGAGCCGCGAGGAGGAGAAAAAAGGACAGGCAGAGAGAAGGAGAGAGAGGAGGCCCGAGAGGAGAAGGATGGACTACCGAAGAGTCTCGAAGGATGGAACCATGGAAGCAAAAACAGAAACCAGTCTCACTGGCTCAAGGCTGCCCCCGAGGAGGGGCCCCCGAGCCTTGCCAGAAGTTACCTTGCCGTCTCGCGCCTCTTTTCTCTCTCCCGCGGGCTCGCGTATTATACCTTTATTTCGAATCGGCTCTAAAGACCAGAGACTCGGCCCACCCCTCGTTCCCCTTTTTTTTTCTCCCCAGTTTCGCCCGGCGATCTCGGCGCTCTTTCTAGAGCGCGAGAGCACTTTACTGCGGGAACGCCAATAAAACCGCCAGAAAGTAAACAATGTTTTTTCGGGAGAAAATCGCGAATTTTTTTCAAAAGATCCTCCGAGTCACTTAAGTCCCCGTTCGCATCGTTCCCAAACGCATGAATGGCCTGGCCTCGAAAATGTAATTGCGTCAGTGTGTACCCGGAAAAAAATAATTTTCACAACTCGCCCTGTAATACGCGCAAGTGAAGAATCATTGCTTTGAATGCGTTTCATTTAAATCTGAAACGGACACGATTAAAAGCAGCACGGAGACTTTCACGCGGTTAATAAACGACCTATAACGACGAGAGGAAAAAAAATCTCGCAGCCTCCTCTCGAGTATTGTTGCATCGCACCTCCCCGCTACTCCGGTCCTCAAAGAAATTGGTCAGTCACTGTCTCTGGGGCAGCGCGCTAATAGTTTCCCCGTCATCGGTGGGGGCCGACTAACCGACTCCGCTCGTTTCACGCAAATTCGCCGTCCGTAAAAAAAAGAAGAGGAGGCTCGGGTAGCGGGCTCTTTTAAAGGAGGACCCGGGGCAGCGCGCCGCGTTTCGCACTCCCGCGCGCGCTCGGTAAAATCCGTGACGCATCGACATTCCCGGGGATGCGACGGCTCGCCGTCACGGGGCGATCGTCCTCTTTGATGTTGCACGACTACGCGGCGAGCTTAATTTCCGCCGGTAATTGGCGCCCACCGGTCCTCTCTCCTTTTCCATCTCCCCGCGGAGAGATGCCCTTCGAGCCGCTGCTCCGGGTTCTGGCGCGCCGGGAAAAATAGGACGCGCGGAGATGCCGGGCAAAGCGGCTCGGCCGAGCGGATAATTCGCGCACCGGAGATAAAGGAGCTTAAGGAGGCCTCCTCCGTAGTCGCTGTCCTTCTCCCGGGCCCTCCTACCGCCGCGCGCGGCCGCCCTCCTCCTCTCGCCGGCACAGTAGTGCGGCGGCGCTCGCGCTGCTTTGTTTTTGCGTTCCGCTGATTCTCGAGAATGATTTTGCGAGGAGAGGCGTTTTATTGCCTTTTTAAAGGTACGTGGCAGGTAAATTATCGCGTTGCTCACAAATTATTGAAATTGCAACGATGCGTATCCCTAATGAAAAAAAAGAGGGAATGCTCGTGCCTCATTAAATACACTTGGATGTTTAATGGTTAATGACAAGCAATTTTTGAGTTAATTAATTATTTTCATCTTCGTCGTAATTTTTTCCGTTCGTTACGGAACCATTAATAACCCCCAGCGAGATTCTTTCCGCGCGGCCAGATACAAATTCACGACAAATTTTTTCGACGCAAAGTAAAGAGCAAGAGTGCAGCGGTCGCGATTCAAAGAAAAAGAAGGAAACTCGCCGCTTATCTCGTTAATTTCTTTAACAGATTAAGCGAAAAGGGATACGAAGATGCTAATACAGACAGCGCGTAGCAAAGGACGGACGAAACGCGTGCAGGTCCCCCGAGCGAAAGAGCAGCGAGAGCCGAAGGCGAGAGAGATAAGCGAAAAATGCGGAATGACTGATTCCTTTTACTGCGGACCGGGAATGAAATCAGTTTCGTGATTTCGTATTAACTAAGGGGTTAGGGGGGAGGGAAGAGGGAGGAGGATGAATCGAGGGGGCGGGAGGTCCAGTTCGCGAAGGAGTGGGGGATTAGAGGAGGGGGAGATAAAACGAAAGCGGAAAGGAAGATACAGGAAGAGATTAAGCATCAGCGGGCGGTGAGGAGGCGGGGGGGCCTTGGCGAGGCGCGCGAGAAAGAAGGAACGAACTGGCTGCCGTTGGCGCTGCATCCACGAACGCGCGCGGACTCGCTCTGTACACGCCAGCTTGGATTATCTCTTGATAAACGTTCGTTACATACTCGAAAGTATTCCTGAAGCTGTAAGTGTTACCGGGAACTGCATTGCATTATTTTGCACCGCACGAACTTGCATTTCACGATGCTTCTTTTTTTTTTACTCGCCTCGCTCATTCTATTTATCTCTCCTTCTCCCTCTCTTCCACCTTCGTATGCCTCCAGAGTAATTGCACTTATTTGTTTGTTTTTTTATTGCCTTTTATTTCAGCTTCTTGTGAATTGATGTTTTTGAATGTTTCAATCACTGCAATTATCGTATTTGCGCTAATGATTATTATTACGTTATCGTGCGTTTTAAGCAATCTGGTCTTGGCGTTACGCCTCGAAAATAAAAAAAGGACATTAGTTAAATTGATCGGAGCAATTAATAATTATGTTGCAAAAGAAAAGGAACACGCGACTAATTTTCGAATGGGTTGTAATTACATGCGACTGTCCGTAAACAGTTTCAGAAACTTTAATTATTCGGTAATGAATATTCATTTGTCATTACCGCAGTGGGGAAAGAAAATGTTTCCCGCGCAATAATCAAAGGGAACGGAAAGCGAGCAAACGAAAATAATCAAAGGGAAAATACTGAATGCAATCGCGGTGCACGTTTACCCAGCTGGCTCACCTTCACTTTCATCTGCGGAATCGTACTCGTAGAAATATTTTCAATTACCAATCTCTCGTCAGATTTCACCTCGCTCCGCGCGCAACTAAAGGCCTTTATCGCGCGAATTTCCAAGCGTGCAAAATAAATCAAATATTTATTTTATAATACACATATATATCCCGACCGGGTGCATCGAGGAATTTTCGTCCGGGAACTTTCTCCAAATCATCTAATGCCATAATACGCATTACGCAAGGTGGAAATCGCGCATTGCGCCCGCGGGATACTTCACCTCGGGAGCGCAATATTGGCTCTCTCTCTCTCCCTCTTTCTTTCTCTCTCCCGCTCCTTCTCTCTTTCGCCAAAGAAGAATGAGGGACCCTGACTTTGTTTCGCGCGCAGATTAGTTCGCGCGAAAGAAAGGAGCACGGAGGGCCGCTCGGCGCGCCGCGAGAAGGATGCATTATCTCGCGACCGATCGATTCGTCATAGATTAAGCGCCGCGCGAGAGAGGAGACCTGAAAAAAACGAGACGGAGGCTCGAGCGCCTCGCGAACAACGAATGCCCGAGTATCATCAGGGATAAAAGCAGAAACTTATTGTTCAACTTTATTAAATCTTTCGCGGAGAGTGAACTCTGCAAAAACATTTTCTTCGACGGTTTGAAAATCTTCGCTTACTGATTTTACACTTGGTTCTCATAATCTGGTTTAAATTTAACATTTTTTCTTATATTTAAAAGATATTGATCACACTCGTTATTCGTATTAGTTGCTAAAGTATATTTTTAATCGAACTATCACTTTTAAGTTATAGATTTTGGGTTTGAACTATAGGTGAACGGCCTTTGATTTCGCGTTAAAAATTAGCGAATTTACTTATTCACACATTTACGCAGCGAAAATCACACTATATTACTGTTAAAATTGTTTCCGTGCCGAAAAATAAATTAATTATCGAAAATACATAAACGGCGGGGCATTAATCGGCTGGCAAAAGCGGCGAGGCAATAAAGCCTAAACGTAAAGCATTGGGTAAGCAAAAGGTGAAGAAAAAGCGGCCGCTTATCCAGGCCATTATTGCAAAAATTCCCAAGCTCACACTTTCGTGCGCTCGCACACTCCTCTCCCATGGAGGAGGCACGGCCGCATACACACGTCTGCCTCGGGTCGAAAGTAAAAGCCGCGGCGGCGCGCGCGCGGAGTTGACTCTCGGAACTTTCGCCGAGATATATAGGAGGCGCGCTCCGGCCTCTCGCTCGGCTCTCGCGGTGTCGCGTAGGCGTGGGAGCGCAGCCCGAGAGCCGCGGCGGCGACCGAGTCTGCAGGCTAATCGGATGCGTCCGCGCGTCTCTTATCGCGCCGGCCGTGCGCCGGAGAAAGAGGGAGACGGAGAGAGTGACGTGTGCGTGCCGCGCGACCGCCGCTAAGGATGAACCGGAGACGAGGGCGACGCGACGCTTCTGGCATACTCTAACGCGAGCGCCCTTATCCGGTCGCCACCGAGGCGGGCAAGACGCTAAATCAGCCGGCGATCGTCTCTCTTTCTCTCTTCTGTGTGTCCCGTGGACTTTTTTTCCCTCTCCGTACGACGATGCCAGTAGGTGCCGATCGATGCACTCGTTCCTCGCATTTGAATTTCCCGGAGAGCGAGGAAGCTTATACGACTCACGGACGGCTTTATGTCAAATGCTAATGTGCCTTTACGAGGCGTAATCGCGCTGTTTATTGCCGGCGTAGAAAATCGACGTATACCCCTGGAAAATTCTTTATTTCAGAAAGTATTTTATTCGCCCGTTAATTTTGCATTTTATATTTTTATTTGCGTGCGCTAAAAACGGTCAATGTTGAATTAAAAGATATCTGATACCGGAGTGACGATGAGGACGAAGATTGTATGGTGAATGCAGCTTTATGCCGCGCTGCGATTACTGCCTCAAAAATTGTTATTTGATGAAAGTATCGTATTTTACTATTTGCTCGAGGCCTTATAGTGCCAACCGTGGGAAGCTTTCCACGTTATCTATTCTTCATCACGTCGTTTTTTTCTCGCTTATTAAAATGAATTGAAAGCATTTAAATTCGCGTGTAGATAACACGATAAGCGCTCAATAATTTTTTTTCACAAATTGCTTAAACATTTTTATTTATCGTAATTTGAAATCGTTATTAAATTGATCGACTTTATTTCCATTGAATGGTATATAACCAGGACAAAAAGAATCGAACCGTAAGTAAATCCCATCCAGTCTCGGCAATAAAGATCGAAAAGAAAAGCAAAACTTAAGCGGAAATGGAAGTGCTTAAATCCGAGAAGCAGCGCTGGCTGCAGTTGTATCTCGTATATATCTACCGCCGCAGGATAAATAAAGAAAAGCACCGAGTAGGATTGTTCGAGCCTCTAGAAACAGTTGACCAGGCGTGCAGCCTCCCCGATCGCGTTATAATCGTAGCATAATTGAATTCGCGCTTGCAGTACACGCGCGCTTTTTCGCCGGCGCTCGCGCGTCCAGCCTCTTTCTTTCTCCTAGGCAACGCACATATTTATAAAGCGCCATGTTGCATTTTTCACATCGCTCCTCGGCTCTCGCTGATCAGATCCGTATATCTAAACTTTTCTTTGCTGCCGTTGATCGCTAATTTATTCCCGTTTGATCATCATTATTTATTAATGTTAGCATTTACAAAAATGATGTGTCGTAGCTTTAGAATAGGTACACAAAGTTAGCATCATATTTGCAATTGCAATTTTTGTTTTTTATCAAAACATCGAAATTGATATAATTATTTCGTAAAATGTTTGCAGCAGCAATCGCGGCGCGCTGCATTTACTCATAATTTAAGCCCATCAAAGTTTCAATAAATTTCAGAAAATAATCTTTCGCCGTAAAAAATAAAATTATCATAAACTGTCGGTCATTAATTTCACGAGGCGAAAAGAGCAAACACATGTCCACTTGCCACCGAAACAGTATGTGACATAAAATAATGGTCCGCGTCCCTCTCCCGTAATCGTGCCGCGCGAACTGTAAACCCAGTGAGCACGATGAAATAAATCGAATCGAAATCGCTCCCTCCCTCTCCCCTCCGCTCTCCCCCTTACCTCTATATATTTATAAGCGCTCGGAGGTACGAGCGACGGCGGCGTGTATGCGTATAATACATAAAACGCGACGTGCGCACTGCATTCATAAAGGAGCGGACGAACTCTCTCTCTCCCTCTCTCTCCGTGGCCAGCGTGCACGTTTTCCCGTGACGGCTACGGGGGCATGAGGTATACGCGCGGAGGCCCGTTCGTTCTTTGATTCAAGAGTGAAACGCCGACGACGACGTCGCACCTAAGCAGCTACCGTTCGCGCGTAGCTCAACTGACTAATGCAGCTCGTGAGCACTCAGGGTTCCCGGCGCGAGATCTCTTATACCAACGAGTTGCGGCTACCTCTCTTACCCTTGTTTTTTTTTTTGTACCTCCTCAGGCCGTCTTCGAGAAAACAGAGAGAGAGAGAGAGAGAGAGAGAGAGAGAGAGAGAGAGGCGCCTGCACCTTGCGCGGCGCAGATCAAGCATACGTGAGACTTTCATGATGAAGGGGTTTATTTTAACTTCTCCAGAATAATTACAACAGTTCTTGGGCTGTGCGAGTTACGTGTTTTATTTACTTGCCAACGTTTTAAACGTAATTACACACAGCAATTAAGCAGATACGATAAACAAAAAACCAATTTGTTTGCCACAGAGGTGAAATCCATTGCCTATACTATAGGTAGACCGGATCGTTTTGTTTAGCCTTGCAATAGATTACTTCTTTTCAAATACTAGACAGTGCATGGTAAGTAAACTAGATAGCTTGCACATACTAATGGAATATTTTAATATTTAGCGAGAGTTAACTTCAAATTTATTTTAACTAAAGGCCAGTTTCTTCTTTTTCAGATTCATTTTAATTGTATTTTTAAATGTTTTGTGGTCGTTTAAAAGTCAAGGGTTGCAGGTAGCTCTCGACTCTTTTTTACTTTTAAGAGCGCACATTCCTCGTGAAATTTTGTTAGAGTCCCTAGAAAAATCAATTTTAGCTTTATCTTGCAGATTTTTTTGCCCCTTTATATCTAGTTATTAATTTATTTGTTATAGCACAGCGCAAAAAAAAAGAAAAAAATTGAAATTGGAAAAACAAATTTATAAAAGGTAGCGCGTAATCCTTACTGACGCTCGCCAGAGCAAATAAACGTTAATTAGACGCTAAAGCACAAGATTATTGGTCGGAAAATAATTTAGGCTTATAAATTCACGCGATCTCGGGAGCAGCCGTAAAATTAGAATCGGGGAAAACGGAAAGTATCCACGGAACGATAAGATTTTCTCCTCGCTCGTGGAACAAATAACGATTGTACATCCGAGCGCGCGCAGTAGCCGAGGCGCACGCGGAGAAGGAGGCCTGGGAGGGCCGGACTCACAATTATTCTAACCACAGAGGCGCACGGCTACCGCCGCCGCAGCCCGAGTTCGCGTATATTCGAAAATCCTCGGTAATTTCGAGAGGCCGCGACTGCGCTGCGGCGCTCTCCTTCCTTCTCCCGCGCGCGGCGTTTATTGGCTTCGTGCGTGCATTTTCTTGGGGCCGCGGCGGTGGTAGCCGGGGCCCCGGTCAGCGAGTCCAGCCCAGGCTCTTACCACTCGGCGCACAAAGAGAGGAAGAGAGACGTCGGAGGAAGGGGTCTCGATATGCCCAGGCGCCGCGCGCTCGAGCGGATACGTATGCTTGTATGCGCGCACGCACGGTAGATTGAGGCGGAGGAATGGGAATTAGAGTCGGGGAATAAAGTATCTTCGCGGCCGTGCTCAAGCGCAGTAGTGGTAGCAGCCGAACGTGGCCTTGAGTGTCTGGCTGTAATTGAGAAACAGTCGACGTGGACGCGGACGTAAACACGTACGCTGCATATGCATACGCCTCTATACCACGGGGGATAGATGCCTTCGCCCGTATGTGTGTATGTGCGCGTATACGCACTCTTTGTAATTAACAGCATATCACATGCGTGTACGCAAGTGATAACTTCCCTGTGCGTTGCTTTGTAAGGCTCTTTCCTTTCCTTGTTGCAGCTTCATTGCGAATCGCTTGTCAAGTTTTTTTCGATTATCTTCAATTTATCATTAAAATGTTTATTTTGAAAGAGTTGCAACTAAGTTTTTACCTTCGTAGATAATGCACGCGATGTTTCAGTGCTGCGTTAAATCAATATATCTGCAGAAAATAATGGAATAGTCGGTAATTTATGTAACATTGCCAACTAAATCTGCGTTTTTTTTTATAATAGCTGCTTCACGTCATGATGCTATGACTAAAAAGGAAAATTACCTAAAAGCTGTCCAGTTTATTTGGAATTCAGAACTATTCAGTTAGTATTGTAGTTTTATGATAATAATAATAAATGAATTTTGACTTAAATACAACCCTTCGTTAATTTTTGAAGAGCTAATTCCTGCTTGAAATGAATGTTCGACAGGTTTCAAGTGGCCGCGTTTCCTCCTGCTGCATTGCTTCTCCCTGGCAGTTGAGAAACTAAAATAAATCTGTTTATTATACCCATTACTTTTTTCTCTTCTTTTATCTCTTCTCTTTACTTTTAACTCGAGCTTTGTAATTATTTATAAAGAATAGACGCGTTAAAACACTTGTTTTATTATTACATTCTTTTACAAGGATTAGAAGGTACGATCGACCTTCGATTTACCGACGGAAAATCAACTTCCACGTGTCTACCGTGAGAATCACACACATTGTCCTTCACCTAATAGTCGACGTAAACGCTGGAATTACCGCGTATAAAATACTTAAATGTGGTGTACTTCTATGTACTGGATAAGTTTACCTCTCACCTTGATGTCAGTCATTGCAAAATAAAACTGTAGCACGTCGTTGTGGTAGCTGTCAATTTCTGTGCACTCTTTCATCTTATCATGATCATTGAAAATGTAAAAGTGCACCAGACCACAGTATTACTTAAGTACAATAACTTATGTCACTTGACTCTTCTTCAAGCTCCGAAACATTTTCGACTTTATCTAAAGAGTTCTTATCTTAGGAAGGCACTCTAGTTAATTTTGTGAACAAGAGCCAAAAATAATTGTTTATTTCCTTGCAATTAATTGTATAAAGCCAAATAAAGTGTACGTAAAAAATTCACTACTAATGTACCTAATATTAAGCGGTCGATATGTTTAACAAAAATAAAACGATTAAGAAAGCTGGAATTTTGTTTATTTCTCATCTGATTTAAATAAAAAAAAGCTTACTTATTTTGTTCTTTAGAAGATTACTCAGTTGAAATCGTCCAAAACAAATCTTCCTCTTTATGCATATCTTTAATTAGTCTCTATTTAGCGAACATTAATAATTAATAAGGAAATAATCAATTATTTTTGTAAGTCCCTGTGACAGTATAATAAAATTACCTTAATTTACAAGTAATTCAAAATCTATTACACGATCGATCAGCAGCAGGCATATCTGGTCGTGACGGATCAAATCGCGGACATGACTGGTAAAAAAACCCCTTGAAAAGGTCGAGGAGCGTGTAAACTTGAGTGCGCGCACGAACGGTTTCCCGTAACGCCCTCGCTCGTTCACCCCGAGGGCCTCCGACTCCTCTCACTCCGTCTCATTGTCATTCAGGCTCTCGAGCCGCCGGGAACTGCGGAGCGCAGCAGTCTGCTTCTGGCCTCTTCTTTTTAGCGGCCCTCCGATCCGTGACGAAATATTAATTGACACAAAAAACGCAGCTGCACGGTCGACTCGCTGCTCCCGCGGGCTTCTTACGCCAGGCGAAATCAACTTTTAACTGCATGACATTAACATGAAAACGACCCCGGTATTCTCCGATCGGACGCCGACGCTACCGTCGCGGGCAGAGGTAATCACGAGCGGACGCGTTGTCGGCTTTCGATTTTGCCTTGATTGATACTTCGCGCAGCGACACGGAGTCGACTTTTTCCTCGAGTGGTTATAGTTTGCGCGGTGGATTCGGTGTCATTATACGTACGACGGTTTGGACGAGGTACGTTGGGTAACTGTTTTTGCGAAGGATGTACGAAAGGGAAATAAACTACTTGTAATTACTTGAACACTGAACTAAAGTTACTTACTTGAACTAATGGTCATCGTATCGGTACGTGTTAATTATTCTTAGATTTCCTGCAAGTGTTTACTGAGAATTACGACTGTTTCGCCAGGTAAAAGTCTAGAGCAATAATTGAAGGAAAAAATTTTTTCTGATATAATAAATTTTACTGATCTATCAGATTCATTAAAGACAGTACTTTTGATATCCTATTCATATTGCCTCGAAACGAGAGAGATTTAAAGATGTTAATTGCCCTGCGACCATATCTCTCACTCGATTTTTTTGTTTAATGACCGGAGCAAACACTTTTTTTGAGGAAAGATGATATGCTTAAACTATGTAATTTTCATTAGGCGTTGACTAATATGATTTCATGTCATCAGTTTAAACGATCTGTGACTTAAATAGCCGGGTATCTTTCTGTTTATTTTTTTCTGTTTTTTCCTACAAAAACCGTGAATCAATCTTACATTCAGTTTTGATTAATCGCTCTGAAACATTATACTTATATTCACGGAGTCATTAGATAATGACCTACCGGTACTCCTTTTTTTTATATAAACTTTGGGACGAAACACAATGTCGAAATTCAAAAGCCATTCCTTTCGTGCATTACCCACAGATATACGCCCAAGCAAGGTTAAATATCCTTGACAAAAAAAAAGCGAAAACTGTACCCGACTTCGTACAGCGCTAGGCTTTTTGTGCGTCGCGCGCGTGTGTGCCCCTCTCGCCGCCTAATCACCGGGCGGAAAAAAGGAGGAGCCTGTGGCTGGAAACGAGCTCGTGAAGCTGAATCACGCGTGCACGCTCGCTCGAGATGTAGGAACGCCGGCGCGGATAAGTCATCTCGTTCGCGTAAAAAGCGAGCGTGCAAAATGCGTTCGCGCGTGCGCGCTGGACAAAGAAGATGATACATAATATTATAACGGCTCAGTTAAGCCAGTCTCACGCCCTCGTTTTGTTCTCTCCTCTCTCCCTCTCCCCCCGCGGGTAATTGCGGCTCGGGGATCCGGAACACCGTTTCTTATTTGGCGAATTAGCGAGGGTACTTCTTCCTCGTGGCAGCCACCAGCCCGCCCCTCATGAGACGATTCGTTGCACTTGATGTTTTTAGATTTTCTTGCGCGCGATCGAAGCGTGGCGCACGGACGGATGAGAAGCGCGCTTGAATGGCAGCGCAGCACCTTCATCGCCTCGAAAAACGTAAATCGCAATAGCCGCTCTTCTTCTTGCGCTACTAGACGCTCAGATCGCCGTATTTTTCAGATCATTAATATCGCATTTGTTCGCAACAAAAAAATCCGATAGTCTTTTCTCCGTGGAATCATTGTAATTTACCGCTCATTGATTTCAAGATACGGCAGGGGCGTATACGACGTTGCAATTGATTAACGCGAGGAATCTAAATTTTATTTTTGTTTAAAATTTTTCGGTTATAATTATCTTTTATGTGTATAATATTTGATTCATTGTTGGTTTTCAAAAGCGATTTACTTGTTAAAAGAAATCTATCAGGTGGTAGCGTGTGACCAGCGTCAGCTGGTATCTACGGAAATCTTAGATTTAGTAACAGGTGTGTTATATATACCCTCTGGACATCGTCAGAAGCAAACACTTTTGTTAAACTTAATCCTCTTCCTAATACCTACTACGAATAACTCTTCCGAATACAATGCTTTTTACAATTCGAAACTAATGATGCGCGTAATAGCTTATTTTCTTATAGAATAAAGCTTCTTCTTAAAAATTGAGAAGCAACGGGATATTGAATTTTTTAGAGGCAGTTAAAAATCTTGTTTAAACACATCTTACTCCTTTACGAGGGAGTAATGAAGCGACGCCGTGCACATTAATAGCGTTTCGTTTGTGCACGCGCCCGTCCCGAACAATGCGCCTTATCATTATTACGCGAGCATTGACATTAGCGGCGTGCGCGCGCCGCCCGTCGGTCGTAATGATTATTTTCGGGCCTCCCCCCTTAACGCATAAACGCCGTTATTAACGTGAAGCCGCAAGATTGCGTGCATACGCGACCCCTAGAGAGACGGAAAAAGCCGAGGCTGACGCGCGGCGGCGCGCACCTCGCATTCCCGCAATTTTACGATCGTCCGGCGCTCGCACACACGTACGCGCGCACACGCGCGACCGCCCTTAATAAGGTTTTCGCGCAGAGGAGCGAGAGCGCGCGCGCGTTTTCCCCTAAATCATAATTTTAAAAATTACAGCCGACGCGCTTCACGGTCAGGAGAGAAGCAGACGGGGGGAGAAACGAGTCGGGGGGTAAAGGGAGGAAGGGGAGGAGGATGCGAGGAGAGAGGCGTGCTCGTGGCTTCGTACGCCGATTAGCTCTCGGGGCCCCGGGCGGCGCAACCTCAGGCGATGTTTTCACTCTCTTTCTCTTTCTCTCTCCCTCTCGGCTCTTTCTACCGGGCCGTTTTGGCGCATCGGCGGGGGTGTGCGGTAAGAAACACCGGCGACTCTGCCAAGGCGAGGCTTCTTGACAGCCGGGAGAAACCGAGTTTTCGGATCTTTAATGCTAATAGTGCATTGGGATGCTATTGTGCGAGACTCCGGTGTGCAAGATTCGAAGAAAACGTTAGACGATTACGATGCTAATGGACACTCAGAGGGAAATAACAGGGTGATACTTCGAGATTGTTTCTGCAAAACTAGTTTGGTTAGCGGTTTTTTCCTTTATAAACGTTTTAATTTATCTGAAACTTTCTTTATTTACGTTATTTAAAAAACGTTGGCTTAAGTGAAATAATAAAGAGGAATTAGGATTATAAGCAGAATTCGCGTTTAGTATTATGGCAAACTGATTGTCGTTCGATTGATAAAATTAGTATTCAAAACTGGAGACTCTGGAACGGAAAATAAGATTCTTCATAAATGTTTCGAGCTACGTGCATTGAATACTGATGTTTCTAAAGGTGACTGACATCAAGTACCAATCAAAGAATGTCATTAAATTGCAGGAATTTCTTGTAAACTCAACCGACTACTTCTTACTCTTTATCTACTACTCTTCTCCGTATTCACTTCTTTCATTTTTTCTCCCTTAATATTTCATTAAAAATAATCATCCGCCTTGTGAGTCCTCGAAATAATTGACTTTTTTTCTAATTACATGAACAATAGCGTCCATGACGAAACGCGCCTGATTTATTTACTTTGAAACTTTGCGTGAACAATCAAGAAAGTCACGTCAACATTGATGAATGCTAAATATACATCGACCCGACGCTAGTCGAATTTATGGCTCAATATATGTAAACTTTAATCATTCATCAAAAAATTAACTAAAACACAAAACCGCTCACCGACTAGTTGCTTTTTTTCTCAATTTCGTCGTGTATCACCGCCCGTATATAATCCCGGTAAACTTCGGCCATTAATAACATTCATAAATACAGTAATATTTGTTATTCCTGGCTACGTTTTCGCAATGTTTCCCCTCCCTTTTTTTACGGCGATCACGAGACTCGACAGCTTTTTTTGCGCCATATCCCCCCCGGTGTACCCGCCTCGGTCTTTCGTCTCAAAATAAGCAATTAATTTCCTTCCGCGTTCGACTTGAAAAATAGTCGATGTATCGCGGCTCCTTATTCCTCCTCTTTTTTGGGCGCGCGCAGCGCGTACATACGTTTTCCCGCCGCAGCCGTAAATCAGAGGGAGGAGGCCGCATAATGTGGGCATCTCGACCGCTGCCGGTGCCCGCCGCGGTCGCCGCGACTTCTCCCGGTCGCGACATTGTTTATGACGGCGCTCGCGGACTTTTGCATGGTGGATTGTCGCGCAGCGCACGGTAGTTGTTGCGAGTGTAGAGGGCGAACCGCCGGGGACCGGACCACCTCCCGTACACTTAAACTAACTCTTGTACATCCCTCCCCTTGCCCCCCCTCGTACGTCTGGCGATTATTTGTGCCCGAGTGCTCCTTCGTAAGGTTACATTTAAGTATCCTGCTAACTTAGCCGGGAGCGTATCCTGCAACGGAGGAGTTCGTAAAACTAAGTTTACGGGAAAGCTGCTGGAGCATTTGTCAACGTTATTACGGACTGGAAGGGTAATGGGACGTTTCCGGGTTAGGATGAAAGAATCATTCTTTTCGCTCTTATGGACTGTTGAGAAAAAATACAATTGAAGAATGTGACAGAATTCATCACTTCTTTTGCTTCAAGCTTTTTTTTCACCTCCGTAAGCTTGTCATTAACGTCGAATAATTCAAAGATCCGAGGTTTATTAATGACGTGCTATTTGTCAAATTTTTTTTTCAGAAGACGTTGAAGCGATCGGTATCATTTTTCCATCGCCGTAAATGGCGCGAATGAGCGTTGGCGCTATTGATTAAGTTTTCTACTTACTATTTACAGTTGTGTGAAAGTACATTCAATTCAAATTTTTGAATGTTTACACGGTCTAGGAAGAAATCTGTTGGAGAACGTACGTCACATCGCCATTTATCCTATATTCCTATGTAAATTTAAATGAAAAACTAAAATTCAAAGACTAATGACGCGAATTCAATATAAAAAGCATTTTTTTCACTGAGAAACTGGGAAAAGTAACTTAATTCATAAATCAGCGCGAATAAAGCCAGCAAGAGTCGCGAGCAAATGAAAATTAGTAGCATACCTCGCCGTCACTATATCTCAAAAGCTTAATCGTTCGTTTTCTGAAATAAATCAAGCTCCGCGCGGTGGAAGCAATCATCCCTCGAGCCTTATCTAAACGGATCAAATTAAACTCGGCTTTTCCCAATTCAACGCGCCGTGCGCGAACTCGCCGGGGTACCCACTCCCGCGCGACATACACACCCGCTGACTCGGCAGACCGGGCTGCCGCCGCGCAGACCGAGGGGGGAAAACGCCGGCCGTTAAAGTGCGTAATAATGTACGTGCCAACCCCCTCGCGCCACCGAGGGAATATTCGCGGCTTTTAGGAAGGCAGCCCCGGTTATACGGGCGCTTAATTTCCTGAAAGACGAATGACGATCCCTCGGCGCGAGCTCGGACCTCGGCGACGCCCGGTGCAGTATATAATTGACAGGTGACCGAGTACCTCGCGCCTTCTCTTTCTCTCCGACTTTCGCTCGTGCGGCTCTCGTTCGGGCCGGACCTTCTCGGCCCGTAATAACTGTGGGAGACATTCTTCTAGCCCCTCGAATCTTGCCATCTCTATCTTGAGAATTTCCTGTGTTTTCGAATCAGTCGACGACAAATGCCTATTGATCTTCGGGGCCGATACGCTGACACTGTAAAGATAGGGAATACTTGACTCTGAGATAATGGGATTTCACCTTTTGTTTCCGCTTGGTGAGTTAGCGACTTCAAATTTGACTCGCAGGCACCTGTGAAAATAATTTAGAATGTGTTTAGGGACATATGTCACAGAGCCTTGCCACTAAATTTTAGTATATTCAAACTAATTGCTTTAAAAAGTTTTGGCAAAATCATTACTTCCCATTACATACCGCAGGATATCCCGCGAGAAATGATATTTATCCAATTAAACAGCATCTGCGGAATTACAAGTCGTGGGGAAAATGCGCAAACGTATTTACTGCGGGTATCCTTCAACGCAACTATATTACCGAGGGGTTCTGCCCTAACTCACTTAATTCTCCAGGCTTGCCCAAAGCACGCGCGTTTAGTACTTAGAAAATGTTTTGCCGAAGCCCGAGCGCGCGGTAACCCCGCAGTAATTCTGCCGAGTATTAATTTATTTACTCAACTCTACGTCATTTCTTCTCGCTCTTTCTCTCCTCCATCATCCTTCCTTCCTGGGCTTCTTTTTCTGTTTCCCACTGGCCGCGCCGCGTATTCCCCGCAACTTCTTTCGCCCGCCCGCGTGCCTTTCTTTTTCCCGCGTCGCACCGGCCTATACACCGGCCAAACGGATTTCAATAAGTCGAGAGATGCTCTCCTCTCTTTCTCTCTCTCCCTCTCACGTTCGCCCGCGCGCGGACCAACAGTAAGTCCGAGAGAACGACACCTGTTCGCCGCGAGGATACTACACGTGGCTCCGGCGAGGGCTGGTGCGTGAGACAGGACCCTTTCGGCTCGTTAAAAAAAAAAGAGAAGCCCGAAAGCCGGGGTGGGGGTAAAGGGGAGAAGGACTATCGCGAGCGACTCAGGTCCGATATATCAACGCAGTGGCATGCGCGCCTTGACATCTCGAGGATGTGGTCCCCACGCGAGGCGAAGGAGAGAAATCGAGAGGGAGTAAAAAAAAAAAATGCGTGCGTCGGACGCTTTCCTGCTCTAATGGGATTTTAACTAAGTATCCGGCCGCGGCGGGTCGAAACTTGCCGGGCGCGTGCTCGAGAATTGTGTCACCTTTTCACCTGTGAGTCCGACGACTTCGGCTTTCGATAGGGATCCCCTATTTATATTCTCGGACGTCGAATTTAATTGATAGTCATTCACCTGCTCCTGTCCGCGCCGATCCGAGCCGACGATCTCCCGGACCCGACTTTCTCGGTGTGTCCGCTTTTATCTGGTGGCCTCAGTTTTTCTGGTCTTTGGAGATTCTTTTTTGACGGTCGCGTTTTCGTTTTACTCGCCGATACCATCGGACCCGATGTTTAATTAAATATTCTTGCGGGAAGAAATTTCGATGATTTGTTTTTATTCCTTTCGAACGATCAAACAAAATGTTCTTATTATGCAATTATTGTACAAAAAATGAAACAATCAGAAAAAGTGTGCAAAAATCAAAATTAAAAGGCGTAAGGGTAAAAGGTTTTAAAAAGGACCAAGCTTTGAGTTAAATAAATATTACGAAACAATTTAACTCTCTTATTGCGAAATGTTTCAAAATGAGCAGTATTTTTTTATCAAATATTAATACATATTTTAGTTTTTGTTATAATTAATGTAAAAAAAATATTCTTTCATTCGTTTCGAGCATTCTTATCACAATCTTTATTAAATAAAGTAATTCAAGAAACTGGTTGAAATGCATAAATTGTATTACGTTAAATAGAATGTTTTTAATTGAAAAAAAATAAAAAGAAAACAGGTTGTGCGTGTCGATTACGGCGCTAAAAGCTTAACGGCACCGAATCGAGAATTAAAAAGTCACCGAGTTTGCGAATACTCGCCTCCAATCTGGAAGCACAATGCCAGAAACGAAAAAATGCATTATTTTCCGGGTTAACAGCGATAATAAAAGTTTAATTGTCTGGTGCCACTGAAAGTAGCTTCGAAAATCCTCGAGCACGGAAGATTCGGTCGAGAAAGGACGGCGCGACCACCCCAAATACAACGAGAACTTTACGATGAAACTTATCCTAATCGTTTAATAATTGGTGACCGTTTCTTTCTCGCAGCTTCCATTACCCGATCTTCCCCTTTTTGCGCTCTCTTTCTTTTTCTGCATTCAAACCAGCGCCCAACTTAATTGCTACTTTAATCTCGTGTGTGTGCGCGAACCTGTCCTTTTTTTTACCTTATCTCTTCCACGCACGTACATGCTTTTATTCATACAGTTTGAGTTCGAAACGAGTATACGAATAAAAATTTTTAGTTCAATTACACTTGAACTTCGCGATTATAAATAAGATTTTGTCGGGCACAAATAATCCAGTTGCGACACTCTCCGCAGTATTTTTATTTTTTTTAATTTAATTTATACTTTACGCATTTAATGAACAGAAACTGTAAACGCATATCGATACATAAATCAAAAGATAAGTCATTTGTTAATAAAGCACATTATCACCGATCCACTTCGCGAAATCATCATCGCGATAAAAAGTGAAAAAGTGCTTAAAAGTAGCTTCCATTCGTCTTTGCGCGCTCGCACTGGCGTATAGTCCTTTGACATGGGAAGCTTCGAAATCGGTCCTGGCTACACGCGAGACGAGCACACCGACGCTCTTACACTCGCAGCGGGGAAAGCCGCGCGCCCGTATTCTTCGTGCCGATACGAGCCCCTTCATTCTTATCTGGATTTTTTTCAACATTAATTAACTCGACCGCGGGCCTTATCGCACGCGCACCGCCGATGTTCACGAGCCGCGCACGCACGTGTATAACTGCATGTGTGCCCTCGGAGTTTCGGACGCGGGCCGGGAGCGACGGAGAGGGAAAAATCGTTACACTTATAAGTGACTTGCCGATACGCGGCGCCGGATTGAACGGTCAGCTATGCCGCGATGACGATACACACCGTGCGGAGGATGTGTGCGCGGCTACTACGCGACGCGCCGGCGAAGCGCAATTCTCCGCCCTAATTAGCGCGCGGATTCATTTTTACCCTTAATTGCGCCGATGCGGCCTACGTCAGCGCGAGAGCGCGCTCTCCACGCTAACGTCCTCGCGTGAGCGCCGCTGATTCGCTCTCCCGTACTTTTTTTTCTCCGATCCCCACCCCGCGCCGCCTTTTTTACTCGCTTTTTGCATTTGCAATTTTCTTCACGTGAGAACCGGGCTGGATCTAGTCGAATGGAACGAATTAATGATGGAAACTCAGTGACTCGAGGTGTTTGAAACAGTTCAGTTGCATCACGGTCAGCTCGGGCTGAATAGGTAGCAAATTAGTACGAGATATGCCCGTGAAATTTAGTCTAGATCTTAACAATCCAATATATTTTTCGAATCAGTCAAAGCATTAAACTCTATACAATGCTAATTAAACGATTAAGCTGCAAGCTTGCTTATACATCGAAGTTGATTAAATGAATAATTCATTTAAAAGCAAAAACTAATTATAGATTAAAGCAACATCATTTCAAAGCTTCGGCACCATAATATTTCTATAAAAACATGTCCTCGTAGGAACGTCACAAGTTATTAATTAATCAAAATAAACATCGACTTCTCACCGTGAAACAAGCACATCAAAGCGACGTCTAACCTGAAGATGAAAAATCGCCTTAAGTAATGAAGACTTCGAATAAAAATAAAAAAAAAAAATTAAATTTTTATCGGCGAACAACGGCCTACCTTGGCAACTAATTCGTGTCGCATGCCGCGGCACAATCGGCAAGATTCATGATGACTGATTTTTTTCATTAATCCTCCGTGCGCCGGAGGACGGACGCAGTCGCTTGCACGCGGACGTGAAATTTATCTGGTGTCGCGACTTCATCCTCGAAGCCGTTAGGCTTAGGTCGCGCGCCGTAAGGATAAGTCTCGAGTGTGGCTATTATACACCTCGCGGGGGGAAGGAGGAGAAAAAGAGGCAAAAGCTCGGCGCGAGCGCGCACTTTGGCATGCGCCGACGCTGCAATGCAAATAAAACGTGGCCTAACGGGTTCAAGTGCAATTAGCCCGGGTGTCAAAAGGACAGGTATTACGAAGCGGACATTCGCTCGTCTAACGGGACTTGGCGACGGAGCCGCCAGCGAAGAATACCCACCTTGCCCATTCTACCTTTCCGACGATAAAAATGAGTTTAATAGGACGCACTGACGACCGCTGCCTGTTAACATTAGTTAAGTGCCGCTTTTAACCAGGCATAACGCAGCGTTTAACAAATATTCCAAGATAAAAGACTTCTCCTCGAGGAGAATATCCACGGCCGGACACTGAAAATTGAGCGGTAATTTTATTTCGCTGTTATTATTAATAATTCTCTTTAGTTAATAATTCATAATCATTCAAAATTGATATTCCAAGTAATCATGCGCAACTAGTACGTGAAAATAAAATAATTGCATTAATGTTGTAGTAAAAATAAAATGAATACGCACATTATATTAATAAGCAGCGATGACAGTTCGTTATACGGTTATCTCGAGAGTACCATTCCACATATCACTGAAATGACCTGAACTAAATCAGCGTCCCGTCAGTGAGCATCGGAATTATGACGTTAATAAAACGAAATTGACGACATCGTCATTCAGTTTATAAAGCCGCGCGCTCCAACTTCTCTAATGGTCATCTCGTACTCGTTGAGTTTTCCAAGAAACTTCCGACTTCATCGGCGCTAATTCCCAAATAAAAAGGGGAAAAAAATGAATCGAGTCTCTCGTGCCCGAAGGAACATTCTCACACCTCCATAAATAAAAAAGGCCGCAAGAGAGAAAGAGAGAGGGAAGTAAGACACACGAGAGCCTTACGAGCGTTCAATGCATCACTGTTGCATTATCTGCGGCGACCCATCAGCCGCGATAAATCCCGCCGAAAAAGAGGGCCGCCGTCGGAAAAATGCCGTCGTCCACGGGCCTCTCTCTCTCTCCCTCCGGGCTGCTCGCCTTTATCGAATCGCGCGCGCTTCCCCCGCCGACGTGAGTAAAGAAGTCGCGCACGACGTCATTACGTAAACGAGGGTTATCGTTGCGCGCCAAGCTGAAATTGAATAATACGCGTCGGCGCGCGACGCATTTAACGGAGTGCCCGCTATCACGCGAACTATCAATTTGAACGCGTTTATACGCTCCGCCGAGTAGTGATAATTCACTCGCGCGACGTGCATTATACCTATACGTCGGTAGGCCCCGCTGGCGAAAGAGGGATGGGGAGAAGCTCCTGCGGCAAGGACACTCGCGCCTCACTTCCGGGGGACGCGCCGAGTCCTATACAGCCCGATGATGCGATGCTGCTGCTGCACTGCAGAGGCGCCCAGCCGCGTAATAAAGGTGTACCGCTGCGTGCGAGCTGAGCCTGCCCTCGGGCTACAGTTTAGTTTTATTTGCGATGCCGATGACTTTGATCGCACCTGCTTTTATTCTCGATCCAATTGGGCTGCGGGGTAATTGAGTAAATTAGGATGATTTGTATAGGAAGTTATACGGGTAATCGAGGTACTTATACTTTGCACCTTATTATTTCACTTCATTTTAAGAGTACCACGATTTTTTTTGTTATTATTTTCATTTAATAGTAATAATTTTTATAAAATAAAACATCGTAAATACCTTCTTTATGTAATTAATGCTGGTAGTGATTGATCAAGGTTACGTGTTCACTTCACGATGAATAATTAGATTAAAATTTATCGATCGTGGGAAGCAGAAAATTCAAAACACTAAATTAATTTATTTGATCGAATCATTTTTATTCTTTCTAAATCACGCTCTATTAATTTTTCGCTGCAATTGTTATTCATATATTACCGTCGAAAAAATTTTAAAAGTTTATTTCAATGTCATCGATTCCAATTTCAACGGTTTAACTCCATAATAAAAAAACATATTACGCATATTTACTGTTCGCTCCTTAAAAAGTCTGAACGCGAACAATTCGCGAAACTCTGAGATCTAATAAGATTAACCGTTGACCGATGGCCGGCACGTGACCGTCCGGTCTCATTAAGCCGAAAAAAAGCGGCAATTACGAGGCGCGTTGTCGACGAAAAGTCAGACGTTCCCGAGGGCAAAAAGCACTTAGCCCGTTAATACGCCGGCGTACCGTAAAGTATACACGTCGCGCGCGAGCTCAGGCGGCCAGGGGGATTCCCGCTGAAAGAGAGTCCCGGCGGCAAGGACACGCGCCTCGAATAGTTCCGGGGTGAATCTCGCGAGCGCAAGTAGCCCCGGCGAGAGCGGGTATAAAGGGCCCCTGTTCGCCCGAGGGCGAGAACTCGGGGCCCCCGCATAAAAATGCGCGAGTGTTATTGATGCCTCGTGCGCGCGCGCTCCTCCGAAAGAGGGGGGGGGGGCAGCAGGTATAAGCGGCGGGCGCGCGCGCCTTCGTGCACAGGTGGAATCTGGCGTGCAAGAGCCCGCTCCGGGCTGAAACTCGCGCGAGACGGAAGGATGCGCACTTAAACACCCTTGCGTGCTCCGCGACGACCTCCTCTCGCTTTATCTTCTCGCGAGCTCCGGAGAGCGTGCGAGTGTGCATGCCCGGCTGTCCCTGTGTATACGCGCGCGTGTGTATACGTAAGCGAGGGACTCCTCTCCAGGGCTTTCTTCCAGGCAGGATTCTGCGCGGCTTGTAGCTGCACTAGGCGCGAAGGGGCAGCGCATCTTTCGCGCGGTCTAACAGCGCCACTCGCCTATATCGCTCGGCAACAATCTTGGATTCATTAATTATTCTAATAAATGTTCCGAGGAATTTTCCCCCCCGCCGATCATTCGACCTCGGCTCCCGCGGGGCCTTTTTCCGAAGCTCGAGCACCGAGCATCGAGCTTGTGGTGCCTTTTAATTTCGAGTGCGATCGCGAATGAGCGATTGAGAGTATTAATGAAACTGACTGCCCACTGGGGCCGGATTTTAGTTAATAACGCGATATTGAATGGCTACAGATCGTAAATCGCTGATACATAGCGGTTCAGGGATAGAGTTTTAGTTTTTTGGCGGCACGCCGGGTCTTCGACCTAAAACTTATGCATCCAATCCAGCAAGGAAACAGCATTTGCATCTTATTTGCATTCGGACGTTTTTTAACTGGGACATCGTAATTGGTGGTTCGGAAATAAAATTTTGTAGATCTATGGAAACGGCAGTCTAATTTACAAGCAATTAATGATTATAGTAAGTCTAATTTTCGGCTTAAAAGACGAAAAATAAGTTGCAAAATCAATTTTCAAACTAAAAAAACCGCATTTACGTGAGATAATTTAAGTTCGTTAAAAATGCAAATCGAATCGAGTTAAGACCGTGACGCAATGCTTTCAAAATTATTTAAAATTGCAACCGTACGCGAAGTGCAGCCTCCACTTATTTCCCAGCAACGTGAATGGACCGATGGAAAGTCTTGTCCGTCTCGGGGAAACCATAAGCCTCATTGAGGTTCGCGCTAATTATGCATGTCTCAACCGCGACTAATTGATCTCGCTAATTAAACTACCGGGATTCCTTTCCATCTCCGCCGGTCGAACTTATTATCCCCGACGTCCCCGAAGAAAATACCACGCGAAACCTTTTTCGAGCGCGTCGAGGAGAAACATTTTCCCAAAGTCCCGCGGCGCGCGCGCGAGAGACGATAAACTTTGAACTGGCCGGCTGCGCCGCTGTAATTTCGCCCGCCCGTTGCGCAAGTCGCAGAACGATCGCAAAGAAGTTTCCGCGATATCAAATTACCCCGACGAGCTATCCTTGCCTCGGCACGCGCGTAATAACCGCGACGAGGAAGACGTACGGGGGGGCGTTCTGCTCGTGGAGACGAACAAAAGCGAAGGAGAGTCGGCGGCGCGATAAAGCGACTCGCTCCAAGGGCGCGCCGAAATCGGCCGGTTCCTCCGTCAGCGGTGCGAAAATCCGCGTACCTGCGGCCTAATTAAGCCCCGAAAAGAAGTGGATCCCACGCGGGCGCGAGCGGCCGCCCGACGAGGAGGAATCCGGCCAAGTTATTAATGTCACATAGCGCGTCCGTTCCCTTTCCTCCGCCAGCGGAGCCCTACGCGAAGATCCGCGCCACATGGACGAAAGATATAGAGGGGGCAGGCGAGCGAGCGAGAAAAAGAGAGAAGCGCCGCCGTCGAGGCGCATAACGCACGCGAATCCGTGCATCGCGTGTACACGGGGTTGAGCTTGCGCGCGCGTGTGCGCCGGGAGGAGGATGCCAACGGGGGGGCCAGCGGGAGAGGGAGCGAGAGGGGCAAAGAGAGAGAGCTGGACCACCGCGCGCACGCACACCAGCCTCCCTTTCTCCTCCCGGGGCCCGTCTTTATCCTCGCGCGTGTACGTGCACGCGGAGCCCCGGCGCGCAGACACTCGCGCGAGTCTGCAATCCACATGGCCGGGAGGGAGTAATAAGAGAAAATAAGGCATAAAGCCCTTAGGTGTGCGCTCGCGGTGCCGGTGGGGGCCATAGGGCGGTGGGCGGGAGGAAAGGAGCTGCTGAACCTGTTCCCTAGGGAGTTCCTTGACCCTCCGGGGGGGCAATCTTTCTCTCTCTCTCTCTCTTCTTCTCTCCCAGCGGCCTCTCCGGGCGAGCGTCGCTCGAAGAGCCGGCCGCCGGGCAAACTCTCGAGGCTCTCTCTCTCTCGAGAAAAGAGAGTGAGGGAGCAGCGGCAGCAGCAGCACCGCGCGCGAAACGAGCCTGCGCCGCCGCCGTCGGCGCGCACACACACGCCGGAGCAGTGGCGCTTCTTTAGCGCGCCGCCGCCGCTCTCCCGGGCTCTTTCTTCGGCCGAAAGCCGGCTCTCTCGAGGCAGCGCGAGATAGCCGTGCGCAAGCGAACTCGTTACCTGCGCCGGCAGCGATTGACTCAAGGTCTGCGCCGAGGGCAAGCGCGCGAGCCGCCGCTGGAGGGGGCAGCCGGGGAGCCTCTCGTATATACCCGTCCGCGAACGAGGATAAGGCCGAAATCGCGATTTTCGACGGGGGAGAAGGAGGGGGGGAGCCGAACATTAGCAAAAATCGACACCGATCGACAGGGACATTTCGCAGCGCGCACGCCCGATATCGCCGATACGCCGCAGCTCCTTTGCATTTTACAACCGCAGTCGTCAGAGATACAATGTTTCGCCGCGGGAATTTTTGGATCGCGGCTCTCACGGAGAGGCGTGCGCTCGCGGAAATTGCCTGCGAGCCGGATTTTTAGATTGGCCAGATGCGTTTTAAATGCGCGATCGGAACGTCTTTTAGAGAACGATTCGCGTATAATGGAGCAATTTACCCGGTCTTTTTTAAAATCGAAATGATTAGGGGAGGATAATTGACCTTAGCTCCCCTAAATAAAAAAATTTCTTTCGCAAAGTATAAAACGCCCGAGTATTTCGGCACGAAGTGGTCCGTTATCAAACTGAAACGTCTTTTTCTTTCTTTTATTTTTAACACTTAACAGCGCAGCTAAAGCAGAAAATTGATTGAGTAATATTCATGCGTAATCTACTCCGACAGTCTCATTTCGAGAAAATAAAATCTAAATGTATTTCTCGGTGCACGGACGCCTTGAGAAAGTCCCTAATTAAAAAAAGTTAGCGTAAGGATGAAATATATTACGGGCAGTTGCGGACGGTACGGCGCGCGAGCCCCGGGCAATAAAAACCAGAGTCGCAGAAGTTAAAAGTTCCAGTGCGTCGCGGCGAGAGAAAAATCGGGGACGCGTAAAAACGCCCGGCGCGCGAATAAAAGTAAAATACGCCTACCGTTACAGTTAGCCCCGTATTACGCGCTCGCCCGTGGAGGGGGGTCTCTTTCGCGCGCGCAGCAGTCCGCTGCGACAATAAGAAGTCGCCCGAGCAATTTGTGTGGCGCACGCGAAAAGCAGACGAAATTATGTATATTTCGTCCGGGAATAATTTCCACCGTCCGATGAATAATGGATAAGCGCCTGTCGCGTGTCCCCCGTCATTATATCTGCGCGCGAGGCGCGCGTCGCACGGTCGCGGCCCTGAGGGGACTCGTATTATGCTGCACCGATCGCTCGATGAGCTTCTTGTCGAATTTGGCGTGGGGCGCACGAGATGTACCGTTTTTAGTAGCCGCGGCGACCATCGACGACGTTTATATAGCATTATATCTTCAAATGATTAAACGTTGCCTTACCACTATTTCTTTTATTCGAATTTTATATAATAAAACTATGTAAATAAACAAGAAATTTTTTTTACATTCAATTTAGTAAGGTCCTTAAAAAAATCGCAGTCACGAGGTTCGATAAGATTTTAAACCAACGTCAAGTTGGAGTATTGAACTTATAAATTGGGCGTCCCGAAAGAAGTGAAGAATCTCAAGGTGGTCACGATCAGCACACTTACCCTATAATGCAGAGCCCGAAATCCCGTTTTCCAGTCTGAGGAATCACGGCTCTCGTGCTCGAGATTCATCTCATCTATAAGGCGTATCGCGTCGCGCGCACACACGTTGCCGCGCGCACTGGACGAAAAGGACGGCAGATCCGGATCGGGCTGCATACAAATTATAAGCGGCGCGGGCGCGTGAGAGAGTGAGAACGATCGATCGGCCGCGAGGCCCTCGTGGCGCTCTGGGAGCCCGGGACCGCGCCGCCGATCCTCCTCTTCTTATTCGTCAAATTAAAATTTACATCTCGCCGGCGAAACAGGTTGGCGGCCCGAGGTGCGACTCTTGCCGACTCTCTTTCCCCCTCCGCCTGGCCTTTTTTTTCTCTTCGCCCGTACCCACCGCCGTTAAAAGACATCGCGAGTTTTCGGGTGATTGAGTGTGCTCGGTCACGTCGTTTGTTAATTAATTGCGACTGGGTACAGATGTTCCGAGCCCATACCCCGGCGCACACGCGAATTATTCATTTGCACGCTTATGCAATCGCAAAAAGGATGTGACTCGAAAATTGCTGGCCCCATTGATTTTAAATTGCACTGTTAAATGACACGCGCGAAAATTAAAATCGAACCACTTCATCGTTTGAAATTTTGCTCGCTCGCTTCGTACACTCTCGATTGCCCAGGAGAATCAGGATTTCAATGTGTTCGACGCAATTAAATTGTAAAATCGCAGTTAATTAAATTTTAATTGCATCCGTATAAATCTATTTCGACTTAACAATTCATTCACGGGTAGAAAAAGAACGTTTCAAACGGAACATGAATACACGAATACAATCGGTCGCGAAGATCGATTGACAGGCTTTGATGGATACTCCATGAAATCCACCTCCACCTGATGACCTTTTTGGGTCAGAGGCGAGTCGCCGCGTACAATCGGAGCCTTCTCCACTTAACCGTTTAAGTGGGAGTGAGGCAATAGCGGATGAACTCTGGGGAAAAAACAGCCTCGGATGCATTTGAATGGGAACGCAGAGCCCAATTACACCCACCGTCCGCTAATGAAATGGAAAAATAATTGCTCGCGGAGCCGGAAAGATGGATTAGGTATATACATTCTCCCTCGCGACTCCCGTGGCTCGCCCGGCACATATCGTTCGGCACAGATAAGGGCCGCGCGTGCTATCGAGGAACGTCTGGACGCGCGCACCACGCCGATTGCGAGATCGCGGTGTACAAGTGCACGCGTATCGCGTAATGCGCCTCCAGTCTAGCCGGGCTCACGGTCCGATAGAAAGCCCGTCGACAACCTCGAGGAGCACTGCGACGACGAGAGAGATGGAGCGCAGGAGAGGCGTGTTCGCGCATAAATCCTCTCTTTCTCTTTCTTATACAGAGCCTGTGGCCGTTTTGTCTAGCCTCAGCTTCTTCACAGCTTCCCGCGAGTGCCTTTTTACGGAGCTTGTATATTTTTCCTGCTGGCGATTGACAATTCAGCATTTTATTTTTGTTGAGCTTCCCCTTGGAGAGAAATGTTTCTTCATTACACAATGTATTATAGCGGACAATTTAAAAAAGAGGACCATGGCATATCGTAACACGTATATCTGCTACTCGATTAGTCTTTCCTGTTTCGAATTATTAATAGATATCTCGCGTATTTTTATCGCGTTATACGATTTCTCGCCTCTCATAAATGAATGAAGTCTTCATTTCAGAGATACTACAACATAATTCATGAGTGCCGAAATTCGCCGGTCAAAGTTTCCATATTTATTTTTTATTGTACGAATTTACATGTCGTAATAAATAAAGCAACCTAAATCGATCTAACAATTTCGGCATACCCTCGCAAAATTCCGTACTCCGCCGTAGTTTCGAAAAATTTAAATGGACCACGCGGAGAGATTTCGATCGGCTAACTCGCTCCTCGGGAGAACAGTGAACTCGTAACTCGGCTGGCACTCGGAATTTCCAAGTTGCACGCTCGTTGTCTGGATGTCTTCCAACTTTTCCTCCCTCCCCGCGCCCCTCCGGCTCCCGAACTTTATATATCCGCCGGCGAACTTGCATTTCCCGTCTCGGGAGCGCCGCCTCGATACTCCCCAAATTCGCTCGGAAGCCCCGGCGACAGTGCGGTCGGGAGTGTCCGCTCCACCTCTCGTTTCTGCCGTAAGTCCCGCTTCGAAATAGAGCATCCGAGCTCCCGGCGATCGGTCCGTCTCTCTCTCCTCTCTTTCTCTCCCTCTCGCAAAAGCGGAACCTGGCTCGGAGCCTATACTCCCGTCGGGGGCTGTAGGCCATCGGCGGCAGAAGCACACCGGCAGCCTCGGAAGAGCTGCCGAAGAACCGTACAATGCTCGCATGTACAGCGGGGCCGGGAGCGGGAGGGGCGGGATGAGATCCACTACGGCTTTAAGCGAGTAGAAAAGCGAGAGAAGCGAGAGAAAAAGAGAGAGACAGTTGTATATATAGATATAGAGAGAGGGGACGAGCAGGAGCGAGGGAGAGAGCGAGTCATCGAGAGAACGTAAGAGTTCCCCTTTGGCGATGATGGGGAGGTCGAAAGGTGGGAGAGCCCGAGCGAGAGAGAGCGAGCGCGCGATGGGACGACTCGAGTGGGGAGGCCCGCAGGCCGGCCTGCGGCTTTCGACTCAGTATCCCTCGAGCAAGCGCCTCGTCTGTACCCCGCGGATGTGCCGCTCTCCGCTCCGCCACCGCAGCCTGGCAGCGCGCAGTGCCTCTACCCCCTCGTGTGTCGCGCCAGTCAAGCGCCTACGCACCTGCGCCTTACGCGCACCGGCGAGCAGCGCGCAATCAGCCGAGCCGCGTAAACGCACGCCCGGCTCTTCTCGCACGCGCAGTGAGTGACGAGAGAGAAAGAGAGCAGTGCACAAGGGAGGAGACAACAGCCGCGGGGTGATTTATCGTCGCATCCATCGCGGCTCACCGGCTCTTGCTCCTGCTGACAATCATCGACTCCGTGTTTTTGTTTTTCATTCCGGAGCACATGGAACACCTCGAGTGAAAAAGTGCCGGGGTGAGTTTCCCGTGATTGGCGCAGTGTCGAGGAGAGTGCGGGAGGATCGAAGCCGCAGCCCGAGTGGTACAGTGCAAGCGAAAGAGCGAGAGAAGAGAGCGAGAGATAAAAGGAAGACGAGGAAGGGGTCACGAGTTCTCCAGGTCAGGTCGCGGGGCATCGGCAGCAGCGACGCGGCGGTGCGAGAGAGTTTCGCCGCGGCTTATAGAGAGTCGGCGGTATCTCCCATCGGCGCGAGGTGCATAGATCGAGCGCGCGGAGGCCGGCGGGGGGGAAAATATCACCTTCGCCGCTCGACGTCGCCATCTTCGATGTATCCCCGCGGCAGCCTCCGGTGAACGGAGCCGCAGCCGAGTCGCGCGCGGCCTAAGTGGAGCGCGCTCGCGCTCGCGGGTCGTGGGAGCGACACAGCGATTTTCCGCGCGCGCTCACCTCCATACCTGTGCGCGCGCACACACAGCCGCGCGCTCACGTGTGTACCCGTGCGGCGAGGCGCGCGTGCGTGACTCGTCCCCGCGCGGAGAGCGAGGGAGCAGCAGCCCGGCCGAAAAGGCGCGAGGAGTCGATCGGGTCTCGTCGACGGGAAGAGGCAGCACCCGGGGGCCGCTCGAGCTGACCGGAGCGTCGCCGGCACCCAGTTTCGCCGGTGCGCCAGCGTCCACGTGCTCACGCGCGCACATGCGCACGCGACGCATCGCCGCGGCGAGCCTGCCCTGGACTAGGTTGATCGCGGCCGATTAGTACCGCCGCCGGTGCAGAAGTACGGGCGCCGAAACGCGTTCACCTGTTGCGTGCCGGGCGCCACGCGCAACGCCACCGCCGAGGAGGGAAGGAGAGTGCCAAGTGCTGGATTATCACAGTGTAGTGCGCAATTCCGGTTCTTCCGCTCGTAGTATTCATTCATTCAGTTTTGTTTCTTTTTTTTTACTTACACGAAAGTAAAGCAGTGCATTAAGGAGGAACCGACGACGGCGCGTGCAGTGCTCGTAAGATTTCGAAAAGAGTGATTTCAATTCGGTTGTTGAGTAAAATTCGATAGGAGGAAAAATATATATACAAGTGACACCCGAGTTCGACGTGTGCCTGACAGCTCGGGCGATCAAGGATAAGATACTACGGTTTAAAGGGCTTATCGGTGGGCGCGCTGGCCAGTGCAACACGGGCCGCGAGTGAATCATTAGACGAGTGGTGATGCGGTAGTCGCGGGATTCACGAGGGAAGCCATGAGGGCGGCCGCCGCCTACGTCCTGCTTCTTGCCCACCTCATACAGGTAGGCACATCGCTCACTTTTATTTACAAGCATAGAAGACCATTTATTCCACGCAAGGCTATTCTCAACTTTTCTCAAACTCGTTAAACGCACTTTTATCGCAAATCTACAGTCATCGCATTCAATATCAACAGCTTGAAAACGTTTTTTATCTCTCGGTAATTGCACGTTAATGAACAAAGCTTATTTATCTCCTGTTTTTTAAATACCGTAGATCTTGTAGGATTACGTTACGTCATGATTTATAGTGAAAAGCCAACCAATAAATTGAGATATTAAAAATCTGCTTTTATAATTGCCTGTTTACTAGGGAAAAGATAGTTTGTACAAGAGATTTCAACAAAGTAGTAAGCGTCGTCTAAAACAAAAAAGCGTGGACACTGAAAAATGTTGAAATTCTCGAGAGTATTTTGAAAATCAGGTAGAGCGGGCAATTGAGTTGAGGAAAAGTAGCAATAAAAAGTAGGCGCTGGGTCGGAGAGGTAATGTCATAAACGGTCGGAAGCTCGCCGAGCGGCGTATTATTTGCGGCGTCCACTGCGCATAAGCGGGTAGTGAATGTCGTAAACGAGTGTAAGGTACTCTCGTCGACAAGCCGAACCAGATGCTTGATTGCCGGGATTATCTTTTCTACGCTTTGCGCTTAATGAAATTTCGAATGCTTTTCCCACGCGGCCCCGAGCTTAGAGTCACTAAAACCAAATCCCCGAGAACTTTGACACACTTAGGCGCTTCGTATAACTAGAAAGTACACGGGCACGTAAATCAACCAGATGTCATCGGGTCAGATCTTGATTTGCATCTGGGAAAAGGGTACGAAAAATATTTTAGTAAAAAGCGAGAATTGTGAAAATCTTGCCTAGATTCCTCCGCGCGATCGTTACGCAAACTATTTTTTTTTTCCTCTTCCACCTAAGTTTGCTACTTTTACGCCGGTGCTCGGGTGGTTTTCAGCTGCTTTAATATGAATTTATGGCCGCTCGGAGCTTGTTTCTCAATCCAAAGTAAAAAGTACGTATAATTAATCGGCACAATATTACAGCGAATTTCCGAATGACCGTGGCACTCTACGATATAAAAAAAAGGCGAAAGAGGCGCGCTTTTCCCATCTCCTTACGTATGCGCTACAGTCGCAGGCACTTATCCAACGCGGGGGACGGTGACGCTACCGAGGCTCCTTTCTGCCTCTCTTTTTCTCTCTTTCGCACTCGCGGCAAAGGCAAACACACATATACATACGGCGCGTTTCCGGTTTCGTCGCGCGGGCACCGCTCGAGAGGAGGAGAGGGAGAGGCTAGACGGAGAAAGAGCATGCAAGCATGCATATGCGATTATTGCTGGGGGCCCCATCCTCGAGCCGAGATAATTCCGACTCTCTCGGGGAAATTATGGCGAAATTAGAGGGAGCGCGGATATTGTTTTGCCCGCACTTCTGTCTGCCGCCGCCGCCGCACGGTAGATAAACGCTGTCTGATAAGGGATAACCCCTTTGTTCGTCGGGGGCAGGAGCGAGCTCGACTCCTGTGTACTTTGATTGTTTGTTTACGCGGGTCGTTAACGCGTTAAGCCTAATTCGAATCATCGACATAAGGTGTTGGATTCTCTCGCACTTAATTAGTGTACTTTGTTTCTTTTTCTTTAATTTTTAACAAAAAATTATTTTTTTTTACTGTCGGAAGTAAATTTTGTATTCCGCGGCGCGCGTTTTACGAGGATTCCTTTCATTTAGTGCGAGTTGAAGTAGCTTGATCTACGATAACGAAGATTTCCGGGAAAGATAGACACTTAATTATTTAAGGTAAATGACGGTTATTATGAGAAGATCGTTTTCAAGTAGTTCACTGTTTAAATAAAACATAAAAAATAATAAAACATTCGTGGAACATGAATTAACATGAAAGCTCATTGAATTTTGATTATTTAACATTTCAACCGAGTAAATCGTAACTTCTGTTTACACGAAAAAAATCGGAGCAATTTTATTCATGGAAACATCAATAAATATTTCAATAAATATTTACACAAATATTTTACACGAGTAACGATAAATTAAGACTTTAATTTTAATATGCAAATCTAGATTACGCGCAGCGACTATCTGCTAATAAATATATCATCCGCCGCAAATAACCTCTATTAATTTTCAACACTTTTTAAAATTATCATTAATGCTTCCAGCTAATAAATGTTTAACGATTAAATCAGGCGAATGTGACATCGTGTGCAGCGCGCAGAAAAACGTCGCCCGTACCGTGCAGCAACATGAAAAATATTCACGGATTCCGATTAATTTTTTTCTTTCGTGTACTCCCGCCGAGATAAGCATTCCCGCGTGTACCCCCGCATTTACCCGGACCGCGGCGTACACAGCTTCACCGGGGGATCGCGAAAAGCGCGATAAATCAACCCGCGCAATCCGACTAGAATTTACCACAGAAGAACGCAAAAAAAAGTACCGAGCTCGAACTTTTTAAAAACCCCGTCGCGCGTTTCCATGCGGTTTCCCATGGTCGCGCGCGCGCCGAGGTTCGATAATTCAAGCTCTCCGAAAGAGGCTAGTGCGCGGAGGATCGAAAGCGCGCGGCGATCGACGACACCCAATGAAACGCAAATCGAGTGGTCGTTTGCGCAAGATAAATTCACCGACTCTCGCTGCCGCGGACATGTGTGCGAGCTTCGCGAGAAGAGAGCCTCGGCCCAACTCTTCCCTCTCTTTTTTGCTCGCTGCTCGCCTCGCTTACTCACCGTTTTCTTGCTCCGACTCGCTCACGCACGATCCTGCTCGCGCCGGCTCGCAGGAGGTCGTATTCTCTCCGCGTGCGCGCGGCCTCCGTGAGAGAGTTTCTGCCTGTGCATATGTGCACGGGGGAGCGCCTCCTAGACCGCGAGCGAGCGAGCGAGCGAGCGTCATATGTGCGTCCCGCGCGGCCAACAAAGAGCGTGAGGCTCGAAAGCGCGATCGCCTCGGAGCGGCGCTTTTTTAGATGCGGGCGCATTCCTGGCTCGCGCGAAATTTTCGGCTCGCCGATTTTTTATTTTAACCCCTTACCGAGAGCGAGAATTGCCACGGGAGCGCGGGACCACCGCACCGGAAACGAGCGACGAGGAGAGGGAGAGGGGGAGCTTTTTTTTCATTTCGTTGGCGTCGCGGCTTACATTTGAATGTTTGGCCTTTGTAGCGGAGGCCTGGAATCTCGGCTATGCACTGGCTCTTTAGGCCGACTCGATCTAAGTGAATTTATGGCTGGCTGCGTAATTTTTTTCCTCGCGAATTGTTTTAGAGCGATTCCCACTAAAAATACGAATTCTTCATTCAGAAACGCTTTTTTTATTAAAAAATAATTTTTTTTGTTACATTCTTTCAATCTGACTACCCTTATACTGAGTACTAAACTGTGTCATTTGTTTGCTTCAATATTTAGACTCTGAAATTGGAGGATGTTATTTGAATACAATTGCAACTCTGTATTTCCGTGCAATATCACCACGTCATTTGATGCCAATTTAATATAACACATTTCGATACCTTTGTAAAGATCTTTACGAAGCACGAATGCGTAAAAAGATAAAATTCGGATACGAATTTATCGTTCTCATCTATTAGATGTGTAAACTTCGAAAGCCCCGGCACAAGGCTATGCATCATCGGTCGCGCCGGCTAATTCTATCCGAATCGTCTTGAAAACAGTGCGAATAATCGTAAATTATCGTCGAGGCGTTCGCGAGGGCGGGGGATACAATAAAGGCAGCGAGAAAATAACACACACGTAACCCATTGAATAATCGGGCAGTCACACGAGCGCGCGCGCACACTCATAGACACTTTTTCCCTGTAAAAATTCTCCTTCCCTCCTCGTGTTCGCGCTCTATCGGCTCGAATCGCCTCGTATTTCCCCGCGTCTGGCGCGCTCTCGCCCCTTTTATGCGAGCGTAATTGTGTCGTGCATAATCGGCTCGGACGTCGTCGGGGGATTAGCATAGAGTTCGCGCGCTCTCCGAGGGAGGCGAGTTCGCGCGTTTACGTAATGAATGGCCAAAGGCGGCCGGGGGGAGGGATTATTCGCGCGTAGACGCTGAATTCAATGAGGCGCTTGAAAAAGGTCCCGCGTCGTCGTTAATCGACCGCGCGAATGCGACGTCGCGCCTCGTTTTAGAGTTTCCCCTACGTCGATTTGGAAAAACGAACGAGGATAATTTTTTTTTTAATATCAACCGTGGAGGATATTTTCGGATGCTTCTTTTTTCTCGGGTTTTCTTTTTGCGGGGATTTCGCCGGAGACTTTTAAATGTCCGCTTAAATTGCGCTTATGTATCTTGAGGTTTTTGCAGGAGCGTCCGCGTGCGGTTGGAGGCATTTAAAGGCTCCCGCATCGAGATTTTCTTGCTTGATCGTGGATATACCAGGCTGGATGGCTGCTTAACCGAAGCTTGATTCGAGCGACGATTGCGCGTTTTTATCGCATTATTTCATTTTCGCTGGAAGCATGTTTGCACATGCAAAATGATGGAAATTAAGTGAAATCAGCGTGTAATATTCGTCGCGGTAAAGGAGCATCATGAGTTTATTTGACTCGTAAAAGTGCAAAGTGTTTGTAATTATTTAATGAATTTATTTATTTTTTTGCTGTACTCCGTGTATCTGCGGTGTTTCGAACAAATTATCTGTTGCCCAATTAGTTTCGCAAAATCGATCGTTAAAGTAATATTCATCATTAAAGGTTGAAGAAGAAGTTTCAGAAATGTAATTAATTAAGCGTAATGAACTATTTAGCGAATTAATTAAACGAATGACGAAATACAAATTAATTTTTTCCATTTCACTTACTTTAGAAATAGCGTGTATAAAAATGAACTATGCGTGCTTACGTAAAATGTTGCTAAGAGCGACAGCGACGCATTTTTCCTTGTTTTCCTCTATGAACTATTCTAGCACGGCCGAGCATTCACAAGCTTTTTATTATAAAAAAATTGCTTTGTTTCTCCAAATTAAGTAGCTCATTATAACTTTAAATTAGCATCCGTTTTCTTTCGCTGTAACAAACCGGAGTATCTTTTATAAGCCACTTCATGAATATGCTCCGCGCGCTAACTTGGCAATTAAACTTAAGAAGTAAAAAAAAGCTACGAAATTAAATATCGCAGAGCGGGAGAAAACGAAAGAGCGAGCGGTGCGCGCACAGGGGGGTGGGGGCCGAGGGAGAGCATTCATCCGGTGCTTTAGCGGGGCACTCCGCGTGCGACTTTCAGCCGACTTCTCTCTTCAGCATCGAGAATAATGGAGAGCTTAGAGGGACGCCAGCAGCGGCGGCGGCGGCGGCGAAAAGACCTCACGCGTGCGTTTGCTTACTTACGCTCTTGATGTCTCGTCGCTGATGCTTGCAGCGCACACATTTACAAACACGCACTCGTGGCTGCAGGCGCGTGGAACGTAGAGAGGGGGGGTCCAAGGGCTCGACTCTCTCGTCGGCGTTTAAACCGACTTTCGAGAAGAGCCGCGCCGCTTCCCGTTCGGCCGATTTCTTTCATCTGCAATTAAAGCCCGGCCGGGGAGGGGGACAACTCTTTCAATTTCAACTTGAGCCCTATTACCGTTATAAACGCGCGGCGGTTGCGCGATCGTAAGTCGCCTCGAAAATTTGCGGCTACTCTCCTCCTTGCTCTCGCGCTTGCATTTTTTTCCTTACCTCTTCGGCTGTCGCGACATCGCACCGTGCGGACTGTCCTTTTTTTCGTCGGGCCCAACGCGCGCGCGTGCGTCGACCTCCTTACGCAGCGAGCATAGGAGCAGCTTATTTTTTCTTGATTTTCGCCGCAAGAATTCGGTAATAAAAGAGGCACTTAACGGCAGTTGCGAGGGGACCCACTCTTTTTCTCTTCCTGGGCGCGCACCGCAAACCTTTTTCGCTACCGAGTCGTTTAATTTCACGCGTATTCCAAGACCCGCTGGCGCCTTGCTCCATCTCTCCTTCGTCACGTGGAAAAAAAAGTATTATTTTATTAGTTATCCAGGGCAATCAAATCTCGCCTTTATCGGCAAATATTTTTCTTCTTTTTAACAGCCAATCGGTGAGTCACTCGGTTACCCCGAGCTCCGTGTATATTTAAACACGCTACTGCTCCGGTAATCCAGAGCGGTATATAAATTCGTAAAAAGAAGGATAAAATCATTTATCAGCGGTATCTCTCGCAAGTTTATCCGGATAAAATGAGCTTTTGCAAACAGCATCAATTAGCCGTCTAGCTCGCGGCGTCCCTTCGTTAAAACCAGCCCCGGTCGACGCGCGGCGCTTAATAAACATAAATTAAGCATCGGCGCGATTAGCCGGATTGCGCTAGAGGCGCGACGAGCATAAAGCACTCAGTCGTCAAAGGACGTGGAACGGGAGTAAAAAGGAGCGGCGCGGCGGAGGCGGGGAAGCGCACGAAGGGGGTATAAGAGGAAGCTCCTTCGCATAAACAAGCCCTTATCGGCGATCAATAAAACGAGCACGAAGACGTCGTCCCTCCGTCTCCTTTTTCACCCGCGAGCTAGAGCTCGGTCGATAAAAAGCGCGACGCTCTCGCGAGCGAAGCGGCAGTTTCGCCAAAGTACACCGCGAAGAAGCGCGCGCCTCCCTTTCTCTTCCTCCCCGTGCGCGCGGGGCTAAGTGCGCGCGCCCGAGAGACAGTTGTAAATCTCGGCGCGCGTTCGCTCCTCTCCGCCGCGGAAAAGCCGCGCGAGCACTTCGCACTGGTTACCCTCGGCGCGACCAGACGCGAGGGAGAAAGGCCGTGGGGATATACACGGCTTGCATATACACCGGGCGCGCGCGTTACGAGCGAGTGGCGAACTTCCGTGCGGTGGCTTTCACAAAGTTACGAAGAGAGGCGCGCTCGGATAATCGAACCCAACGAACGAACGCGACTATTAAGCGCTCAAATTGCAGGATACTCGGGGCAATTATCGTCGAGGCTCCGTTAAAGTAGCTCTCCGCGGCAGCGGCGGCCCGGCCACGAAAGAAAGAGATTCGTCTGCGCACGGGACTCCGCGAAATCCCCTGTCCTTTTCTCTCTCTTCCTCAGTCTTTTTCCGTCTTTCTTTCTCTGCCGATCTCTTTCCGTCCTGGGCGCGCGAACGCTTATTCTTGGCTGCTTTGACTTTGAGATCCACGCCTACTTCTTCGCCGTTCTTTTTCCCCCCGACTCTCCCTTCGAAGAGGTGGTGTATTTTTTCTACACTCTATTTATTCCAGGTTCGCCATTCTGAGAATGAATCTGCACCGTGGCACGGACTCCCCGGATATTGTTTGTTGGGGTTGGCGCAGCAAAAAATGCGCGCCTCCGCCGTAACTCGCGAGACATTGTCTTAACTAGCTTGTTTAGTACGATTGCTAGGAAATCTTCAATGGGAGCTTGTATATGCTTCTTTGCGGTGCATTCGAATTCATCTGATGCTTGAATAATCTTTGGGAAAATGACTCATTATTATTGTCTTATACTCATTTCTCGATAAAAATTATGTTTAATGTATGATTATATACAATTTGCGCGAACTATAAGGAAAGTCATTAAAAAATCTACTTGGACATAAATTTAATTAATAATCTAGACTTTCATTTAAATTTATTACTGTAGAAATGATGCACTGAATTTTTACTACATAATTTCTATCGCTAATGACATGCATTTATAATTAATGATCATAATTATATTACGGCAACATTGATTAAAAATGAAAGCACGTCATTTTCGACGACCTCGTAACATGATCAACTCGAAATTAATTGGTCTTCGCTTAATCAAAATTTGCATATTAACGCGAGTCGCATCTTTTATTTGATAAAAAAAGTTGCATATTGAATGAACATTGATGAATGAATCATTGTTGCTCCGATTCAAGCAGAAAACATTCTACATTTTCCGATACTAATAGTTTAGAACGTACGTGAAATACATCAACATTCTCATGAAATTAATTCTTTTAATTAAAAAGTTTCGATTAAATAAAGCGTTGAGAAAAAAAACATTTATTAAATAATCGCGAGAATCGTTCCCACGATTAAAAAATACTTTTGGAATGACTTATTTTATGTGCGGCAAAAAAATATTCCTGGTTCCCGAACCGGTTACGCGGGCGCAAAAAAAGCTCTGCACGCTGTTTAATAATCGAACGTTTCCGAAATCCCTCCGAAGTAACCGAAGAAAACCTGCTCGGCATCGCGCGAAATCACGAAATACTTTCCCATGCACTCTCATCGCGCCCCGGCCGTTCGCACTCTCATTCATCCAGCGCCCGAGCCTGCTCTCTCGCATCGACGGCGGCGGCCGGACAATTCATCATAAACCAGTCCGCCGGCTCGCTTTACCTCGGCACTTTAATTACTTCTCCCGGGGAGCGGACGTGCCGGCGCGATTCGGGCGCGATTCAAGCGCGGACCGCGTCAAGATCAACGATCGCAAATTGCGCGCGAAACCGGAGTGCGCGTCCAGCCCGAAAAACTCGGCGAACGGTATGAGAATGAGAAAAAAAAAAAGAAAAAGAAGAGGCGGAAAAAAGGAGACTCGCGTAGCGCAGGAAGCCGAAGTAACGGAAATGCGACGCCGCTGGTGGCTCGCGTGTTGTATGCACAGAGTAGGTCTGCGGCTGATTGAATTACGAGACTGAAATTTATAGGGTTCGCCGTGAGTCGGCGGCGGCCGCTCCGAGGCGCAAAGAACTTTGTTTACGCGATAATTGAGAAAAGTTCGGAGGTGCACGCGAAGGAGGGCCTGCACTCGCAAACAAGACCTCGCCTCTTTTTTACGCGTTCGCGCCTATACACGGTGGATAAGTTAAGAGACTCGTCGCGAAGGTTTTGTCGAGATGAAAAATCGCGGCGCTTGTTTTCTTTCGGTTTGCAGGAGCGGAGTTACGGTGAGCGTAATTTATGTGTTTATTCTAGGCGCGAGGGACAAAAAAGTCGGTGGGGCTATGTTTTCTTCGCGGAGCTTGCGTTTTGCCCCCGTGATTTGTTTACCCGATGTTTTGTGCGCGGAAGTAGGCTGACTGAGGGGATTAATTCTGGCTTTGAGCTCCGCCGTTTTATTTTTCTCGACGTGACATGCAGTTCCGGTAAATCAAACTGCCCTTTACCCTTGGCATACGTATATACAAAGTACTCGAGTTTATTAAACGGGTGCAGTTAGTACTTTCAAAAAATTTCCTTCGCATACTTCGCTTGATATATGCGCTCCCGTACAGTTTCCACTTAATCGAGCGTATATCAAAAGCGAGCGGTATTACGATAGCGGATGCATATGCATGAGTCGCGTACGTCGCGGGCCGTGTACAAAACTGCAAAGGCCGCTTAAGGTAATAATTCGAATGGTCGAAATCGAGGAGGAAGGGAAAAATCGAGCGGTGGTCCGACGAAGCAGGCCCGTAATCAAATTGCAGTCTGGCGGTTGCGTAACAACGCGAAGCGAACTCGCTCGAAATGGAGAGACGATTGACGGCCAAACGTTTTTGTATCGATTTCCGTTTCGTATGTACGAATCCTCCATCTGTCTCGCGCGCGGAGGCAGATGCCGTGCGCACGAGTCGTTGCGAAAGCGGCTCGTTCGTCCCATCAATATTCACCAGTGGCACGACTACGAACAGCGACGCTCGTAATTGTCGTGACTTCATTAAGCCGCGGCCCGATCGCGAAGGATACACGCATCAACGTGAGCCGTGGTCCTCGCGACAGCGCGACGTTGGGAAATCGCGGCAGAGGCCTTTTTTCCCTCCTCGTCGCGGCACAAAAAATGTCGCGGTTCAACATATTTTCCACTAAACGACTCCGTGGCCTTTCGCAAATGAAGAAGGATGCTTTTTTTTATCGGCGCGAGGAAAAAAGGGATATACTCGGCGAGATTTAATGAATGCGAGAGAGTGGCAAGAAAATTTTAATGACTGCAAGTGAAGCAAGCGATGCGTTACATTACAAGCGCGGCGTGAAAAAATTGCAGCGAAAGGTTTTCAGCCAGTGAGTGGCCAGTCCACACGTCGCGGTCCCTTCCGTCGATGCCGGCAAAAATTCTAACGTGCATCCCTCCCTTTCGCGGATAGGAAAACGTAATGCACCTAAGCGAGTCTCGCGGGTAATCCAAGAAACTATTAAGCGAGCGGCCGGGTCGCATCATAAACTTCCCCGCGCGCGCCCGCGAGAGCGTAATATTTCCGTAATGTCGGCGTAATTATATACGACCCGGGACCCCGGCGACTGGACTTTAATAGAAAAGAGCCGAGCGAGCGCGCGCGCGCGCCTTTGCTCGACTTTTATATCCGCGTTGTCCCGTTTTCTCCCTGGCGGTTGACCGATTTTCGCCGCCGGAATTTTTCCGAGCCTCTCGCAGGGGGCTATCTCACCGTGCGAATACACCTGCAGCTGCGTTACGCGGCACTTTTCCTTCGAGCGATTTACTGTTCTTAAGGATTCATTATCATTACGGGCGCGCGCGCACGAGTGAGTGATTTTTATGCGCGACTGTAAATTAAGTTTGCGCGTAGCTCAAAAATTTTCCGACCCCCCTTCGCAATCATCGTAAATACACGGAAGAAATCGTTACCAATGCGCGGAGTGTTTGACCGTATTACATTCTCTTTCAATATCACTCGAGAAGGCTCGCTGAATTAGAGATAAATCTTCTTTTTTTTATTGTGCGCGAATCGCCGCAATTTATATAAAGGTTAATGCAGCTGCATTTTTTTTATGATAGCACTATAAATTTTGCATTAAATTACCGAGACGTTTAACTACAATGTAGTATATCTCTCGAGGCCGAGGATAATTTTCTCCTCTCGCATCCCGGAGATGCTTATCGCGGATATCAAATAAAGCTTTTATTTCCGACGCACTGATTCCCACACCGAGTAATTTTTCCAAACGCGGCTATTTTTTTTTCTCCGAGGAGCCCCCGCAGCGGGCCCGGGCAATTCCGGAAGGCGCGTAACATAAATCCACATCTGAATGCCGCCGCGCTCTCTGCGGACGAAGAAAACGGACGAAAAAAAAAGTCGAGAGCCGTGAAGTCCAGGGAAAAAAAATGCCCGTGTCACATGTAAAGCCCGCCCGTTAAATTCTTCCCCAGATAAGCATCGCGCGTACGACTCTTTAGGCCCTCTAAATAAAGTCTTGTCACTCGTGAAAAGGCCCCGTAGGCTCACTCCATTTTCTTCCTTAATCATCATTATCGTTGCCGTCATCATCATCCTCGTCTCTCTCGCGGCCTCTCGCTCGGTCTCCGTCCCTCTCGAGCGCCCGAAGGATATAGGGGCCTCTCCTCGTATCCAATTATCTGTCGGACATCAGGTGGCTCCTCGAGGTTGTTAGCCTCGCTCGCAGGCGAGCGCGCGCTCATTCTGTCTTCCTCCGCTTGCACCGTCGCCGCCGCGTGTGGCTCTGTATGACTCGGCTCGTTTCGTGCAGCGCGCATTCGGTGAAAACGCGGAATTCGGGAAAGCGGTGCCCCGGAGAAGAGAGAGCGCGCGCCGCTCGCGAAATGCCGCTTTTTTCATTCGAAAAGTGCCAGTCAGCCTCCTGAAGTTTCGGATGAGATGCACTTCCACCTTACGCGACTCCGTTTTTTTTGTCTCCCTCTCTTTCCTTAGAAAACGCCGGCGCCATTGTATATCTGGCGTATATGCGTGCCGTAAATGCAGGCTTTGCGTTAGTACGACTGATGATACGGTAGCCGATTGCCGGTCTCGTGCGGCTCGTCTAATTTAGCGACTCGGAACGCGCGTAACCTTTCTGAAATTTCAATGCTTTTTATCCTCTCATTAGCAAATTAGATTTAATTTTGACGTTTATAAGTGAATTTAAAAAAAAGGCTGTAATTGCACTTTCAATAAATTGTTTATTTAAATTAACCGATAATTATTGCAACTATATAAAGTTTTAATTTAACTTGATTAACTTAATAAAGTTTCTCTTTTGAGCGCGACTTTCTTTTTTCATATTTTCTCTTTTAATTATCTAAAATTTAAGACGGCGGAAACGGACTGAATCGAATTCAAACAAGGTTTCACATCGAACTCTTCCGTCCACCGGCGGTGCACCATCTGCGACGTTTTATATAAAACTTGTCGAATTTTGTGTAAACTGTGCTGCCCTCGCGATTCAGCGAAAGTTACACATCCTTCCGCTCTCACGTCACTTCCTTAAACTGCTCCTTTGTTAAATTCAAACAGGCAAAAAAATGTAGCAATTCACCCCAACCTCCTTTTTTCCCCTATTGTATCCACACTTCGCACCCGTGGGCTCCTGCTCGTTTGCCAGGCAGCCTCCGGGACGCCTTCCGTACACCTGTGCGTCTCCCAGGGCTAACCGATAAAGAGATCGCGTGCTCGTCGGGCCGGTCGAATAAAAAAGTGGAGCCGAAACAGCGAGTTCCTCGCGAGGAGCGTTTATACGCATCTTCCCTCCGGTTTCTGGCTCTCTAAGCCATGGGCGGGCTAAAAGCCGGGGCGGCCTTTAGCGGCGCGCCGGTCACGCGAGCGAGCCCCGCGGAGATAGCCATAAAAATTGGCGCAGCTCCCCGCCCCGGAGTGCTTTTCTTGCGGCGCAATCCTCTCCTTGATACTAGACGGATAAACGCGGCTATCTCGCGCCGGGTCGTGTATATACAGGTGCGTGCCGCGCGTCCAGCTTCTTGCAGCGCCGGCGCGGCGTCACGCCTTTCCCAGAACCAGCGCCCGGGATCTCCCACGGAAGGCGAGTCTTCTCCCGTCTGGTGGAGAAAAAAAGCTGCCGCTCCTCCGGACTGACGACCGGGGATGGAGTTTAATCGGTGTGCTTCTAACGATTGGATTCTTACCGGCGCTACTTTCCGAGCGCTTTATTGCGCGCGATTGCAAGTCTTTTGAGCGCTTTCGAATTGAGATTATTTACGACATTATAGCTGCGAGTGAGTGATTAAATTATTAAAAAATCACGAGTGAATGATCGCAGAGTAAATTTTGCGAAATTTACTCGGATAATGACGGGGGACACTTAGCGGTTAATGTACCTAATTATTTTTTTGGCAATTTAATTCGATCATCGTGGCGCACGTGCAAAACCAGATTATGTATTTCGCGATAAAAAAGCACTAAAATTAATTGAATTTCCGGAATAACCATAAATGGGTCACACTTAAAACTACGGGGAACAGTTAGCTTTTGATTGAGGCGCATAAAAAAGGCGTGAACGAATTTCGCCAAGTTCTTCCATTTTTTTCGAATCAATTTACTCTCCTCCAGTAGCTAAATTGAATTGACCGGATCGTTTGTAACAGAAAAAAGAAAAATCGAGAGCATTTTTTGTCAGCGCCCGATGAACGCTCGAGTTACTTGTACTTTTTTAATTAGTTCCCACAACATTTAACATTCTCAAAGCATAAAACATTGCTCGTGAATGCGCGAGAGCATAGGGCAGGTGTGTGCGCAACGGAGAAACTCATCGCACACGAGTATAGCAACTTCTGTGCGGTGGCTCCGTTTTCTTGACGGCCAGTCGCGGAAGAAACCTATAAGTGTGTCAGTTCTTGCCGAATGCAACCGCTGCACCTTCACTTTTCTTGCGCCGACCATCGGGATATTTTGCGGCTCGTCCGAACATCGTACGTACACACCTTGTTTCGCAATGACATTCGCCGATTGATGAGTACTTTTAATTTTATTTAAGTCCCGAGAAGTCGTTCAATTTTTTTTTAAACATACTCTTTACGATCATTCATTTAAATAGCGGCGGTAAAATATTAAATGACAATTATTATAATAGAGCTGTAAAATTTCTACAACTCCAAGGATATCCGTTGAAGTTTGTTTAGTATGGAGAAAGAAATATGTTTGTTATATCGCAGTAAAAGCAATGCTTTTAATTATTACTGTCATAATCTAAGAGAGGTAAAAATGTTCGTTTCATTATTACGCACCATGGTAGTGCGATAATTAAAAAAACGTGCAAAAATGTCATTGCGCAACCCTCGTGCTCTCGCATACTGCTCCGGTACGCGCCACTGGTTAACCGCTAATACTTGTTTACGCTACGTCGCGAGCGACACTCTCATGCATTCGAAAGGCTCGCTGCGCGCTTCCTCCGTAACGCCGTAAAAACTTCATGGAAAAAGGCGGCCATTAATCACGATGGAAAAATGCCCCTCATCCGCGCGCGGGCTCGGCAAGGTGACCACTCTTGCGGCCGACTTAGGCATGCGCGCCGCGGCGCTGCCGTGCGAAGATCCCGGGCTCGGCGATCAATCACCACCGCGACAATTTGCACTTTGTGCGCGAGGCCTTCATTGAATAATTTCAGTATCAATCTCGGAAGCCTCGCGTCACTCCCTCATTTTTTTTCCTCCCTTTCCCTCTCCCTCCGCCACGGGGTAATAGTCCGGCCTACATTAAAACGCCGCTCTTTTACGCGCGGGACGAGATCCGCGTCGCGTCGTCATCTTCGATCGCGATTACGCGACGGCGAGCACGCGAGCCGATGAGGGAGATGGCCGGAGTGACAGCGAGATCGGAGATTGAGATTTATTCATGAGTCGCCGGAGGCCCGCGTCCTTTAAGGGCATTTTCTGGGGAGTCGATGCCTCTCGCGCGTAATGCGCACTTTCAAGCTCGTTCTCGCGGGGCAATTTATGTATCGCAGCTTCTTCTTTTTTTTCCTTTCTTCTCGTAAGCCGACGATGACAAATTTTCTAGGAGGGATAACAACTTGGAACTCGATTTCTCGCAGGAAGTGTGTGTTTAATGGTGAAAATTGAGATGAGATATAGTTACTCTAATGAATTTTAGCGTCGCTGCGAACGTGCAAAAGTGAAAAATGCCCCTCATTGAAATTGTAATTCGACGATAAAATTAATTAAAATAAAAATCAAATTTAACGCGAGGCTTTTGCGGAACTTTCTCCAGATAAATTTTCTTAATATATTTGAAAATAAATAAGTTTTAAAAAAATCCGTACGTTTTAAGATTTATCGACTAGATGTATAAACCGATGATGGATAAGGCATTTTTGCACGTTACAAATACCGCGTACAGCAATTACATTAATAGAATGATACATCACACTTTCTTACACAACTAATTATAGTTTACCTTTAAATACTAGATACATATTGCGATAGGAGTTCTCTCCGTAGATTCAACGATAACGTATTCATGAATAAAAGAAATCCATAGATCTTAACTAAACGAAAGAATCCTGCACTTACGCGTACAAAACTATTTTTATTCAATCAATCACAATTTAAAAAAAAAGGCATGTAATCTAGACCAAAGCCGGCTAAAGTACCGTACATCATCAACGGGGATAAAAATAAAAATGGCCAAAGTACACATGGCGAAGTGACAATGTAGAATCGAAAGTGATTATAACGGAATTAAAATCAAAAGGAAATGACAGACGAGTTGGCGCGATCTGGAGAACGGTTCACGGCTCGTCGGGCGGCTCTCGATGCACGCACGTGCACGCACGCATCGCGACTCTCTCGCTTATAACGTGTATATTATGAATGACGCGAGCTGCGCACCCGTTAAGCCGTAATGGAGTCGAGTCTCTCTCTCCCTCTATCTACTCTCTCCCGGCACTGTCACGCGTACTTACACAACGTGTAATCGTCGGATAATCACCCTCGTAATCTATACGGCGCGCGCGCACAGAAGCTGCGACGCTGTATATATTTGTAATAAGCGATAATAACAATAATATCGGCTCCACTTTTCTTCCGCGACGGGGGGACGCGAGTCCCTCGGGCGCGTCCCCATAGCGCTTATGGACGCGGGGCCTCATGTTTATGCATCGGGGCATAGCGCGAAGCGCGCGCCTCTATATACATAATGCAGACGTATCCCGCGGCGACGGAGTCGCTCGGGCCCGACCGTCGTTCGCAGCCAATCAGCCCCGAAGCTCCCGTGCCACACGCTCGCTCCCAATGAAATTTCCTATCTGGAGCACGGCCGCTCTCACAGGTCAGGTGAAAGTGCGCGATTCTTTTCTCTCTCTCCTCCAAGACTTTTAGCTTCGTCGGGGATGGGAACGCGCGAGTGCGTTTCACGCCCGCTGAATTATATAATTAAGCGGCTTAATCGCGATTAAATCGCGTGCGAGCAGATGAGGAGATTAGCCGATCGTAATCAGGGGTTCGGAACTAGAAAATTGTTACTTTGCTTAATTTAATAATGATATAAGTTTTAGTGTATTTAAATACGTGGATAATGGGTGCGTTTAGCGCGGATGGATATGTTTTTGGCTAATGGCTTGACATTAGAATTTATAATTTATAAGTGCCGCGTTAAAACAAAAGTTTCAGAAAATTTTAATCTTTTCCTGCCTAGAAAATTGCCCAGTTCTATGATTGATGAACTGACGTGTGCGGCGATGGGGTGTTTACCCAATTTAAATATTATAATTTGACTGGCCGTCTATTATCTTAAAAGGGTTCTCTATTATCTTTAAATTAGATTAATTCTTCTTATTTATAACACTTGATTCGGTGTAAAAAAAATAAGTTTCTTTTATCGCTATTTAAAATTGTTTAACTTACTTTATCCCTAGTAAGAATCGATTCGTGACGATAAGACGGGAGAGTAGAAAAAAAAGGAGTAACTGCGTGTCGGCAAAATCCGTTTCATCAGCGCGGTCCGCCGATCAATTGTCGAGGCGCCAGAAGCCAAAGGATCCGGAAAAAAAAATCGGGAGCACAGTTCGCTCGATCTTTTTTGATCTACTATCAAATTTCGGATGCAGGCTACACGGTCGGTCAAAGATTTTTGAAATCGATAGATTCGGCCACAAAAGAGGTTACAGGTATACATGTCAGAGGCACCTTACCAAGTATCGCTTACGCGCTCTTCAGCAAGTTATTGAGAAGAGAACAAGCGAGGCAGAATAAAAGGAAAGGAGTGAGCGCACTTTTTCGGTAGTACACTGTTGTCGCGGAGCATACACGTTGAACCAACTGAAATGTTCGTACAAATCTAGCAGTATTTCGTTTATCTAAACAATCACGGTTCGATTAAAACATTTTTACATTGTACACGATCTAACTTCCTGGACATTCAATAATTTCGATAATCGTATTAAGCTTGATCGAAGAGAGTTGATAGATGACAGAACAGATTGAATTAGAAGTAGCTGCCGAAAATGTATCTTAGAAGATTGAGACGTCAAATGGCTGCTGGCAATCCGAGAACGTCGTTAATCGATCAACCGAAGCATCGATTCGAGATACACTCTCTTGAGAGATGTCCACTGTCTCGAATCGGACAAAGGATCCGACAATTTTTTTCTCTGGTCTTGTGGGACTTTTCCTGCGCCAGCCAACAAAGCCATTCTTCAATCTGTCGAAGAACCTTCATTCCCACACTAAAATATACTACTTTCAGATATAATCTACAGTTAATCTCCAGTCACACTTTTTGTCACGCAATTGTCCAGCTGTTTATGAGTTCCTCATTGTACACTAAAAGTATCTTTTCTACAAAACTAATATATCTTTAGTATTTCCGATCATTACTTTGACATTTAATTAACATATTTCAGCATGTCTTTATAAGGAACGGAAAGACACGTTAGCGCGGCATTCTTTAATCAATGAATTGATACGTATCAGTAGCACAAGACCAATCTGTCTTTATGCAAAAATAATAAACAGCGAATCTGTAAATTCATTCGTTTTCGCCCATTGATCTATAATAATCGTTCCAAAAGATAAAAGGACAGACACCGATTGAAATAATTTTAAATAATCCAGTGCCATATATATGCAAAAAATTTAATTATCCGAATATCTCGGCTTAAAGGCGATCAATCATAAAATCCGAATCCAGAAAAGAACTAAATGAAAGTAAGTCACATCGCGGTTATCTCGACTGCGTCCCGTGTCGCCTGGGATCGCCGACGTCGCGGTCGGTCCTTTATCTGGACCCCGCGCCTCCATCTCCCGCCCCAATCGGCCGAATTATATAAGGATATAACACGAAAAATCGGTTTAGCGATCGCGCCGTCCTCTTCGTCGGCGGGGCGCTCTCGAATTCGGGAGGTCCGCGCGAGATTACTCTTATACTAAAAAACATCGACGCCGGCCGAGCGAGAAAAGACGCGGATACAACAGGTTCGGGCCGTGCGTGCACGGCAGAAAACCGGAACCCATCGCGCGGCCAATGCGCCCCTTGTCTCGTGCTCGTTCACCCATCATAATTCGCCTCGGGCTCTCCTTTCTCTCTCGTCGCGCCGTGAGGCTGCCCCGGCCGTTGCAGTTTCTTGCCCCGCCGCTTCTTTCCGCCTCGGAATCGGGGCTGCCTCTTCTCGCGGACGCGTGGACATGCCGGTGGACATCGATTTCGTTGCGCGCTAACTGCCGCATAAATTTGAATTTCTTATGCGATTCCGCGGCTAGTTTACTCTCGCGATTGTCTCTCGCCCCTCCTTCGGCCTTTTTTATCGCTTCACGGCCGATCGAGATGATTCGCCGTTTGCGCACGGCTTCACGCGAAGGTCAAGGGCGCAGTCATCGCGATGTGAAATTGACGCGACTCGGAAAAAGGAGATATCTATCTCGGCTCGGTCCTCGCTTCTCCTTTTCTCTCTCGCTTTTTTTTAATCTGTCCGCTCGCTGAATGGCGTTCGCGTGCTCGTTCCTTTTTTACTCGCTGTGAAAAAAACTGCCACTTTTTGTTTCTTAGAAAGGCTTCTGATTAATACGAATAGGTGTGTAGGCGAAATAATTATAATAATTTCGGAATGATTCTTATGCTTCGCTGATTGATGAATAATTGAAATTGTCCTGACAGTTGATACGGATATCACTGAACTAATAAATATTAATTAACTAATGATAGCTATTCGTTCTTTATTTATTTCTGACACTTCGAGTAACAAAATCTCGTATGTGCTTCTGTTCGAAGGAAGCTGCGACTGAATTCATTTGATCAATTAGTCCGGACCACGTTTTGAAAGCTAAAACGAAAGGGAGCGCAGACTGGATCTCAGGTATACTGGGAAAAAGAGCTCGCGTTGAAAAAGTGAAAAACAATCAAGGGGTTGATCGAGGCCCAATCCATCTGGCGCGTTCCAACTTTCTTATCTCCCAAGCTCGTCTCTACCGTGGACCTTCCCACGCGCGCTTACTCGCTGGCTGCTCCAGCCTTTTTTAATTATTTCAGTAAATTGTGGCCGATCCGCGCTCAGCTCTCTCTCTCTCCTCTCGACTGGCAGCCTACTCCTCGGATATACGGATAGCCCGACGCGCATCCCGGAGGAGTGTACGCCGCGCTTCCTCTTCGCCTCCTTCTCGTTCCTCCTCGCCTCTCTCTTCCCTCTGCGAAAACGCGCCTCGAACGAGTAGCAAATAATATTAAGTATAGGTTCTTCCCCGGGGCTGACCGCCGGCCGATCGCTGGCCCGCGCAGCGAGCGAGAGGGAGAGGAAGAGAGATATATGGCCTCGGGCTCTCGCAACCCGTAAACGCACGCACGGATTAATGCACGCGAGTGCGAGCGAGAGGGAGCGCGGTATACCGAACACGATGCTCGGGCACAAAATTAAATGATGTTCGGCGGAGGCCTATTTCTCTCGGGCAGGTAGCGGCCACCGGTAATTACTACCTTAGACTTAGAGAGAGAAAGAGAGCCCGAACGCCGCGAAGAGATAGCATAAAGGGCCCCCCGAGGATGATTTTCAAAAGCTGCGCCTGCAACAACAACAACGGCAGCCCCGGCCTCTAAACGCCTCGAAATCATCCTTCCGAGATGCTGTATTTTGTGGCTTTTTTACGCGTTTGCGGAACCGCGGTGGTGATTTCGCCTCGCGGTACTCCGGGCCTCGGCTAAAATTCGCTCTTTCGCCTCAGAAAACGGAAGCGGCATTGTGGTCTAAGAGCCGGGACGAAACATTGTAATAAATCGCTCGGCTTTGAAGTTCTCTTTCGAAGCACTCGTTTTCAGTGAAGTTTCAATCCTTCCGAAGTACATTCACTTTTTCTAGGTCGGTTTTTACAGCCGTCCCTCATTAGTTTTCCTCGCCGAGGAGGAAAAAAAAACATCCGCGGTCCCGTTACGCGACGTCCACATTTAATTTAACTGTTGAATTTTCGACATTCTCGAATAATCTCGATTCCTCTATTTACCTTTTCCTCCGCGAGGGGTGGGGAGGGGGCAATAATCCCGGCTCGCCGCGCGCTCTCATCGTTTCCTCTAATTTGAGCGTCGTCGTCCGCACGCACCTACCGTGCATTACCGTCCACTCGTTATGCTTTCGTGCTTGCCAATTTTTCCCTCTTCTCGCGCGTACCCTTTTCGCGTATGTTCACATCAATCTCGACTTCCTCTTGTTTCGCCGCGCAGCGGTCTACGTGCATCGCGCGCACGCAGACACGTGATACTCTCCGCCGGTTGCGTGGCGGCTCTCTCTCTCTCTCTCTCTCTCTCTCTCTCTCTCTCTCTCTCTCTTTCTCTCCGATGCATCGCCCTAGCGGACGGCGAGCGCGCGCGCCCGTCTTTGATTGTGATAATTTCGATAATTTTGAGGCGCGGTGAGAACCCTCGCCGTCTTCTCCCGGCCCTCATTTTCCCCCCTTCGGCCTCATTGTCTTGCGAATGCGCGCGTCCTTCTCGCCCTTTTCTCGGAAGACGCTACTCGAGAGGCCGGCGCTCTCACGTCGGGGCGACGCCGTGGAGTCGCCTACATCGGGGCGTACTTTTACTTTTATTGGCGGCTGCGTTAACAATGCAGTTTGCTCGTTTATTTTTAATCGACGGCGGAGCCATTGGGCAACTAATTGCGAATGGCAATGTCGCGTGTCCAAGCGCTAAATAATTTCATCCGACTGTGGCTTCTCGTACATCGATATAGTCGTTAAATAGACGTAATTGAGAAACGTGCTCATTGTAATTACCGATTAAACCAGACTTTCGTAAGTGGTCGAACTCTCGGACCATCTTTTCAAATTTAGTAGTATTTTTTTTTTGTTACATTGTGCACACAAGGAATTAGTTAGAGTAACATTTTTATAATGAAGTCTCTGTGCATATAATAATTCGGGTTCAGCTATAATGACGGTAATGCAAGATACCACTCGTAGTAATTACAGCTCGGTAACGAACGAATTAGATTCCTCCCAATCACAGAAAATAATTGAAAAATTACGGACGTGCAATCCCTAAACATTATGTTTAATTTCCCCGCCTAATAGGCGGGAGCGCGGTGGAAAAGCGAAGAGTCATTCCCATAAGGGGCCCGTTTCACCTCGACTCCGGGGAACTCCTAAAATTCTTTCGAGTTACTCAAATTTCGTATAGATTAGCGCAATAAGCGCGCGCATTTTCCCCTCCTTCATAATGGAAGCTTCTTTAATCAGACTTTATGACACGGAGCTCGCGGCGCTGTCAATTCGCCTTTTTTTTCGTGTGCGCAGGAGGCCAAGCGGCCCAAATGAGTCTATTAGCGACTACTTACCGCGAGATGCAATGCCGCCGGGTAATTACGCGAGCTCGCCTATAATCCATTGCCTTGTGCTCCCGCGAGCCTTTCCAATCCCGAATGCGCCCGTAAGAGGCCAGCTCCCAGGCGTGGAAATTCATTTGCCGCCGCGGCGACTCATCGGGGGACCGTTGGAATGCTCCTCGCTATTTTCTTTTGGCAAGATTCGCGGGTAAACGACACACGCGCTATCGGGGGAATTCGCGGCGATTATCCAGCCTTATATTAATAGCTCGCGTTACACTGCGGCGAAGGCCTTTATACAAGCCTGCTTTTTGCGTGCGTAATGAGAATTTCTACATTAGCTCGATTAAATTTCCCTCTTTGTTTACTCTAGCGTTTTAGCAGATTAGCAAACATATACAGTGTTACACAGCGCCGCGCATCAACGAATAAGAATTTATCGCAATTTTTAAAGAGGAAGATGTGCGTCTCAATTATTGCAGCAAATTTTTAAAATGGATGCTTACAATTACCTAAATAAGTTTTACGAGCACTTGCGTAATCTTATTTGCATAATTGGCGCCAACGTCAAAGATTATTACACACTTGGATAAAAACTTTTATTCCAAAAAAATTATCGATTTATTATGCGCATTAATTAATTCAGTCCGACAAATTGAGCCTCTTGTATAAAGCTTTAAAATTTACACCATCAATGGTAGACTGAAATTTGCACATTATACAACGTACTTACGCATAAAACTGCAGGCAGACGCAGCGTCATATCAGATAAATATCCAGTTCGTAATGATTTTAAACTGCATTTTGTCTAATAAAGCACGCGCGCCGCGGCGTAAACTCCCATGCTCGCTTAAAGGCGGCAGTAACGCGCGTCAGACGTCATATACGTGGATCCCAGACGTCGGTGGCACAAGCGAAAGCCCCCTGCCAAGCGAACTTGGCGCGCAAAGCCCTATTTCGTGGAAACGGATCGCTCGCATTAATTCGACGAGTTCCCCGTATAATATAAAGCGCTCGGCGTTCGCTTCTCGGCTGTATGGCTGGCTGCACCTCGACTATGCGGAAAGGAAAGGAGCCTCCTCTGCCTTTCGATGCGCGAACGATGCGCGAACGCGCGGTCGCTCGTCTATGTCTGCGCGCGCGTGTGTGCGTCAGCCCGTCGTGTCGGGAGAGTCGGCCGCGCGCAGCAAGAGGAAAGAGGGTTAAAGTGCGAGGCGAGTACGCATAAACCTCTCGCTTCTAGCACCTACTAGGTGTCCAGAAATCAATCGACTGTGGCGCTAAGTGCGCGCCTCGTAAAAGATCGAAAGTGGGATCCTCGCGCGCCTCGTGAGAAACGTTAACGTCGCGCGCGCGAGTCGACTTTGCCCTCCTCCCCGTTTCTCGCGCGTTTATGCTCTCTTTTCCCTGAGGCCCCTCGGCAGCTTCCCCCGGTTCTTTCTTTTTACCGGAGCGATGACGGATTCTCGCGCCTTCTTTCCAGCTACTTAGCTGCCGCTGATGACGCCGCGCGCTCGCGGAGACTCGTGAGAGATTTTCAATTTTCTGAGAGTGCCTCATTACCGGAGGCTGGGGCCGCGCGCAACAAGGAGCTTCCGAGAATATCGCCACTTTCTCAAAATTATTGCAGTGATAGTAAATGTGGGAATGGGATATTCTGCGCGGAGTTTTTTCCGGCGGCGGCCGTACCTCACAAGTTCGTGATTTTCAAACCGTTCGGGCCGAGTATTTTCTCGAAGTTTCCTGCGAAAATCTTAATGCTTCGTTTAACAAGTTTGAAGTGTTAGTCTCGACTGCTTAAAATGTTTTAAAGCATTAGTCGTTTGTTCTAATTCGTTACTTCAAATGAATATCGTTATCAAGATTTCAAACTTGACCTCAGCGACTAATTACCTAAAATGTTCACCAGAACTCTCGAGGATGCTTGTTCTAACGATATTTCCGGCATTTTTTTTATTTAAAAGTTAAATCTATATTATTCAAAAAAAGATTAAAAGCTAGTTTTAATAGGTCTAGAATTGACTCTTTATTCAAAATAGATCCAACAAAAGTGATGAGAAGTGCTTCTCAAACAGAGTTAAAAACCTTGGTTCAAATACCTTTCCCAGGAATCCTTCGGTGGGCACCGAAATTCCTGCGTTTCGTCGGTTTCTCAATATGCTAATCGCATTCGCTTTAACAACGTCTCGTCGCGACCACGTTTTAATTGGGCATTCTCGCTATGTACGCGAACGACTCTCATTCTTTCTTCGTCTTTGTGTCCCGGTTGCCTCTTCCCCCCCGGCTTCGTCTTCGCAAATTCTTCGGCGCGTGTACGGTTTTCGTGCAAACCTGACACATTGCGAATTCCCTCCTGCACCGTTCCTCGCCGATCTCCCTCTCACCAATTCTCATTGAAGCTCTGAATCACCAGCTTTTTTGCGATCTTGACGAACGCGACGATCTCGCTCTTCCCGCCCTCAAGTTTATCATTGTTGCAGCTAAAAGAAAAGCGAGCTTATTCACTTTAGCTAATGAGTTCCTGTTTCGATTCAAATGATTACCCCGAAAAAGAAGAAATCTTACACATTAAATTTGGAATGATTTATATGCAATGTATATACTCTTCTGAAGTGAAGAGTTCTGTTACTAATGAAAAAAGTAGGAAAAAGAGAGGCGACCGTGACGTCACTTCTCGGACACTGTTGACATGCGTCGCTAAAAATTTTTCGAAAAACCGCCGACTCTTAATTTGGCATTTCAATATTTCCTCTCCCACAAGATAGCCAGCATCCTACATAACTTTTAAATTCCGCCAAATCAGTAAGATCTTAAATATAAATCTCGGGAATCTGATGAAACGCCGCGAGGGGCCTCAAATTGAGATATAGCGCGAGATAAAGCGGCCGCGCGAAGTTAATTTACGCGGAACCGCTAGTGCCGAAGTCGACGCGCGCATTAATTATCCATCCTCTCTATAAGCGGAATTCCCGGTCGTAGCGTGGTATATAGGATATATTCGGTGGACGCATCCGCGCGAGCGAGCGACAAAGGCCGCGCGGAGCGCTCGATCCGTGAGTCGCCTCGGCGATTTTTGGCCGATGTCACACGCCGGCTTTTTTTCTCCGGCGGGATACCGCGCGCACTTGAAATTCAATTGACAGCAGCGCGCGGAGGAGCGCAGACCCATCGCCATTTGTCACGCGCACCTGCCCAATTTGTAAATTTATGTGCGCACACGCGCGCGTGGCCGCGTCCACCTCTCGATCGTTCCGTTCCTTTTTTTTCTCCCCCCCTCCTTCCGCGATGCGCCACTTCTTCGCTCTCAATTTCTTTATCGGTGGGATCGCTCGATATGGTGCCCCGCGACTGACTCACGCTCGCGCTCGCCTTAATTAAGTCCGGCGTGTGCACTCGCGAGTAATGTAATTTCGTTTTTACATCGCACCGAAATTTCGCAACGACGCCGTTCGACGTGTCAATTATGTCGAAAGTCCATTCTTCTTTTTTTTTTTACGTGCAACTTCCAAAACCTTCATTAAATTGAGTATCGAACGGCGTGCGAGTCGTCGTTATTAGTGGAGCGTTATTTCTTTTTCGCAAATTTCAGTCGTGTAGAAAGCCTGCTGCCTTCAGCGATTCGTATCCTATCGGCAACACGACAATCCACTTTCTCCGGGGGGGGGGGGGGGGCACGCGAGGCATTAAATTTAGCAAATTCAATCAAACAAAGAGAACAGGTTAACACAACAATCGAACGAAGGCAAAAAACATGCATAACACCGTCGCGCGCACGGGGTGATTATCGTCAAACTTTCTTTTCGCTCTGTGCGACTCTGTGCACACGGGTTCTTATTAGCCCCAAAAAAATCACGTAACCAGAAACCAGAAACTCCGCGGCAGGCTTGCGCGGTGCGCTCGCTCTCGCTCGCGCCATTAAACTTCTTCCCACGTGACGGCGGCCGCCTCGCTAGCTCATCCGCGACTTTTCTTTCGCATCGATGAAGCCGGCGCAAGGATGATTTACAGCGCGGGGCACCGAGAGCCGCGCGCGCCGCTCGGCGCCGTCACGGCCTTTCCCGTCCGCTCGCTCGCGTTTCTTTTCCAGTCTTAATTATAACGTTTAATTAGCTCGGGGCTAGCGCGCTGCGCCTTTTCTCCCCGTAGCACTCGCCGAGCTTCGCTGGATTCGACGTAAACAAACGCGCGACTCCCTGAAACGGTCCGATTGTTGCGCGCTTCCGCGAGCCGGCCACTTTGACTTCGTTACGTTGACGAGCAGTTTTGACGGTGAAAGCTAGTGCGATTGCGAGCCCGACTCGTCGCTCTTACCCTCGGCGGATTGCGCACGGTGGGCATATTGATTGAAAAATTATAAATCCCGCATTGCACGCTTGAGAAAAAAAAGAAATTTTCAAACAAATCGCACTTTTCGCAGCGAAATTTCATTTCACACGGTAGTACCTACTGCTCTCCGCAATTTCCCAGATAATTTATCTACCATAATTTATCATGGCCGCCTGTAAGTTTGCGTTACGTAAAACTACCAACAATTTATTTAGGATTTTTTGATAAATCGAAAGCAGCGAATCGCGTTACGCGGCGTCGTCTCTCCCCCCCGTATATATCGGACGACGGGCGCAGAGCCGCGAGGTCGCACGCCAGGCACTCGCTGAAACGTCGCGGCATCGGGCCTCGTACTTACGTGCCGCCGTGTATATACCTGCGGCTGCACTTTATAAATACTCCGTGGGCTGACTGGGTTACGTAAGCCGCGGCAGCCGTGGAGGCAGACGAGCGTGCTATATGCGCCAGCGCGCTGCAGGCTGGAAAGCAAAAGGCCAAGAGGACGATCCTCTTTGCGCTTGCGCGCTTTCTATACACCCTCGCTCCGTCCCTCTCTCTCCTCGCGATAATTGTGCATCGGCCGGAGCCTCCCACTCTCTCTCTTTCTAATCCCCTCGCTCTGTCTCGCCGCACGTCGATGCATCGCGAGCCATGCCGATTCCCCTCCCCCGCGCTCTTCCGAGCGCTGCGCTTTGTTTATGTTCTCATTGTCGGGCTAAATCATTTTCTTGCGCGTCCTTTTTCCCTCGCGGGGCCCCTGCGCGCGGGTTGCGCAAGCGCGCACCGGGACGATCGAGACGTTCACCCGCGAGAGCCTCAAACTCTCTCATTGTTTCGCGGAGAGCCGTTTCGCGGTGCCGACCGAGCCTAGCGGCAATCGTCCCGAGCGATATTTAATTAGGGACAAGTGTTGTTGCCTCCTGGCGTCGCGCGAGCGCGTTCCCGAATCGCCGATGAAATCGTCGCTGCAGCTATTCGCGACCGCAAGCAAATACGGCCGAACCGCAAGTGCGTTTATTACCTGCACTTCGGCATTCCCGGGGCGGTGGCCGTCCGCAATGCAGACGGCGCGAGCGGACACGAACATCGCTCCCCATATGCGTTACTTCGGCTCCCTGTCAATCGCTGTATCGGCGATTTTCTACAAATCTTTGTTTGCCCTGGCTGATTGAAGGCGATTCCCGAAAGTAACGGGACTGCCTCGACGCACAAAAGGCGGCGGCTCGCCGGGGAAGTACGAAAAAAGGAAGAGACCCGCTCCCGTCATTCAGCGCCGCGCGCGCATTTGCTTTCAGCACGCGAGCCACCGAAAATTGGCCGGAATCGTTGCGAAACGCGCGTATGTGATTTCTTCGCCGGCGTCTGTCGAACGCCCGCGGATACACACCGGCGGAGAAAGAAAGACGCGGCCGGGAAGAGAGGGAACGGGAATGCGTGAGCGCTTAATGGGCCCCCGGGGTATTTCGGCGCGCCGCTAAGACCGCCGCCACTTCCGTTCTCCGCGGGTTTCCACGCGGAGCCTGCTAAACTGAGCCATTTGTCAGCGATTTAGTATCGAGGAGCCTGTGCCGGCTAGACCTATCACCTGGCACTAGGATCGCTGGTTAGCGATCTTTACTTTTTTGCCGGGGTGTTTGGTCGGGCCCGACCGTTTTATGATAAATTTGCTGCTATAAAGGTTTTTTAGTTTTATAAAAACGAAGCATTCTGAGATTTTGTTTGCGCTTATCGATCGTCTGACGTTTTTTCGTCAGTGTTGACGTTCCAGGGCATTATTTTATTACTGAATTTATTGCTGCCTGCTTAGTTGTTTAAATATTAATGGTGCAGTTAAACTTTATAAACCTTTATAGCGATGACTTCATAATAATCCTACAGCAGTTAATAATTTTCGTTTTATCTCTCTTCGAAATTAGTGTTGTATTATTTATCGACGGTTAGTACAAGGAAAACAAAATATGGTGGTTTTCTTATTAGGCCGAGATACATATTAGTCGTAAAGAGTGCATTGTATGTAAATGGTGTGATAATGATTCTGAGAGAATGCACTTATTAGTACATAATACGAAGAAAATGAAAGACCTTTTGTAAACGATGCTATAATACCTTGCTCTTAGTTATTTATGAACTTTTTTGTTACGAGTTAAGCTTGATCTCTTTATGTCCCGCTTAAAAAAAAAATTAATTACTTGTCACGCTAATAAAATGGCGCTTTAGAATAAAAAATGATTTTTCCATTAAATTAAAGCTCAATCCTGCTTACGAAGATTTAATTTGCACATTATTTTTCCCACACTTTTCTATACAAATCCCAGAGAATAGAATGAGCGCACCGATGAGTAATATAAATCCAATACACGCATAAACGCCTTCCATTGTTGAGTAACCATAAACACAAAATGACACGAATCGAGAATATAAAACTAACGCAACGTTTGATTGCAGGCGACAACCGGTAGCGGGTTCTTCGAGGTGCAGATCCTCTCGCTGACGAACAACCGGGGCACGCTGGTGGACGGGCGATGCTGCGGCGGGGGCAGCAGGAGCAGTAGCCCGCAGCATCCGCCGTGCACGACGCCCTGCACCACCGCCTTCTGGCTCTGCCTCAAGGAGTACCAGTCCAACGTCACAGCCATCGGCTCATGCAGCTTCGGCAACGTATCTAGTCAAGCCCTCGGCCAGAACACATTCACCCTCACGGAGCCCGTCACTCTGCAGCTTCACTTCACCTTCAGATGGACGGTCAGTATAATTGCCCACCCTCAATGCCACTCTGTAATGTCGACATCCGCTTTAGCGCATAGGCGGAAATAAATCTGCGCTCGCCGATCGGGTTACGCGTGAATTAAACATGAAGAGCGTAGCGAGAAAGAAACGTCGCGCTGCCGCCCGGCATTTCGCCAGCTTTATATCGAGTGCGCGGCCTCCGCTTTTTTTCGGACGATTTCTAAAATCACCGCAATAAAACCAACAATCGGTGTAACTGTTTCCTCGCTCCGGGCCGAATTAACATTCAACGCCGGTAATTCGATCTGAAGTTTCGTTTGCTGTCTTCTTGATCTTTGTTTAAACCTGTCCGCTTCGAAAGCGTGTTTGTCGTCAAACAGAACTCCTCAATGGGCCTCGTATCCCGCGCGTGTGTCACTTTAAAGACGTTTTACTTCAACACTTTCTGAATGAATGTCTTTAAAATGAAAAGCACGTAGTTACTTGTCAAAATTCACACTATTTATCTCGGCGTAAATCTATTCATTTGTTATTTAAATGCACGGATTTCGATTATAATTTATAATTTTCCTTCTTTTTTTTCTCTTCAATTCTTCTCCTTCCTCGAGAATTGGAATTAACAAAACAAAAAGATAAACTTCCGTCACAAAACGAGCGGGATATAAATTGGGAACAAAGTCCGCGCGGAAAAAAAAGCGAGGATCGAAGAGGCGGAAGATTTTTTGGAGGGGTAAACGCATTAAACGAGAGAGCACACACTGGAGGTAGGAAGTGTTTGGACAAGAGCTGCGCTCGCAAGCCCCGTCTGTTTGTACATTTCATAACTCGTCCTCAGTCTCTCGATGGCCCTCTCCTCCCTCCTCTCTTTTGGGTCCTCTCGGGCGAAAGGGTGAAAATTTTTCACGCTCTTCGCCGGGCTCTCTTTCCCCTCCGCTTTTTTTCCTCCTCGCCCAGAAACCTTGAAAAGCGATCCCAGGAGCCCGGGGACAGGAAAAAAAACGAAGGGGGGCGGAGGAGCGAGGGAAAACGAGATCACCTGAGCGAACGGCGGCAGCGAGTTCACACGCGAGTCGCTGCACCGCCTCGGCCGTTTAGCGCTTTCCTGGGCATCCTAATTCAATTATTATATGTGCGCGGCCTCGGTGGCCTCCGGCTCCCAAGTAATAAAAAAATATGGAAGGCAAACAAAAAAAGAAACGTAGGAGGCAAAAAAAAGGCCGGGAGCAGGCGTTTTACTTGATAAACGCCCGGATGCGACTTGGATGTTTTCTCTCTCGCTCCTTCTCTCCCGCGCTATCTTCGGCTCTCGCTCCGATTTATCTAGCAGCTCTCCTCTCCGTCTTTCCTCATTCCAGTTTTGGCCAAGCCCAGGTGGCCCCGCGTCCACTGTGTACTCAATAATTTTTAAGTAAAAACGCTGTTTGCACACCGAATGTCGGAGAGGTGAGTTATGCCTGGGATTCTAATAGCTGGAAACTTTTACGAAATTTTATTTAAAAAATAAGCAAAAAGATCCTGTAGTTTCGTCACTTAGAATCTAAACATAAAATTTAACGATGAACTGGTTTTATCGCGTAAAATATACAAACACAGTTCCTCTCCATAAATTAGCACTCTTTACTGCGAGCGCTCAAGCGGCCATTAAAAAAACAATACACCTTGTCAAAATACCAATCCATCACAGCGTCAAAATACCTTTGTCCTTAAAACAGCGACTGCAGTTGCGCAACTAATGCGAGTCCCAATTCGTCGAATCAATCTCTTACCTGGACGACTTTTCGCCGCATCTCATTAGGATATTCATGCGATTCTCGCGCATAAAGTTTATAAACGGAACAGCAGAGAGGCTAAAAACGAAAAGGACACCGCGACGAGGAGTTCAGGGCATTGCGCAACGACGCGTAACAGTTGAAATCCCCTTTGGAGGGACCGAAATAAAATCGTTTATCTGTCGGTGGCGTGTCATCGAGCGCATTAGAAGTGCGGACATTCGAGACTTGGGAAACGGTGAAGCTGTATCGGCTGACGACGATTCCCCGCCCACCGCGCCGTGAGACGAGCTCCTAAATCTCACCCCGAGTCCTTCTCCCCCCCCCTTTTTTTTATCTCGGCCTTTTTCTTCCTGTCATCTTTTCCTCATACGAATGGGACGCTCGAGCGCAGGCTTTACACGGCGTAAAATGTGTCTACGATTAATCTTACTTAAGACCAGTGGCTGCGAGGAGTAACGACCCTGCCGGTAAAGGGAAACGACGGGGAAACACGCGTGCAGAGGTACTCCTTGCGGTCACTTAACACTCCGATGATGAAGTGGTTTCGAGGAGCTTTAAAAATTGTATTTCTTTTAATATATCGCCGATTTTTTCATTCAAATCTTTCATAAATTTGCTCGTCGGATAATTTATTCCGCGAATAAACTTCTTAATTAAAATTTAAAAATCGTCCCGTCTAAAAATAATCTATCATTTGAGAGCTATACGCGTAAGAAAAAAAAAATACATTTTGTGAATAACGTTACACTATTATTCTTTAAATGGTCCAATAAAATTTCGAAATCGGCTGGTACAGCTTCCCTTCAAGAAGCCATCGACGGTCGGCTTTAGAAACGCAGGCTGACGTCATCGGTTCCTTTGAGCTCCGAAATCGCCGTCAACGCAGCGCGAGCGCGCCTGTATATATAGAAAAGGCCGTGGTTGGCATACAGGCTCTCGAAATCCGGCCGCAGTCGGGAGGCGAAATTGGCGCGGAGAAAAAGGTCCAAATCTGCCGTATAAACTGCTTGTTCTCCCTCGGTCTTTTGGAGGTAGCCAAAAGGCCCAGGGCAATGATTCTCATTAGCGCGTTCGTCGACACTGCTGCGCGCGACGATTTACAGCCTGTCGAATCTCCGCGCTTCGTCGAAATATGGCGGCGGTATCCTTCTAAAGTCATTCGGTCTCCTAAAGCAATTCCTTCTTTTTTCTCATCTAGCGGCATCTCCCGCTAGTTCCTTTCCTCTCATTCGCTTTTTGCATTCTTCCTGCAGCGAGTCTATAGATGTATACAGTGCTTTATAAGAAAGCGATTCCGTACGAGTTTCATGCGTTATTTCCTCTCGACGCGATAAATATTCATTTTTTTATGCGCTCCTAAATTAATTTAATTAGTTTTTGCCCGGGGTCTTTCTTTAAAGACCTCTTTTGTCGATTCGACAGGTTAATGCAGTTTTAATCGATTTATTTGAATCCTTTTGGATAATTTCTTCTTATTTCATCGAAGAAATAATAAGTTTTTAAATCAACCGTGATGTATTTTGTAAATTTATGATGGTGATTCAAAATTTTATCACTGATTAAATTGGTGTTTAATAATTAATATATTCCTCATTAGCTTGTAGGAATCATTAATTATAAAGAAGTTTTTTTTGTAACCTAAATAGTTAAATAGCTTTCTCTTTTGAAGATTCAATTGAACATCGCGTATTATATTAAGGACGATTAAAAACAAATTTAAATCTATTTTCAATTAGAACAAGAAGCCTAAATACGATGCTGCTGAAAGCCACATCTAACTGTAAAAATACGGCCGCATAAACTAAAGAAACTATTGCTGACAGCTGCTGAAGCTACGGCCGATGTTGAAAATATGGTGTAAATGAATAGAAAGTTTGATTACTTCTTTTCACTGCTCACAAGTAGAAATCACGAGCGCGCGATATACATAAAGAGCTTTCGGCATGAATCGCGGCAAAATAATATCCGTGGCCGCAAAATACCGGGCGTCGATTTTTCAAGCCTCGCCATCGTTTATCGTCGCTCCGCGCCGCTCCTAATCGCCCGTTGATTCGGCCGCGCGATGAATACCGCGCGGCGCCTCGAAATTTCTCTCCCGTTTTGTCGCGCCTTTCTTCGAGCGAGGAGAGGAGAATAAAAAATCGCTTTTTCAAGCGCGGGTTCTCTCGGGTGCGCCGCCGCCGGCACAAAAGCGCGCAGGAGAGAGGATGCTGCGAGAGTTTGCGCGATTCCCACAGGCGGGCGCGGATCGCTGCTGCTCCTCTCTCCCGCTACGGCGGCGGTACGCCTCCGCCTTCGGGGTCTCCTCTCTATGCCGGTCCATTGTTCCGACGCACTCTATTGCTCGATTCACTCTCTCCCTTATGCGCGATCGATTGCCGAGCGAACGCGCGCGCGCGCCAATCTCGCCTCTCCTTTGTTCCTAATCAGTCCTGATTTCCTGTTTCCCGTCCTCCTTTAAATGGCCAATACGTCTTCCGGAAGTGTTATTTGTTTCGGGAGGCTGTGATGTTTCATTTTACAATGAAGCGATGAAGAGGAAGCCCCTTTTTCTTTTTTTTTTACAGCCTCTCTCGTAGACGGGCGCGAGATTTTCTGTACGAGCGATTCGATCCGCCGCTTCTTTATCTTCGGCTTTCTTTGTGGCCTACGGTCTCGCCGGATTTGCGGCGCACGCCCGTCAAAACGCTATTGCACGCGTTTGCGAGCGAAAAACCGTTGCTCTTTTTAGAAAGTTTGGAAATGAGTCTCAAGTGTTGGCGGGAGAAATTTATCTTACAAATTACGACACTGTACTTGCCGTCATTACGTTTCAAATTTAATTCATTTTTCATCGACCGAATTCATAAACATTCTCGTGCGCTGCTTACATTCGGAGAATTTTTATTTTTTATCTTAATCTAACCAGGAAAATACACCCAGTTCTATTATGGTATAACGAGGGAGTAATCAGCAAACGTTCGCGTTGTATGTGGGCGCCTGTACCGTCGATAAGAATGATAATAAAGAAGTGACTTCAACACCGAAAAGGCAAACCACGTGGCGTGACAATTATATACATATATTTTTTTTTCTATCTTTCTCCCGGTATCGGTGACCGCATTGAGTTATATCATGAATGAAAGCATCACGTGTCGAATCCACCGCTCATCCCGGTAGCGTCGATGGGCCGGGAAGGTGTTCCATGGGCCAGAAAAGAAAGAGAGAACAAGAGTGAGAAAGAGAGAAAAAGAAACGGCCAGGTAGAAAAGTGAAACGCCCCGGGCGCGGGGCGAGATCTCCCGGTGTCAGTGCACTGGAGAAAAAAGAGACTGCGTCGCATCAGCGCGACGCTGACTCACAGCGGCCGAGGTTTATATCGAAAAAGATTAATAACCCGTAGGGCCCCCCGCGCTTGCGAAAGCGGCTTTCATGCAGATATGCGTGTAACGCGCGATATATACGGGAATAAGGCCCCGCCGACTATAACGAGAACCAGCGCTTTACAAAGGCGAACGAGCCAAGAGGGTCGCTGGAATACGTGTACAAGTTGAAGCCCGAAAAAGAGAGAGATAAAAAAAAGCCTAAGGAGAACGCGACTCGCCGAGGAATCGATAAGCTCGCTAAGGAGGAAGAGAGATAGAGCGAGGAGTCGAATAAATTGGCGGAGGATGGCCGAGCGGAAGGACAGGGGGTGGGAGGTGGAAGTGAGAAAGAGGAATTGACACGGACACCGAAACCGTAGAACCGGATCGCGCCGAGCGTGCATCTCTCTCCCTCTCTTTTCGCCGGCGTCGTGTCCAGCGCCGGCGAGACACGCGAGGAAAGAAGAAGGAAGGCCACGAAAGGAGGACGGAACGTGGGGAACGAACCCGAGACAGGTGTAGGAGAGAGAGAGAGAGCCGCTTGGCCCCCACGGGCAGATTTATGTTTGAACGGCTCGCGTGCTCGCGCCGCAGTCCCACACGCCCACACGCGCAGATTCCTCCAGATACGGGAGGGGACGGAGCGAGCGCGAGCTCATTATGCCCGCGCGCCCGAAATCCCGCACTCTCTATCCCCCGGACGAGCAATTAAACATTTTATATCTCAATCGCGGACGCCGCCGCGTCTCTCTGCTCCCCTCTGGCCTCGGAGAGTCGGCCGTAATCGACGGTACTTGGAGCGCTAATTGCGGGACGAGCTTTGCCCTCGCGAGGAAGCCCGGGGACCATGAGTGAATTTTTGTGTACTCGGACCGGGCCTCGATTGCCGCGTCCGATTGCGCGCGCCGAGCTCTTTCTTTCTTGTCGGGGAGATAGCGCGCCGATACCCCGCATGCAAAAGAGATATTGTATTCAAATGTAAATTGCATTCTTTTGTGAAATTAAACGCTTTGGCAGTTGCAGCGTTTTTGCCTTTAATTAGAATACACTCTCCTCGTTGGAATCGAGCGATAAACTTACTTTGATCGTCGTCCCAAATTTTGTTCAATTTTTTATCCGCTGCTTTTTTGTAAAGAGCTAAATTAATGCAGACCAAGAGCTATCGCTAATAAATCATAACAATATCTCGAGTCCTCAAAACGAAGCGGCGAAGCTCGTCTCGCACGGAAAAAATTCGAACGAAGCGAAATCCATTCGGCGAACAATTATTTGTCCAAAATAAATCAAGGCTGAAAAGGGAGAGATAGCACTTGTTACACGGGAATCAAATCAAGTCTAAAAAAGGGTCACTAAAGAATCGAGAGAGGAGGGAGTGTAGAGCCGGAGAGAGCGAGAGAAGGCAGTCGGTGGAAGCTCGAAAAAAAGGAGGAGGGAAGGATGAAGGGGAAAAAAAAGAAAAGGAGAAGGGCAGGAGGCAAAAAGCATTCGGTCAGGTTTTATTCATACGCATGTAAGAAAGGAGCGATTGCCCTTGCTAGCGGCTCGTTGCTGCGCGCGGACTGACTCTCCTCCCTCTCTCCCGCTTCTCTCTCCCACTCGTGCATCGCGTGTGAAACCGTGGGCCCGCTTTGAGGACCGCATACCAAAGTCCTTTCGGTTAGCCTATACCCAAAGGCCGCGTGCGCGCTCTTGCGCTTCTTTTTTCCTTCTCTCCTTCTCTCCCTTGCTCTCTCTCATTTTACGTGCCTCCGAGTCTCCTACATGCGCTCGCACACCTCCGCGAGTCCGTGCGTACGCGGGTTCGCGCACGGATTACGGCCGGAGAGCCGCGCCAGTGTGAGGAGAAGGCATTTAATACAAGGAATTCCGAGGGACGGGAGGGAGAGGGAGAGAGGGAGACTCGTTTTATGCATATAACTTCCATGAACCGCGCGCGGCGCGCATCGACAACGGCTTGTCATAATCATAGTTCTTCGATTGTAAAGAGCTACGCGCGGATAGATGCGAGAGCGTACCTGACGTTCTAATGAGCTTCATGACTGAATTTATCCGGCGGGACGACGCCGGACTTTATGCATTCGCCGCTTGAGTTATTGGCCGTGGGCTCGCGCAGCTTTATTTTGGCCGTTAAAGCTTCATTCAATTACCGGACTAATTGGGGGATTCGCCTGCGCCGTGGGGTCAGTGTGTTTTTGGTCACGATCCCAGGGGGGGCATGATATACGCGGCGTACGACGCTTTAACGTCCACTCGAAGATATCGCGCCATTAGAGGAGGAAAGCTCGCGGATGAGCTGTTTAATTCTCTCGGCCCGAGCATAATTACTCGCGCGCGCCTCTCGTACACACGTATATACGACTCGAATCCCGTCGACGCAGCGCCTAATATGTAAATGTCCGTTTTCATCGTAAAATTAAAATGACGCGCGCGCATCTTCTTCTTCCCTGCATTTTCTCTTTGTCAATGATGAATTACGAGGTTATTAAAGTAACTGTAATCGCGAGAAAACTGTAAATTCGACGGCGCTTCAATCATTATAAATTACTTTTTTTTATATCCATCGCTTAGAAAGTCTTTGGAAAATGAGAATTTGGCCGATTTAAAAAAATTTTGAATCTTCATTTACCGGAGAAATTGATCGTACGAGCGTTTTTACGAAATTTTTAATTATCAATTACGAGATGCGATTACGATTAATAACAGTCGTAGAACGGCGCGGCCGTAGAGTAACGGGCCCGGGCAAGCCATTGCTTTTTCAAACAGCAGTCGAAATAACACCGTGGGCACATCACTATGTGTCAAATCGCAGCTTCGGCAGAATCGCGTCGATTAACCTCCGGAATCGGCCGAAACTTTCCCAAAGCCCGGATGGGGGGGGGGGCTTTCAACGAGGCGAAATTCGCTAACGAGGGATCCGCCGAGGTGGGGAGGCGTAAAAAAGGCCGCGCCTCGTGGGCGCAGTTCGATCTTGCCCCGGTCGGCCGGACGACGATGAAGCTCTAGCGTATACCCGGGGGCCTTTTTGCTCGCTCCCCCTCGCTCGACAAAGCTCCAATTAGCGCGTGATTGCGAGTCGTCGGCCGGCGGCGCTTTTTGCACGCGGCGCGGCTACGAGCGCGTCGTCGCCGGCTGCTTATACTGTCGCGCGCGGAAGGCGCGCGTACGCGACTTCTCCGTGCACGTACGATCCCTTCCGCGAACGCCGTGCGGCGAGAATGCGTCGCAGCGACGGCGAGACGCGCGACACCGTCCCACTCCTTCTCTCTTTGCCTGGTGCTTCTTCTCTTTTTTTTTAGGCTTCGACAGAGACAGTAACGAGCGCCGGCTGTTTGCGATGCAAAGCTTTGTTTTCCGATCGCCTGAGTTTAATTGATTTTCTCGAAAGTACAAAAAGGAGCGAATTCCACATTCGTACGATATTAAATACCACGCGTCGAGTTATTTTCTGTTGGTGTCACTTATAAATAGCCGCGAGTCAGGCTCACCAGACTTGCTCGTAGAAATGTAGGTGTTCAAGTAAATGCTCGAGATGTTTGATAAAAATGCGATAGTGTCGAACAAGTTTTATCCATCACTTATGAAGCGTTAGATGGAGAAAACAGCAATATAACATTTTATCATTTGCAAATGAAATAAGAAACTTAAAAGTTGGCGCGTGGTACAAATCATTAATATCTAAGTAACCGATAAGTCTTACCAAGCGGCACGTGTTCCACTTAAATTTTTGCAAAACCCATGGATAAATAAACGCCTATCTAACTGCTTAATGCATCTTCTGTAACTTTCTTTTACATAAACTCCAACTTTGCGGTATCTTGGGCGCCTAAGCGTATGCGAATCCGATCGAGTAGCACCGATATTTCCAGAATTAAATTATTACAAGAGCCACTTAACGTCTCTTTTTTCGAGCGCGCTTCGTTTTTCGCACTAACGGGGTGCTTATAATCCCCGACGAGAAAAAAAGGCCGGGGAACTAAGCAAAATCTCAAAGGAGGGCGAGAAAAAGAGGCGAAAAGTCAAGAGAGAAATACGGAGAAACGTCGAGTAGTGTCTGGCGCGTTCTATTCGCGCGCCCTCGCATGACGTCGTTGCGCACAAGAGCGGAGCTGCCAGGCTCGCTTCGCGGTACAGCACGCATAAGTACGGGGAACTTGCGGAGGAGTTGCTGGATGACTCTCGGGATCTCGAAGCACCGTTCGCCCGGCTCGCCGGGGAGACGCGACAAGCCGCTTTTCCGGAATCCGAAGAGGCGCCGTTAGTTAACTCGCGCGCGGAGGAGGGAGGCATCGTAATTGCGTTTCGGCGATTTATGCGCGCCTCCCATCGAGGCTGATGCTCGCGAGATTGCCGCGCACGCGAGCTTTTAAGTAAGTCGTAAGGCGAATTTTATCGCGTTTATTTTATACAAGGAATATCATTTACATCCCCTAATTCATATTCATAATGATAATTGATTTAAATTCGCTCATTCCATTTGCGGTATCGTCGGCAACGAGATAATTAATTTTCTTTGCGCGCGTATTTTTCGAGCGGTTCGAAATCCCCGACGTTTTCTAAATTTCCGCAACGACTCATAAATATTGAGTGCGAGCGACAAAAGGAAAGGCCGCGGCGGCGGCCGTTTCAATTAACACTCGCGGGGGTCCTTGCGCAATGAATAACAAATTTTCCCAGGCTCGGTGTCAGTGCATAATTGACTTAGTGCATTTTATCGGAGTCGCGAGAGCGCGCACATCGGAATCCCGCTCTCGCGGACGCCGCGAGCGCAAGCGGCATAAGAGGAAACTCGATCCCCTTAATTACGGACTTGGCGCGCCGCCGCCTCGCGCGCATATATACGCGTCGCGCGCGCACTGGAAATTCGAACAATTAATCAGGGTGATTGATCGGTTAAGCGTATCTTCGAAACAGAGGAAGTCAATTAACGCGTTTATCAATTAACGCGAGAGATATGGACAGCGGGAGTTCGCGCGCGCGCGCGATTCCAGGGGACACAGCTATCGCGGACAGCAATTTAATTTCTCTTCCCTTGTCGCGCGATACGCGCGGGGACAAGTGCGAGGCAATAAAGTTCGAGAAAGGGGGCGCGAATCCTCGCTTTCTGAGAAAGCGAGTTTTATTTAGTTGTTCGCGATTTTTTCCCCCTTCGAAAATCGCCGCGCTGTACCGTTTATCAAGACGTAAAAGCTCGAACCTCTGCCGAAAGAAAAAAGTGCGCTCCTTCGACGACGGAGAAAACGCCACTCTAATTATTTACAGCGATAAATCGCGACAATGGCCGTGCAACCTCGCCCGGCCGCTCGATCGACAGTAACCTCGATTCAAAGTTCCGCAGAGAATCGTTGGACTTGCGAAACGTAGAAAAAGCTCCACTCTTATACGAGTGTTTTTCCATTATCGTTAAATTTTTTTCTTTTCGAGCATCCGCCCGATAGGACTCGATATTCCAGAATCGTTTTCTCCGGGCAGCCTCGAGGAGATTGTCCCGCAGAAAGCGCGCTGAGCTCGGCAAGGATTTTCCGCCGGCGAATATTGTGCGCGCACCGGGCGCTCGGCGACTCGGAACTCCCGGCTCCTTTTTTTGTGCCTTGCACCGGCGCTCGTTAATGCGAAACCAGAATCGCCACCGCTCATTTTTGTCCCTTTGCTCAATTAGGGAAGACAGATCGAGTATTTATTTGTCAAACATTCCGAGGCGTATTAGAAATCCGCCGAGTCGGACGTGGAAAAGTTTTCCCGCGTTTCCCGTTGTCGATCGAAAAATATGGGAATTTATCGGGGAGTCTTGTAATCGCCGGGGGAACTTTAATAGTACACGTATACGCACGATGCAGGCGGATTCGTATTCTAGTGTACTTCTTTGTGCGATACGTGCGTCAATTATTTTTCACGTGTTTACAATGCCTGGCTTTCTAACGCGTTCGAAAACGACCGTTTCCTTTAATTGATAATTCACTGTTAAGTGTACGGAATGAATGGATGCACCTTTTCTCGATGACTAATACTCGGAAAAGAATATCTCAATGAATCCTACTTGGAATTAGTCACTGCAGCACCAACGCAACTTCAGATACAATTTATAAAGTGGAGAAATTGTTTTCCTCGAAGCGCGCTCCGGCGAAAAAAATGCCCGCCCCTCGTTAGCCTATACACCGAGCCTCGCGCGAATTCGAGGCGAGCCTCGACTTTTTTTCCCCCCCGAAGATACAATGAGGCATAACGCATCGTATCCAACATCATCTCGAAATTCGCATCCTTACATCGGGGGCACACACAGCCCATGCAAATGAAAACGCACGGGAGACTCTCGAGCGCGGATTTCGCAGTCGGTTTGCACAGTCGGCGCGGGACACGCTCTCCCCCCGTGGGTCGTTCCCGGATTTTTTTTTTCGTCGTGCTCGCCTCCTCTCCTATGTAACGATGCCGCGGCGGACGCCCACGCGCGAACGCCGCGATTGAAGCCGCCTCTCGCTGCGTCTCTCTCTCACGGCCGGGAGAGCGCGAGGTCCACGCGAGCATCGCCTGGCCAATCTCTTCTCAGGCGCGCCGCTCGCCGACGTTAAATTAAATCGCTTCGGTTTTGTCGCTCCTTTTGGATCCTTGAATTGCATTCTTTCGGCCTCGTTACGAACTGTCATTTTTTTGTTCACGGTTATTGAAAAAAATCCCCGGAGCTGATAGAATTATCCGACAGCGGATACTTAATTTCATTACATTCGTCGTATCGTCGACGGAATTGGCTTTAAATAAATTATTTTTAGCGTTTCCGGGGTGATTTTAACATTTGTATGACAGAGTGAAAGAAAAATCTTGTGTTAAATATTGACAATTTCTCCAGTAATTATGCATGGTCCAATGATGGCAATTATGTGTTTGTTAAATAAGGTGACGTAGCAATTTCTGGGAATCGTGAGCGTAATGTTTTGGATAACGAATGGACACTTGTGAAGATGTCACAATTTCAATTGAGATTTAGGTGCCGGACGACTATCTGCCCCTACTTCGCCTCGTCCGCTACCTTGTCGATGATGCTTCAAAAGCAGCTTGTACATTTCTGTCTCTTGCGACACTTCCGCACTTCGACGACTTTCGTTCTCACCGCGACACTCCGCAACGAGTCTTACCGCTTAAATAAAGCTAAAATGAAATTATTTGCACAGTCCGATTTCTAACAATTGAATTTGCTCCGATTTTGAAAGTATTAATTAGAAGAGAATCTAGGGGAGCTTTTAATTCAACGCAAATACTTCGGGATCTAAAGTAAATACAGATGTGGAATGACACTTGTGCTCCGAGCATTCCTGTTTTAAAAGGCAATTCTCGGTAGAAGATAATTAAGCTCACGCAGAGTTAATTAAGTTCATGGTCAAAGTTAAAAGTAGTCTTCCCTGTCCCCTACCCTACCTACTTAAACCCGATAAATTGATGATTTGTTTCGAACTGAGATTTGTAGATTTGTTTTATTAATCCTGCATCGACAAAGTTCAAACCGCAGTATCGAAATTATTCTTAGCTGAGGATAAATTTATTCGATGTTGCAATTATTAGAATGTAACTAACTTAAATTTTACTTACAAACGTATTACGATTTTTAATAATAATCGCAATAAATTAAAACCGTAAAAACTTCGGATTAACTGCTCAACCTCACAAATCAAGCAATTGCGCTAAAGAAATTACATTCGTAAAATTAAATGTTACATAAGTGAAGCATGCGATTCCGTCGATTATATAACATCGAACAAAGGAAAATCGAAAAGACAGTGTGCGACGGGAGAAAAAGAAAGAGCCGAGCCTACCACGGGCGATAAACATACACGTCCGCGATAATTTTCGCTCGAATTAGTACAATGTACAATCGAAGCTGCGCCGCGGACTCTGCCTATAGGTGTGCAAAAGCGCGGAGTCGAGGAAAGGCCGAGCTATCGCGGGGGCGAGGTAAGGCGCGCGAGGTACATACACCAGTGCACACGCGCACACGTGCACGATCGCCGAAGAAAGGCGGGCAGTCGCTGCGGCGTCGGCGGCGGCACAGAAGTCGCGGGCGTGAGAAAGGCACGGTCTGCGCGCGCGAGAGAGAGAGCCACCAATTAACACCAATTAACGTTCATCTGCCGCCTAGGTGTGTGCGTGTGGGTGAGCGCGCGCCAAGTCGCGGCTGACCTACGCTCGGATTACGAGCACAGGGGGCCTCTTTGTCGCGAGACCGCGCTCCGGTCCGATTACGCGCCGAATCTCGAAAATCTAGCTCGGCGCACTCGCTCACTTCCTGCGGTTTATCTCGCTTTTTTGCTTCGTTCTCTCGACTTCTTTCTTCTTTTTTTTTCCGTTTGTTCGCCAGAATTTCGTCGCGCGCACCGCTTCCGAAGGAGGGAATTTCAGTGGCGCCGACTTCGCATTGGTTCACGCGCTGCTGTGACATTGTCGGGGAGACAATGATGGCCTTGTGTTATCCCTCGTTCCCGCGTGGCTGACTGCTCGAGCCCCCTATTACGTGCTGTTGCTTCATTTTTTTTTTTACCTTCTTTCCTACGTATTTTGAAAGTAGGTATTGTAATGCAACAATAAACATTCCGTAGCCTCGGGTTACAAGAGTGCAGCTATGAAAATTTTATCTTCGATTTCTGTAAAGTTCCATCTTGTGTCAATGTGCTAAATTGAATATTTGCAACGAGTTTCATGCGAATAGTACACGGTGATATTTTAACGCAATTCTCTAATAATTTCATAATATGTTTGCGTCGCGCTTACGTCACCTGCAGTCCTACTTGGCGATAATTTCAAAGTCGTAAACTTCTCGTAACATCATCTTGTGCGTGGTATTATTAATTGGCTAAATTGTATTAAAAATGACTTTGGTCGAGCATTCTTGTTTTTAACCAATTTTATTTAGATAACACAATTTTTTTACGTTCGAAGAAAGCATCATGAAAAAGGTTCCATCAAATCGCATGCTAATAATATAAATAATTATCGACTTAAATTGCATGAGAAAAACCAGCTCGATAAGCGGGTTCTCCAAAGAAAAAGGAGGAAAAAAAAAACCCCTCGGCCATAGCATCGTGATCGGCTAGTGCATCGTGGACCGCATTACATCGAAACTACAGTTACCACTAATCGATTAAACACACAATCTACAACCTTCGTGCACTCCGCTGACTTATTATAATCAATTTTTTTCTCCCGGCGAGTGCACCGGAGCATCTCTCTCGTACACGGCTGCCGGGGTATAAAAAATCATTCCGTGACGTGCCGTAAAAGATGAGGAGAAGAAAAAAGAGAAGAAGCAGTCGAAGAGGCGAACAAAGCCGGCTTTTGTAATTATTCGAAGTGCCTAGAAGCCCATAAAGGTTAGGTGCGTCCGTAAGTCTTATAGGCCGGTGTACACGAATCAGAATTCATTGCATCGAGCACTCGTCACGCACGACGTGCGGCCTGATTGGTGGCCGCGCGCCGGAGAAAGAAGCCGCGATCGAAGAAGCGCCTATAGCGCGGCCTTATCGGCCGATCTCGCGCGCGGGTCCCAGATACGGAGGGCCCGACGGCAGCCGAGATATTACCCACGCCGTATACAAAAGCCGCGCTAGTTGCGGTACTCGCGCGCTCGCGCCTAAATCATGTTACGTGCGCGCGCGCTTGTCGGGAGCCGCTCATGACCGCTGTCCATTAGGGGTCCGCGCGACCGTCATTGTTGCGCCCAACGTACGTACATACACCTATACGGTGCCCGGGGATCGCGGGAGTTCGAGGTTAATGGATGAGTCGCATTTGCGCCGCGCTCTCGATCGGCTCTAACGTTTCCACGTCGAACTTTACACTGCGATAGGCAGGCGAGCTTTGGCGCGCATTGTGCAATCAATTTTAAATTGCGATACAGCCGTCCCGTGGCTTAATTCGTCGAGGCTGGAAAAAGCCGCGGTCTCGTGACTCTGACACCGGGGAGCGGAGGCAAGGTCGAGCGCGAAGTTTTTCCTCCGTGACCGCAAAGAAACCCGGGGGAAAAGCTGCCCATAACGGGGAGGGGAAAAAAACGGAAGGATAGGTTGCTCAAGCTGCGAGGGAGGCATAAGTGGCGCGAGTCGACATTGGTGGGCCACGCGCGACTAATAGACCGGATAATCTCGAGCACCGAGAGTTCGCGCTGTTTAACGGTAATCTCGAGTAATAAAATAGAGCCGGCACTTTATTTACGATCTGTATAGTAGCCTAATCAGTTATGCTCTGATAAAATCATAAGCCGCCCGCTGCGAGCTCCCATGTAATAATGCTTTCAGCGGACCACGGCGCGAGGCGCTATTCGGTTAACGATTTCGCGGCGGCTCGGCGTTAATCGGCAAATTCTCTCGATCACTGTAGGAAGCCGATCGGCTCCTCCTTCTTCCTTTTTGTCTCTCCCAACTCTCGCGCTTATCTGCCTTAAGAGGCCTTTCGGCCAGTTAAATAAACATTAAACTCGCCGTGCGGTGGGGTCCTTTTCATTCGAAAGATGATAAAGTGAATAAAAGTGAGACGTTAAATGATTCAGCGAAAAATAGCGTTTGACGTTAATGGAGATCGTAAAGCACTGTGGTACGGCGGACTTTCGGTAATTTATTTAAGTCCTTACGTCAACCGTCTCGCATTCAGCATTCAAATATTGTTATTTGTGTTTGGATCTCGATTCATTAGTTTATCTGCATTTTTACTCGAGACTTGCGCAATTAGGATTACACGCATGAGAATTTAAATAATCAATTTTTTGCAGTCACGATGGAAACTTATCGCTCGTTTTTTATAAAATCCCGAGAGAAATGTAGCGACGAAAATGAAATATGAATCGTCGGATTTTTTGTTTTGTAAAGCGTATAGCGGCATACATTTTTAAATATCCCGAGATTGGATCATCGTGTAAATAAAATCAAGATGTAGAGAATGAATGATTTATGAAACTAAAAGCACGTCCGAATGAGAAGAGAAAATACTTGCCGTCAGGACAATTTTAGATTGATCGATTGATCGGTCGATCAATCGATTTGATCGACACGAATCGCCACGAGCTTCTTTTTCAACTGAAACGTACATTGAAACCTACGCGCTTTACCAGCGTTACCAAACTATTACCAATAGGCTATGGCGTTTCCTACTCTTTTTTTTTACACTCCATGCGTTACACCCATTAAACTTGATCTTTTGTCATAAATTGAGAAATGTTCATTAATCACGCTGGACAAACGTCTATCTAACAGTTTTTTCGTATCGAATTAGATTCGACCACGTTGTAATATGTTTTTACAAAACGTGTAATATTATATTAAGTAGCTTCGTTACAACTCTTTTATCAGTAAATATCGCTACTCCCATTAAAAACAACGCCATTTTCAATTCTCAGTCAGACAGATTCTCCACTCGAAGATTGAATTTAACGTGTCTCCTTTCTTTTTTACAGAGACAATTCACGCTAATCCTACAAGCGAGAGACGAAGCGAGCGGCGGCGTCGTCGAGGAGGCGAGTTACAGCGGCATCGTGCTGCCTGGACCCACGTGGCACACGCTCAATCATCAGGGTAGAAATGCTCACGTCGCCTACAGAGTGAGGGTGCAGTGCGCCGATCACTACTACAACGCGACTTGCACCAAGTTCTGCAGGCCGAGGAACGACATCTTTGGCCACTACACGTGCGACGAGAACGGCAACAAGGTCTGCATTCAGGGATGGAAGGGAGCCGACTGCGAAATAGGTATGACTTCTTATTCTTTTTTATTCATTCATAAGTCCACTATATGATTAATTATCATTTTTTTAAGTGAACTAATTTGTTTCTTTTTCTTGCGAAGCAGGTATGCCCAATCGTGCGTTCGACCATTGCAAAATATATTCTCAGTGGGTTGCGTAATCGCTGAGAGTACGAGACCTCTTAATCCGAAAGTAATAAATATCATTCGTATATTAAAATTTCTTCTCTAAACAAACTTAATTGCCTTGTCCACATCAGCGACCGGCAGAAGAGGAAAAAAGGAATCACGACTCGAAAGGTTGATTGACAGCTCGAGCGAGAGAGAGAGAGAGAGACGCCCAAAAATGGCAGTATAATAACGACAGTAAATGGCCGCGTGTGTCTGCGACTGCGTGCGAGAGCGATGGAAACAAACAATTCTCACGATACAAAAATAATCGGCGGGGAAGAAGAGCGAAGAAAAAAAAACGAAGAAATCCAAAATGCAGACCGATGTGTGTTCGGGATTCCGCGGGATGTAGAAACTGCGCGCTTACGTCCGTTTCTCCAACTCGGAGCTGTAACGCGCGCATACACGAGACCGAACTCTCTCGTCCTAATCGGCTTGTCTCGGCGAATTACACCACACTAGGATGCGTTTTGCGAGGCCCCGGCACGCATTATGCCGGCGCGTCTCCTCCTCCCGTGCGCAATGTTCTCGAGGCGGATACAACCCCGGGGAGGAGAAAAAGGAAGAGAGAACCGCGGAGAGGAGGGAGGGTACGGTCGACGATCCCGTTTTGTAATGGGATTCAATTTCGCGACTCGGCGCGCGATCGCATTCGATGATTAATTTTCGATACCCTACCGCGCATAATAAGTTACGCCGCGTGAGTCCTACGCGAGTCTTGTAAAACGCATCGAGCCAAGCCATCGCCGCCGCGAATATTTTCGTCGAGCCGCTGCCTCTCGCTGCACCTCGTTCTCAGGGGCTTATCGCTTCCTCCGACGCGCGTGCGCCTTTTTTTCGTCCTGTTACTTTCTGCGTTTCCTCGTTTTTACATAATTAATGCAGGCGCGCGCTCGTGTTTCTCCCGATTCGCGCGAATCGCCGTCTATATACCGCCTTTTATTCCGTTATTTATATTTCTCTCCGAGTAATTGCATTTCCATAATTGTAATTTTGCGCACGTGATGCCGGTGCTGCACCGTTTATACGGCTCTAATGAACGCACTTTCGAATTGTCGAACGATGGTGCGATGGAAAATCAAGCGTTAAAATTGTTGATGGCCTTTGCGTAACAGCCTTTTTTTATTATTAATTAGCAAACATTTGACCGAGTAAACGAGGAAATATTTAATAAATTCAGCCTACGGTTCGCTCTGAAAATTTAAATAACAATTAAGTGAAACTCTTATGTTAATTAAAACGTAATGTTGTTTTTTATTTGAAAATACTCGTATTGGTTGTACACTTGTTTATTATGTTCACAGCAGAACATTCGCTTGAGCTTTTATGGATAAATCCACAATTCATATAAATGAGAGCCGAAAGGCACCAGGGGCATTAAACTCTGATAAATGCGTACTAGTTCTAATGAGCCATTTGCCGATTGCGCTTAATTTAGTCCACGAGGGGTGGTTAAAATCAGTATTAATAGAGGGAAAAAGCGAAGTGCACCAGCGGGTGCGCGCAGTATTAATCTGCCGCGCCGCGATAAGAGTAGCGTAAGTTTACGAGAGTATCGCGATTAGCGCGCAACCGGCGAATTTATTGCAATAGATCGATAAAGCCAAGGGGAATAATTTGAACGTCGATGCGATAGGACGGTCGCGGGCGTCTCTCTTTTTTACAGGAGCCGGATAATGACAGTGGTAGTTGCACCTACTGGAATTTCGACGTTGTGTAACATCCCAGGGTCTCGCGCGCTTATTTTCTTTTTTAGTGGCGTGAGAGCCGCCACGGCGATTCGGCTTTATCGTCAATCTGGAGCAAGATTTTCACACATTGAAACCGTCACGAAGAATTTTATAATTCGTTCCGTATGGTGTAATGAGCAGCCGAATCGACGCGTTTTATTGAGCTCCCGTGCGATGGGTTTATATTTAAATGTTGCGCGCGTTAAAGCAGTGAGCAACTGACGCAGCGGAGAAAGCGCCAACGGCCGAAATGAAAACAGTGGAAACAGGCAGACGTAATTAGGCAAAATTAGAGATCGCACTCCAAGCGATACCGGCTCTAAATTTACGTAACTAACATAGTCTGCTGGCTTTTTGTTTGCTCAGAATGTTGATTTGTTTTTTTGCAATCGCCGCCGGATCGCACGCCTCGCCGAAAAGGCCTGCTTTACATCGGTAATTAAGGTGTCCTTATCTCGCCGCGTTTCTCATGTGCAGTCGCGCACCTTCACGGGCTATCTCACAGCGCCGTATGATGTACGTCATACGAGCGGCGCGGGCGACAGTGTAACACATCACGCCACGCCGCGTGTCCTCTCGCGGCGGCGAGGGCACAATGGCCCGGCGTGTAATATAACAGCTCTTTCTTCGCCGCCTAATCGCCACTTCCGCCTATCTCTCACTCTTTCTCCGTCGCCGCAGCGTGCGAGCCGTGAACCTGTGATCTTTTTTCGCGTCATTACGATCTGTCCGAGCGGTACTTTTCGCTCTTTCTCTCTCCCTCTCTGTCTCGCTGCGTCTCGGAGTTTTCCTTAATCGCGTCCCTTTTTTTTGCTCGACACCGCGAGAAGCCCGGCGTGTAATTGGAAAATGTATGGTTGTCGCGGGCCGGGCGCTGAGGAGTCGCGAGATAATCGTTGACACCGAGCCCCTGACCTCCTCGCCGTTCCCTTTCCTTCGCCGTCTCTATTTTTTCCCGCGTCGCCGCTGTCCTCGGCAGGTACACAGGTACACGCCCGCCGTGCGCGTGTGATCTGCGCGACGAAATTACACACGCCGTGCGCGCACCCATCGAGCCTTTTTTGCCTTCCCGAGCGAGCTAATGAATGATCGAGCGGTCAATGAGGCGCAATCTTTTTGTCGTATTGATGCTGCGCGCGAGGCCGCGAGTGCTGTATAACGCATTCATACGTCCAAGTGGTGTACGTTAATCGCGTCTCCTTTTTTTCCCAGAGGAAATCTCAGAGGTGGAATATTAATGGTAGGCCGGTCGTTTGGAAAATTCTCGTGTCGTTCGTCGGTTATAAAACAACTTGAATTATGCCTAAGCGATATTGCATAAAATTATGGGAAAATTTTCACCGGGGTATTTAAAAATTAACTGTAAATTGATGGTAATTGCAGGGTCGAGCGATTCGCAAATCGCGATACGTGAGCAAAGAATTAAGGTTCTACTCGAGAAGAAGTACTTCGATTATTGCGCAAAAAACGTAATTTCAAATTTGTATACTAAGTAATTCGCAAATTTATAAACGCTCGCTTTTCTGAAAGTACATACGAACCTTTCGGAAAAAGTTAGGAGCTCGTTACTCCCGTCTTCGCACTCGCCTCTCATAACTGACAGAGCGACTGCCAAAGCGGCATTAAAGCATCGCGGCGGGTATAAAAGAGTGAGTTTCACATTTTGTGAGCGGCGCGGTACACTTTTTGCGCGAGGCGAATTTCTCCGCTCGCTCCATGACATTTTTAATAAGCAAAAACTCCATAGAAAATGGGCGCATTAACGTCATGATTTGACTATAATCCAAGTGAGACGCGAGTGAATGATGTAAGTGGGGTAGCATCCGTCCCACCTCGACTTCTCAGCGCTCGCTCGGCGGCGGCGCCGATCTCCGCGAAGGCGACGGGAGGCTGGATAGGAGAAAGAGGCGCGCGCTCTCGGGGACGATCACACGACCTATAGCGATGACGAAGCCACACAAGATGAAATGTACTGGGTGATTCACGGCAAATGCAATCACAAATTTCCCGCATGACTTTCATGCGTGTGCAGTAGGCATATACTGTCGGTGCGCACCGGGGCTCTCGCCAGCCTTGTAAACGATTTAATGATTAATTGCATAATTGCATTCATAAAGCGGTCGTGGAATTTTCATTTATTTAACAAACAGCGAATGGCGAATAAAATTGCCGTGGGGAGAAAAAACCGCGGATTTTATTTTTAGCGCGCGGCCGGCCTCTTATCCCCGGCGCCGCTGGCGAGGCGCGCGCGCGTCCAGGCACTCGAAGCTATTTATCGTTATTGAAGAATAATTTTCTAATTGGCACAGCAAGTTTAAAGGCAGCCTCGGCTACCAACTCGTTCGGGATATCATAATTTAGCGTAATTATCGTGAGATTGTGTTTCGCTGATTTCACGGCCTAAGTGGAATTCCCGTAAACAGCGGCCGTAAAACAATCGATACGTTCCTCGCGATTTTCTTATTTATAGCGTCCTACATATATAGAATATTCATTGATTATTCATTTTACGTCAACGCATCTCGCTTTGCATATTCAACATCCTCCTCGGTCCGTCGCGTTCTCACGCCTCATCAAATTATGCATCGTCCTCCAATTTGAGACATTCGACCGCATAAACACTCGAACGTGCCACCACGGGTGAAACAAAAAAAAATCCAATCAGTCCTTTGTCCGTTCCTGCGCCGAGGGAGGACGAGAGAGGCCGCGGAGCTCGGCAAAATTTACCTTTCGAGTTTGAAGAAAGGACAAATTCAGTACCTTCTTGTGTTTAAGGAGCGCAAACGTTCGCCTCGTGTTCGTGCGCGGGACGCCTCTATTTATACACCTTGTATGCGCGCGCGCGCCGAGAGGAGAAGGCTCGAAGCGAGCGGGCGAGCGCGCGTTACGGGAAAACTGGCTTTGCCGATTTTTACGGCGCCCGTTGAAAGGTCAATCGGTAGATTTCACTCGCGCGAGCGAGCGAGCTTCGCACGACTTCGAGAGAGGCCTGTGCAGCCGCGCGAAATCCACGATCCCCGCTCGCGCGCAGCCTTATAGCTCTCGCTCGCGTCTCCCAAGGTATTTGCATAATGACCCAATGAATTTTAAAAGCCATTTTCCCGACTCTGCTTATCGCTCCGGTGGCCTTTTTTTCGGCCTCTTTAATTAAATTTCAGCCGATATAAAAGGTTGATGAACTGCCTGCGATGTCACTTTCTCGTCTTTCCTTTATTCTGAAGAGTTAAATGGCGTGGAAAGTTGTCAGAACGCGTAAACTCATGTTTCCGAGTGAGAACACGGCGTAAGGTTTTTTGTTTCTTTTACGTTTTAGATGAATACTGGCACGAACGGATAACTTTTTTCCGAAAGAAAAATCGCGAAGATTTTAGTGGAATGCACAAAGGTATTACGAATGCATCAGGGGTAGCTTTTTAAAAATGCGAGAATTTCGAAAAAGGCATCTTCCCCGTTGAGATTTGCAACGCAAATCGCTGGGATCCCGCGCGATTCGGAATAGCGAGTGCGCTACGCGGAGCACGCTCGATTTCCCGACTAAAGTGTTATGGATTTTCCTCGGAAGCGAGAAACGCACACCGTCCGATTCGCCTGGAAATCGCGCGCTGCAAATCGGCGCATCGCGCGAGCGACGCCTCGGAGCGCGGCGCGCCGGACGTTGAAATCCGCGATTATGGAAGCAGCGCTGACCCCTGCGCGCGGCCGCGCGCACAATGGAATTTTAACGAGCGATATTTGTGTAACCAATATACGGAAAGGCGCGAAAGGAACTTAACGAACCGCGGCGCGGAATATCGCGGCTTGATTGCGGCCGTTAAAGTGATCCGAGCCTCGTAATCTGATGAGCTGTGGGAAAGGAGCCGCCGCTGGCAGAAGGAAGGAAAGGAAAAAAAAGCTCCGCTCGCGCGCAACTTATCCTTTATCGCCGTGAAATTACAATCAAAGTTTATTAATCCGCCGACTTGGCATTTGCATGCTCGAGGGCTGCTGACGAGTATGCATGCGCGCGCCACAATCGCGGCTGTAAACTTCCAAGCGACCGCGCGCGCTTTCGTGCTATCAAGCCGTAATTAATATATAATTAATATATTCTATTGTTATTGTTGCATGCCTACGGAGGCGGAAAAATGCGTGAAAAGCTTTTGCAAAGCTGCCATTTGCATTTTTGCCGCGCCCGAAACGGTACATTTTATCCTCGTGAGAAAAAATGACGATAATTTTACAGTTATTATTATAAATTCTTATTATTATATGTTGCTGCGAGAAAATACAGTTACGAAAAAAATACGCAAACAGAACAGCAAGTTTTTGCAGTATATAAGTAATTAATTGGTGGAAGTCAGGTTTCGTGGTACTTTATACACATTACGCAATAATATAAATTGTATTTATGTAAAGTTATATATTAGAAGATAAATTAAAGACTCGACTAATTAAAAGACCTAGTGCGTTAATTCGAGTTCTCACGCTAATTTGCAGTAAAAACTTTGCACTGTTAAAAATTTAGATTTCCCCGCAGTTCTCATTTTAATTATTATATAATAGTTGCTATCGCGACCGAGATATTTAATTAACTGCGATCTGACAAAAAAAGACCGCAAAAGTTCGCCGCGGGAAATGATCGCAGCGTTAAAGCGCAAATTCTGTAGAGTAATGGGCGGCTCGCAATAAGTCGCGGCGCCGCTGCCATAATCGTAGAAACACGTTTAACCTTATCGCGCGAATAGCGCGCATCATCGTCCCGGGACGTCGTAAATGCCCCTTCTCTTTTCCCCCGCGAACGAATGAAATCGATACGTCGAATATGAATTCGCCAATCTGCATTAATTTCCGCGGTGCGCGAAATGGGCCCCCGACAATTGAACAAATCGATCGGCGCTACCGCTGCGGCGGCGGCCAGAGCGGCCCCGGCGCCGAACCCTCTCGGACTTACGTGCCCCGCGCCGCAGCAAAAAAGGAAGATTTTTCAAAAGCTCATCTCGACGCTCTCATCGTCCATTAAACTCCGTGCATTATCTCCCCGTAAAAAGCCCCTACCTCGCGAACCACGTACACACACACATACACGGTCGCGCGCGGAAATCCAGCCGTCCTCTCTGTCTCTCTCTCTCTTTTTCTCTCGGCGTTCGCGACGAGCAAATAAAAGCCTCGGCCCGAGCTGCCGCTGCAAAACCGCAGGCAATCGCGGTCGCTCTCCCCGAGCCTCGTATCTTCCACGACTGTCTGGGCGCAGGTGTGCGAGTGTGTGAGTGCAGCGCGCGCATGCCCTCGGTGCATGTACACTCGCGCGCGGCCTATAGCTCTGAGGCGAGCGGCTGCCTGGATATCTCCGAGGCATCCAGTTTCTCGCGAGCGAAGAAAGTCAGGCCGCGAACGCCGCCGCCACCGCCGACTCGTGATCCTCGAGCGAGCGAGAGGGCCGATGCTGCCAGGAGCACCGCCAGAGACGTTCCCTTGGCGTCTCTCCCTTTCCCGGCCCGAGAGCGGCTCCACCGAGTGAGAGCATCCGCGCGCGCGTGTACCTGTGCCCCGCGAGCGCCTGCCTATGTGTGCGCGCGCCCGCGAGACGAGAGGAGAGATCCTTTCTTCCTTGCGATGCGCACGTGATTCAAAATTAACTTGTATATCGAGAGCTCGACTCTTTGTTATAGCGCTCCGCGCGATTTAATTCCCGGCAGCGAGTTGCCTTTTATTTAGAACTCGTGAAAAAATTTTCTTTCATATCTTATTCATCCCCGGAGGTTGGACTGCGTTTCGCACGGGAGGAATGTAAAAAGGAAATTGTTTCACGCGGATGTTCGGCGATAAATTGGTTAAACATTCGAAAACGTTAAAATTGCAACAGAGCGCGAGCGTCCGAGAATATTGGCGACTTCTGCCGATCATTATAAGATGTTTACAGTATCCCCTACAACATTAAAGAAGACATTCCGAGAAGAAAAAAAAAAACGCCGGCTATTTTTCTTGCGCTTTCATTAATTTGCCATCCGAAGGATACGGCGATACATCAATCGTTCATTTACCGTTCCCACCTACCATTTCTATTTATAACCGACTTGCTCATTCGATTATTATCCCTTGCGTACATACATTGAAAACAAATATATCCAGCATTCGTGCAACATTCTACTATTTCCACGCGCACCCTCCTACGCGCCTATCGAGATACTCGGCGGACCGAGCCGCGCGCCGTGCACCAATTCTCATATAATCGCGGCATCGGCAGCCGCTCGGCATGCACCATGCGCTGATTGGCTCAATTCCCCACAGAACTGGGCGAAGCCGCGACATGTCGCGACTCGGCCGGCATCTCCCTTGCGGATTTCGCGCATATAAATATCCAGCGTACGCGACGGTTGAGGGGGGAGGACGGGGCCGCGCTATTAATCAAAAGAAGCCCGTGAAAGCAGCTTATGTGCGTACACGCGTGATAACGGTAAAACACGCCGGTTAGTCTCCTCGCCCCCTTAAAAGTCCGCGGCCGCGCACAATCGCGAGTCCGCGGGCAACGGAACGCCGCGCGCGGAGATTTCGTTTCAGCGCGCGGCGGGCATGTACGGGCCGAAAGGATAATTTCTTCCCTCGCTCCGCGAGGAGCCGTTATGCCGCGCGGGCTCCTCTCCCGCGAGAGAGGAGAGCCCCGTCTCGGATGCGCCGCGCTCGCTCCGATTTCCTCGCGACGTTAATTAGTGATCTATGCATCGGGGGCCCCGTGTTTACGCCAGGCCGCGCGGCTCCGTTAGCGCGCGTCCCTCTTTCACTCGGCGTTTCTTTCGTCATGGATTTACGCGCTCCCGAGCGAGAGTGATGGACGTTAAACGAGCGAGAAGGAGAAGACCCACCGACGGGCTTTCTGTGTGTATGTATATCTATACATACACCGCGGGAATTCAAAGTCCCTTCCAGGTGAAAAATGTTCTCGCGGTACATTGTCCCTTTCGGACCTTTCGTTTATTATATAATGAACGATGCTTGGGAAATCTCGCCGATGCACTTTATCCGAGGCCGATAAATTCGAGATCGCGCGCCCCGATGCCCCCAAGGTAAATAACATTTTTATCCGTGACGCGCTTCGTTACATTGTGCGCGCGGATAAATCCTTGATAACGCCCGATTGATTGATAGGGTGTACGTACACACACGCGCAACGCCACTTTCATGCGGGAGAGAGGCGCTGCTCACGCAGCCTCTAGATCGCCTCGGCGAGATTACTTGAAAAACGTATCGCTCTGAGCGCAACGCGAGGTACATAATGACGTCAAACTTCAAGCATTCAGGTGTATTAGTTTAGAATAAGTAGCAAAACATTCTTGCCGCCGAATTCGAGTCACATCCGCGCCATTACTCCCCGCTCGTAAATTACAATTAGAAAACGCCGCGTAATTATGTCAGCCGCTTCGGAGGCGCGTGCAAACGGTTCTCCAATGGGAAACTCGATATACATAATGCGCCCGTGAACGAGTGTGCACGGCGGTCGAGATCTGCGCCGCGCCGCGAGCTGCAGATTATATTGTGCAACTGGGCGAGAGAGCGCGCGTTATTGAATTACGCGGGACTTCATTTTTCCGCAGCGTTTTTCATCTGCCGGCGCCGGCGGCTAATCGCCCACATAAATTCCGTCATCGACGTGTGCGTAAAAAAAAGGGGCGCGCGATGCATTATTGATTTCGCGGTATCGCGAGCGTTTCGTGCGAGTGGGAAAAATGTCGTCGCGCCCGCCATTCATTTGTTGAAACATCAATGGGAATGCACCTAATGAGGTAATTCCGCGAGAGCGAGAGCGGGCGAGCGATGAAAATGGATCGGCCGCTCGCGAGCCCGCGGAAAAAAGGCCGCTGCGCCCATTATATAGCTCGGTACGCACGAGGAGCGTATACGCGTGGAGCCCCCGCGGAATGGAAATGATTTTCCGAGAATATCGTTGCCGAGCGTTTCGTCGGAAGATAAATACTTTATGAATGGGAGGCGATTAAACGTTCGGTAAGGTGCACGATGGAAAAACGAAATGGCAAATATACGCGCAAGGAAAATCTTCGCGCAAAAAAGTCACGCATCGCGCTGGTGCGCGTTTCACTCTCACGCGCGTGCTTATGTACAATCGCAGAAAATGTTTTGCGTTGCTTTTGAAACGTCTCGTTAACGGACTTGGACTTTTAAGTTATGCAAGCTTGTTTTGCTCCTTAAGCGTAAAATTCAAATTCTTACAGAAACTTACGAGCGATTCTTTTAATTTTCTCTTCAGTGTGTTACGCTGCGGTTTTACATTTATCTATTGTGCTCGCAGCCGTGCAATTAAAAATTTTGCAACCTGTACAATTGAATCACAATTCGCTTTTTTATATAATGAAATTTTTAAAAATTGCATGCGCAAAAATGCAACCTTTTTACAATTATCCGCAGTTTACTGAATTCTGTTTCAGTAAATGCGCGACTTCGAATTACAAAATTTTATAAAACCCACAAAGAATGTAAATTATTTTTGCAATGGTCAGCGTATACTGAAATCATGCAGTTAATTTTATTATGCATAACTGCTTGCTTACTTTACATTAAGAAAATAAAATGAAAATATTTCAACCCACTAAGTGATAAGACTGTCATAATTAAAACATCCGTATTTCGAATTACAGCGGTGTGCAAGGAGGGCTGTCACCCGGTGCACGGCCACTGCAACGTGTCGGGCGAGTGCAAGTGCCGGCACGGCTGGCGGGGCGATCTCTGCGACCAGTGCACGCCGTACCCGGGCTGCAAGCACGGCTACTGCAACGGCTCGAGCTGGCAGTGCATCTGCGACACGAACTGGGGCGGCATCCTCTGCGACCAGGACCTGAACTACTGCGGCACCCACGAGCCCTGCCAGAACGGCGGCACCTGCGAGAACACGGCGCCGGATCAGTACCGCTGCACCTGCCCCGAGGGCTTCTCCGGGCCGACCTGCGAGAAGGTCGACAATCCCTGCGCCTCGAATCCCTGCCTGAACGGGGCGAACTGCTCCGAGATGGGCGAGACGGCCTACTGCAACTGCACCGAGGGCTTCACCGGGCCGTTCTGCGCGACCGACATCGACGAGTGCGCCTCCCAGCCCTGCCTGAACAGCGGCACCTGCGTCGACGGCCGGAACGGCTTCACTTGCCACTGCCCGCCCGCCTGGCAGGGCGTCACCTGCCAGTTCGACGTGGACGAGTGCGCGCTCAAGGAGTCGCCCTGCAAGAACTCCATTACTTGCTACAATCACGCCGGCGACTACACGTAATTAACTTTTTTTTTTCTCGAGCGCTATTCTACTTTTGATTTACTGGTTGATTTGCGCGGTGAAACCGCGACGAGTCATTAACGCTAGTGAATCCGACTCCCGACGACGTGTAAATCCACGCGGTGGTCTCGAACAGTTCGAAAAGGAGAAAAGAAGTCAGTCGGTACAGAAAAGTTGCTTGCTTTAATGAAGCGGGTTTCGCGCAGCGCGCGATCGCCGCCTCATAATCGTAACTTGAATTTCGCTGCGAGCCGGCCGGGGCATTAACGTCGAACGAACCAACAATCAACATCATCTTCAATTTCGTGCGCCCCATGAAAAATACATACTAATTAATGCTAATTAGCCGCGGGTCCCTCTTACGCGCTCCGGGCAATTATCAGTCGAATGAAGCTCGTTAAAAATCAACGAACTCGACGCGCTCGCGCGCGCACATGGTACACAAGACCGAGGGTAAAAACTGCCGAAGTCCACGTCGCTTAAAGGCATAATTAATCGCAACAATTTAATTAGCGAAAGGTTATTCGCTAACTCCGGCGTACATATATCGCGCGCGCGCACATAAATTCCCGGGCTTTTAATACGACTTCATTAAGGATCCGCGGCGACGCCGAGTTTCTGAACCGAAAGTGTCAATTACCGGGGGATATTTCAACGTATCCGTGCGGCTTCTCGCAGTGTCGTCTCGTCTCGTCGGCACCGGTTCTCATTAAGAGACAAGGCGCCCCGCGGAGGCACGCGCCGAGGCAAGAAGCGGCGCGAGAGAGAGAAATACGCGAAACCGCGAAGCGCGTGCGTCTCGAACACACGCACGCGATAAAAAAAGCGGCGAGTCCGTCGCGCGCGATTTTCCCATAGGCGCCTTTTTTTGCCGGCGGTGCACGCGTCGCGCCGGACGGCGTAGAAAGCACGAAGAAAAATTGAGAGGCGCGCCTAGAGGAAGGGAGAGAGACAGAGAGAGAGAAGCTCGGAATGATATCGTTGTAATTGGGGAGACGAGCGCGCGCTTAATAATGCACCGCCGCCGGAGCTCGATTGTCGTCGAGCGGGAATGTCGAGTCCAGCTTTCTTGGAGAGGACATTTCCAGGGATATTGCCCGATGCTGTTATTTAGCACATCGAGCCGGTGTTGCAGTAGCTTTTCGCTAATTACATCTTTTTTTTTTAATCCGAGTACCTCAATGCTAATTATAATAGTGTATCATTAAGAAAATATTTTTAACACGTTAATAATCTGAAATTAATTTACAGGTGCAAGTGTCGAAGCGGCTTCACGGGTAAGAATTGCACGCGCAACATCGACGACTGCGTGGGACAGTGTCAACACGACGCGCTATGCATCGATTTGGTCAACGACTACCACTGCTCGTGTAACCCGGGATACTCGGGCAAAGACTGCGAGATCGACATCGACGAGTGCGCCTCTAAGCCTTGTCAGAACGGCGGTGAGTGCCGCGACCTCGTCAACGCCTACGAGTGCGTCTGTCCTGTGGGTTACACCGGGGCTCAGTGTGAAATCGACCGCGACCACTGCAGCCCGAATCCGTGTCGCAACTCGGCGCAGTGCTTCAATACGCAGACCGACTACTACTGCCACTGCACAAGCCAGTGGCAAGGGAAAAACTGCTCCGAGCCGGCACCACACAATCCACAGTTCGGCCTCATAGACGACAACTTGGGCTGCGGTACCGAGGGTACACCCTGCGCGGGCCGCGGTCGTTGCACCGCTGGTCAGTGCATCTGCGATCCAGGGTACACCGGTGTCCACTGCCACGAAAACATCAATGACTGCCGTGGTAACCCTTGCCTTAACGGTGGCACCTGCGTCGACCTCCTCAACTCGTTCCAGTGTATCTGCAGGGAAGGTTGGACTGGCGATCTGTGCGATCAAGGTAATATTTACATTTTTGTCGCAAAATAATTATTTAACCAAAAACTATATCTCTAATGTGACTTTCTATTTTTAGATGTAGACGAATGTCTCACCAACCCGTGCCGGAACAATGGAACCTGCGTCGACGGTGTAGCGGACTTTACATGCATCTGCCGCAATGGCTGGAAAGGCAAGACCTGCGCACTTCGAGGTGGTCACTGCGAGCCCGGTACCTGCAGACACGGAGGGACCTGTCAGGACCGCGGAGACGGATTCACCTGTCACTGCCCGCCCGGTTGGGAGGGAGCTGCCTGTCACATCGCTTCACCGGCTTGCGCTTCCAATCCCTGCGAAAACGGCGCGACTTGCGTCAACAGCGCTGACGGTGGCTACCGATGTATTTGTCGCGAAGGCTTCGAGGGCACCAACTGCCGTCGCGACGTCGACGACTGCCAGCCTCTGCCTTGTCTAAATGGCGGTCGCTGCGTCGACGGCGTCAACTGGTTCCGCTGCGAGTGCGCACCCGGTTTCACCGGGCCCGACTGCCGCATCAACGTCAACGAGTGCGCCAGTGATCCATGCGCTCACGGCGCCACATGCCTCGATGGAATCGCTAGTTATTCCTGCGTTTGTCCCCCAGGACGTACCGGTACCCATTGCGAACTGCGCGTTCCTGGAGGTCCGGGATGCGCGGCCGTCAATTGGGACGATGACTGCAACGTGTGCGAGTGCCGCTCTGGTCAGAGCCAATGCAGCAACGTCTGGTGTGGTCCAGGTAACTGTCTCAATGGCACCGCCTGCCTGGCGCACGAAGTGTGTGTGCCTTCGCCAGGCGAGAGCTGCCTCGTTGCACCCTGTCCAGCTTGGGGAGAATGCTTGCCTGTAGAAACAGGTCGTCGCGTCGGACCGCCGGCGCTTCCCGCTCCTCCTTCCTGCTGGCCGGGACAAGCTACGCTGGGACCTACTTGTGCGCGCCTAACTATCTTACTTCGCCGGGACACCTTGGCCGCGGGAACATCCGTTGAGCTACTGTGCAGACGACTGCGTCGACTGCTGGCCGATCCCCGCAGACCTCAGTCCGTTGTGTTGCTGTGCGACCTCAAGCCAGGCGATAACGACACGATCGAAGTAACGATATTTTCCGAAGCAGCGGCTGCAGCGGCGCGCGATCTCGGCGAATCCTTAAGTCAGCAGCTGAACAGGCCACTCGCCTTGGCTTCGGTCGTCGAAGTCAAGGTCGAGACGGCACTGTTGAGCAGCGAGAACGGCGTAACCGGAGGCAGCGGTTCTGGCTACGTAGCTGTACTGGGAGGCGCTCTGGCCACGGTACTGCTGCTGGCGATTCTCGTCGGGCTGTGGTATTTGCGCTCGGCGAGACAACGTTCCGGTCTCACGGCGACTACGAGCAGCGAAACGTCTCTGCACAGGCATCGAAGCGATCTAGACGAGAAGTCGAACAACTTGCAGAACGAGGAGAACCTACGAAGATACGCAAATCCGCTGAAAGAACAAGACGGCGAGCCCAGAGTCTCGATTGTGAGACCGCTGTCGGGCACGTCGCTGGGGCCTATGGGGCCGCTCGGGCCCGGCGAGGAGAGCCTCGAGATGGTAAGCGAGGAGGGCAGACACAGGCTGCCGCCGCTGTACAAGCCGCCCTGCGCCGAGATGCGAAATAATACGGCCAGCTTCAGTTACGATGAAGGACCGCACAAACCGTACAGCAAGCCCCGACTGCCGGAACCAACGTACAACTCCAGCTCGAACCAGCCGGTGAATCCACACCAGATGCTTACGGTGCATGTTTGAAATGTGCTGATTGCTTAAGGCTGATTCATCCGCGTTGCTTTTTGTCATAAAAGAAAATTGATGTTTGCCGTTTAATTGTGGATCGCGAGGAACTGTTTCCCCGTTTGAAAAGGCTCTTGCGTGTGACTGAGAGAACGGATGCGTTTTTTGCGGTGCAACATGGCAAAATTTTTGCAACAGATTCGTGAGAATTTAGCTTAATTTTTAGGCCGGCTTGGCGTTACGCACAAGTCCGTATTTAACACATTCACGCACTATTTCTGAGAGAACGAAGTATTTACTTTTTATTAAATGAAAGGGATAGCATTTTTTTTCGTTATCGATATTTGTTGAACTTAATTTGTGATTAATTTTTTATTTCAGAATTTTTATTTACTGTTATTATTTTTAAACGATACTCTTGCAATTGCGAATTTGCTCAAGGTCTATTCACTAGGTCCTGCATAATGGATCAGTGAAGCCTGACATAAAAATTGCTTTTTTATAAAAGAAATAAGCAAGTTTCGTCGTTTCACAAACGAATTTCGATAAGCGAAAAACATGAAATCTCTAAAAAAATGTCACGCGACAATAATTACATAAAGAAAAATCACCACGACATATGACTGTTTAACGCTAAAATGATAATTATGTCGAGTTGTTATCGTTGTACATATGTACATAGCCTGTACTTATTAATTTTACTAAGCCTGTAATACCGCAATGCTATTGCGGACATGGATAGGAGAAATCGAATGAAACGAGAAGACAACGCGAGTCAATCCAAGATATTGAGATGTGCGAAGTGGTTCTAAAAATGAAAAAAAAACAAGATATGAGAATGTTTTCTTTTGCGTCGTCCTCAAGTATTTCCACTTACATTACGTATAGTCTATAGAACTTTATGTACGAAATATGCGGAGGCGCAATAAAAATGTAACGCCGGTTCCCTGGTTGTGATACTGTGAGGCGGATTTTTCTTATATACAAGTTTTTATACAAAATAAAATTGTAACGCGATCTTTTAATGGAAAGTCTCATAGAAGCATTCATAATCATATGAAAATATAAAGTAATAATAAAAATCGCGCAGAAATGATTTTTATGAATATTTACAAAGTGAAATTAATGTGAAATGATGTTTTAAAACTGTACTTGAATTTTGATGTGCATGATTTTGCGTGTTTCTAAAAGGCTTTTTGTAATATAAAACTAATAAACGAACAAAAAAAAAATCACGCACACTCGTCTTGATGTATACAGCAGGCTTTTGTACGTTCCTTCAAACGAGACATTGTGATACTGATGGAAGCGCGTGGCGTTAAAACGCCAATATTTTCTTGTAATTTTTCCGTCTCATACTGTTTAATTCTTCTTTTTAAAATAACGATCACTTTGTAATTGCGCACTTTCTATCTCTTAATATGTGCGAAAGCATTACAAACGCATTTATGAACAAAAGACGCTTGTATGATCGCGTTATGAATCGTCTCAATCTCACTTTTCAGCCGAGAAGAACGAGCATGAGCAAGCGACTCGATGCGAAGCAAATAAAAAAAAATACATGGAAATTGTATAACGCAATAGATTTTTAAGGCTTCATGGAAGTTTCGCGCGGTCGTAAAACATACGTATATTGTAAATAATTTTTTTATAAATATTATATATATTATATATATTAAAAGCATTTTTAGCGAAGTCGCAGCAGGTATTCGTTCTCGTACGTCGAACGGCGCGAACGAATTTTCTTGTAACTCTCGCTGTACTTTTGAACGTGCAATTCGTTCGTGTAAGACACTGACACACAGCCAACCCCCTCTAGCTTGTATATGTCGTTGTAAGAGCTTCTTCTACTGGAAGACAAGCGCAAAGGAGTAAAAAAAAAACTTTTTATATAATAGAATTTTTATTTTATAAAGAGGAAGAAAAAACTATATTATATATCGCATTAAGGATAGATAGATCGATTATTATATTATAAAATTGTATTATTAATATTATATTAATTATTAATAATTATTATTTCGACATATAAACAATTCTTCGGCATCAATTCATTTAACTTTCCAACACAAAATCCGCCGCCTCGAGCTCACCTCCAACAAAAACCCGTCTCCTGCGCTCCACGCATTCTTCAATCAAATGTGAATTGATTCGTCTCTCGCCCCGATACGTGACGAATCCAATGGGCGTTGACATTTTTATATTACTTTTTTTGTCCACCTCGCCATCGATTCTTTTTCCTCCGAGGCTCTCTCTGCGGAGATTTCTCGCCCGCCGATGATCGGGGACTGGGATGCATTCCAGTCGCGGTAAGAGTGAACGGTGGCACCCGACGACGTCGGAGGAATTTCAATAAAGAGCTGCGATCTTGGTCTCGCTGTGCACCGGGTAACACGCTGCACGTGGAGCGATGTAACACGTCCTTACGCCGCCGCCGCTGGCCCGCTTCGTTCCCACACGCGGTATAGAAAGAGAGCGCTGCGACGCTCGGTGCATTCGAATCGCCGCGGGATCGCGCTCTCGCGAATGGCTAAACGTGCCTTCCGGGACGCCGAGCGCCTGATTTATTAGTGATAATCGATCACCTCGCAGGGGACGATATTCAATAGCTTCGGCTGCATTGGATGCAGGACGCTAAGTAAGAAATATGAATCGGAGAAAGTTTCTAGTGCATATCTTACTGGTGGCAGATTTTCTTATTATACTGATGCAAACTTCCCGGTGATTATTGTATGTGAATATCAACACGCACTTGTAAAAGTCTTTAATCTTTAAGTATTCAAAGAAATATAATTTTTATAAAGTACAGCTATTGCTGTAAAGTGGCTATAGCAGCAATTATGTTGCTCTGCAATAAGAACGATAATTAAACTAGATATAGAACAAATAAAAGAAATTAAAAACTATTACGAAAAAGAACAAGCCAGGACACGCACTGTAAATTATAAAATCAGTCCCGGTATTAGGTATTTTACTTCATTACGCAAAAAATAATTTAAAAACAATTATTTATATCTGTATAAATTCAGATAGAGACGAAATCCGACGGGGAGACGGACAATAAACTCTAATTCTAATCCGGATTTACTCGTCTTCTCGGACGCATCGGTACGCTTATGTAGGCACCGATGAGCTTGTCGACAAGTAGTAAGCACTTGGTCGAGTGACCGCGACCGGCTCGTCTAGTCGTCTTATACCCCGCGTGACTCAGTCAAAGGCATTTTTCCGCGCGGCGAGTGTGAGAAGTTGATCGGACCATTGTCGGTATGCCAAGGCGACGAATACTCGATTAGATCTGATGCTTGTTAGTTGGTTACCGCTAACTGCCAAAATCGAATGACAATGAGATACTTGATCACTTTCTTGGAAAATTGATTCTTTAGAATGATGTGTAAAATAAAATTCTGAATAACTTATGTAAAATTTTTATAAAAAATACCGCCTTAATCTTAAATTGCATTAAACATCAAGATTGTATGTAATAATAAGAGATTTTATTGAGATCGATTGAATTAATTCAAATTTAAAAGCATATGCTTTTATGCAATTTAATTTTGGAATCGATGAATTGATATATTATCTCATTCATAAAAAAAAATTTAACATATACCCTACGTGTACCGTAACGTAAAATCCACTATGTCTGTGGATAACTTCACATATGTAAATAAAAACTTTTAAAACGTAAATTATTTTTCAAAATTAATCATACCTTATAAATAAATATTCGTATAAAAATTAGTAGGTAAATGAAGAAATCATGGATTTTGCGGAGGTAAGCAACGATAACGTTTTCACAAATAAAAAATATTAATTATTTTGAAATTCAACACTTTTATAGTTTTTATTGTGCTGTAATAATTAATAATTCTAAATACAAATTTAATGAAAGATATTTATTTTGTAAAGGAGAATGGATTTATTTATAAATATGACAAGTGGTCAGCTGAGGAGGATGAGGCAGAACCTACAGAAAGAAAAAGTTTACCATTCCTTTACGAAGAGCTTTTTGACGAAGTACCAAAAAGTGAAGAAGTAAGTAAATACATCGAAAAGATCTTTGATTCTGAAATTATAATCTGAAATTTTACATTACTCCCTGCAGACAGTATCGACAAAAACTATTATCACATTCTCATCCAGTGATCAGGAGATCGTTGAATCGCTAAAATCGGAATCTGTAAAAAGTTTGACTCATCCTTGTTTAAAGGAAGTCAGCGTGAGCGACAATGAGATGAAATTTTTCGATTTGCACAGCGTCTATCCCGTCCCCAAGGATCCAGGATTAGATCGCGCATTTTGGCTCCTCTATCCACCTACTCCGGTATTTGCGTCCGATGGAGCGGATAAATTTTTTTATTTAATCGACGCGATAAAAGCAATGCCCATAGCATGTCTCAGAAAGCAATTACCATCTAACGAAGTGAATTTGAGGTATTACAACATCGACACGGAAGCAGTCGAGCCTCTGTGCGAAGCTCTGCGGCATAACATTACGGTCGCGACGTTGGACTTAAAGGTACCGCGGAATAATTGTTTAAGTAATATTTTACAGATTAACGAGCTCAAAATACAATTTAGGACAACCTCTTAATGCCAAAGGCTTGTTCCCATTTAAACACTTTGTTGTGCTTCAATACCGCTATAAGAACGTTAAATCTGAACGGTTGCAAAATTGGCGCCGAAGGTGCCATGCAGCTTGAAGATGGAATATCGATATCATCTTCGTTGCTTCATCTTGATTTGACTAACTGTGGACTGGGAACGGATGGGCTCACCTACGTTACTAAAGCAGTGGCCGCTAATTCTTTGTTGAAAAGCCTGGATCTTTCGAATAATGATTTTGACGAAACTTCGTGCTCCGAACTGAACAAGTTGTTGGTACTGAACGACTCTCTGGTTACTTTGAATCTCAGTTGGAATGACTTTCACACAAAAGAGGCCTCGGAAAAGCTCTTCGGAGGCTTGATGAAAAATCTTTCTATCAAAAATCTAAATCTATCGTGGAATTCTTTGGGAAAATTAAACGCAAATCACTTGAGCAATTTTATAACCAATAGCAAACTTATTAAATGTTTAGATATTACAGGTATTCAATGCAATGCAATGCAATTTAATTTAAATGTTTCGTACAATTTATTTATACTACAAATAACAAACTTATTATTCAACTTATATTATTTATTAAAATATTTATACAAAATAATCTAAAGTTGAATTTGTTTTTAGCAAATCGATTTACTGATAATGAAGTGCCTCTATTAGCAAAAGCAATAGCAAATTCTAGATCTTTGGAAGTAATACACTTGAATCAAAATCCCATAGGACCAACGGGTGTAACTGATATTTTAATGGCTATCGATACAAATGAAATTTCCAATAGTGCTTTATTGGAGGTTGATTTGGGAAGTTATTGGGCAAAGAAAGATGCTGTACGTATTTTAGAGAACTTGGAAGCACTAAAGCCGGATTTAACTGTAAAGTTAGGTGGAATTTTAGAAAATTTTAAAATTGCTGGTCCAAATTTGGAAGAATTATTCTTTAGAACTGCTAATTATGACGCAATGAATTGTAAAAGGAAAAAAGATCGTAAAAATTTTGGTCACTTTGTGCTGAGTCTTAAAGATGCAAGAATAAGCAAAGGTACCATAGTAGAAACATATTTATAATAGAATGTATTACATTATATTTTTAATAAAAACATTCCAAATTTTCAGAGAAATTTAAAGATTTAGTAAAAGATGCTAATGTCAAAATATCGGACAGCTTAGTGTCTGAAATTATGAATCTCTTCTTAGTCACTAAAAAGTCTCTTAATCAAGCAGCATTAAAAGAAGCATACATGCATTACTTCCCTGATACTAAATTACCACCACCACCAAAACCAAAAATTGAAGAAGAAGCTGGGGAAGGTTCAAATAGTAAAAAAAATTCAAAAGGTAAAAGAAATTCGAAAAGCAAAAAAAATTCTTCAGCTAAAAATAAGGTAAGCTATTTCTGCATTTTAGTAATAATTATAATTTTTTTTTCAACAAGTCAACACACGTATTAATGGTTTAAATTTTTAAATATTTCAGGATAAGAAAACTAAAAAGTAAAGCAGACAATTTTTTTAAATACAGTTTTATATAAAAATTTAAATTTTAATTATATTAGTTACCGCTTTATAAATTTTATAAAAACTAATATAATTTTTTATTATTAAAATATAGTAAATATTAATAAATTATATTTTAAGTCTTATCGCATAAAAAAGAATATCACTGTAAACTTTTTTATTGGAAATATATTATGTTAATCGTTATAAAACACACGCTTAGAAATATCATCAACTATCCAATTTATACCTTCCAACAAATTTTCAGCAGTAATAGCTGAAGCTTTATAAATTTTCCAATGATGTGTTTTTATACTTTCTAAATCTAGTATTTGAGCAATATCTTCTGTTGTAACAGCACCAGGCAAGTCTTGTTTATTTGCAAAGATCAAAAGAGTTGCTCCTTCCAAACGCTCCTCTTGTAATAATTTATGCATTTCTTCCTTACAGTCTTCTAAACGTCTTCTGTCTGCACTATCTACTACCCAAATCAAGCCATCTGTACTCTCAAAATAATTTTTCCAGTAAGTACGAAGTGATTTTTGTCCTCCTACATCCCACACATTGAGTTTATAACCTTTGTGATCCAAAGTTTTTATATTGAAACCTAATGTAGGAGATATAGTATCGATAGGTTCACCAATTAGCCTTTTAACAATGGTTGTTTTTCCTGCATTATCCAAGCCACTGAATATTGAAAATAATTAAAATGTGATTAAATTATTTACTTAAATGCAAGTATGAAAAATAAATCTTTATAAACTTACAGCATTAGAATCCGCATTTCTTTTTCTTTTTGTTTCAGTTTTTTCAATATTGTTAATAGTCCCATTTTTATTTATTTCCTTGCAACTTTCGAAGAATAATTATTGATTTATAGTATAATTTTTCAGACAGACAAATTGCATTCACAATTTTCGTTTGTGTACTGTTGTATTACCATAACATAACCTCTGAGTACGAACTACACGTTGGTAACATTGTAATATTTGAAATATGAAGTTGGTCACTATGCTTACAGATATTTAATTTTTAATCCAATTTCTTTGGGTTGAATTTGTATTCATTCTCAATTAACAGTAAATTTGTAATTAAAATGTTACTAATAAAGATGCAACTAAGAAACAAAATATTTCTAGTAAAAGTATAAATATCAATTTTAACTTTTAAATAACACTATGATTAATTATAATAACTAAAATTAAAAGTAACAAACTTTTTTTAACAAAGTTAACAATATTACAAATTTAATCACTACTTATGAATGTTTCTTTATAAATTTATCTGATAATATTTCAGATACTTTTGAAATAATTTCTGGATGACAAAATGCATCAACCACTGTTTCAAAAAGCATCACCTTTGATGGTTCAGTTACTTCATCATCATTTTCTTTATCACAGATATTTATACTAGTAATATTATTCTTTTTAATAAAATCTCCTATATTTTCTGAAGTCAGATCTGTAAGTGATTTAACATGATTGGGATATTTTATTTTCAAAATCTCTAATGAAACAGTCTCGCTTGATATCAATTTACTTTTTTTTTGACATGGTTCTGTATCTGTTTTTAGTTTTTTACATTCCTTAATTGATGTTCCTAACTAAAGAAAAAATCAAAAAAGTCAATTACATTCACATTTGAAAGATCTGTTAAAATAAATGTTTAAACTTACAAATTCGATACTCTCTGATAAATTAGATTCCTCTTGATCCACTGATTTTGGAATCCCATCACCTATTGTATTTACAACTAAATTTACAAGTGCTTCTCTTAATCGAGCATAGCAGTCCTCTTCTAAAGGTAGCCAAATATTAACGCTTAGACTTGTTTCCAAAGATTCTACATAATGCCACCATTCCTTTGGTATAAATAACACATCTCCTGGCTCAAGTGTTACAATTTTTATTCTACCAGGCATAGTTTTGATTGCTTCAATTTCTTTTTTGTTAGGAGTAAAAAAATTATATTTACTGTAAATTGTTGACTCTTCATATGGAATTCGAGTAGAATCCATGAAATTACTACATTCAGGGGAAAATAATAACCATAACTTCCTGAAAAATTATTATGTTAATTCATTTTTCTTATATTGTTTAATTTTTAAATTTTCACGATTATTTATTTCTTCCTAATAAATGATTTTGATAAATTAATAACTAACTTTCCATGCACCTGAGCAACCAAATTGCACCCGTAAGTATCTTGATGGCAATTGGTGTGTGCTCCTTTACTACCAATCCACATTGTTGAATCAAATCCATCTAAATTTAAACCAAATAACTGCCAATTAAAAGATGTCATAATATCAGGCTTATCTTGAAACCATTGCCTCATATGTTTGTAATCAAAGTAATACCATTTAGGAGAATTGCAATCTTTTTTTACATCGTTTAAGAATTCTGACAGCGTCTTCTGTTCAAGTGGAGTATCAACCTCCCATTGTGGATGCTGAGAAATTAAAAAAATAGTTTAAATATTAAATAATTATTACATTCCATTAAATGGGTAAATTTCATTTGAAAACTTACAACTGTTTGTGAATTTTTTCCAACCCTAAATGACAACTTAGAGTCTCCCAATTTTTCAGCAAAATCTTCTAAACTCCAATCGAGTAATTTCCAGGCATTAGATCCTTCTGTAGTACATAGTATGTTTTTGAAAACAACTGGTTCATTTATTTTATACAATAAATCTTTGGTAATTTTATTAACAGATTCTTCGGCTTTGTTTTCCATAATCAAACCTAGAAAAAAGTTAATTATTAAAAGAATTAAAAAACTTTAAGTAATATTTAACAAATCCAAGAGAATTTTGTAAAATATCTGCAAAATTTATGAGTACCTAATTCTTATCAAAATATCTTATAAATTATAAATGTAAACAAAACTGCAGTCTGCAACACACGTACAGCACCATCTGACATCATTTTGTGTAATTACTTATATCAGAAATGTATTCGATTCTATTTTATCATCTGAGATGGTAATATGCATGGAAATAGGTAAAAATTATATTATAAATTAAAAAGAAAATTTTAATCCTTAAAATGGTTGTATTTTTAATGATCCGATCAATAATTAATTCTTTTTGTTTATGAAAAAATTAATTTATTTTATTATTTAATTTATTAGATCATTTAATTTCAAATTAGATAAACTGAATTTGAATTAAATTGCAAATAATAATAATTTTTTTAATGGGAAAATACAAATTAATAAATGATGTACAATTATTCGTAAACTTTTTACAGAAAATAAAATTCCCTCTACGTATTTAAAAATTATATAAAAAATCTATGACTAAATGGTATATTGCAAATGCGATGACATATTGCAAAATACGAAGCAAACAACATTATTTTATGTCTTAAGATAGTCGAGAAGTACACAAAGTTCTTTGTCGCCGTAATGATTTAAACGTATAATTTAAATTTTATTAAAATTACATACAATTTTAAAGTGCAGTTGTATTCGAGAATACTGATGAAAATTTTACATAGGACTGGAAATGACAGTGTGCAAGATTTCACATCCGTAGGAAGATTAGTTCGTGGAACTACAATATGGAAAATTATATTATGGAAAAAAGCATTAAAATTGAAAACCGTTCATCATGGATGTAGGTATGTTTATGTCACACTTATTTTATAGTCTTGAGCAATATATGTCATATTGATGAAGGATGTAATTACGTTGTAAGTTATAAATGTTTATTGATTTTGCTTAAAAAAAATGATTGTTTTAGATATTAAAATGTTTTTATATTCAAAAGTAAAAACGAAAAACTATGATTTATACTTGCGGTAACATATTCTACGATATTCATTTGGCATTGTTGACTGTTGAAAAGAGCTACTTATGTAATCGAATCTGCAATTGGAATAAGAAAAAAGTTTAAATGTTTTTATTATTTTATTTTATTCGTGTCGTCACTGGTTAACATTTTGTTATAACTACATTTAAAATTCGCATTTTTCCAATATCTTTTTATTTCTAATATTTTATACAGAAGCGGTAAGCCTTGAAAATTGCATAGATACAATAAATTTATTCTAGAATTGCTTGTTTGACAGGATTTATCTGGCGATGAAAGCGAGGTTTGCTATTACGTTATAGAAGGTGTTTTATTTAATTGATTTTCTAACATATAAATATTATAAACAAATTATTTTTCAAAAGTATCAGAGTAAGCAATTCTACTTGTCATGATTATTATGTTTAGTAGTAAAAATGTAATCCTCTCTTAAAAAAGAGATGGGCGGATGTTGTGAAGCCTATTTATGACGAGCGTAATTGGACGACGTTAACTACTGCTAAGTGATTGGTTAAGATGATCAACATCCGCTTTGATGGCGCCAAGATTCAAAAT
>JAXIUT010000037.1:16522257-16551152 GCA_035586675.1 Eurytoma californica | reverse complement strand
ACGAGTGCAAAAATATCAACCCCCTAAATGCAATTCAACTTCTGTAAGTCTGACGCAATTCTTGTACTTGAAGATTATACGCAATTCCTTATCGTCAGAATTATTATAATCTACAGAAACAGACCACGTAACCTCTGCTGTAATTTAAGTATTTTTCAGAAAATTGCAGCAGACTTACAGCAGAATTGAAATTTGTTTGCTACCAGGGTATTTAGTATATAAAAAAAAACAGTGTTTGTCTCGGGACACCCTTCAGAAGTGATAACTTGATTTGGAAAAACTAACAGTATATATATAAGTACTATTTTACGTCATAAAGTTTTAATAGCACATCGATACAAGTGCGAGAATGTGATTTTTAGCCTCGTATGACGTTTGCGAAAAGGTCATACGAGGCTAAAATCACCTCCTCGCTCATGTATCTAACTATATTTTTCGATACAACGTGTGCAAGGTACGATTTTACGCAGCTGATTTTGAGAAAGCGTGCGCAAAGTCGAATCTTTGCGCACGGCGTATCGAAATATACTATTATCCCACTTGTATCGTAAAAATTTTAGTTTCTTAAAAAAGCATTTTTTTGCCTAATGTGAAGTAGAATAAATATGAATGAATCAATTTGAAACTTTGCAATCTGATAGTACTTTATTATATCTTGGATGAGTTCTTTGGAAAATTCGTAAAACTCAATAATAAATAACTGAAGTATTTAGAATTTAGGGGAGAGCGGGGCATAACGGGCCGTGGGGCAATGTGAACCTTCGGGGCATAGTGGGCCACCTCATTAAATATGTTTTATTTGCTGTGAAACATATTTCTTAACAAGTCTCACTGAAAATAAAGCATTTTGAAAGAATATCATTTTTACATTGCTGTATTACTATATACAACAGATACATATAGTAATACATCAAGGTAATAATGATATTCTTTTAAATAGCTTTATTTTCAATGAGACTTGTTAAGAAATATGCTTCACAGCAAATGAAACATATTTAATGAGGTGGACCACTATGCCCCGAAGGTTCACATTGCCCCACGGCCCGCTATGCCCCGCTCTCCCCTATAAGTAAATGAATTTTGTCGCATTAATATGATTAGTGTACACTTACAGACATGTTGAGACAATTGTTCACGACTTGAAGGAACGAATTATAATGATTCCACCGACGTGTGAAAACAAACTGATACTTGGAGAGAGAGGGCAAAGTATTTGAACTTCGATGGCAACTTTTACTGCTTGATAAGATAGTATACACTTACATGCATATCGAGACAACTGTTCACAACTTGAAGGAACGAAATATAATGATTCCACCGGCATGCGAAAACAAACTGAGATGTGCAGAGAGAGGGCAAAGTATTTGAACTGCGATATCAACTTTAAACTGCTTTTTAAGATTAGGCAATCACTACTTTTAAGATTTTCAAAGCACTGGAGAATTCATTTAATTTTAAAATGATTTACGTTATTATGCAGAATTACATCATATATCATCATAAATTAAGTAATAACTCTAATGAACAACTCTAATAATAACTTTAATAAATTTTGAAATTTATTCATTCTGATAAAACAGGTAGTAAAACGTAAATTCTATAACATTAAGCGTGTTATTAAATCGACTTTTAATTAAATTGCTCATTAAAAATTATAAACCACTAAAATAAAAACTGTCGAAAATATTTCTGAAAATTCGGGGATGATTTAAAATAATTAATCGGTAATCGCAATTTTATAAAAATGCTCTTTATTTATATTTACATGTAGATTCATCAACAATGTCAATAATAATATAATAATTATTATAATAATTATAATTGTAATTTTCATAATCTAACTGGCCACATGCTTGGGTTACACTTTTGTTACTTCATTATTTATTAGTAATTTTTTTCTCAGAAACGAATGAAGAGAGAGAGGCTACTTGTTAAATTACGCCAAAGTATTTTTTTTCCCTAGAATTGCGTTACGGCAAGAGTGTGTATCTCGATCGTTAGCTCTACGACGCGCTCAGGAAGAATACTGAGTGCTCTCATTTTTTTTTTATTACTTCTCTTTCTAATTCTCGGAGTGCGCAGCATTCATATAGTATCGACAGGCACAACGAAGAATCGTTTTTCCTTTTCATGATAAATCGCAGAATTTTTTTTTCGCCGATTTATTCTTGATACACTTTTGAATTCGTACATCGTATTATTTTCGTCGTTTTTTAAACAATTTTTCTTTTTTCTTTATTTTATTTCTTTCCCACACAATGCTCGCATTACAATAGATCATTCTGTTCCATTTGTCTTCTTTACTAAAGCGTATGCATTCCCGGACGAAAGGGGCGAGGGGATGGGTGCGACAAAAAGGTGGGGGAAAAAAGTCGTGGCGTTGAGATACGAGAAAATAAATCTGCGGTGTGATACGCGCGATTTGCGAGAGAGGAATTTTCGTCAAGCGTTAAGAATCAAAAGCGACGGAAGTGAAATGCGCTTAAGGCTAGAGGAAATGCGCGAACCGGAGTACCGAAAATAGACCTCGAGGATTCGTCTTATGTACAGATGAAAGGAGGAGAAGTGTGTCAATGTGTCGATGTCAATGCTGCGGTTATAAATATGCCGGCCGACGGCGACGAAATTGCATTAGCTTTAAAGCTCGAAATTAAGTACCGCGTACTGTTGTGGAGAGGTAAATTTAGCGGGTTCGGTATACATATAGTGCCACTCCAGCATGTAATAAAATAACAATGGGCATCAAAGTTAATGGTTTTTAATAAAAGTACTTTTACTTAAAAATGTAAGCAACGTTTTATGCATATTTATTTTTAATGAACAAAGTGGTATACTCCATCGGAGTAAATGAGTCTTTCGTTATAAAGAAGAAAACATTTTTTCGTAATATCGAGTACAGTAACAAAAGTTTTAAATTTGAATAAATGATTTGTACGAAATTTCATATATCGCATATTTCAATTACAATTTTTAAAATATATATTTATTTATGTGATACATCAATGATTTTATAATTACATTTATGGATATTATTAGGCTCTTAAGATCAATTAAGTAAATATCGACTGTTTAAATAAATGATTTGGAATGAAGGTTATTATTCTGCTTAAAAGAAAACCATGTTTTCTTCGAATTAACGAAAGCTTTCAACTTTAAAATTGCTACCGTTAGTAAATACGGGTATGATGTAAAGTAAAACATACAAAAATACCATTCACAACAAGCGTGCTTTCAAGCCCATATTATAGTTAGTTTTCCTTTCGGTTTGTAATCTGAAGCAATAAATAGAATTCGACGAATGCCATTTTTTAGTAGCCCGGCCAGCCTGGCTGTTAACACCAATGGAAAGCTCTGGAAAAGTGCAACAAATTATTCAGATTTTCATACAACTTATTCTCATACCATCCATCCATTATTTCTTGATATTAAACTTTATTCGCTTTTTATATTCACTATTATGCGTGGCAGAATGAAGCAAAGTTAAATACTTGCATTTCTATAATAAAAATGATTCGAGATAAAAAATTCAGATGGAATAAGAAATCAACTTTGCTTCATCTACCCTTACCACTCGCTAGTGTACATTTGTTGTCACGAGCTTGACATACGCGTACATATCTGCGCACTTGCTTTTAATTGATACATTGAAAAAATATTAAAGTTGTTTAAATAAATCAAGCGGAGACAATACAGCCGTAATAGTATATTACGTACCTAGCCCTGTATAATAAGAAATGTCTCAGATCACATGTAATTGTCGACCGATGCGAAGCCGAGGTAGGCAAACATGTGATCTGAGGCTTTCTTATTATACAGGGCTAGGTATGTATACTATTTTTCGTCCTAGCGAGACCGAAATTACAAACTCCCGATCGGGAGCCGGGAGGGAAGTTGGTACTTTCGGCCCGCTAGAGCGAAAAACTGTATACTGTTTCTTGTAACACAACTGTTTTTAACATAATTCAAAAGAAAGACTTACAGTTAAATTATCATCCTGAGTTTTTTGTAATTAATATCTCCGCCATTTTTTCAGCATTTTTAGTACATTTCTTTTCACTGCCCTTATTTTTCTTTCAGTAAGTGATTTTCGGGGTATACAGAGTGTGCAAATACATCGTGTATATAGCGTGAAGCTATTAGGAAAAAGTTTTTCGGTTATGTACACATGAAATATTTATGTGTTCGATTTAAAATATGTAAGAAGAGGGAGGGTATCGATTAGAAACTTAATACTGCTAACGGTTCCTCAAATAGTTACCTTATTTTTTTAGTTTTTCTTTTTTTTTTTGTTTCTTTTTTTCATTTATCTTATGAGAATGGTCCCGAATGTTTAAAAGTAGTCGTAAATTACGTACGTCGTTATAAGTGTAACACACGATGATCGTAGAAGCGATGACGCCTACAGATTCATTATACGCGCGCAATTATCTGAGGGAGAGAATAGGAGATCTAGAAATTTAAATCTCGAACACGAAAATTTTGTTTTATTTTTCTGTTCCGCTGACATCGACGCTAGTGCAACTAAAAACTTGAAAGCAATTTCACGATATTTAAAACTAAAAGCATGTTATTGTTCTTCTGCAATGTTCTGTCGTCTAGGTTCTAATAGTTTTTTATTTATTGAACATATGTATATATTTTTTGAAGGTATAAAAAATTTATCGATATTAAAAAAAATTTAGATAAACATTTTATTTTACGACACTTTTGTAACATGTTAATAAAAACTGCAATGTTTTACATATCAAGATTTAAATTACTAAATTTAAAAAAATAACAGTTTCATCTTTTTCACGCCATGTCAAGAAGTATACATGCAAATTCGAAAAATTTTATTTACATAGCCAAAATGGTTTTTTTTTCAATCTACGTCAATTTCAAAAACACAAAATTCGTGTTCGAAATTCTATTAGTACATAATGTAGAAGAAACGATCTCTTAGATATTTTCTAATTTCATATATTACTTGTTTTTTTTCGCATTATATTATTTCTTCATTATTTTTCGAAGAAATCATTGCTCTATGTCTAATCGATGTCCACCTCTAATCGAGGATCTAAAGAATTACATACTTAATTGCGCGTCGATCCATCGATCGTAACAGGTACACGACGTAGACAAAGCTGGACGATTAGATCCATTTTTATAAGAATAATGCATAAAGAAAATTTTAAAAAGAATTTGTAGTCGCCGCTCGTCGTCATCAATCCTCCCGAAGTTATTACGCCGCGTGCTCGAGTTTTGTTAAAATTTCAAAAATAAACGGGCTTATTTTTAAATCACCACTGCGTCCTTATAATTGGATAAACTGGATATGCAATGTATCGATATTACTTTATTCATAAGTTAATGGTCCTTATTATTGACGGTTGGTCGCACGGAAATTTCGTTGAGGATTGATAAGGACAATCGGTTTTATTTTTTATGCAAAGTCATCGACCCATCTAAAAGAGTTCACTCATTACCTCGAAGTACATTCTTTAATAATTTACTGATTGTGCAATTTCCATTAATAATACTCATTATAAAAGTTTTAAAGTACTTGTATTTTTGCATTGTATAATTTTCCCACTTATTATTCAGTCAACCTGAATTGATTTCGCTATAAAAACAAATTACTGTAAATAAATATTTCTTTTTGTTACATTAAAAAAATCATTACTTTATAAAATTCAGTTGACCGTATTTTTTTTTTATACTAAAATCAATCTTTCGAAGTTTAAAAACGTATATGACATTTACGGGTGAGTGCAGGTACTTGATAGATTTAAAAAAATTTGTTTCATCAGGTATTTAATAAAGAATATTGTTATATCAGTTTGCTTATCTATTGTTTATTCGTTGTAGAAAAATAAAAGTCTCTAGGCGCGAGACACGAAAACGGGGGTTATTGCTTTTTCTTTTAAAAGAATTTTCCGTCCCGCGCGGTCTTCCTACACTTTATTCATATCAAGTAAGAGAAAAATTTTACCGAAAAAATTCCAAAAGTAGTAGTTTCTTGATTAGCTACCTTCGAGTGTGGGATCGACGAATCGATGGCGTTAACATTGACTTGGAAGTGTACGCGATTGGCACCCGACGATTAATTTTTGTTTATTCCTTAAAATCTTTTTTTTTTATTATATGTATATATCATTCGCTTTAAGAATGAAAATTGTTAAGTCTAGTACACGTTTCGATTTTCAAATTTATATTATTTATGTATATATATTTTATATAATATCGTTAACGATTATTCATTTTTAATGTAATGTGCTTTATTATTTTATCATCGCGCAAAAAATCCGAGCGCAGTAACTGCGATCATTACTGTATCTCGGGGGGCCATTCTGTGCATAACAAATAGTGCCTTCGAAGACCCCGTTCAAAAAACTATTTTATTTTCTTTTTGAGACGCAAGGCGAATGCTTATAAAATTCAATGTTCAGTCCAGTGAATACACGTCAACGAAAATTGCATAATTAAATTACGTTAATTAAAAAGTTGAATAAGAATAAGAATATAATTTTTATTTACTTTGTAACAGTTCTATATATCATTTTTATTGAATAACTATTCATATTTTTGTTTATAGTTTCTTATTTATTAAAAACCGTCTAATCATCGTACTATATCGTTTATTTAAGATGTTTATTATTCAATTATTAACTATCGAAAAATATCGAATACCTGAGGATGTAATTTTCAGTAGTGTTTTTCCAAAGTTAAAAATAAAAATTCAATTAACTTGAAAGTGTTCATTATCCAAATGTACAAAGTTCCATAACAGCACATAAAATTTTATCTGTGATATGTTTTTCGTTAATTAAATGAGTAAAGTTAAAGTTAACTGCAAGTAGAACAAAATATTCGTATGAATTATAACTTTAGAGAAACTTAAAAATACTTTAATAACCTTAAAATATAAAGTTTACAAATTCAACATTGATTTCTCATGCCCGCAGAAATACAAATTAACACACGCTGCATCCAAGTAAATATTAAATTATTTGAAAGCGAGGAACACGCACTAGGCAATATTAGCAACAACGAATCTCCAGCGTTCAAATGAAATATTTATGCAATGAGTTCGGTGATAAGATAGGAGGATCTGATAATTTGAAGAAGCATTCGCCTTGGGCCGCGGTTTCATAAACTGGTTATTACGAGAGAAAGTAAAAGACCGCGGCAATCGAAAAACATCGCGCGTATTTTGTAATCGAATTTTGCGTAACCTACTGCTTAACTTTTATCGTCAAACACGATGATAGATGTACACAACAGCGTCTCGATTAAAAGTTTACGAACTCTCTATGATACGTCGTAGTTTTACGTGGCCTCGAGAAGGCCGTAAGAAAATTAATATGTATGTATATACGCAGTACATTATCGTCGATACTTCTTTGTTTCCCTTAAATACAAACAGTGTGTAATACAGAATAGGCGGTTTTTTTTTAAATTCATATTAATTGCTGTTCTATTTTAACGAGATAACGAGGGTCTGTTGCTTCCCTCGACTGTATTAATTCTCTTATTTTTTATATTATAAGCCTTTTTTTGTTTATGTGTATATATATTTTGTTTTTATTAATGGTTAATTTTTTTTGTTCTTTATCTGTACTCATTTCGTACGCGTAAGACATGAACGTAGAGATATAGAAGTTCGAAATGCAGTGATACCGAGGAAATTTATTAATCGTTGACTTATGAACGAAAGTCCTGAAGTGCACATCCGGAGATAAATATGAGAATCGCTACCCACTTTTGTACTCTCTTACAAAGCTAGCTGACGGACGCGCGTCCTTTCAAAATGGGATTCTAAAAGTTCATCTAATAAAAACGCTAAGTCATTCCGACCCGATATATAAAAAAAGGCAAGCAATCCGAATTTTCAAAGTTACGTGCTTAGCACGGTTAAAATCATTGTCTCCGAAATAAGTGATGACAGTAATCGATTTGCTTTTGTTTGTCTTTCATTTTAACTCATCTAAAGATCGCTTGATTATCTAACGAGTTCACGAAGAGAAACTAAATTTCACGTACATACTTGTAGTACTTTTCAAAGATTATTTTTTGTTTTTCAAGATGCATATCGATCTCTAGCCGATCATCGAGCTTTCTCACATCAGCATCATCATCAAATATCATCGTTATCATCGTTACGATCATCGTAAGGATACATTTTTTATTTGTCAAATAGTATAAAAAAGAAAAAAATCACAATTCATTTAAAAGTAAAACAATCAGTGTATTCACTATTTGATCCAGAATCAGGGGCGACGCGCGATTTTTGGCCGTTGTAACACTTTTAAGACCGCTTAGTTGTTCCTCCTAGATGCGAAAATTGAGGAGAGCGACGTCGCCCTCGACTGCCACTATGACTTCCAGGCGCGGAATTTCCTCATCGACATCTTCTTAAGCTGCATGGCGGCGTTCATCAGGTCCGACTCGCGCACGTCCTCGCCGTCGGAGTGGACCTCGCGCCGCCTTCCTGTCAACATAAATCGATGTCTGACGCTCCGCGAGGTGGGATCCGACAGTGCCTCGGCGACCGGAACCTTCTCCTTGCTGGACCCAGGCAGCGACACCGAGCGTCCCACGGAGAATCCCTTGCTCAGTCGGTCGAGGGTCGCGGGCAGCAGGTGCCTTCTGGGTATGGCCTGTTCGCGCTCCCTCAGGATGAATCTGCCCAAAGTCTTCCAGAAGGCTTGGGTGCTGTACACGTTCTCGTTGTCGCTGAGGATCCGGAACTGATATTTTCCGCTGCCGACATTCGTACCGCCCCACTCGAGCTCCTCCACCAGTGCGAATTTGCTCGGGTCCTCCATGCGTCGAGCCTTCACCAAGGCTTGGGCTAATACATCTTGCGCTGAGCTGGTGACTGGTACCCTGAGGATCGCGTAGGGTATCTCCGGGGAAACATTGTAGATGCAAACCAGGAAAGTATCCGCCTCTTCCCAGATGTGCGTGCCCTGATCTCTGTTTGGTTCGCTCTCGCTGAGCTTCGAGTGGCCAGCTGTGCTTCTGATGGAAGCCAGCCACGCTCGACTACTCGGATCGTCTCCGACGCGCTTGAGCAGGAACCGTCCTTGACCCCTCCACAGAGCTTGAGCTTGCAGAGGATGCTCCGTTGGATCGAGGACTCTCTGCGTGGGTAGCTCCTCCCGGTCTCGTTTCTCCCAGCCTTTGAATACTTCCTCGACCAAGATGTACTCATCTACGTGGTCCGGTGATCTATTGGCTCTCTGCAGAGCTTGCAGCATGACGTCCTGCGTGGTACTCTCCTGCGTTACCTTCAAAATAGTATAGGCTTCCTCGGGCACAACGTGATACACCATGAGGAAGAACATACGACGTTTGAGGGTGACACCGCCTAATCCTGGATCTACAGTCGATAATTTCTCCAGTTCCTTGCCGGACGACAATCGTTTCGACGTTTCCTTGTGATCGCGACAGCAGGTATTGTAGTCCAAGCTTTCTTCTTCCATTCGCGAGTATATGAAAAGCGTGGACAGAGCGAGCGGTCTATTTTTCATGTTGCGTAGGCGTACGTGTCTATATCCGGGGCGCAGACACTTGAGTGGAAGGACTCTTTGGGCTATCGGGTGATGGGAGCTAGCATCCATGATGCCGAAGCGAAGGAAGGCCAGATCTTTGAACATCACTTGGAAGCAGAACTTCTCGTTCCAAATGGGATTCAGGGCGTTTCCCTGAATGACCTTGGTCTTGTGTTTGGCGCAGTCTATGGGGATGCCGACCAGTTCTACTTCGACGTAGGTGCTGGTTAGTAAATTCGAGGGTGACACGTATTGGCCGGATATGATGGATAACGTTAGGTGTGCTGAGTGGAGTCCATCGAATTCCTTATCCCACGGATTGAAGCGTCTGAAACAAAACAATAATTTATAAATGATCCCCTAAAACCTCGTTAAATACAGATCAATTTGAATTGCAGCTAATTTCAAGTGTTAATGAGACCTTTCGCATTTGAACCGTAATTCTAAATGTTCGCATGTGCTGCACGTTCACAATTAAAATTAGCCCAGAACTATAAGTCATCTTGACAGCGACAATAAAAATGACAATGTCCGGACGCGCGAGTTAATCGCAGCGCCGGTACTCCGCGCATTTATCAAGCCGCCGGGCATCTAAGAGTGATTTGCTCGCCACGGCTGCGTTCATACATCAAGCGAGCCATTCCTGCTAGTTACGGCTCCACTCACCTGTACATCATGTGGTGCTTGTCCCACATAACGGAGGGCTTCCGCACGTATCCGCACTGGCCGTTCTGCTCGAACATCGCGGCATTAAGATGAAGGGCGCCGTCGTCCGTTTGGTAATTCAGCGCTACCATTTGTATACCGAAGGCCCAGAATATCACCGGGTTGAAATTAGACGAGTCTATCCTCATGCCCGCCGGATAGGTCCTAATCAGCTGGGTCTCGGCGTGCGCCAGCACTCCCAGCGGCTGCTTCCGGCAGATCTTTTTCGCGGCGCTCTCGTTCAACGAGGAGGTCTGGAAGCACGCTGGCATGCCCCTTTGCGACCTATTTCAGCGTAAAATAAAAGAAAAATTGGTAAATAATAAACATTTATAAAAATCAAAAATTTTTAAATTCAACTTTTTTTAATTTTCTGCTTGGACAACTTATTTTGAACTTTTACCTGAAGGGTTATAAAAATCAATAATTTTGAAATTCAATTTTTTTAGATTTTCTGCTTGGATAACTTATTTTGAATTTTTACCTGAAGGGATTCTCGATGGTACTGCCTCCACTGGCGATGGACGTGGAGGTGGACAGGCTTTGCGGCGAGCCCGAGGAGGACCCAGCCATTCCGCTGGTGCCGATGCCCGCGATGCTGTGCCGCTGCACCTGCCCGGTGTGCGACTGGTGGCGCGACTTGCTGCCGCCCGAGGGACCCGGCGCCGTGTTCAGCCCGCGAAACTTGATCGCCTGCAGGTAGATCACGAGATCCGACAGCTCCTTGGCTATCTGGCTGCTCTGCTTCTGGGACTTGTCGTCCACCGCCGGGTCGCTCTTCAAGCGCACGTGACCCGACTGGCCGGTCGTGCCGCCCTGGTATCTCTCGTAGCTCGATATCGAGTTATCTGCAAAACCCAACGGACGTTTCCCCGTCGTCACTACCGTGCGATGCAAAGACATCGAATAAATTGCGCGCGCAAATTCCGCTCCGATTTTTCTCTCGCGCCTCCGACGCGAGCAAAGGGAGCGCGAAGTATTCGATAGTCCTTCGCGGTAATGTTCTAGGGTTCGCCGCGCGCCGGGTCTTTGAAATAGTTCGCCCGGCGCAATTCGAATTCCGCGGTGTTTGTGTAAGAGGATCGCCGGAACGACCCCGCGCGCACGCGACAAATCCGGCCCGACGAGTCGCACGCGCCGCAAAGCACTAAAGCGGAACCCATTACGTAGCACCGCGTAGGACGACTGAGTCGAAAATCTCGAATTTCGGACCTTCGGCTTTTGTCGGCTCACCCTCGCGAGTCTGCAGTCGAGGAATCTCGGGTATTTTCGCGCGGCTCTAGGCCTCGGGGTCAAGAGCGCGCGCCCCAAATCGGACTTTCAGAATGTTGCGGCATCAGCGTCCGCAAAACTTCCCCGTTGTAAAAGCTACTTCGCGCGAAATTATTGAAAATTAATTAATTACGCCCGCGGAAAAACTCGTTCGTTATCGTTATATCCAGCCGGTTATCAATTTATTATCGAGCACATTTACATTATCGGGTGCGCCGCAAATTAATTAATTAGGTGACTTTGGTCGGGGGGTGGGCCGCGGCAGCCGATGAAAAATGTTACCGCCCGGAGAGCGAGTCACTCGCTGTAAATATTCCAGGCGTGCAACATTAAAGGAGAATTGGATTCCGTGCAGGGGGATAATGTACTATAGTTTCAAAAGATAGACTACCGATAAAGTGGAACACACCATCGACGTTGTCGTCCTCGTAGTCGTCCTCGTCGTCGTCCTCGTCCTCGCTGAAGTAGTCGACGACGGCGGGGCTGCTGTTGTCGGTGCGCATCTGCTTCATCGAGGAGGCCCTGTCGGATATGAGCATCTTGCCGCGGTGGGCGGCCAGCGGCACCAGCGGCCCCGTCGGGTCCACCACCAGCTTCTTGTTCTTGATAAGAATGCGGTAGCGCAGCGCGGACGGCGAGGGCAGCTGCGGATCGTCGAAATCCGAGTCGAACAGGAATTTCGTCACCAATTTATCGCCGAACACCGACTGAAACGGAATCGCGCGGTTCGCATTATCGATTTGAATGGAGCTTCTGTTCACGAACGTAGTCGTAGTCTCTCAAGTTGATCATCAGTAAAATTCCTCTTTTACTTTAAACAATGAAAATTCACTTTTTTCTAATGTAAAATCAATTCCCGAATTTAAATTAGAGTTCAGATCAGGAAATTACACTATCAATTCAATTTAATATATATGCTGAATAATTTGCTGTTCGTGTCGTATTAGAAATCGATTTTAATATCGCTTTTTTACGAAAGCCAGCATGGTACGGGTTGGTTGAAATATTTTTTGCTCACAGAAAAAGTAATATATTGAGATTGAAGTATTAAAAATTACCTGGAATATTTGAGCCATTCTTGCCTGCTGATTCTGGGAGCAGTGATTTTCTATCGAGAGTATCACGGGGTAGGGCGAGCTTACGAAAGCGCTCCTGTCAATCGCTTCGACGACGGCGCGAAAGGCGATTTTCGTGGTGAACGTGTGTCCGTGATAGATTAAAGGCGAACCGTCATCGCCGTCCCAACAGTCCAATTCCACGCACCTACAGCCGGTCAGCAAAACCTGCAGATATTCGCGACGATTTAGCCGATCGAGCGAGAAATTACACTACTTGACAAAATCATGGTTGAATGAGTTTATTGCTTTCAGATTTTTACTGCACCTTATTCATTGCGATCTTTTGCAAATTACAAAATAATAAATGTGTATTACCAAAAGTGTAAACAAAAAACCTAAACCATTTTCTATCTCGCTTTTAAATAAAAAAACGAAGTGTAATGTTCATCGCGAGTTCATTATATTATTAAAATAAATTCTACTAAAGCTTAGTATTTGTAATACAATTAAAAAAAAATTATAAAAAGAAAACTTTACGAAATGCTTTTTGTTGCAAGGTGAAATGAACTGGTTCAATTTGAAACAATACACTCCCACGACACCTCGACTGCCAATGAAGCAAACTCCTCGAAGGAGCGTGCCTCAATAAGCCGTCAAAGCGCGACTGTAAACACGCAAGTTTGACTCCCGGGCGGAGCCCCGTAATAGGCACGACACAGTGGGACCATTAGCACAATAAGCCGGTCGGGCTGCGCGCCAAATCAGCGGGTGGCACCGTCCCCCAAGTTTTTCCCCAAGATCAATATGTGCATCAACACCTTGACGAGGGGTTGCAGTAGCTGCTGGCGACGTCGCCGCCGCCGGCGAGTTTGACGATCGCAAAGTTGCCGCGGCGGCGCTAATCAAGCGCGTCGCCCCAACTGCGCCGGGCGCGCCTAAAGTCGGCTAAACAAGGCGGGCCGCGGGGGATCGGCGCCGCGCGCTCGAACTTACCTGCGAGTAGAGCTGAACGGAGGACTCGCCCTTGAGCTGGTGGCCGGTCAGGTAGGTGTTGTGCGAGCTGGCGATGTAGTACTGGGACATGGGCTGCTGCATCTCGCTCTCATCCGGCAGGGCGTGCTCGTTCGCGAAGGCGTAATTGTCCTTGTCCATCATGTAGCGGGCGAAGCCCTCGAAAGACAAACACCACTGTGTGCGCAGCGCCGGGTCCGGCTCGTGCCTCTGCGCCGAGAACAAGAGCAAACCCGTCGCGAATCCGCTCTCTCCCTGTGTCGCGTACATACGCCCACGCTCCGCATGCTAATTCGCCGGCCGAGGCTCTTTGGCCGATACTTTGATTCAGGTTGACAGTTTGGAGAGTGATATTCGCTTTATCCAACGTTTTTTTGAAGGCATATTTTTTCATTTTTAAGGGAGAGTTTTTACGGAAATATCGAGTGAATGGAGAGTGGCAAACTTGGCGAAATGAAGTTTAAGGGAGATTAATTGGGATGCCCCCGTGAGAGCTTCGGAGGGTAGGGTAATTAAAAAATTTTTTTTTTAATGAAACGTGACATTTTTTAACGAGGCATTCTTTTAATATTTCCCGCGAGCTCACAATGGCATTAAAAATTTTGCTCCATTTTCTTTCTCATCAAAGGAAATTTTTCGACGAACTTCGTGAATAATAAACTAGCAGCCATGCTTTTTCCTGCGCCGAAGAAAGGTATTTCCTTAAGACCTGTTAGCAAGTAAGCGAACATCGTTTCCCTCCAGTAGAGTCGTAAATTATCGAAAAAAAAAGTTCGAACGGCTAGCGCGAGGAAGAACTCGTTTGCAGCGCGAGTAAAGACGGAGCGAGAATTAAGGTAAGTAAACGAAAATTCAAACGGAAAATATTTATGGAGCAGGAGCGAAAGAATACGGTATAAAAAAGGAAAGGGGCGAAGAAAAAAATCGTACCCTCGCAAGCAAAGTGCCGTGGAATCGGAGTGAGATTTTGCGATTTATTTTAGTTACCCCGGCGCTCTCACGAACTCGATTAAGCCTTTAAAGATTTCTCTCGCAGCCCCGTCGTTACGGATCGACTTAATTGCCCGAGCTAATGGAAGGTAAGGCGAAAATGGCGATCCCGCGAAATGAAGAAACGAAGATAAGAGACGTTACGCTCGCTTTGCTCGTGACGCGTCGGGGGCAAACAGCCAGATCAAACATTCCGAGGAGAGCGGGGGAAAATCGCATGAAACGTCTTTCGTGCTTCTCAAAAATAAATATTCCGGAGAAGGAGCTCGGGGATATCCCGTTGGGATTCGGAGCAAAAATTTGCTCCTCTAAAAGCACATCCCCGCGAATCTCCTTTGATGAAAAGAAAATTTTCCGCCTCGATTATTGCTCGAGTGCGTTAATTGCAGCGCGAAACCCGAGTACCGAGTTTGCTTTGATTACCTTTTACTTGTTTTTTGAGTTTATTTTTTTAGCGCACGCGAGCGTGGGCAAAGATTAAGAATCGGGATTTACCTTTATGAGCGCCTTGATCTGCTCGTCGGTGAGCTTCTCCTGCTGGCGCGACTCGAGAAATTTGGTGAAGGTGGGGAGCGTGATCACCTGAGACTTGGAGGTGTCCACGCCCGAGCAGTTGTTCACGATGCTCGCCGCCGCTATGGCATCGAATATTTGCTTCTTGTGGAGGTTGTTGCTGCTTTTGTACTCGTGACAATCGATGGAGTTGTTGCGTGTTAATAGACCTTCAAAACGAACGTTGCTTTTCTTTATTTATGATGATTAAATCAATTTAAAATTTTTAGTTCCTCTTTAATCTTATTCTATTGCCACTCCATATTATAAAACTTTAAATTTTCATAACTTTTATTTAATTTCTTTTGCCCGTTTACTTCATGCTTATACTGTATAAATGGTTTCAAAAGCTAGTAAATTTTAATGTTTTTTAGTAATTCTCATAGAAAAAGCTTGGAAAAACATTAGGCCAGCAACCATTCTTTTCCTTTTTAAATTAGAAATATACCCTTAGTTTTGCAGAATCCAAAAAAATAGTTTTATAAAGCGTGTATGTGGGTCAGTGAGACATCGTTGAGCATCAGGCAGAGCAAACAATCAGGCTTTCAGCCTCCTTACACCGATCGATCAATAAACTCAAAGATAATGCCCTGCATAGTTCGACAGTTCGCTAATTGTTGCAACTGACAATCTATCATAACTAGTCATCTGGTTAACGCGAACGATCGATATCTTCGGTAAGTTTGATTCTATCCCTACATGAACATGAAGTGTGTACCCCCCGTTACTGCACTACACCCCAAATCAACGGCTCTATACATAATGTCCCTTCGGTATAGATAAACAAGAAAATGATCGATTAAAAAAAAAAATCCTCACCGATTCGTTGTGGTGTTGCGTCGCTTGTCTGCCTAAGCACGGTGGGTCTGATGTTGAAGTCCCTAAGCGAGCCGTCGCTCTGGCTCCTGCAGGTGATGGCGAGCTGGCCGAATAGCTCCCTCAGGTCCTTCCTCGCCCTGAGGCTGAACGAGCGGAAGAGCGCGACGAATTCGACGAAGTTGAGCTGCGTCTCGTACATAATGGAGGTGGCCCGCGCCTTCACCTGCCAGGGCGTCTCGATGCCGGCGGTCAAGCCGGGGCTCCCGCCGCCACCCCCGCCGCCCGGGCCGCCGCCGATGCTCGAGCCGTTCTTCTCCTTGTCCCTGCTGACACACAATAGGCTACTTCCGCCTTATAAATTTAAGTTCTCTCAGAGGCTTGTCGAGGCGGAGTTTCAGCGTCTTTGAATTCCCGGCCGAGCGAGAGAGAGAGAGAGAGAGAGAGAGAGAGAGAGATTAAAGTGTATCTTTGATGAAGTCGAAGTGCTTTGTCGCGTGGCCGCTTTGAAGGTTCTCCCTCCCAACCCCCCGCAAAGTTTTTGCTCGAGGAGGGCTTGTACACGACATAATGGACATTTTGACGGTGTGATTAAATTCTTCGAGAGGAATTTTCCTTGCACCTGCTTACGCGGTGATTCATAAAAGTTGCGCCCCGCGAAATTTTTGACGTCTCGCGCGTGAGCCCGCGGGTGTTTTTTGCTTCGATCGCCTCGAGGGGAAGTACAGTGATAAATCGACGCGTTATTATTTGCACAGGGGTGGGTTAATGTAATTTCTTCGTATCCCCCCCCCCCCCCCGTGAGCAAAACGGCTTGGGCGCACTCGCGCGGGCCGCTTCATTGTATTTGAAATTGACCTCAATTGGAGCGGAAGCTATTCAGCTTTAACGTTGATGAAAGTTGATTCAAATCGTATCAGTCGCGAATGAAATCAGCTTCGATAGAATGAAGCGAAAATTTTCGTCCGGACGACTACCTACGCTTGCGCTAATGAATACAGAGTCCATTTTTTTTGTTAAATAAAAGCCCCGGTGGAAAGTGCAGCGTTAATGAAAGCGTGGTGCATTTTAATGCACTTAAATGGAAAATGAAAATTTGTAACCTTTCGAAAAGTTAATAAGCGAATTTAATTTTTATTAAATTCGCGATTAAATTATGCATTCTAAATTATTAAATCAGGAAATTCGATTTAAATTCGCTCGGTCGCGTTACTAAATTAAATTTTCGATATATTTTTGATGAAATTAAAATTTAATCTCTCTCCGGCATTAATTAAAAGAATAACCACAAAACGTACCAGCGGGCGAATGAAACATGCATGGTTACTTAAAAGATTCAAAATACACGTTGCTCTCGACCGAAATAAAAAAGGGAGAATTCTTAATCAAAAGGGAAGCTTTTCCACTGTCGCGGCGGCAAAAGCCAATCGGGGCTTGTCCGGATCTTTTCTTTTTTTAATTTTCCTATTAATCACGCTGTCCGCTTGTTTTTGCAGCCGGGCACTCCGTTCGTCCACTCGGGCTCGGCCATCGATCGTTCAATCGAGCGAATCGCCGCCGTCCGCTCGCGCCACAATAGATATAATAGATGGTTGGTTACCTTTGAAGGCTGGCGTAGGGTAGAGTGCCGACGCGCTCGGTGGTGCCGGGCGGGCTGCGCGGCGGAATGCGGTCTCTGCTCGAGCGGGGCGAGGCCGGCATGATCTTCGTCAAGGACTCCCTGCTGCCCTGGATGTGGCGGAGCGGCGTCGCCGCCAGGCCGCCGTCCGACGTCGAGGTCTCGTATTGCTTGAAGCTCAGGTCCTGCAATCACATTGAGCCTTTCGTTAGCGATGCTTCGCTCCGTCTCGACGTGATTTTCGATTTGTTGCGGCTATAATAGCTACGGTAATGGATTTCACGTTTGTCAGGTTTTGGTTTTTCAATTTGCACTTGAATTTCATTTTTTTTTTCTTTTATTATTGATGACAATCATTGGAATTTTATGCAAAGTACTGAGAATGGTAGTTTTTTGGAGAAATTGTGATCTCGCTTGTATGTTAATTGAGGAAATTAAGCATTTGGTGTACATGTGGAACTTAGTCATAATTAGATTGCAACTTTGCACATTATGCAAATTCCTCTTGCAACTCTTGATGGAAATACTTATCCGAGTGAAACACTTGCGCTTGTTTCAAAAATTGGTAAATACATTGTCGCAATTTACGTAATGAGGTAAAAATGAGGAATAACTTTGCATAACATCTCAAGGACATTCGCGTAAATATAATGATCAATTTAGTACCTGCGCTGGAGATAATTAATTAACGGGCACGTTCAAAGGTTTCGTAACTAGCGCGATCAATGTACCGCCAAGCTGCAGGTGATGGTTCGTTAATTATACTTCGAAGGTACAGTACGACACAAAGTCACCAAAGATTTTAAGCCAAAATCGGCGAAGCGCATTAAACTCTACTCGAAAAAAAAAATAAACAAATGTTTCCGATGAAAAGTGCAGCGCAAAACTACCGACAGCGCTGTAGCCCCAAGAAGCATCGCATTGACTTGCAGATACTCCCCTGGCATCTCCATAAACTTCGCGCGCAAACACAGCATAAACCGATAAATATAAAAACCGAAGCCCTGCCCGGAGCAAGCTTCGAACGTAGTTATTCTGATGGGGGCTGTGTTCGAAGCGGCAGGCACGCGGCGGAAGACTCGATATTCCGCGGGGGGGAACGGGGGGAGGCGGGATGACGGCATTCACCTTAGTCAGCGCGTGAATATTCCCGATGGACTTGGTCTTCTTGCTCTTGACGTTCCGCTTGCGCATCGCGTTGCCGCCCGTCGGCGATAGGGTGCCGACGCTCTCCGTCCTCGACCAGTCGCGGCCGCCGAACACCCTGATCGCGTCCGCGGTCATCGGCTCCACGCAGCCCTCGTCGTAGTACAGCTGCAGATACTTCTCCTTCAGCCAGCGCGAGCGCCGATCCGTCAGCTGCTGCTGGCGCTTAAGACCGCGGAGAATCCAGCACAGACCCATGTACCAGATTCTGGAAAAGAAGGGACGTGCTTTGCTTGGGTGAGATTTTTTTTCTTCGACGTTGACTAATATAGGTTTCAAACTTTGTCTTGCATTTTTAATGTTCACTCTTTTTTAAGGTGATCTAAGTTTGAATAAGTGAAATTCACGGATTTCATACACGAATAAGTGAACATGCTTATACGTTATAAGTGTAAGTGGATGATATTTAAATATAATTTAGGAAATTTTTTATGATTATTTTGATTTTTATTTTTAAGTCAATCACGTTACCATATTATCGAAATTGTTAAATTTATAGTACGGGAAAAATTATGATTAATTTTGTTAAATAAACTTTGTTAAATGAATTATTTTTGTCATATTTTGCAATTTTTTAAATAAATTTTATAAGAATCTTATCCTTTTCAATTGCGTTAAACACTGAAAATCTGACACTTGTTGCTCTCACGCTCTGCTCACATATCAGAGTACAACAGTGATATTGCGAAAGTTAAAGTCACAGTTCTTGAGCTCCAGTCTCTTACAGAACTAATCTTTTTATACTTACTATTTTAAAATATAAAAAGTCTCAAAGATTTAGTGATTGATCAAACAAATATTGTAAAAGAAGTCACACGCAAAAAATGCAAGTTTTCACGTACAACTACCTAATATTCAAATCTAATGAACTATAGTCTATTTCGGTCTCTTAAAATAACGCATCAGAAAAACGATCGAAACTTACTTGCTGAGTGCCGGTGGACAGAGCAGGAAGATCAGCCTATTGTCGGAGAGGTTGGAGCCGTACATGAGGCCGATACAGGAGTCGGATCCGGGCAGGCCGTACCTCTTGCAGATGGCGCGTAGGTCGTGGTCCCGGTCCCGGTCGCAGCAGCCGATCATCACCTCCTTCACGCAGGAGAGGTCGAGGTGGCCCTCCTCGAGGGTCACCGAGGAGCAGTCCGGCGGCTGGGCCGAGTACCGCATCACCAGGCCGCTCGTCACCGTCTCCTCGGCGTTCACCGACAGCGAGTACTCGAAGCTGGCGGGCGCGGGGTTCGCGCCGCCGCTCACCGTCTTCAGCGGGCTCCAGCTCGGCTTCTCCCAGACGAACGTGCCGCAGGCCCGGTCGACCCGCGCGTACACCAGCGCCGTGCGCGACGCGCCGCCCTCGCACTCCCAGTGCACCAGCGTCGAGCCGTGATGCAGCAGCTGTAAATGCAACGGAGCGTTTATCAATTTCCCCTTCAATTCTTTCTTTTCGATCAAATAGTCTGGGCGTTCGGACAGTTTTCACGTTGATTCGTGCGAAAACGTAGTAGAAGATGATATGGTAGTACAAGGTAGCGTTGGAAGTTTTCACATTTGAATATTTTAGAAAATATCAAGCCTTTTACTGTCAAATATATACCTTTTGAAATACGTAGTACATTTTCTAATATTTATGAAAAATGTATAGAAAATTTTATGCATAACTCTTACACTTTTCAATTTCAATTATTTTTTTATCGCAATGTAAATTCAAATATTTTGCATGAATAATATTTAAAATGTATAACGTTATACGAGTAATAAAAATAATGAATTACCGTAAATAATTAAATGTAGGTTTATATTTTTATACGTATTTGATATTTTTTACATATTTGATTGCATACCTTAAAAAATGTAATATTCATTAAAGGCATCGTTATTATTGCATATTTATGTTTCATAAAATAACTTTGATATAAACTTGGAAACATATTTTTTTCCTTATACCCAATGATTATTAACTTTAAAAAACCAGTGAATCGATCAAAAGTAATTTTAACGAACCACCTTTTTTCCCTTCGTGAATAAATTTTAAACAAAACGGTAAAAATCAAACAAAATAATCGTTCAAAAGCATCTCCCATAAATTCCGAACATCCCACAAGCGATAAAGCTCGCTAAAGCTAAACAATCGTAAGCCACGAATAATTTAACTCGATGAAAATCCTGAATTGTCTCGACCTCGCTCCACTTTTTTTGAGCGATCGCCAGCCAGCCTCCCGCGAGTAATTGAACAATTTGCAGCGCGGGGACGCGATTTCGATGCGTCGGGGCGGCGCGCCTCAGCCTGAAGAATGGCGCGCGCGATAGCGCGATAGAATTCTGCCGGGCCATTAATCGCAAATCACGCGTGGAAAATCCCCCCGTCGTCGTGCTCGCGAGCAGGTTGCCGGCGCCTCGTCGCCGGGGGGATCCACACCGCCCTCCCCCCTAACCGTTTCCGTCGTCGCCGTCGCGAAGACAGAGCGCGCCGGATGTCTCCTTTATCGCGCCCACGGTAATTCCGCCCCGGCAGTTTAATGCCCCATTGTACTTGGAAATTTTAAAGCTGACGCGCGCGCACACTGCGATCGGAATCGCAATTGGAATTGGCGCGGACGGATCGGGTACGTCGCGAAAGAAGAAGCGGATTTATGGCTGCGCGTTGGGTCGCGCTAATTGTTCCGGGTGTGTTGAGATTTACTCGCTAATTCGATTTTAAGGGGACAAGCGATAAGTTTGAAAAATTCTAGAAAAAAAATTGCGCTTCATTTTTAGAATAATTATTAAGTTTTGGATTAGAAGACTTTTATTAATGAAACAAAAGAAAAAAAATGATTATTCGAGTCTTGCGTTAATTTTCTTTACATAAATGTCTATAATCTTTTCAGTCTTAAGCTGTTGAAAATATAAAAAAATAGCCTAATTATTATATACTTATTAAATGAAATATATTAAATTTAATTATTAAATTCAACATTATTTTACGCAAAAATCTCTGACAGAAATATATATTAAAACATGAATTAGATTTTACATTTTTTCGACTTTGCCTAAGAAAGGAAAAAAAATTGCTGCAATGAGATTAACGAGCATGAAGCGAAATTAACTGGAAATAAAACTTGCGCCGGAGTATTTATGTACGTGTTCTCAATGTCAAGTGATTAAAGCTGTCCTTTCTGCGGGACGGTTTAAAAAGGATTTCTCTCCTTTTACCGCCTGCGGTCGAGATTGGCTCCGGCTTTTATCCGGACGCTCTTACGCGCGCCTTTCCTTTGCTCCGCGGAAGCGGGTTATTAATTTTTCGAATGAATCGCCGGGGAAGCAAGAAAACCTCATTCTCCTCCTCTTATTATGACCCCTTTAAATATAATACAATAGCGCGTGCATCATTTTCTTGCTCTAATAAAACCCAGGAGCGCAAGGTGTGGGCGATAAGAAAAAAGAGGAAGCTGCGGCGTGCTGGCTCTTCTTTTACAGTCCGAAGGGGAAAGAAGCTTCTTTCGCTCCATCCACGGCGCACTTTTAAGAACGGCCATTCGAGTTAATTCGAGTATTCGCGCAGTAAAAAAAAGATTCTTCAAATGTTATTAATCTTATTCCCGAACGTTTCTCCACTTTAATAGTTCCTTTTTTCATTACGCCTAATCATACGCTTAATCTTCGCTCCCGCGTGGGTGTGCAGTAATTTCCACGGGCGAATCACCAGTCCCGACGACGACGCCGCAGAAGATTCATCGATCCTCATTATTTACTCCCGCGGCAGCTCGAATTTTTCTCCCCGCCCACGACGGGCCTCGCATCTTACTCCGTAAAACATTCAATTTCGGCAACTGCTGCCGGTCGCAGGGACTGGGCCGTGAAAGTACACGGGAGCGGCGGTGAAATCGATGGAGCGCCAGCTGGCCGCGATCAGTCACAATCGCGCGCCCCGACCAATCGCCCAGCGTAATTTTTCAAATCGGCGATCGGCTCCTTACCTGGAGGAGGTGGAGATCCATGCCGGTCTGGGGCGCGGCGACAGGGAAGAGGGCGACCCCGTGGTCGTGCTTGAGCGCCTGCACCGGCCTGTAGGAGTCGAGATCGAGGTGGTAGTCGTTCTCGTCGCACTCCTCGGCCATGTACGTCTGCTCCAGGGTCGTCGTGTGCACGCTCAGCGTCCGGTGGAGCGAGCCCGTCGTCGCATCCCTGCCCCGGGCGTGTCGGTGCTGGTGGAACAGCATCAGCTGCAACAGTAGGTAGCTTTTGCATGCGTTGCTCGCTCCGGCCGCTCGTTTAGACTCAACGGCGAGTCGAGCGTTTATTCGCATAAACTCGCGAAACTTTTTCGCCGCGACGTTGAAGTGGTTTTTAAAAAATTTAATTGTGGGGTAAAAGTTTCGGTGAACTCGACGGGGGAAGCGGGATACTCGCTCTCGTATTAATTAGCCGCGGTTGTATTCTCGAAATTAATGCTTAATTATCGATATAAAACGTGAGAAGTTTAAAGTGATTGTTATTTAATTCCTTTTTCAAGCGAACTTTCAACAGACTGTAGGTTTTATTAAGGGACTATGGGACATATAACCGATTTTCTTAGTTATTTACCTGAGAAAAAAAGAGTTTCAGATTAAAAATTATATTTATATTATATATTTATAGTATATAACATTTTTTACTCATTTTGATCCAGCTAGAGTCATAATTCCATCTGGAAACTGAGATATGAGTTATCGAATATTCTTTTCTTTCACGACAACTCTAGACCACAATTTTTAATCAATTTAAATGAGGCTTGGCCTAAAATGTTTGTTTTTAATGTCATTTAAGGCTGATGCTATTAGTTTGTTATTTTTTTTCACTTGTATAAAATACCTGATGCCTTAAAAGTCACATTAAAAGTGAAAAATGCCATTTTTTTATATATTTACTTTGCTCTAAAATAGAAATAAATTTACTATCCTTAGCAAATAGCATTGGCCCTGAATAACATTAATAATAAATATTTTAAGCCAAGCCTCATATAAATTGATTAAAAATTGTGGTCTAGAGTTGTCGTGAAAGGAAAGAATATTCGACAACTCATATCTCAGTTTCCAGATTGAATTATGACTCCAGCTGGATCAAAATGAGTAAAAAATGTTATATACTATAAATATATAATATAAATATAATTTTTAATCCGAAACTCTTCTTTTCTCAGGTAAATAACTAAGAAAATCGGTTATATGTCCCATAGTCTTTTAAAGCAATTTCCATGAATCCAATACCTACAGTCTGGCCTTTTAACTTACGCAAATAATACCTGTACAGTTAAGTTTGGAAATAAAAACACAAAACCTTATAAATATATCAACGAGCGACTAATAAAAAAGTAAAAATCTGACTTGATTGAAGGGACTTAATTTTGTTGTTATTACCTTCTCGAGGACAGTGTTCGTGGAGGCCTCCTCGGAGATCCTTCGCCTCGGCGAGGGCTGCTCGGCTCGGCTCTCGGAGCGCTCGAGCGTGCGCCAGCGCTGCTGCTGCTGCTGCTGCTGATGCTCGGCATCCTGCAGCTGCTGCTGGTGGAGGTGATAGGGGTGATGGGGCGCGTCGGGGGCGGCTACCGGTGTGGCGCCATGGTCGCTCTCGACGCCGATGACTCTCGCGCCGGGCGAGGGTAAAGGCACGTTTTCGAGGGACTCGCCCTCCTTACTGCTAGCGCGCGAAGTCTCGTTCTCTCTGTACTCCGGAGGATGCTGCTCATGCGCATACAAAAATATTACATCTCCTTTAAGTAGCTGCTTTAACTTGCTGTAGAATTTATATAGTTTCGGGATGTACTCGAAGGAGCAAAATTAGTATTAATTTTGGAAGCAAAAGGGATATTGACCATTGTGGTGGTAGATATTAAGATTCAAGAGCTTCTGGTTTACTATTTGAATCGTATGCACGGTAATGATACAAGTTTAATTCTGTTGGATATTTTACAGTAGAATATATAGGTTTTACTTCGAATTTGGAAATATTAGCCTAGGGATATTAAACTTTGCAGATGACCTAAAAAATTTTGAAGCACTCGGAAAGTATCGATCATATATTCGCTTTGCCTAAATATAACTTATCACCAAGACATTTTTTCAATCAATTTTTAACTTTAAAATTGGACTTCTTTAAAAATGTAATGGCAAGCTTTTACGAAAACGAAATTTTATTGACAAACGTCTCTTACGCTCGAGCTAAAAAAATTCAGTGATCGTTAAATTTTTTCCACCTTAAAATTTTCGTCGTTACAATTTTAACTGGTCGCGCTGACAATATCGTGGAGAAAACGAAATGGAGTACGGAGTTTCGCATTGGTCGTTCGGAATTTCGACACACATTGAAATCCCCATAACCATTGCGCAAAAGTCCACTCGCGTCGAATTTCGCTTTTGTCTACGACGCTTTTATAAGCGGCGCAAGGTGGGACGGGAGAGTCGGGCGGGGAGGAAAAAAAGTGAGCACTCGCCGAGAAATAAATGTCCTCTCGAGAACAAGAGACGGTAAAAAAGGTGAAGTGAAATCCGAGGAACGACGAGACCGTTGATCGCCGACGACAAGAGCAAGTAGTTTCCGCCGGCCTACAACCGTCTAAGCTGCTGGAGGCCGATAGAAACCCCTAACCTTGTCGACGCATGCTTTCTTCTTGCTTCTTTATCTTCTCTTCTTAAGTCCCCCTCCGTGGCTCCTTCCTCGTTTCTCCGTGCTCCATCTACTTTTCAATCTACCGTCTTATAGTTTTTACCTGATATAACGTCCCGTATTATTTTTGCCAATAAATGTTCGCTTTCTTAAGTGCTGATTGATTTCGAGACGGTATCGTGGATCGCCTAGCGCTGGAAACCAATATCGGTGCTTGTTTCATTCCTATGAAACGAATTATATAATCTTTTTCACTCGATATCGAGGTAAAGTTTACAAATTGATATTGTATTTTATCCTTCACCATTCCATTATAGCGATACTCCAGTTACAATAAACGTAGTAAATTAATTCGGACTCGTACAATGAAAATTTTACAGAGCACAGTATCATATGATCATTTCATTCATATAGTTTTAATTATTTTTCCAACCAGCGGAGCGAAACATGAGGTAAGAAAACATATCCATCCATTCGTGTACGTGAAAAATTCACTTACATTTAATTTTCTTGTTTAATAACGCGCAAACATTACCACTCGCTAATTGCGAGTTTGTACTTCGCAAAACATACACTCTTTTAAAACCAGACGCAAATTGAAGCAAACATTTTTCCGCAGTCTCTCCTTACGCGCTCAAAAAAGCGGGGAAAAAAATTATTCCTCCGCGCCTTGAAACATAGTTTTTATTTCCGGCCGCATTAGCGCGTTACAGGGGGGAGAAGCGGGAACATTAAGACGTTAAGTAAGAAATAAGCTCTGCCGTGTGGCTAATGCGAGGATACACGTGGAAAAGCGATGCCCTCCGCTCCCATGACTTTTTCATCCCCGTCCGCGGCTCTCTCTCTTTCTCGAAGTAATTAAAAAGGTCGGGAGGGTGGGCACTACTCGCTTCTAAGATTTCGCCGCGGTTACGCGAAGCTTATGGCAGCTAAGGAGACGGGAAATCTTGGCAACGCCGACATTGAGCCTTTTCTGACATCGTGGAAGTAATCAATATGAATAGAAGTGTTTCCGCAAAAGGAGTAGCCGGAAGTGCGCAGAGTCTTTCGAGAAACACGAACTTTCTTCTCTCGCCGGCATCTTTGTTTCCGCATTCATTTAACTTTGCTCTTTCTAATATTACGTCATTTAAATTTGCGTCATTTTCACTTAATAAATTATTTACTTAATATTTTCTTCGTCTTATCAGGTACTGATAATACAAAGAACTAATTTTTTTAAAAGAATTTATTATATTATATTATTTGAAAGAAATATTATGCTCATAAAAGAAAAAAATCTGACATATATTTCCCTGGACCGCAAACAAACTGCACGAAAGAAAAAAATGTCGAGCATCCACTCACGAGAGTCGCAGGAGGTTCTCGAGCGACGTAGTCCGTCCTATTATCGAGTCGAATCACGTCTCACGGCCCTCGGCCGGACTTAAAAAGCCGCGCGGACCTCCCCGGAAAAACGGCGTACTCAACAAGTTCACCGAGGCGCGCCCGTAAAAAAAAGGTGGAAAAATAAATTGGCCGCTCGCGACGCTCGGATTTTATCGCGCTCCTTGGTGGCTTGCCAAATCGCCGCTGATGCGTCCGAATGGCCGAGCGGCCGGCCGCCGCGGAGGAGCGACTCCTCCGATTTTATTTTTCGAGGAATTAAAAGGCGCTCGCGGGATTCGTAGCCCCTCCGATGGGAGTCGCCGGACGCTTAAAATTGCGAGGATGGCCGAGCACATTTTTTCGAACGCGCCAACTGGAGCATCCGCAGTGTGTTTCGGAGGAGAAATAATAAGAACGACGAGGGAATGAAAAATGACGGGGTCGCGGCTAAAAGTAGAGAGCACTTTGGGAGCAGTCCTTTCTTTTTGATGCTGATCGCGGAAATAGTTAATAAGAATCGATGAATATATCGCGGCTGTCACTTCCTTCGCTCCGCGGAGGGTTCCATTAGTTCCCTGTGACCTTAATTGGATCTAAAGATTTCGAGAGGGCAAGTTAAATTAAACTCTGGAGGATGAATTGAATTATCTTTATTGTTGCTTTATCAGATTGGCCTTTGAAAATTTTCGTGCCAATAAAACTCGCTTATGAAATTATTGGAGCCGGGTTGAATTCGCACATCAGGCCGGTTTAAACTGAAGATTCGATAAAAGATATTTCCGCGGCAATATTGTTACGATTCTATTTTGCGCTCGTTACGAAAATAACGATGTCACTCCCGTATAAATTAAATCTGCACTCGATAAATTTATTTTACCTATACAATATTTAGTTCCGCGCTGAATTGTCGATTGACCCATTATGTTCATGCCCGCGTATACATCACACTTACCAAAGGTAACGAACTTACCCTGCACCGAATTGATATAGAACGCAATTATTTTGGAATATTCCCCGGAAAGCTTTTACTGAATTCTAGAATTGCCTATTATCGCGACGCGATAAAAATGTATAACGAAGTTCACAGTAATTCGCTTAATTCGCGAAACTGTGCTATTGCATTATAAACACTAAGAATTATTATTATAAACACTAAGAAATTTTCGAATTTAAGTATAACGCGCTTTAAGCGAGCCACTCGGAGAGCCGCTATAGGGCAAACTTTTTTTCATTAAACACCGACGCTTCTTCGCTCGGCTTGCTTTTTTTCGATTGGCGAGTTTCTCCGCGGCGCAACTAAGCGCAAACATTTCAGACCGACTGTTTGATCGCGCGCGCGTGTGCGCGGTTCCCGAAGAAAACGCAATAGACGATGGGGGAGGGGGAGGAAGTAGCATTTACGGCCGATGAATAAAATATGCGAAGCTCGTCGGGGCGCATTATTCACGAGCACCGTTAATTCGCCCGTCCGTTGGACGTCTCATTCGTCCGCTCCTCCGACCCCCTCGTTTCGGCCCGAGATCTCGCCGGAGAGTGCACTTCGATCGGCTGCGAGCGTCCGAGTTTTCGCGACGGCATCGCTTTTACCCCCCGGCCGGATTCCCGTAATACGCCGTGACCCTCTTGGCCGGCGCGTAATCCGCCGCTCTCCCGGGATGCTGTCGCTTGTTAGTGCGCCCCGGTGCTTCGGAAAAAATAGCAGGTCTCGTACCTTAAGGACTGGGGAATTTTAGTGCACGCGTTTTCGAGATCGAGTTCGAAATGCGATACTCGCACGCCCAAAATGAGATGGATTTCTCTATCGCTTAATTTGCATAATGGAGAAGGGATGCGTTAATGCGCTTCCCTGATTGCTTGTTTACAACTTTGTATTTTTGATTTGGTATTAGTATTTTAGCTGCGCAGTTATTGCAGAGATTTAAATATTTTATTTACATTTTGATAGTGGGTAAGTGCATGTCATTCTTGTGCTGATATGAATATTCATATTAAACTCTCAACACTAGCTGGTATGCATGTTTAATACAATTTTAATAGTCTTATTTCTAAAAATAATTATAACGCAACATATACACGGAAAAAAATGATCGAGTAAAAATTACTATACTGTTTAGGAACGCAGGGACAGACTCGACCAACCAAAAA
>JAXIUT010000037.1:16502069-16514178 GCA_035586675.1 Eurytoma californica | reverse complement strand
TTTTGCGAATAGTAACGGTGAAAACAAGTGTATTAATTATTAATTTTAATTATTATTAATTACTCTACGTTTCCAAGTTGGAAAAAAATCAGAACACAGTAACCGGTGGTTATTTTCCAATATTGTGTTGAAGCACCTCATGCATGCTGATCGAATTGCTGCCAAAGCGTGAAGAAATTAATAAAACAAGGTTCGATTATTTTAATTATGAACACATCCGATCAACCTCAAAAAATTTGCAAAAAGTATTTATGAAATTATACTTTGTACCAACGAACGTGCATATTTAAAATGAAAAAAATGTACCGCAAAGCATTGCACTCGAAATAGTATGTAAATTATTTAAGAGCTTGCCTCGTTGAACCGGTCGATGAGCGTCTGTACGCTGACGGAGGCCGTGGAGGTAGGCCAGCAGGCCTCGTCCTCGGTCTGCGTCGAGCTGCTGGTGAGTACGGGGCCCGCTTGCTGGCCCGACTCGGCTTCCTCCCTGGCGCGGCGCAGCTGCTGCTCCCTCTGCTGCTGCTGCTGCTGCGAGGCCGTGAAGTCCTGGGAGACGTGACGGAGGTACTCGCCGGGCGGCACCTGATAAAACAGCTGGTACTCGCTCTCCGCCAATCGGAGCGCCACCTCTTCCGGGAAGTGCAGCAGCTTTTGCAAATCCTCCAGCTCCTCAGAGCTCCGAGGCAGCTGCGGCTGCGGCCGCCTCTCCAGCTCTGCGAACACCCAAAAGCACCGGCGTATATTCCCCTCGCGTCCACTGTGTACAATCTCACGAGCAATCGCTAATTGAGTGCCTTCCGAGTAGCAGATCAAAAGCCTCTCCCCGGATCCTATAGCGCGTTCCCGCGCAGCTCGCTCTACTCGTCTTCCGCCTCGTGGCGCCGCTGCAGTTCGAAAAGAAGACGCGGCTCGAGTATTAGTTACTCGAAAGATTTTGCTTTTTTGCCGCTTCGATTCGGAGGTACGCTTTGCATTTCATTCGATGCGTTTGAGTTACTTTTTAATTTCGCATACCCGCGAGGCGAACGAAAATAACGCTGCGTAAACTCGCTGGCTTTGAAATGCTCTCGTACGTTCCGCTAGGCGAGCAGGATGTATTTCGTGCGCACGATAAAATGTAAAGCGCGCCGTGACTTTTATTTCTGGATGTGTATACGACTGTAGAAGGTACGGGAGCGCCCGAATGCAAAGTACAAGGTAAAGTTTGCTCTCGGTGTAGTTACTCCTTTTAGAAGGCTTATGGTGTCTCCGCGCGCTTTGAAAGCTCGGGAAGGTTTTAATCATGATATTCGCAGGTAAAAAAGAAAACTTATCAATCGTTACTTGGTTTCCGCGAATAATGCGATTAGTTTAGCCCCGAGCGTTCCCCGCGGTCCTAAACCTTTAAAATACCGCCGATCATCAAAAATAATCCGGGATAATATCTCAATTTATCGGGTCTAATCGCGAGCCCCGGGTGCCCCTGCAATTACTCGCCGCGGAGCCGATAAGCCAGTTCATTCGGGACAATGCCGGCGAATCCGCGAATAATTAATTCCTTAATGTCTGAATAGGCGGGTAGCGAGCGAGCGCGGCAGTTCCAGCCCGCCCCGCCGAAAATATCCGCGACTTCAGTCGGCCGCAAGGTCACGCAAAAATAGCCGAGCAAGCGCTCGCGCGCTAATTAGAGCGAGGCAACGTACGGGCCCGCCGCGCGAGCCGCGAGTCGACTTTTTTCCCCGTTTTTTTTTTCTTCGCTTCGCGCGTTCGCACGTACACGCGGAGCGGACCCTTGGAGCGAGCGGCGCGCACGCGCCCCGGGGCCCGCGTTACGCCCGCTTAACCTACTGGTCCACATAGTGGGCTAATCGATTTTTCAGCGCCCTGGGAGCCCAGCCACTGGCGGCCCGACTGAATTATTGAGACGCGATCGAGGTGTCGCGCGGGATCGACGCCGCCTCCGAGATCCCCTCGGCGCGCCCGGAGCTCCGACGAGGACAGCGATCAGCTGATGAATTACTGTGAATTATTTTCAGCGAAGCCGAATTCGAAGAGGTTTTTGAAAATTTAGTACATTTTAACTTTAGGGCATTTGTAATTCAATTATTTCGTTCACATCGCGACAAAGAAAGTACCAATGGACTTGATCTTACTTCATGAAATGCATAGCAGTAATTTGTGAAAATTGTTATTTTGGTTTAAAAGCAAGCCTTATTCATTGCTTCAAAAATTGAAATACTTCAAGATAGTTAAAATTATTTAAGCAAAGAGCATAACTTTTATGGCTTTCTATGAAACTATAGGAACTTTCCAAGTTAAAGCTTTTTAGGCCACTTTGAAAGTTTTACACACCGTTATACTTTCTTTCGAGGTGTAATCAGTCTCATTAACAGAGCCGTATAAATATTTGAATGTACAACGCTATTTCAAGTACTACTAAAAATTACGAACTTTAAGAAGTATACTGTTTCAACGGAGCTGCTAAAACTGCGACAAAGTTACATTAGGCACTTTATGTTTCTTTTACACGTACTTTTTGCTCTCCCTCTCTATCCCCTCCTACTTTGCATATTTATGACTACGAGGTAAGTTCATTTTCGATCATTTAAAATCGATATCCCGTTAATCCTAATTCGGGAGAACGGGAGAGTACAGAAGGTAAAAGAAAAGAGAGAAAAGTAGGCAACAATAATTTTTTTATACACGCGAGCCCGGAGTTTCCGCAGGCGGCGAGTGTTTAATATATTTTAAGCCCACATATTACCGGCACGGCTATTTGGGCTCTTGGCGCGTCAGTCAGTAGGGTCGCGCTGCGGGGGGAGGCATTAATATTCATGGAAGAAACTGAATAAATCGATAGCACGGGCCGCGTTACCGATGGAAATCTCTGAAAAATGACACTCGCGCGAGCTCGTCGTCCGGCGCCGGATTGTTTGAAATCAAGCACGCGCCGTACTTTATTTATAACTGCCTGCGTGCGAAAAAAGGATAACGGCCGGCTGCTTTAAAATGCATTGAAAGTTGATTAACCGGAAGGGGCTTTATTTTCTCCCGCTCATTCCTCTCTTATTCTAGATCACTAAATTAAATCTTACTTTGCTTTTTGCTCGGCAGCGCGTTTTTGCGCTCCTCGCTGGTCTGACCATTGTCATTCCGCGCAGTGCAAATAATTAAATGAAATATCGCTCGCCCTCTTGATAGTTGAAGATATTTTTGAATACTTCATTTAATATTCTGCGCGCAGTTTTATTTTTAACTTGCGTTGTTTAAATATCCATGAAGAATTACACGCGACGCACACTGAATTTTTTCCACGACTCTAGCGTACGCGTTTTCGAGACTTATTTAATCGATGAACCAGCAATAAAAACGGAATAAATAAAAATCGATCGTTCACCTAACGGCCGGACTGGCATTGTTACCGGCGGAAGCGCTTCCAATTTCACCGATCCAAAAAGCCGGGCTTATCGCGTCCCGCGTTCAGGTGCGCACTTTAGACCGTAGCCGGGCTGTCAACGGCGGCGCTTTCTTTGGCCGTGCGTGCGCGCGCGCTCCCCGCCATCGGCCATCGATCGAGCGTGACTCCCGCGGGGCGCGCGCCCGCGAGGGGCCGAATTTGTCGACTTCGCGTCCACGGCGATTAATCGCGACGCCGCGGCTCCTCCAGTATTCATCGAGGCCGTGCGTTGAACTCGCGGACTCTTTTGGATTTTTAATCAACCGCAAGCGCGCCCCGTTCTTTTCCGCCCCGTACTCGACGAATTAAGGGATTATTACTGCTTGTAAAAACTAACATTTTCGAGAATAATATCGCTCATAGGCTTAACGTTCAAATTTGGCTGTTTTCTGATTGCTACTGCATCTGACTGCATTATCCTCGATTAGCCGCCTGGCTCCTCCCCCTCTGATTGTTTTTATTTCATGCGACAACAATTATTGACCCTAATGTCATTGCGCTTAATAATTAATGCTCTAATCGCGCTTTGTAGCCCGAGCGGCGACCCATCGATCTACACGGAGCGTAAAGTCAAATACACTTCGGAAACTGAAATTTCCCGAAGAATCGAGAGCAAATGTTTGACGGCGAATTGCGATTGGCTCGTAGCTACGACGTAAGCGTGGGCCGGCTAGGCGTCGACGGGATATCGCGGGATAAAGAATCGAGCCGGTGAATTTCGGTCTCCGAGTGTTTTCCTTACGAATGGGCTAATTCAATCGGTCGACCGCTTCATTTCGTTTGCATGTCCTTATTGGTGTTTCGATCCGGCGCCCCCGACCACCTCCGCCCGCTGACTCGGCGTATTCGCGGCACGTACGGCCGGCGGAGAGCGAGGCGAGCCACGGGTATCCCTCCCCCTTTGCATTCTCGACATTTTTCCCTCGGAGGCGACCAGATGTCGCGGGCGCGCGCAAAAGTTGTGAATCATCGAAAGTCGCCCGGGCGCGCGCGCCCGACAAGCTAAACACACAGCGCGGCGGAAAAAGGCAGAAGCGTATACATTTTCATGCGTCCCTCGGAAGGATACTCAGCGCAATCCCGATCGCGCCCGGGGAAGGTCGGCGAGCTCGCTCCGCCTTTTGTTTCGAATTTCGCATTTGGTGGGACTAAATAAGCCAGTTTCGCCGGGGAATATCGGATGCGGTCGAATTGATAAGCGAACGCTGCGTAAATATTGATCGAAAAAGAAAAATTTTATAAAATAACCGAAATTTCTTTTGACGACTAATGACGAAAATTGTGGAAATAAAATTGACGAAATTTTCTTTGAAACAAATGACTTTTTGAGTACCGAAAGCTCCTTTTCCTTTACCGAGCAAAATAAATTTCTCCTTCTTCTAAATCAGTTTTAGTTCGTTCTAGTTTCTTTTTCCCCCGAGCCATTTATCTTGAAAAATTGAAATATTGCCGGGAAACGCTTTCGGCCGATAAATAAAATTCCGAAAAACGTCGAAAGAAAACATTTTTTCCCCCGGTCGACGTTGAAATGAAAAAAAAAAAAGAAAAAAACACGCCCTTTCCCGGGAGACCTCGCGCTGATAACGAATGAGCCAGTCTCGTACCTTATCAGGTAATAGTGCAGGCCACGTGGGGTGGAGGACGACGCGGAAGTGGCGGCTGCTGCTGGACGCCGTGGCGGCGTGTCCGGCGTCGCTGCCGTGACGGCTTCTCACGTCCTCGAGGCGCTGCCCTGCTGTGTCCTCCCCCCGGTCGCCCGTCGGGCTGTTAAGCGTCGGCCCCGCCGAGAGTGGAGAACGCCCCCTCCCGTTGCGGGCCTACATCGGGCCGGCGTTGACTGCTGCTGCTGCGCTGTCCACCGCGACCCTGGCATCGATAAATCCCAAGCCGGACAGCCTCTGGCTCGGCTGCTGCCGCTGCTTCCTTCCGACTCCCTCGCCGGCGGAGCCCGCGGCCGAGCCCATCGTACCACGGCCCACTTGCCTCCTGCAACAGCCACCGGACGCTGGGGTTACACTCGCGCCTCTGCTTGTCGGGGGCCGATTTATGGCTTCGCCAATCTCACGAGTCGCCTCTCTTCTCTCGTCTGCCTGCGCGGGGAGACTTTATTGACTGTACGTATACGCCTGTTCGTTGCGCGCTCTTTTCTTATTTTGTGTCGTGCGAGGGCAACAGCTTCCTCGCCCGGAAAAATTAGACTCCGCCGGGCCCGCGCGATAAACTCGGAATTGGATTATTTTTTATTGCGAACTGATGTGCGCGCCGGGGGTGGGACACTCGTAAATCGGGCTCGGGCGTCGAATTGAAACGCGTCGAGTTCAAATCGGTGGCCCAGTCATCCCTCTCTCTCGATGTCTCCTGTCTACCCTCATTTTACCCTTTTTTTAACGTCTCGGCGAATTCTTTTTTTGTTACGCGGTGGGCGTATTTTGCGTCACATTCCGGGTGACGCGCTCCCGATGAGGGGGAAGTCGGAGGGCGTCCTGAAAAAGCAGCGAAAGATGAAAAATGTACGGGAGAAGCCGAAAAAGAGAAATGGAAGACTCGCGCATCCCCCTCACGGGAGCTGAAGAGACTGGGGTGCGACGCGAATGGGGCTTGGATAATTTTATCACGTTTACATTCCGCAGTCAATAAGAATAATCTATCCGTCAGATAAGAATAATCTAGTGTCGATTTCGTAGATGGATGTTAAAAAAAATGAACGCTGATTGATTTTAAAATTGATTTCTCGGTCGCTAGGGGTCGGATTGGAATTTTGACGACGGTGATGATGTTGAGATTTGAAGATAAAGGATTTACTTTTTGATCCTACTACGAGATGGCTTATTTCGATTGGATGAATTTGTTAAGGTGACAAATGATAAGATCTTTATTTGAAAGTCACTGTGTCTGACCATATTTATTCGTACTACTTAACGCGCATATGTATACATACTACTTAACAAGTCAGTTTCTATATTTTTTGCAGTATCATATCTTTAGCATGTCTTAACGTCAAATAATTTTGTCTTCGTTATATTCGTAATTCCTTCGCCTTTTCATTTCATTTATGTTTTAAAAAAAAATCAGGTCTTTTTGCCGTGGAATATTGAAACTTTGGCAATTATAAACCTTATACGCTGCTTCAGTCATCTATTGCGCAAAATAAAACTTTCAAATTGATTCCATGCAAAATTGACCCTCCCGAAAAAAGAAACTCACGCCTATATAATTCTGATCCGCACTGTACGAAACACTATCGTCTGCCAGCGCGCCCGCGCGCAACAGTCCACACCATATTGCCGCGGCTGAACTGGCGCTCTCGCCAAAAGGGGGTCGACTGAAATTAAAAAAAAAAATGGACAGTGTCCTGGCGTATACGGGGCGCTCGCAAAGCCCGCAGCTGCGCGTCGCGCTAGTTGGACGTTATTGGCTCGTGTAACGCGCGCGGCGCCCGAGGGCGATCGGCCGGCCGGCAGACGGAAGCGAGAGGGACGCTGCGTTGGCGCCGCGAGTAATTAAGGCTCAATTAGCGTGCGCCGGAATAATGAAAGTCTATTGGGCGCTGACGCCTCATGCCGCGTCGGCCGCCGTTTCGAATGGCGATTCAAGGGACGCGTCCGCACCAGGTACTTCCGTGGTAGTTTCGTAACGGAGCGCCGGCCCACTGGGACTACGCCTCGGCAGAGCTCAAGTATTAATGAATTAGCGAGTATTGATTGTTGTTTGTGAATATCGTTGATTTTACGATCGGGTATTGTTCGGGGGTGATAGGTCGGATTTTAGTAGAGTGTAATGCTATTAGTTCCCGATTAAACTGTTATGCTCATTTGATTTTAATATGTTTAATTCAATTATGCTTGAATTTGCAGTATTAACCTGTTAATAAAGACAGTTCGTTAGTGGGTTATTAGCAATAAATGTTTGAAAATACGTATAAAATTATTTTTAGATGAGAGTTTAAATTATTTTTCTACACAAAATATTGTGTTATACAAGAAAGTTATTAACTTTTTTGAAAATGAAATTGGGATATAATCTATAGCATCAAAGAAAAGCGCCATAAGTGAGAAAGATACGTAGCTGCACGTGTTACCTCATACAAATTACAGGAAACGCACGATTTACTCATCAGTTACAGAACTTTAGGTTTATGTTGCGAAATAGAATTCTGATCTAGTATCGAGATTTATGTTTGCTTTTCTTAAACAATAAATTATCTTTCTATGTAAATTTCCTAAATGAGGTTCCACGTGGTACAAATCTATATGTAAATTTCTCGTTTTTAAATTAAATTTTTCGAGAATGTATTTTTGATTACATTTTTCAAATGAAACTGAGTCGAAAATTAATTCAAATTTCTGAAAAATGGCCCGAAAAATAAACGAATTGAATATTGAAGACAGTGGAAAGTTCTCAATCCGATAAAAATGGTAATCCGCGTCTCGTCTGCTACGCGGAAACGTGTATCTTTTCAGGAAAAATATTTCATGCTAAAACGAGCTCTATGTATTGCGAGCAAAAATGAAACAGAATTCATAACAAATGGCTTTGTTCTTTCTGATTTCACGAGAACTATTTATTCTCCAAACGCTTAGACATCATAAATTCATGCGCCACGGCACGATCTATCTCTCTTATAAAGGATTCACCGCTCGACGCATTCGTCCCAAAGGACCGTCACCCATTTTTCCTCTCCTCATTAAGACGCTCTCCGTAAGCACCCCTCAAAATCATCGCTGAAATGATTTTCTCAAACCAGCGTATCTTGACGATCCTCGGGCGGGTACTCGGGTCTAATTAACGAATCCGCGACGCACGAACGGGGACGAGTTATCGGGGTCGGCCGTTCCCTTTGTCACGGCCTATTTGCGTTCGTTACCGCGCCGGGCGGCCCGCGCATCGCCGGCCGGGTATGCCATCGGATGCCTCGCGAATCGGCCTCGGCAGCGCCGCGCCCCACCGCCTCCAATTAGGCCCGCGCGTCTTGCCCGCGCCGCTAATTAGAGCGCGCTCGCGAGTCACGCGGCCATACGCCATCCGCGCGATTTCCTCCGATGCAGTCCAAGGCTTGCTTTTGCTTTGCGAATCGAACCTTTGATACGCTCTTGTGCTCGTTTCCTTTTGATCGCGAGGAGACTTTACTACTGAATGTGCGAGTGGGATTAGTTCTCTTGTTCGAGACACTGGCTTTTGATGCGATTTTTTAAGTGATTGTAACGTGTGGAGTCGAATATTCGAAATTAATTCAGTGATCTGAAGTTATGATAGTTTGGGTATGTTTGGAAAATTTCAATCGGTGATTGATACGGTGAAGTTTTGATAAATTTCCGATAACATTTTCTTTTATTTTTCGATATTCCGTTTGAATGAATAATTTTGGAATCAATTCTATACAAACATTTTTATTTTTTTCTGGAATTAACGTTTATTTTTAATCATCCCAATTCTTGCTTTTCTACAACTCTCAAATTCGTAGATTAGATTATTCGTACAACAAAATAAAAAACAGCATCATACAATCAAATCAATAAAAGCCGATCTAAAACCAATGCCAATAGATTAGCTTTTTTACATTTGATTTTATACTTTCTTTTTATGAAAATGCTCTTTTGATAATTAATAAAAATTGAAATTATACGATTTCAATAAGTACAAAACAAAATTGAAAAACCATTTCCGATAGAAAATCATTTCATACATATTTGATTGAATACAAAGAAATACGCGACACGATAAGAATGATTTATTAGAAAAATGACTGACTAATGTAAAGATCAACAGAAGTTACATTGTATGATTAATATGATAAAATTTTCACGAGCACTCAAACGGTACCTCGAAAACTATTTTTGTCTTGTTCAGAACATTTTCTCGAGCGAGGAAGGAATAAAAGCGAAAAAACATTCGAGTCATCGGCAGTACCCTCGCACCTCGACTGGCGGGCTGAAATAAAGTCGGGAGCGCGCGTACAGCACGAGTAACAGTCCTATCTACGGCGCGTCATTTCAGCGCTTGCATAGAGACCTCGGCGGCGCTTGTGACGGGCGGAGAAGCGTAATACACCGTGAGAGCTGAGCGATATCCGGGAGATTTGCGCGGGGCATTATATCCGCATTAATGCGTCACGCGAGCGACGATCAAAAGTAAACAGGCCGCCGGGAGGCGGCGATAATTTAGCGCCCGGCTTCCCCTCCGCTGTTTACCGGGCCGGCGATGATTGGAAAACAATGGGGACAAATACTATTATGTTATCGCGGCACCGGATCGGCTTCGCGAAAGCAATCGCATCGCCGACGTGATTTCTCAATCGACGATAGCGGCCACGCTCGTGCCTCTCTCGCTCGCACTCTATTTTTTTGTTTTTCTTGCGAAAATTGGATTTTGCGCGCGTACGCTCCTCGTCGACTTTTAGAGCGCGTATTTGCATTCGTCGTCGATGCGCTTTTTTTCTGGATTGAATGTCGATTCTTTCTGCTCTTTTGAAACGTGTATTGCTTTCTAATAGAGAAGTCGGTTGTTATTCCAGTGTTTTCTTTTATTAGGCACTAAACTTTTATTAACTCTTTAAAAAAAATGGACCAATTATGCTTTAAAATTGAATCACTGATTGCAGTTAAAAGTGTATTTCCCACGTTTTCAAAATATATTTTTTCTTTCCTGAGACTCACAGAGTATTCTATTATTATATTTAATACTAAAAAATGTTAAAAAACTAACTAAAGTGGACCAAGATAATTATTGTTAACATAATTTTAATAGAATCTAGAAGATGAGCTCTTATTCCAAGAAAATAATGCAAGTAGTTTATAAATAGAAAACCGAGATGAAGCAATAAAAACTCAATCTTGTATCGTCAAGACTTTCATTTCCTCAGATTAATAACTAAGTTAAATTCGCTGAAGTAATGGAATCTTACAACTCTCAGGTAAAAAAAGAAACGTAATCTTTTTATCGGGTACATATCAGCGGCTCTTTTTTTCCCAGCAATTCGTTCAACCGGATAATTACGAGTCGCGCAAAAACTTCTGACACCCACGGCGGAACAAAGGAATCCCCTCGAAATTGCAGCGAGACAAAAAAAGAAAGAAAAAAATACGGAAAAGCAAACGGGAGAGAGAAAGAGATGGGAGCATCGCCGGTACTTTCGCAATTTCGATGACGCATCGCCCGAACTTCCGCCGGGGAAATTCCGATTTATGTCGCCGTCCCCGCCTCACCTCTAAACTTCCACCCTCGTTAGAAATTCCACCCACGTCTTTCTCCAGAACGCAAAAAATGTCTTTCGAATTTCTTTCCTTTTTTTCAAACGGCCGTTGCTACGCGTTACTCCGTAGGTAATGAAAAGAAGAGATAAAATTGTAGATGGGGTTGGCTCAATAGCCTTTTTATGCGAAATCTGATCTCGAACACTTATGTGTATGTAGGTATCGCGACATGCGTAGAAAGTAATACGTGCAATTGCCCACTGCGAATGAAACACGTTAGATTTTACTGCTTTTACATATTCTTGTGAATACGGTGTATAAGATAATTTATTTATTCATACGGAGAATATCCCATTGTCTATATACAATGCGATATTCTTAGATTCAGAGCTAACGCTGAAATGAAATCCAGTAGAACAAATCCAAACTATTTCTTTCACAGTTTATTAAAAAGTGTTTCTTTTTTAAAATACATTCAATTTTCAGGAATATTTCTTGATCCAAGGTAGAACATAATCTGTAGGCAATTTCATTATTACACTAAAGTGCATTCGAACAGTTTTAAACAGAAAAATCTCTGATACCAAAAAATGACTGCATTTTTAGCAGAGCATCCGTAAAAAGTGCGCTATTGTCTACAACCAATCAAAAATTAAATCTGCAAAAAAATCTGTAACGCGTGCGATAAAATCGCACGGAGCCAATTTTTCTGTTAGCTCCGGGCCGCGGCGAATTTCAATTACCTCGGCCCCAGGGCGCCGAGCGCGCGCCAATTAAATATTAATTCGGGCCGGCCCGGGCGATTATATCGCGGCGACGTGGTCCATTGTCCGCGCCGCGCCGGCGAGCAACTCGGCCACTCGCTCCGGCGTTGATTGCGTTTCGTACTTTTGGCGGTCGGTGGGCGCGCGGCCGTTTAGCGCCCGGCTAACGCCATTGAGCGGCGGCCGCGCGCCCGCTCAAGTCGACGCCGGACCGATCGCACCCTCGACACGCGCATTTAACAAATTGGCGGGAGCGAGTGCTGCACGCGTCGCGCCAGTTTAGCCGGGGATGAATAAGCGATAATAGCGTCGATTATTGGGCGGCGATGGGCTTGGTTTGGCTTATTAGCCGACGAACGGGGCATCAAAGGGGTCTCGTTGAGATTGCTTTGGGATTAGATTATTGTTTGTTTAAATTTTTAGCAATTATTTATGCCGAGAAAAAGTTCTGTTATCGTTTACTCTTTTTTTGTTCCAGTTTTTTAACTAGTGTATGCTAATTTACAGAAAAAAAGTGGGTTCATTTTAGGTTTTTCTAATTAACTATTTTTAATAACATGTCTTTTAGCAGTGTTTATAATATACAATTTTTATAAAAATACAGCTAGAAATGTATAGATAGGATTATAAGTTTGATCTACTTTTAGTCGTCTGATCATAGCACGTATGATACTACTTATGGCAATACGTTCTGTTATGACGCGAATTAAATTTATGTA
>JAXIUT010000037.1:16482764-16501969 GCA_035586675.1 Eurytoma californica | reverse complement strand
ACAGATAGGTTTGGTATTACAGCTATTAAAAATGACTAGTTAACAACTTTGTATAAATAAAACTATTCAGTCAATGTGTAAAATAAAGTAAATAAAATATAACTATAAAATAAACTAAAAAATAAATTTTATTTCATGTATAAAGAAATATAATACATAAAATTATGTATTATCAGCGAATAACAAAATTAAGTTTGTTTTTCGAACATCATTATTTACACGTATAAACATACATTTAGAAAGATCATGAAAAAGCTTTTCAAGATGCATATTTAAAATAATTTAAAATTGATCTCAAATTTACATTGTACGAAAATAAATTAATAATTACATGGTACGTAAATAAATTAATAATTACGAATGAATTGAATACATTTTTCTAAAACTTCAAAGAACGTCGAGGAGGAAAGCAATTCTAAAGCCGCAAAAAAAGCTGAATCGAGCCAATTTTTCAATAGCTATAACGAACGAAAAGCCCCGTCTCCGGTCTGTCGAGTCAGTCGAGCCCATTGTCTCGAGCGTCGATTCGCGCATGCACATACACTCGGCGGGCGGTCGCTCGCGGTGCGGGGCTCCACGTGCGCGCACACACACACACCGTCGACGCAGCCGGGCGACGTCGTCGCCGTTCAATTCATCGACTACCTGAGCCCCGCGGAACGGCGTAATAATTTTGCCGTGCGCACGGCAATTATTTCGTCGCCACCTGTTGCGGAATAAAGTTCGGCCGCTAATGGTGGACTGTGTCTGCGGCGCGAGAACGAGCCGATCTCGCACGCGCGACCCGCGCGGCAAACAATGACCCCCCTTTCTTCTGTCACGTCGAAAAATTGAATTAAAACCGTATACCCTCGATGGCGCTTAATGGAGACTCGTGACACGCCGATTGTGCACGGCTGAATTGCTCCGGCGTATTGATTGGGCTCCGTTGCTAATATTAGATTAGATCGGGTTGGATACGTTATTTACGGGATTTTCACTGCTTTGTGGACGTTTTGATATCTCTCAGTCAACTGTCCCTTGGAGAGTGCAGTGTAGATTTGAAATTCTAGAAATCTTTTGTGCGAGGAAACGTAGATTTCAAGTTCATCTATTTGTCAATCGTAGTTTTAAAATGTCAAAAGAAAAAAATCAAAATTATATTGTAATTACAAAAATAAGGAGTTTGTAAGTCCATGACAATAGGCGTCAATGCCCACTCGAAGCTATAGCTATAAAATAAACATAAAGAGCATACTACTAATATACTGCTGTTAATCTAGAAGATTGAAAAATAAAAAAATTCCTTCATCGAGTGAAAAATTATTCTAATTATGAAAAAAATAAGCTCAGTTTTCACTTAAATTCAGCGATTTTTCACTCTTTCTCATTATGAATTATTCGATATAAAAATAAAACGCTACTAAAAATTTATTATTACACCAATCACCCCGGTACAGTAACTGACGTTATTTATAAAAAAAACCGCATCAGCACGGCAACAAGAAGTTTAATCGCGACAAGAGAAACCAGAGCTGTACGAGTGCATACATAACTTAACGCGCGCATTCATGTAAATGGAAAAAACCTAATCACTTTCGCACAGGCCAGGTAACTGCCAATATCGACAGGCCGAGCAAAAACAATATATTTATAATTCAGTTAAGCGTCGGCTCGCGCCGCCGCGGCAAGGCCCCACGGACACCCTTTTGATCCGGGGAAATTGCATAACGACGCGTATAATGCCCGAGCGCGCCAGAGCGGGCCGGCCTCCTTTACCGGAAAATAACCGCTCTAAAAATAAAGCCCGCGCTCGGGCGCGCTCACCGCTCCCCGGCCATCCGTATAATATGAAATTACAAAATAATGAAGCGGCGCCTGTGCGCGTCCGAGCGTGCGCGCGACTTTTCCAAAGGGCGCCGGCAAAATTGATCCCTCCTTGTCGCTCTTTTGAGCGGCGCGCGCGCGCGCAGCTTTTAACGGTCTAACGAAGCGTCCAGCGGCCAAAGGGAGAAAATGATACGCGCGAGGATAAAAAAAAAGAAAGGGGCGAAGCCGCGCGCCTGGATGCTCGGCTCGCGCGATTAATCAGGTGTGCGCGCGCTCGCACGTGTGCTGTGTGTATACATAAGACGGACGGCGAGAGACAGAGAGGCCTTTTTGCCGGGCAGCCGGGCGTGCGGAGGGGAGGCGGTGATCAGGCGCCTCAAAGGCCTTGTAAATAAAGCTGCCGCGCGTTTTGCGCATTAGCCAAGCCTGATTTGCCGGGGCGAAGTCGCTCGCTGAATTAGCTTTGATGGAAAATTCTTTTATGTGGCGCGCGCGAGGATCGCCCGCGGCCTCGGCGGAAGCGCCACGCGCTGATTAGCCGAGATGCGCTTCGTCGCGATACGGGGACGGTTTTTTCCTCTCGCGGCCGAAGCGCAAAGGCGCGGCGATTCGCGCGAATAATTGTTAGTCGACGAGGTATTACGGGCTGAGGGGTATTTATTATTAGGTATACGGAAAGAAATTTTCTTTATGTACAAGATTTATTTCATCAGATTTTTTATTCGAGTTTCGAGATAGAAACAGGAAAGCATTGAAAATACTCTCGTTAGCGAACAAAAGAATTTTTTAGAAGTATGTTTTTTTTGTTATTGTGAAATTCAATTTTATTATTGTTAAACGTGCTCCAGTCGACCTAAATAACATTTTCTTATAATAGCTAAGAATATACCAGGTCGAATTCCAATTCTGGACAAAACTGAATGCTTCCAGCATCTCTTTGTTCTCGATGATTCATTTAGCTCCAGATTTGAAGTAGGTAGTCACTTATATACTTGAATATCTTTCTTAATTACTTAAATTTACGAAGTGCAGGTAATTTCAAATAAAATTACGAGGAAAGACAATAATTAATTGTTTATTAATTTACAAAATTCAAAACATTTTCGACATTTCAAATGTTGAAAATAGTATTTTCTTATTTTGCTGTCTCAGTATTTTACCTTGGTTGTAAGCGTGGGAGACACCATAGAAAATTAATTGAAATTAATTAACAAGGAGCAATTTCTTTGCAAGTCTTATGTTTCTTGAAGCTTTGCACGCCACTCACACCTCCGCTCACTTTTTTATAAATCAGGAAAAAAAATTCGCAGCCGACCAATTGGAGTTCAACAGCGCAATTAAATGAAAATTTCACGCGATAAAATGAAGACGACTGACGAAGTTCGAAAGATCAATCAATCAAAGCAAATGGGATTTTTCTATACGTCAGGCGAGTGTCTCACCAGTCACAATCTTTATCCACTCGCCCGGGCAAAAGTTCGAAAAGAATTTCTCCAGATCTACTGAGGAGCTTAACCTAATACTCTAATTCATTGAAAAGAAAACTGCTGGCAGTAACTGCTCGCTTCTCAAATCAATTGTACACATTTCCACTCCCGCGAGTTACGTTACCTCGTGCAACGATCGATTACACCAGCCGAGCTGTTACATCGATGAAATTTTTATTTCACCGTGGAATCACGCGCGTAAGGCTGATCGATACTATCAAACGATCAACTTTCCCTGACCAAAAAAAAAGCGGCAAGAAGCGATAACGATGACGGAATCACCGGAAGACCGATCGACCACTTTAAACATCCTTGACTAATAAGACCAGCGGTGGCAGACTTGCCTTAATGATCGCCCGGGCCGGCTTTATTTATATTCGCCCCGACTGAAGGATATCCCGCAGCTAGCCGAAAGAAATGTCTCTCCCAGTCCACTGACAGCCGATTACACGATCGACGTCGGAATAAAAGAAAAATTGCTAGAGCCGGCGGGGAAGTCGCCGAAATTCGGGAAGAAAGGGACAGGCAACCGAAAAAAAAGAAAAGAATTAAGCATTCCCGTCGACGCTCTCACCTCTTGTCTTGATCAATATCGAGCGCTCGTCCGCATGCGCACCGGGGATCCCCCGAAATCACTCGAGGTAAGGAGGTATCGCTCTCCCCCTCGAATAACAAATCAGCGAGGGCGAGCCAAGAGGGTGGCCCGATCCCCGGGCGCTCGCTGCCGCGTCGGTGCACGCCGCTATTGATAAGAAGCGTTAATGATAAGCGATATCGGGACTGGGTGTGTGCGGGGAGGGGGGGGGGGGGGACTACGTGACACATCGTGAGCAGGATATAAATGTCCTGGTCGTACAGCGTCACACTTATGACGATCCGAACGACATAATATCGCCGGGCTCAGATAAAGCGTTAGACCTTCGTCTCGCATCATCCCGCGACCTATTTACCTTTGGACATCTGTGCAAAAAGTAATCTGTACACCAGGTGCTTTAACATTATCGCGCGCTCCACGGATGATTACTTTCGTTTCGATTACTAATCACGTTATTCGACGGGTAGTAATTGCGTTGCTCGCTTCGATGACGCTGATTTCACAATTGTTTAAATAAACATTTCTGTACGCGCGATTCTGAAATACTTTTACACGTATTACCCGTGGAACGAGTAACAAGGAATAAGCTTTATTCTGAAATCGAGTAATTCAATAATCCATTTAAAGCTGGTAATTCAAACTCGCGTGTGTGTCGAATTAAAAAAAAAAACAACTCCAATAGTATTTATTTCCAATAGTATTTAATAGATTTAAAGCTTTCCGTAAAAAAAACGACGTAGCTGATCTACAGCGAAAGAATTCCACGCGTTACCTCCTGAATTTTATTTTGATTCATATTCACCAATTGATTTATTGTTCACTTTGCCGTGTAATAATTGCGTCAGCTTTACATCTCCCCGTATCTCACGTGCCACTTTTTTTCGATAAATTCAAATGAAACTCCCATTAAATTTTTTAACGGCCTCTTCAAAAATACATTTCACGTTGAACTTTTATCATCTGAAAGTGAAAAAAAAAATGAAATAGAGCGCCGGCAACAAGAGCGTGCTGGCATTACTCCGCTGCAATCTCCCAAAACACATTGAGAGCATTTATTTGCGCAACCCCGTTCCTCAAACTATCATGCGAAAGAAAAAAAACGTGATAAAAAAAAAATTAATTCAGCATCCCGGCGGAAAGAAGCGAGAGAAAAAAATAATTTAGCATTCCAGCTCGCGTGTTTTTCAGCGCTCTCGACGACGCGAGCGTTAACAGCGCTAAAGCGCACTTATTTTTCCTTAATTACTGTCCTCTCCCAGTCCGTTCTCCTCCCTTTGCGCGGCGCGCTCCCTTTTTCCTGCGGCTCTCCCGCGCGTTTGTTCGGCCCGCTTTCATCTCGAGTAAGCCGGCCCGCTTCATTTGGCAAATGCAGTTAGCCGTCGGCGCCTCGTACCGACTGCGCGCACGCACGTGCGCTCCGACTCGCGCCTGAAAAGGTTCCTTTTGTTTTTTTTTTATACTTTAAAAAAGAAACGAGAAAAAAGAAGGGAGGATGCCGAAGGGAAAGGAGACGGAGGGGCGGAGGGAAGGCGCTGGGTATGCAGGACGAGCTTAACGAGGAGTGTTTTGTGCATTATTGGCGAAGTCTCCTCGGCGAGGCGCATCGCGTTCAATTGTTGCCGCGCGACCCGGATCGCGCGAGCGCCGCTCGTCAATGCAGCGTTTGTTCGCCCCTGTACTCCCGTTACCTTTGTCATCGACGGGGCTGAAATATTTAAGAGACCGGACCTTTCTTTTTTTTCAACGAGTTCGGTTCAAACGCCGACGAATTTCTCGTTTTTTTAAAAGTATTCGATTGTTACGGATCCGTCCCCCGTTTTGCGCAACCAATTCGACTTTATATTCTACTGCTGTGCCAGGATAAGTGATGCTTGCTTAATTGTCCAGTATTTCATATATTTTTATATGACAATGGATTTAATTAATTTAGTCTAAGTCTATAGGTAACATCGATTTAAGTAATGATTGATAATTATTTTTTCAAGTCTTCGTTTCTTGATTATCAATGATGATAATGTACATTTTTATACACTTAATTCAAAGAATTATTCGTTTGTAGATAACTACTGTACTTATGTAATAAATTGATTACATCACTTTGAAATAAACTCACCGATATAAATTTTTTAACGTAATTAGATCAGGCGCATGTGCTTCGCGCTTGATTAAGGTAGATTTGCAGATCGATGTCAAATCAATTATAAATATTGGCAAAAAAAATGAGACTCGAGAAATAACGTAAATTATAAAAAAGCCTATATCTTTTTTAATTTTTATTATACAATTCCAATAAATGATAAGTCAAATTACAACGCAGTGAACTTCCTCCGGTATAGGTATAAATAGTAAATACTACCTTTGCTTATTGTCAGTAACCGCAATACCTGCTTTCCCCGAAGATTACTCAACCACATTATCTAAAAATGATAAAGAAACTTACATTGTTTTATATTTACTTTGTTGCGGCTCGTGCAAGTAAGAATAAATTGATAATCTATTATTCATTGCGTGATAAAACAGTTTGCAAAGTGAGAGATGGAAAATCATCATATGCCGGAAATAATTTAAGTTCCGCTTTTTCTTCAAGGTACGATTTCCATTGGTAGTCGTATTATTGGAGGGGTAGAAGCCAATAAAGGCGAATTTCCTCATCTGGTTTCCCTACAATTCCCTAACAATAATACGCACAATTGCGGTGGAGCTATAATTAACGAGAAATGGATTCTGACGGCGGCTCACTGCATTCCTCCGAGCGAAAATGATATTGTCGTCAAAGCGGGAAAACACAACGTTCACGTCGTCGAAGAATCCGGCCAACAGACCTCGGCCGTTGAAAAAATGATTGTGTATGAAAAATATAAATTGTAAGTATAACAATTGAATATTTTCATAGATGCATCAATTATTAATGTACAGTGTTGAAACACAAGAGGATTTAAACATAGCATTAATTTCACGTTGCACAACAATATGAACAAATATTAGCATTTATACTCGATTTTATATGAAAAATCTTATTAAGTTCATTGAAAGAAGTGTTGAAAAATAAAAGGCACGTACTCATTATTTTTTTCAATTGTTATTAATAACCATATATATATAACAAGCTGAATTTTTTTCGATATTTTATATGATAATTGAAATGAAATACATAATGCAAAATTATGATGAAATCCTTAAATTAAAAATGTCTAATTCAATTAATTTCCATGATATAAATACTTTATGTTAATTAAAATAAGATAAAATAAAATCAGTAACTGAAGCATAATACAACGTAAACACATACGAGATCGTCATAACCATCTAGATTAATATCACCCTAAGCAAACTGCTTAATCCGCAACTAACAATTTCACCATCGGAAACTAAAGCTGTGTAGCGCCATGTGTCGTGCCGTTCGACCTAGCCCTGCTGAAGCTGAAAACGCCGCTGCGCTTTAATAACCGCGTAAGGCCAATTCAACTTTCCCAGAAGGCGGCCTTGCCCGAGAACGAGGTGACAATTGCCGGCTGGGGAACGATCTCGCCGAACGGCGGTGTATTTCCCGCTGAATTGCAGAAGGTCACCGTACCCCTGATAGACCTGAGGTCCTGAAACAGCTCGATCCTGAGGATGAACAAGAACTTGACGGCCATGCACGAGACAAACATTTGCACTGGTCCATTGTCGGGCAGTCGCGGCGCCTGCTTCGTAAGTCTTCCCCGTACAGTCCCGTTCGACGCCTCGTTTACTTTTAATTCGATCCAACAACAGCGGCCTTTAAAACAATGACCTCTGCGCGCGATTGTTGTTGTTTCAATGAAAGATACAGTCGACGTAGAGCAAACTGTTATTGTTACGACGAAAATTTAGATACTCGCAGTATCGCCCGGACATTTATCTGGCGTACAATTTATATTTTTGTACACACGTTCGGACAGTTCACGTCGAAAGAGATACATACGGCCAGCGAAATCTGGCAATAAAGCAGGCGCTTATCGATGCGACGTCTGTGGGTCTGCCCGTGCGATGATTCATTTTCAAATTTATGATTATGTATTTTAGGGTGATTCCGGAAGTCCATTGATTACCAACGAACACGGCCAGCTGGAGGTTATAGGTGTCTTCTCCTGGATAGTTACCCTGCGACGGATACGATCGCGTCGCCGTGTACGTGAGGGTATCTGCATTTATCGATTGGATCCTGGGCGTCATAAAGACCAATTGAGTCATCCCCACTTTCTCTCCCATCGTGCAAAAAACAAAAAAAGGCACTCGTCCATACCGCGGTTACATCGTTCAGTTGCACGATTCACCGTCCACATTCTTCAGCGGCCACCGCGCTGATACCCATTAAAAACGACGCGAACAAATAAACGGGATATACTCGTACACTAAACAATGACGATGTAATTCGCGAACCTTTTCGATATTTCCAGCGATAAGACACGCGTGCCCCGCGGACTAATCCGCAGCGAGAGAGATAAAGCATTTTTATCGATCGACTAATCGGGCGCTCTCGAAATTCGCCCCATCGACGATTCGCCGGCGAAATGAAGCCCTCCCGGCGATCGCCCCGTCGGACGATTCAATAAAGCGTTATATCGCAGCTGCGAAGGAGAGTGGAGAGAGGAAAAAAAAAGGAGGACGCGGCGGAGGAGCGTCCGGTGGACGGCGAAGCGAGAGAAGCCCGCGGCCAATCACACGGCCGGTTAAGACTATACGAGGGAAATCGCCGGCGCTTTATCCAAGGGTCGGTCGGCGAGGCAGCGCCCGTGAAATCACACACAGGCGCTGAAGCGCGCGCTCGCATGGGTGGCCCTGAGCGCGCGCGAGAGCCCGACGGAGCCAAGACGACGCGCGACCGCGTTATGTGTTCAGGCGCGCTAATGCGCTCCTCTGTGTTTCTTTGCTCGTCGCGTCCCTCTGAGCTGTGCCCCGGCGAAGGTGATTTTGCCCATAAATTACGACGGCGCCGTCGAGCGAGCGGACTCTTCGCTCGGCTTGCCAAATTGTCAAGTGAATTACCTGCGTCGCTGGCGCGCGAAAGGCGTAATCCGCCGCGCTCTCACGCTCCGATACTTAATAAGCCGCTGGAAAACGCGCCCTCGGCTGTTATATTTAGAGAAAAAGTCGACGCGCCGCTCGGACGGAAGGTAATCGCGGCTAATGCGCGCTGAAAAGGGTCGGGGAAAGTGTCTTCAAAGGTGCGCTTTTTTTCTCGCGGGGAAAATGATTTTTTTTTTTTATATTTGCCGGCCGCGGTGTGGATCGCTATTTCTGGTCGGGACGCTCTCGGGGTAAAAATAATAATGATCGAGCGGCGAGGCTTTGTTGACAAAGCAGCTATGTTTTTTAAGGGAGAGTGGATGGTTGCGCGCCGGGTACGTTGAGCAACGTTGATGCGCTTAAGGATGATGCGGACATTTTTATGGTAAGCACGTACGCTCTAATAAACAGGTGTGTTTTAAAAGGGAAACGTTAATTATATAAACTTTTATACTGTTTGTCTCGTTAAGAAGTAGAATGTAATTAATGGGTTTTTATCTTGTTTAAAACGTCCGACGATTATTGATAAACGAAATTACGAAATTTTCTATAATTTTTAAATTGAATGGATGTGAAAACTATTAAAATCGATGAGGGATACTGAAATTTGTAAAATTTGCAACGAGTTATTTACTCACCGATATTCCGGCAATTCACTTTGTCGGCAAAAATTGCGAAACTAAATTCTGAAGTAAATATTTCACCTCTTTCCTATTCTGTGCACTGTACTTAATTAAATAAATTCATAACTCAATGATAAAATTTGAAAAATTTACTCACATTAGTATAATGGGATATCTGAAATGTTCTCCTTTATTTCGATTAAATCACTCAGAATACGTGCAATACGTTTACATGAATATTTGCTTATTAATATATTCTTATCGACCCTTACCACTAAAGTGCTGTTTCGAATTTATTAGAGTGAATGAGTTGTCATTTTTATTTTAATAATAAATCTTGTGAAAACGAGTGTGATAGAGTTGGAGACTTGAGCTAAGCACGAAACTGAGAAAATCCTAAAAACCGACGCAGTCAAAGGACTGGGAAAATCTGAGATACCGAGTCTCTCCAAGACATAGTATAAGCACCAGATGGCAAGGGAGAACGTAGATATGTCAATCAACCTTATTTCGAAGTGTCCTTTATGAATTGTACGTGCATGAAGTAAAGACTACTAAAGATTGAGATTTTTAATTCAGTCAGTTAAATAAATATTCATATCCCGACACCAGATAACAAGATAAAGTCAAGACTAATTATTTATGCCAACCTTTTATACCTTATGGGATAGCTGTACTTTTCGCTTACACGTAATTCGAGTGAATTTTATTTCCGCTTTTCAGATATAGGAAAATTACAAAAATGCAACTCAAAATAATTACGTACTATTATCGAAAATATTTTTTGCTATAAAATGCTTTTCATTAGTTGGCAAATGCAAATATCTCTAACAAACTAGTATTTCACTTTAACAAATTAAGCGAAAACGAGCCGCAGCGATCTGCTTCTGATTAAGGAGCGCGTCAGTAGGCAAGCGACAAGTCAGCCCCAGCCACATCTTATTATCAAATTTCATACTTTAATAATGAAATCAAGGGGGCCGTCGGACTATTACATGATTATCCACTTAGCCCCAGCCGTTACAAACTTCACACGCACGCCTACCAGACGCGACTCGACTTGGGGAAACAGAAATCCAATACCGAAGCGGGGCTGCTATTAAAGCAGTTTACAATCGCAAATTGTCAAGGAACCGCGCCGCGTGCACTCCGCCTCAATGGCTGCTAACGAGGCTCACCCCGCTTTTGGCCTTTGCATGCGCTGCAAGGAATACAAGGTACGCGAGCCTCGACCCTCCCAGAGCGACCGCGACGAGCGGGGCGCGAGGCTGCCGAGCGAAATGAAAAAATTCCTGAAATTTAGCCATTTCTACCGGTGCGACCCGAACTGCGCTATGAGTTTGCATTATAAGAGCTAGTACTTTTAGATTTTAGAATACGTTCATTCGTACGCGTTTTAAATTTTGCAACAAACCTTATTTGTAAATTTTCATGTTTTTTAATAAACATATGATTTTTTTTATTATTTGGTAAGTATCGATTGTCCTGAATTTAATGTAAATTAATTTTAAATACTTTCAGTTAATTAAACACATAAATTTTAAACTTATTATTACATTTTGCATTTTCCTTTATCGTTTACCTATGAAATGGTTATTAAATATTTAACAAATATTTTTAGAGGTTTAAGAGGATAAGCGCATTTACGATTTATTTGAAAAAGAGCAGTTATTATTTAAAAAGAAATAAAAAAATATTTTTATTTTTATTACACATGCACCTTCTGTAAATGAACCAGGGAAATTTTACTGTTCGCTAGTATCTATATGCAGATCTGGACTAAGCAAGCCTGCGCACTGCAATTTTTTATTTAGCGCAGCTTTGTCCCGCAACTTTTTATTTATTTCAATGAATAAATAAAAAGAAAAGAAACTTTTGAATTTCACCTACAAAATATGAAAAAATAGAGTAAGCTTCAAATTAATTTAAAAGCCATCAATTGTTCCTACACTAACTCTCGAAACTTTATCACGAAAGTAACAAGAAGTCCGTACGATAGATAGAGTCCGTTATCATCAATTACAACGTTATAGCCTTTTCGGTAGTAGGCGACAGAGCCCGGCACACCGAGACTCACGGCCAGTCAAACGCAAGCTCCGTGCACACATGACGTATACCCACACCGGGGGTACTACCCGGTTTGATGGACGAATGGCGAATGGGCCGAGGTGCTTCGCGCGGGCTTACGTTATACCGGCGGCGTAATTTAATTAAGTGCGCCCGTAGACCGGGCCTAAGTCAAGTCCAATATCGTTGCCAATAATGCGCCGAGATCGTCGGACCCTTCAAGGCGAGCCCCGGCCGCCGCGCCGCCGCGTCACTCGATTATTCAATACAATTTACTCGCCCGAGACGCAAACTCGGTTACGGAAGTTGCGCGCCGCCGGGGGGTTGCGGCGCATTTTTCCACGCCGAAACTTTGCCCGCCGCGGACCCGCAAGCCAGACCGCGACTCCGCGGGGAAAGGAGGCCGCCGCGCCCCCGGCTCGCGGGGGGGATGATCGGATTTTTGCGCTCGTTGGAGAGTTTCTCTTTTCGCTTTTTCTTTTTCCCTTTTTAGAGCTGGGAGGGTGCCTTCGATGAACATCGTTTGTAAGTTCGAGCTGTCGTCGCTTTTTTTACGAGGATCGTAGAATTTCAATGGCGATATTTAAATGCGATTTGGCGGTAATTTTTTTTCTTGCCCGTCGGCCCTTGCAGATTACCAGTTTTACTGATATTTACGACCGCGGTTTATGTGAAGGCATACTCTAGCGCTTGAAAATAAAAAAACATCTTGAAAATTGGTATTTGATATATCAGGTAAGAAATAAAATAGACTTTTTCAAATATTCTGACTTGCTTGCGGCCTTAAAAAAGTAAAAATTTAAATAAGAATAGAATATAAATATGTTGTACCTAATGCTATAATTTATTAAATGAAAAATGTAAAAAAATTAAACGGATTAAATAAATAAAAACGTCTGGAAGTGTATACAGTTTTTACAAAGGTATTATTTTCAAGACAATCTAAAAAAGACAGAGACGTCTGGAAGAAAAAAGTGCTTCATCTTATCTGCTTTCGTACACGGTAGCTGTCCCTTGGCGACAATTTATGGACCATTGGATATGACGATTTCACACCCCTGGAAGTCAAGCCGTGGAGGTCAGATAAACTAAAGCATTTTTGTCTCTTTTGAACGAAGGGAGGCTAATAAAAAAAGACCTTACTTTTTCCCCTCACTCATGATAATTGAGGTACAAAAACAAATTTTTCCTTTTTATATTTTGAAGTAAAATTAAAATAATATGATTTGGTATTATAAAACAATAACGCTTCTTTTATTTTTTTATGAATAAGTTTTTACGATAAATTCAATTATAAATAATAAAAATATTCGTTCTATAATCGGCTTAATTCCACTCGATTGAATCCGCACTTTTCACGGTAAATCTAAATCTTTTTTTAAACTAGTAAATATTTATTTACTTCGTAATTCAGCGAAATGTTTCCAGTCCTAACTAAACTCCGTTTTAAAAATCCCAAAAAAGGGAAAAAATAATCCACTACGAGACGACAAAAATGACTCCCTCTGTTATCGCCCGCCCTTGCAATCCCGAAAAACGCTCCGTCGAAAAGCGAAATCCGCCGGCCTAAAAAAAGTCCCGCCGTTTTAAAAAGAAAAACTTTGCAAAAAAGAAGGCCGCACAGAGCAGCAGCTCGGAGCGGAGATCGAGCGAGCAAGTATCGTTTGAAGTTGCGGAGCGCCCTCCGATTGCACACTCGCGGCAAGTCTCGCTCCGCAAGGCAGAAACCGGGGGAAATGAGGTAAAAGACCGGGGCTGCATCGGGCGCGACGCGACTCGCCGAAAAAGACGGGCGGTTCTGCGACGAATAAAAAAAAACAGAGAAGAGAAGAGAGAGCGGCGAGAGAGGCAGTGGCTTTCATAAGGGGGTAGGAAGGAAAAGGGCGCAGGCGGTGTGTCTCTGTCGGGCGAGGAGCGATCGACCGTGCGAATTGAATCGCAGGAAGTGCAGCAAACCATGAAATGCTCTCGTGCGGGAGTGAGCTGAAAAAATGAAAAAAAAAGTGCGAGAGAGAGGGAGGAAAAAAAAGTCGAGTGAAAAATAACAACAGCGACGCCAGTCGGCCGGGGCTGTATACACGTAACTCCCTTTCTCTCATCGCCAGTCGCCCGAGAATCCCGACCCGGCGAGGATTTCATGAAAATCTTGGTAATTGGAAAAAACGCTCGATCTATTGTTGCTGCCTCCTTTTTTTATAGCACGTTACCGCGCGAATGGCATCGGCCTATTGTTAAGAATCTGCTTTTGCTCTTTGAATCTTCATTTCCCCCTTTTTTTATTGGGATTGTTTGAATTAACCTTTTGACATCGAAATACTTTTTAAAGTTTGAAAAACAAAATGCTGAAAGGGTTTTGCTGCGGGTTATTAGCGAGTGTAACGCGTATCGATTTGCTATTGAAAACTCATTGAATTTTTTAGATGGAATATTGACGTTTGGTTCGAATTTAAATAAAAATGTAAGATTGAATTTTGCTCTAGAGGAAAAAATTGCATGGAATTGCTGTCAACAGGTTTTTTTGTCATACGTAAACTTTATATCTGCACCAAAAATGTTACTAATTAAGAATAAAAAATACTAAATTGTTGAAATTAATTAAATGCTAAAACCTAAATTATATTTGATTCGATAAATTATCAAATTTAAGTTCTTAAAAACTAAAAAAAAGTTAACTTGCACATCAACCATATGCTTATATCTTATCAAAAAAAGTTTTCTTGTTACAGTTACAGAGATAGAAGAAGAGCTTAAATTAAACTTGCAATAAACATTCTAATTCAATTAACCCACAAAGAAACGAGAATTACCAGATTAATCAAATGAAGACCGCGTAGTCTAAACGTACGCCAACAGTAGTAATTACGTTAATGAAAGCTGCGTACGTTCATCGTTGAGTATAAAAGCGCGTTAGGACGAAGCTTCCGCGAATCCGGCTTGGCGCACGGGGTTTACATTGACCGCCGCTGTGTCCTCAGGTGCGCGTAAGTAAATGTCACGATTAAGGGACCTTTACGGCTTTATAAGCCGGCGCGCGCTGCCGCCGGTCACGCCTCCGCCCGCAAGCCCGGCCCCGGCCTTACGTTTGCGCGCCGCGAAATTAGACTGACTTTGCATTAATATTCGACCGGCGCGCTTTACCTCCTCCCGCACGCCCACCCCTTTCCCCCAGGGGCCTCCCAAAACAAATACTTTGCAATTTGCATTTTCGTGCCGTGCAACGCGAAAAAGCCAATCCCAAATGGTAATGCAACGGAATTAATTTCGAATTGAAAACTTCCCGAGAATTCTAAATTAATGGGTGGTAATTAAAAAACAGGATTTTAATAGATTATCCGCTGTAGCTGTAATTGAAGGAAATAAAATCTTTAAGTTTTTAAAATGATGTGACCTTTTTTTCACAAATAGTGCAGGTATACGTGTTTAATTAAGACAAGGATAGATATTGCATGAAAATGTAAATGTAAGAGATTCAGTTAAAAAATACAAGATATAAGAAAAAGTTGTCAGGATAAAATAAATTCAATGAACACAATTTTTTTAATTTCACTGAATTTTTTACTTATTATGTTAATGCATTTCAATTTGTTTCGATCAACATTAATCCAGAGTACAAATGTAAGATTATGAATTGTTTGAGAATAAAAAATTGGCTCGTACAAATTTTGCAGAATTCCACAACTGAAAAAACTAACATGTAATGTACCGTTGCGCTTTAAATGAACAATTTTTTTTATATACATACATTGAAACCATTATTCATCACTGAAAAAACTCAGGAGTCTCGTTCAAGATTCAACCAAAATTTTTTAAAACATAACGCAGTTTATACTTCACTGGTAACGTTTAAGCCCTCTACATTTCATCCTCGCCTTTAATTCACTGACTATATGCAGAAATTTTTATTTTCGCCTCGTAAAAATCGCCTTTTACTCTTACTTTATTTTACATAGCCATTAAGAGCATGATAACAGTTAACGCTTTACAAGCTACTATTTACAAAATTCTTGTTTACTCATAGACTAGATACAGGATATAATACAGACGATCGCTCGCAAAATGAAATGTTTCGATGTGAAAAAGGAACAAAGTAATTGTCGTAAAACTACTAATACCGTTCATTATTATGCCGACGTTGCATCCAACAGATGGTTCTGCTAGATTAACTGATAAAATTATACTTTTACAAGTACATTGTTAACAAATATTACATACTTCAATGCGTACTTCATACAGTAGTACTATCTTATCACAATCTGTGTAAAAGCCAACTTCCTTCTCGATGAACAAACAATCTTAAAGAAAAAGAATTATCTCTTTTAACGCAGTGAACAACAAATTTTAAATTTTCTTAACATATGAATAAATATGAACACGAGTATTTCAAAGTACTGAGTAGTAAAATTTTGAAAATTTAGATCAATTAAAAAATATTGAGTTTGTGCGTGCGGTATCGTTTGATACAGGTGCGACAATTGACAGTTACGTTTGATTAACTTCCTAGACAATATAAAAAAGAAACGGTAAAATACGATATGCGCTAGCGAGCAACGTAACTACCAACATTCCCAACTTAAAATTGTGCTAGTAATACTCTTGCGGTAACGAAATTGCGCTAGAACATCATGTTGCGTCTCGTCCGCGTGGTGACAGTGGATGTACCCTATTATAGTGCCGAGCGTCGTCTGGCACAGTCGAGAGGCGAGACCTCGATGGTCCTCGCTCCTCCGTCTTATCAGTCGCACTATCGCTTTCCGCCGCACTCTAAGAGTGATTCAGCGCTATGTTTTCGCTTATATTCGCTAACTAATGACGCGTGTCTTGTGCACAAGGAAGAAATTAAGTCTGCCGTCGGTGGGTTATCAACGCGCGATGCTTCTCTTTTTTATACATTTTTTTTGTTTCACTTACAACGAAGATTTATTTAAAACGATCCTCGCTACTGCAAGCGGAGGATCGATCGAGTTCGTTTAATTAAATCACAACTACTCGTCGAAATTATCAGAACACAGTTCGTCACTTCTGAATATTTTTTGTACGGAAATCGTCGAAACTAAAGTGGCCGGCTCGCGCTCGGTTCAAATCCCATGTGTTTTGTTGTCCGCGACGGTAGCCGCTCGTTCACGGTCGTCGAAGTACAAAATATACGCTAGGAACTATTTTTTTTTTTAATCGGCGCACGAAAATGTGACAGAATTGCGCTAATTCGAATTGCCTGCGCGCTCGGAGCCGCTGACACGCAGTGCACAATGTTTTTTTTTTTTTTGTTTCTTAGTCGAACTTCTAATACCTATCTAAAAGTACAAAATGGTTTTGTCCGGAAGGCTCGTGGATAAGACCGGGATCCAGCACGAACGATGAAACTCAAATTTACAGGTTTGATGAAATCGTCAAATTAGTCCTGAGTCCCGAATGCTAAACGAATTGACTTTTGTTTCATCAGCGATATAGTCTCATAGTATGAGTATAGTAGTCTTTGATAACGTTGAAACCTACTTGCGAACAATTTGTCCAGTGCGAATATTTTTATAACGAAAATTTTTTGTTTTAGAATGATTCAACTATACGAAATGTATAAAATTCAACGAATAAGTACAACACTGTTAAATAATGAATTATGACCATATAGTGATCAAATAAATATTTAATTTTTGATAAATAAAATTAACTTTCTTAAAGTTCTTAATAAAACTGAAATATAACCTTAATAAATACATGTCTCCATAAATCGTACACTGGAAAAAATAGTCTGGAATGGAATACTGTTTTCTACGAGCAGGTCAGACACGCACTATAAAAAAAATTGTTACGTCGCATAGAAAATATTAGTGTAGTTTTAATCAAAATTATCATAAAATTATACATTTACTATGTAACAACACAATTTTTTCATAGTGCAAGTCTGACCTCCTATCGTTATAGAGAAGACAGTATTTTTTGTTGATCTATTATTCTCAGTGTACAGACAATAAAAATGCATCTACATGAATTCAATCAACAAATAATTAACCATGAGTTATATTGGTGAATTTTGATTCGTAAGTTTAGGGGTAAAGCACCCTCCGCACCGTCAGTTTTCGAAAACTGAAGTAACCATTTTTTAACGCTCATCTCAATTACGCGACGGCACGTCAGCACATTTATCGTTGCACGTCGCAATCAATGTATAATAGAGACTTTTTCCCCACTACGTTAAAAAAATAGTAAGTGGCAGTCGCGCACTACTTGGCTTCTACTCCGTCGTAGCGGAAACTCTAAAAACAATTTTACTTCGTATTTCGTCTCTTTTTCAATACTTCTCGTCATCTCACTCTTACTCTCGTTTTTTGCTAATTTAGAATTAAATTAAAACAAAATATCATGTGCAACCTCTTCTCGAGAAAGTCGCGAACCCACATACACATTATAACGTAAAATAAATAATGTAAAGAGCTTGTTAAAAAAGAATGTCGCGCAGCAACTCAAACGTTAAAAATCCAAAGTTGCAGTTGCGAACAAACTGCACACCATAAAAAAAATCAACATCGACGGACAGCGTTCAACAAACGCCTCATCCGAGTCGGCGAGGGATCATCATCGTCATTAACATCATTAACATCATCATCATCATTATCATCATCATCATCAGGAGGCGACGGACTCAGTGCCGTTCGCCGCTTCCTCTCAGGTATTCCTGAGGTGTTCTAATTCGCGCCAGGAATTGGCGGCGCAGACGCTGTCACCCCGCCACCACTCGTTCACGTCCCGGTAGTGCTTCGGCGTGCGCGAGTCGTCGTGCAGCATCGAGCAAACCCGGCACCAGAAGTAAGTGTTGATGAACTCGCCGGTGCCCTTCCACTTGAAGTACGAGTTGTAGAGCTCATCGTCTTTGTCGAGTCGGTGCAGGTACTCGGCGAGCTCGCGGGGCGACTCGAACTCGTCCACGTGGATGTACGAGCGGTACGGTGCGCTGCGCGCATAATCCGTCGGGTGTGCGCCCATCACTATTGGTAGTACGTTGTGCCTGAGATAATTCATATTTTCTTATTAATCTTGTAGAAGACAGTTATTGTATTTTTTTACGACAATTTTATTAGTGTATGAACGGAAGTAGAAGAAGACTCGGTATGGTCGGACAGATAGCACGTAAGTATAGTCGGCAAATTAATTGAAGTAACAATTATTTCAAAAATAATTGTAATGAATTTTACAGTTTTTTTATTCAAAAATTGAGGAAAGAACTTAAAATTAGTAATTATTTTATTCATTTATAAAAAAAATTAATACTGAATTAACATGAATGAAAACAAAAGTTATAATGTTTCTAATTACGTAAACATTAGTTAGTCAATAATTAATCAATTTTGTCTTGCAATAAAGAATGAATAATTTTAAAAAATTAACGTCGGTAAAATAGAAATTGATGTAAACCCCCGTATATATAAGAACCTTAAAAGAAAGCTATCTTACCGATAGTAGATTTTTTAATTGAAAAGAAAATTAAATTTTTAGATCTTACAGTCGTCTACCACATATCGTAATTTTATTTATAAAAACAATTAAAGAACATTCACTTACCCAAGACCATTGACGAAAAACTTTTCCGTAATGTAATCA